>CM022303.1:126122599-126749708 GCA_011799875.1 Thinopyrum elongatum
GATGCAGTATGTTTTGCGTTCGTTTCTGATCTGGGCATAGGGACAGAGCAGTTAGATATTGCATAGGATTGCTCTGTACTAGTAGTCAACAGTTGTTTGCCTAAAATGAACCCAACTGCCACATCCAAGTTATTTGTTACTTTCCTGCCTGAAATTTGTAGGTTGCTTATAGTAGGAGGCACACTTGGTTCAGCCCTTGTTATACAGTTTGAGCTTGACACTCTTCATTTTATGTTCTCGGGCAGTGCAGTCACATTGTTTCATATGGTTGTTGTAGGTTGTAATAAAAGTTTAAAACAATGGTTTGCTCCAAATTAATCGAATTGCCACTGCCAGTCGGTTCTATGCTTTGCATTCAGCGATGATCTGGGGGAGAGCAGTCATGTAGTCGCACATAGGATGACTGGCACTCTGTTTGCCCAAGTGTGTGTCCCGATTTACATGCTTGCCGTTGTACATGTTGCTTTCTGTTTGAGTCTATGTGTAAGTAATACTGAGATGTTCATGGGGGCGGTGGTTCTTTATGTGATGTTGGTCCTGGGAAGGGCATGCATTGTTTGTTTCTAGAGTTTTTGTGTTGTGAAAGATGCCAGTTCACTACATGATAAATCTTTCACTCCTGGATATTCCATGTTCACTGAATGTTTATTTTGTCATGTGCCAACTTAAATGCTCTAAACAATTTACATGTTAATAACGAGTGTCGAGTTATGCGCTTCCTGTCAATTACATGTACCTTTATTGGTTATTAATTATGATTCTTATAGATTTAGAGATGTAATTATGCTTCTATTTCATTGTTGACCCTGCAATAAAAGACTGTTAATGTGGTTAGTAGTATGATTTCATGTCTAGCCAAATGATATTTTGTGCTTTCAAAGTGATCTGTACCCAACTGCTTGCTTGTATACTTGTTCTGTATTTTTTCTTAATTGTTTTTATTGTTACTAGTACTAACAATGGGATTTCCTCTGACAGGAGCTCTATGCAAAGAAGCTCCATGCAAAGCAGATTGAAAGGAGAGGAGAGTTTGTGACTGCTATACAAGGAGGTCCATGTTCTCAACTACAACCCCATCCATCGCATCAACCTGGAGTCAGGTATGTACTCATCTTGTTGAATAGATATGGGCCTGATGCTTCATGGCCTAATGCTTGATGCATGTATCATGTTTGTTCATTGCTAAATATGTAAATCATGGCTGGCCTGATGCTTGAAGAACTAATGTTTGCTTCAGTGGTAGCACATTCAGATGTTTAATAATTTTGTACATGTTGGAGAATTTGGACGACGATAAAAGCTATAATCATGAATACTTGCATAGAAACTTGAACAACCATCTTGTTTAATTCGGTGATGTTCCACCATGCTAAGGGCTAATCTGCTACACTTTATTCAGTTTTCATCAGCAGTTTTAATTTCTATGGGCAGGTTCATTGGGCACATTCAGCTGTATTAATTAATATTGTACATGTTGGAGAATTTAAACGACGATGACAAACTGAAATCATGAATACTCATATAGAAACTTGAACAACCATCTGTTTAATTTGGTGATGTCCTCCATGCTAAGAGCTAATCTGCTGCATTGTTATTCAACTTTCATTAACAGTTTTAGTTTCGCTGAAATCATGTTTTCTTTTCTATGCTTATGTCTATGGATGAACACTACTACCTCGAGAAGGACCGACATTACCATCAAGTACGCCATCGAGGTAATTCCACCACTCCATCATCAACTATGCTGTTTGCTCTCCTTAGTTTTGCTCTTGCTGTAAAGCACAAAGAAAATTGAAGCTATGTAGATTACTTGATCTGAAGAGGGTCAAAGAGGACATGACAACATGTTTACTGCCTTATTATCTTCTGCTTGATCTGACACTATTTATGTCCAAACCTGGGAGTATATTCTTTGCTTGTCGTCATCACCCATTTGTTGGGCTGTATAAATGTATCTGTTGTCCGATTTGCTCCGTCATATTTCCTGATGTACTTCTACATATATATGTTGGTTGTATACTGCTTGAACGATCTAAGTACTTGATATTCCATTCTATTCTTGTAGGTGAATGGAGCTTGGTTGTTGTAGAACTCTGTTGATGACTTCTTCCTATGTTGAAGAGCATGTTCCGTGGTATCCAAGAGTAGCTAGCTTTACACTGGCAGAGCGTTTTATTTTGATCGAATATTTGTGATTGTGGGAATATTGTATGGTTATCTACGTGAAGTTTGAAGTTCCTGGGCATGCAATATTTGACGGTTAAACTGGTTGTCGTGATGTGAACGAGTGTATGGAGTTTCACATGTTCTGTTCTGTACATAATATTGTAATAAACCTATTTTGGTTGTTATTTGAAGATTTTCATATGCTTCTCTCTTCTTTCTGTTTGATATATATTGCTTATTAATAAGCTATGAAAAAGCTAGAACCTTATGATTTGGAACCACTACCAGAAAAAATCTGACAATTGGGACCCATCTAAAAACTGGAGCTGACAAAAAACCTGGAAATTAAAAAGAAATGGACTGCCAAAGGCCAGGCCCTAGAAAATAAAAAGGCCAAATTGTTGGGCCAGGCCCATTAGCTGAGAAAAATTAACAGAAAAAATATAATATTAAAAAGGCTGAATTAGTGGGCTCGGCCCATGTAAGCATCGAATTGGACGGGCTGATTCTAACCAACGACCAATTCGTTTCGTCGCAATTTTGCCACATCAGCTTGCCACGTTGGATCCGACGTGGCCTGGGCAGACAACCAGCGACCAAAACAAAAGGTCGTAGGACAAACGACTTTTTGTTTTGGTCGTTGCCTTCTACGACGTATCATAGAGAAGGTCGTTAAGTTTCATTAAAGACGGTCAGCTTTTGACCAATTGTTTTTGGTCATAAAAAGGTCGCAAATGAAAACAACGACCATTCAGCGACCAATAGTGATGGTCGCAAGTTGACATATTTCTTGTAGTGGCCCCGTTATCAAATCCCCCTCCGGCAGATTGCCGGAAAAGGCCCCAAGATGGGATCTCACGGGAACAGAAGCTTGCGGCGGCGGAAAAGTATTTTGGTGGATGCTTCTGGTGTTGGAATATTTTGGAATTTATAGTGCAAAGATTAGGGTGGGGGACTCCCGAGGGGTCCAAATGCCAGGGGGCGCGCCCCCTAGTGCGCGCCCTGTGGGCTTGTGGGCTCCTCGTGAGAGTCGGCGGCGGTCCAAGCTCGGGTATCCCGCCCTACTCTAGTACACTGGTTTCTGGTCCAAAAATCATCCGAATTATCTGACTTGATCGAAACTCAAAATAGAAAAACAAACTGGCACGGGCTCTAGGTTAATAGGTTAGTCCAAAAATATATAAATAGCATATTAATGCATATAAAACATCCAAAACAGATAATATAATGGCATGGAACAATCAAAAATTATAGATACGTTGGAGACGTATCAACTTGCAAGATCGAATCTAAAACATAGATATAATGGTGAAAACATAGGCGGTTCATATCTGAAATCATGGCACTCGGGCCCTAGTGAAAGCATTAAGCATGGCAAAGTCATAACAACATCAATCTCAGAACATAGTGGATACTAGGGATCAAGCCCTAACAAAAGTAACTCGATTACATGATGAATCTCATCCAACTCCTCACCGACCAGCGAGCCTACAAAGGAATTACTCACTCCCGTGGGGAGCATCATGGAATTGGCGATGGAGAAGGGTTGGTGATGACGAAGACCGAAGATTCCCCTCTCTGGAGCCCCAAACGGGCTCAAATCTGGCCTCCCGATGAGGAACAGGAGGTGGCGGCGGCTCCGTATCGTGAAATGCGATGAAACTTTTTTCCCTGAATTTTTTCTCCAAAAATAGGATTTTATAGCATCGGAATCAGGGTTTGCGAGGCCACCAGGTGGGCACAACCCCACTGGATGCGCCTGGAGGGGGGGGGGGGTGTCCTGGTGGGTTGTGCTCAACCAGGGGCCCGCTCCGGTGGTTCTTGGCTCCAGTATTTTTATATATTCTGAAATAATTCTCCAAAAAGTTTCGTTCCATTGCGAGAACTTTTATTTCTGCACAAAAACAACTCCATGGTAGTTCTGTTGAAAACATCGTCAGTCCGGGTTAGTTTCATTCAAATCATGCAAATTAGAGTCCAAAACAAGAGCAAAAGCGTTAGGAAAAGTAGATACGACGGAGACGTATCAACTCCCCCAAACTTAAACCCTTGCTTGTCCTCAAGCAATTCAGTTGACAATCTGAAAGTGAAAAAGAAAAAACTTTTACGAACTCTTTTGTTCTTGTTTACATAAATAAGCTTAAGTAGCACCCAGGTTTTTAGCAAAGATTATGACTAACCATGTCAACAATAACTCTAAAAAATATATTAACTAGTAGAATGCCCGTGCGTTGCATCGGGCCTTATATATATATATATATATATATATATATAACTCGGTGAATTTTTGGCCTTCGATCGACATCATTTGTGACTCTTGTCAATAGTTTCTTTTTGAACATTGACAAAATCCATCTTCACCTCTCTCATAATATGCAAAAATAAACAAATACACCTTTTATATTATCATGTGTAACATATCTATAGAAGAAGAACAATTATTTGTATGCATCTCTTCTATATTATAAAACTCGATTAGTTTTCAGTCTGATCCATCATAGTTATGTCGTAACTTTGCCAATCGGCATTTTCAAGGCATCATTCGAAGCTATCAGTTTTTTATCTCTGATCTACAAAAGTAAACATATAGACATATATTTTTAAAAGATCATATACAATATATATTAAAATAAAAGGGGGAATATTGAAGATTATATATTTTTTGAACCAAAAGAACTTACTTGGAATCGCATGCCAACACGTGAAAAATCACATAGTATCTCGAAACAGGCTTTCGTCCTGCTTTATATGTTGGGGAACGCAGTAGAAAACAAAATTTTCCGACCTACGCACCAGCCCAGGACCACTATGGAGACTGCATACAAGGTTTGATCATTTTCGTTACCGACTCGTAGCGCAGCGGAAGTAGAGTCGATGACGATCGTCGGTGCAGATCCCCGCAGCTAGGATTTACAACCTCCCAACCGCGAGGATGTATCCCTCATCCGCCACTCGGACAGCCTCCGGGAGGCGGTCGGACAGTCCCCCGGACGGTCGTGGATAGCCCTTCGGGAGGACTCACAGAACTCGGACCGTCACTCGGACAGCCCTTCGGGAGGCAATCGAACAGCCCCTGGGCAAAAGGACGAAACTACGACCTCTCTACGGGTTGCACACATACGGTGCCATCTATCCGGTAGGGCTTCGCCGTCCAGAACTAGTTCCCACGGAACCCAGACAGCCTTTCGGCACTACGAAACTATTTCGTGGGAGGGAGAGAGAATGCCAGATCATGCATGGCTTGTGTGAGAGAGTGGAGTGGAGTTGGAGAGCACCTCTCCTCCTCCATATAGTGGTGGAAGGGGTGGAGGGGGCTGAAAATTCAGCCCACTAAACATGGGGAAAACAGTTTCCCACAAAACAAGGAGAACATGTTCCCACCAAACAGGGAAAACATGTTCCCTTGTCCATGGTGTTCCCCCATGGGGCCCCACCTTCCTCCCAACACTCTCCACCATTTGTGGGGGCTGCCCCCCACCATGGGGCCCCCCCCAACATTTTGTCCAGCCACAAGGGGGCTGCTCCCAAAGGGGGCCCCCCCAAAAACAGCTCAAAAACAGCCCCCACGATCCGTGGGATCTTGTCCCCTCACGCTGGGACAAGATGTTTTCCGCGACTATTATTTCTGAAAAATTCCAGAAGGTCCCAGAACATTTCCGGCACCCTCTAAAATATCTGGACGCGCTCGGAACATTTCCAGTATGGTGGTTTAATTTAAAACCATCTTTGTTTACCCGGTAAACAACTCCGGCAGCTCCGAAACTTTTTTTCGGTTTTTTCTCCAGAAAAATTCCAGAAATTACCAGACCAATCTGGCAACCTCCAAAACATTCCCGGTGCTTGCCGAAACCTTTTGGATCAATGGTTTTATCCGAAACAACTTTTCGGTTTTACCGAAACTTTTCAGTGTTCTCTCTCCGGAACTCTTCCGTTGTCTCCGAAACTTTTCGGTGATTTTCTCTCAGACTCCCTGTCTAGTATTCAGCAGATAGATGACCCTTAAGCGTGTGACCCTATAGGTTCGGTGAAGTATAGACATGACACGGAACACCTTCCGATCAATGATCAACATCGGAGCCGTGACACCCATATTGACCCCTATACCCACACGAATGAATATTCGAGTGAACCTCCAGTTGCCGTGTGCTATTCCTGTTGCTTCACGATATGTTACAAATACCCGAGGTTAGACATGTAGGCATTTCCGTGGATCAACAACTTGTCCACTATGCCAGTTACCTCGTTACCGGTATTGTTCTCTTTTCTCGTTACCGTGTTCCGGCATCCCTGTGATCAAATCACAAAGTGTCTGGCCAGACGATGATGGATACCGTAACACCGAAGGGCCCAGAGATATCTCTCCATCGTCGGAGGAGCAAATCCCAATCTCGAGCTATCAAGTTACTTGACAACTTTTCCATGAACCCGTAAGCCGCCGTAATAGCCACCCATTTACGGATGACGTTTAACAAACCCCAAAGTTCATGAAGCAAGTATGAAAACTCGACACTCTCATGGTCTAAGGAATTTTGCAAACATTAACCATCTCTGTGTTATTAACCATTAATATGTGACGAATGTAACTCATAGCATAACATCAATTTGGTCGATTCAACACAAATGTTCTTCTAACACTGTGCCCTCAAAATTGCTGGCATAGACATGCCCATGATCAGGAAAACAGAACCATCATGCAATACTTGAGCTAGTCTTAGAGGCCAGACTAGGAATACATATTACCGTTTATTATTCCACACGTGCATATGAGTCTTCCTCCGAGCCTCGTTTTATTTGCAGAACTCGAGAACCATAGCAGTTATAGCATGGAACATAAACCTAATTATGAACAGGAGATAATCAATAACATTTATTATTGCTCTAGGGCATATCTCCTACAGACTCCCACTTGCACTAGAGTCAATAATCTAGTAATGCTAATGCACTTTACACCTGTGGCACACCGGTGTAAATATGCTTCGCTTGTGGTATAGCCTGAATGTTCAACGGATCTGACGACTTCAGCTCCGTGTGTATCTTTGCATATCCTCGCGTTTTCACGCTTTCACAAAGTCATATTTGTGTGGACTTGGCTTGATATGTATGCGAATCACAGGTCGAACCTGGATTCCTCAGATGAGTTATGGAGCAACTACTTGCAGTAGTGTCCCATTGACAAAAGCCATCTTGGAACCATACTAAGTTCATGAATGAACTATATGATTCAACATCTTCTTGTCGCTTTAAAAGCGGCAACATACTTTGCCTCTGTTATAGAATTCGCCACAGTAACTTGTTTGAACCAAATCCAACTAACTGTGCCACCATATTGTGTGTTACACAAAACCGTCAATTTAAATCGAAAATCGCATGGAGAAATGATGAAGACTGTATCGATGTAACCTTTTACAACGAACTCTTCATGATCTCTACTTGCGAGAAAACTTGTCATCAGTGCTACTATAGTACTCAATGACCCTTTTTCACTGTTGTCCCTTGATCAATACTTTTGATCACTTTGGTATCTATACTCGCAACAACTTTGGGAGTATTGGACATATCTGGTTGTTATACATACCATGGAATACATGATTAATCCAAACACAAGAGTGTGTGGAATCCCCATCATGTATTTTGCTCATCAGTGTTTTTGGGACACCGAGTCTTGCAAAAACTCTTTCCATGTGACATCGGCAAGAATCACTCCTTGGCGTTTTAAATGCTAAAAAGTTTTAGCATCTTGTCAATATGTATTTATTGCTTAGCCCCATTAGGTAAATCTATCTTCATAGATCATCATGCCTAATATTAAGGCTATTTAGCCCAAGCACTTCATCGAAAAACTATTTTCAAATGAAGTCCTAATTCGTGTCAAGAATTTTATTTCCAATTAACAATGTGTCAAGCACACAAGGTTTTTAGAAATGTTATTAGGCTCCCACTTACTTTCTTGAATTACAAGCATCTTCGTTATCCATTGATGAAGTCAAAACTCCTTTGACCATTTCATCAAAACACAAAGATTCCAACTCCACTTTGCTCTCTTCTGTCCATCGCTGGAACTCTGAAGTTTGCACCCTTTCTAGCATCCTCTGGATTGACAAAATACCTTGGACTGTAACACATGCAGGTCCTTGGTTTCATTTCCATCAGATGGAAATCCTTTTGTCATCCATTGTTTTATATCTCATTATATGAAATATGTATTAATTGCTAGTTCAACCCGAACCGAATTTAAGCATCGCTACGATGAAGCAACCTCATCGTAGTCAACTCCTTGAACTTGTATATTGCAACAAGTCGAGCTTTATGGATAAAACATTTTTATTCATATCAGTTATAGTTCCATAAATATTCGTCAGACTCTAAGTCTTCCGAAAGGTGTATCAAGGTTTTAATCTTGAATCACTTATATGGAAACTATCTCGGATTGTATTGGCATTTAGCCAATTCCGGAGTTAGGGCCCATCAACGCTTCCTTGTGTATCGTAGGTATACTGTTGTCTAACAACAATATCTCGTTTGTGCACCTGAGAGGTTTGCACGAGCCTTGCCTACGTGGTTCAGCTGCAAGTTCGACCGAAGTCCATACATTTTATTGTAGAGACTTCCGTATCAGTCGCAGTAGGAAACTCCGGAATTACTTCCAAGGTCTCTTTCCTTTGATCTGATGGTGAAGATACTGTTTATCTCATCGAGTTGCACTATTCTCCCACTCACCTTTTTCAAAGAACCATTTTCTTCAAAAAGCATACCATTTTGTGGCAAAAACTTTTGCCTCGGTATAGTGGTGGGGGAATACCCAATGACTTGGGATAACCTACAAAGTAGCACTTGTCTGATTTGGAATAGGTTTGTAACCTTTTACACAAGCCCCATATTCCAAATGTTAAGAAAAGATATAACATGGTTGGGCGTACCATACCATGGTGTCATTTCAACAGACCTGATGGAGCTCTTTTCAGTGTAAAAGCCGCAGTCTCTAAAGCATCACCTTTTAAAAGGGATAATGGCAAATTTATTTATGTCATCTTTGATCTTACCATGTCATAAATGGTTCGATTACATCTTCACGGACTTTCCACTTGCAGTGGTGTTCCGGGAGGTGCAAGTTATGAAACCCCTTTCACAACGCATCAGACATTCGCTAAACTTGTAACTCAAATATTTCTTTCTGCAATCGAATTGTAGAAACATAATTTTCTTGTTACAATAACTTCTACTTCATTTTGAAAACCTTTCAAAAGATCCAGAATTACGTCTCATCAAGTAAATATCCATATATCTACTTGAGTCATTTCTGAAGATAGATAAATCCACTACTTGCAACAACATTTATCGGACTACATACATCAAAATGTATGATCACCAATAAGTTCTTTGCTCGTTCCTTATGGCCTGTGAACGGTATTTCAGTCACTTCACTTTTCGGAGGAAAGTTGCAAGTGTCAGGTGATTCAAAATCAAACGACTTCAAAATCCATCATAATGGAATTTTCCATGCGGGTTTCTCCAATGTGACCAAATGCAGTGCCACACTTGTGTGGTATTCTTTTAGTCTTATGACATTTAGCGTCAGTGTTATGGATGTATCATATTACCATCAATATTCATAACATACGTCCCATCGATGATGGAAGTATGGCCCTCATGTTATTCATAATACTGAACAGCAATTGTTCTTCTATGAACAACCCTTTTGCAACAAACATTTTGCAATGGGCTAGAGTGTGTAAAACTCTAAAATGAATTATCAAAGTTAATACTGAGGTAATGTATTATTATCAATATTCATAACATACATCTCATTCATAATGAAAGTATGGCCCTTATGTTATTCATAACACCGAACATCAAAAGTTCTCTTATGAACAACCTTCTTGCAAGATAACTTATGCAATGGGCTAGAGTGTGTAAAACTCTAATTGAATTAGGAAAATAAACACAGACGGTAATACACCGATGGAAGGTACAGTAACATTTACTATGTTCCCTGTGTATACCTAAACCTCATTCCTGGCTAGTCTTTCAGGCCATAGTAGTTCTTACATCGAGTTGCAACAGAATGCAATCGAGCGGGTATCTTTGTGATTAACTCACAGTACCCAAGAATCAGTGATTAACAATTTAATCATAATTCCCGAGGACTATATCTTTGACCAGCCTTCTATACATCAAAAACTTGTATGACATTCATACATGAGCTGGATATTCCAGTCTCCTTTCTTTCTGCCTTTATACTTCTAACAGTTTAACATTCAGTATTTCTCCTACTCTCAGAAAAAGCACCGAACTTAAGAGTGGCGTTAGCCCCGGACTTCCTAGGCGTGAAAGTCTCACTAACACCCTTCGGACACTTCCTTTCTCTTTAAGTTGTTGTTTTATTCACCTTTCATCATATGACAGGCGTTCTTCTGGATCCCTCTCTTATCAGTATAATGCATAGTAAACTCCTTTACTAATAGTTTGCAAACAAACATTGCTTTGGATATCTCATATCTTTTAGCCTTTGTCTGTCTCTGAAAATAATTTTCAGATTCCATGAATATCACATAACTATCCAAACTTTCGAAGTTTGGGTCTCATGGAAACAAACATATTGCGCTTGACTGAAATGGAATTCTAGCTTTTGGATCAACGGACGAGAGTCACATGATCCATAGCATAAGCGAGAGAATACCGAAAGTATGCAATAGGACAAAGTCCTTCTCGGCACTCTTGAGGACAATCCTCACATTACGTTACCAACCGTAAAGTTTTAACCAGATATTTAACAGCTATTCAATTTTAATAGGGAAGGTGGAAATGCGAGCCATTATTCTACAACTATTATGCAAATCACACTTAGACAGTGTTCAAAATTAATTGCACTGAGAATTAAAAGAATTAATTCTACAGTGCGCTCCCACTCAAATCAATATCTCTCATAATTGATTGTGAGTGATTCAAGATCCGCATTTCAATTCAACGCCATTGATGGTAGCATCACTGATGACGAAAATCTCAATCGGTAGGCAAACTTGCCAATCACATCTCTATGTGACTCTTGTTCATCTTTCGATGCTTGTGTTCCGAGCTCATGACTTTCATGCCTGAACGTCAAGACAACCAAGTGATCTCGCTGCGAGGTCTCAACTCACCCGCCTCACACATCCCTAATCGTTCGTACCCATGTTAGCATGTGATACCCCGAAAAGTTAGGTGCCGTGACGGTGCTACACTTGGGAGAACATTAACTACTTGATATTTTTGTGAGAGATCACCCTAATAAAAGCGACTACCGCGCAATCAAGAAGGGTGCAACATAAGGGATAAACATCTCAGGCAATTCATAATAGCATGATATGGTATAGCCCTTTCTGACGGAGAAGTCTTGTATTCCTTCGTCTTCAGCATTCACGTCGGTGATCACCTTCGCGAAGATTGCCACCACCTTGTCGATGCAGCAGATAATATTGCTATCTCTATAGCAAATAAAATAATGCATTACACAAGGTTGACACACAGGTCATTTAAAGTGCAATCATATGGCTCCAGCCATCATGCCGAATCATGACACGCAGGTCATGTTAATCAATTTACATTATATAGTCATCTCATACATAATCAAATTATTATGAGCACCGCTATACCACATCACATGCACATGTAAACCCTCCTGCAAAACCAAGTTAGACGCCTCTAATTGGTTCATGCAAAAAAAACTAGTTTTTCGTGGCTTCTAAGGTTTTGAAACAAACCGAAGCTACCAACGTCCATCATCAAGTATGATAATTCAAGTCGCTAGATTAACTTTCCAGGGTGTATGAAAATCGAGATAATAAAATCTCGAGCCCCATACTAAACTTCGTCATACGCATGACCCCCGTGCAGATCATATCTGCATTGCCCTTTTGTCTGCGAAATTTCATCTTTCCTTTTAACTACGGTGGAATTCAATGAACTGTTAGCACTTCGTTGATCAATCAGGATCGCGGATTGCCAGAACTTTGAAACTCCACCATGCTGTTATCAAGATCAGAAATATGCAAATTCCAGGGAAGCAACAAGAATATCGGGTAACAGATTTCATCTGCTACCCGCACAAATAATTTTCAGTAATAGAACTCATCTACTACCTAATTATATTGTGCAACACCCATACATCACTATGTATTCTAGATCGCAACCTGCATCTACGCATAGCCCGGCTCTTGATGCCACTGTTGGGGAACGCAGTAGAAAACAAAATTTTTCCGACCTACGCACCAGCCCAGGACCACTATGGAGACTGCATACAAGGTTTGATCATTTTCGTTACCGACTCGTAGCGCAGCGGAAGTAGAGTCGATGACGATCGTCGGTGCAGATCCCCGCAGCTAGGATTTACAACCTCCCAACCGCGAGGATGTACTCCCTCATCCGCCACTCGGACAGCCCTCCGGGAGGCGGTCGGACAGTCCCCCGGACGGTGTCGTGGACAGCCCTTCGGGAGGACTCACAGAACTCGGACCGTCACTCGGACAGCCCTTCGGGAGGACACTCGAACAGCCCCTCGGGCAAAAGGACGAAACTACGACCTCTCTACGGGGTTGCACACATACGGTGCCATCTATCCGGTAGGGCTTCGCCGTCCAGAACTAGTTCCCACCGGAACCCAGGCAGCCTTTCGGCACTACGAAACTATTTCGTGGGAGGGAGAGAGAATGCCAGATCATGCATGGCTTGTGTGAGAGAGTTGGAGTGGAGTTGGAGAGCACCTCTCCTCCTCCTTATATAGTGGTGGAAGGGGTGGAGGGGGCTGAAAATTCAGCCCACTAAACATGGGGAAAACATGTTCCCACAAAACAAGGAGAACATGTTCCCACCAAACAAGGGAAAAACATGTTCCCTTGTCCATGGTGTTCCCCCATGGGGCCCCACCTTCCTCCCAACACTCTCCACCATTTGTGGGGGCTGCCCCCCACCATGGGGGCCCCCCCCAACATTTTGTCCAGCCACAAGGGGGCTGCTCCCAAAGGGGGCCCCCCCAAAAACAGCCCAAAAACAGCCCCCACGATCCGTGGGATCTTGTCCCCTCACGCTGGGACAAGATGTTTTCCGCGACTATTATTTCTGAAAAATTCCAGAAGGTCCCAGAACATTTCCGGCACCCTCTAAAATTATCTGGACGCGCTCTGGAACATTTCCAGTATGGTGGTTTAATTTAAAACCATCTTTGTTTCCCAAAGGACGCCCTCTGAAATGCGAGCCATTATTCTACAACTATTATGCAAATCACACTTAGACAGTGTTCAAAATTAATTGCACTGAGAATTAAAAGAATTAATTCTACAGTGCGCTCCCACTCAAATCAATATCTCTCATAATTGATTGTGAGTGATTCAAGATCCGCATTTCAATTCAACGCCATTGATGGTAGCATCACTGATGACGAAAATCTCAATCGGTAGGCAAACTTGCCAATCACATCTCTATGTGACTCTTGTTCATCTTTCGATGCGTGTGTTCCAAGCTCATGACTTTCATGCCTGAACGTCAAGACAACCAAGTGATCTCGCTGCGAGGTCTCAACTCACCCGCCTCACACATCCCTAATCGTTCGTACCCATGTTAGCATGTGATACCCCGAAAAGTTAGGTGCCGTGACGGTGCTACACTTGGGAGAACATTAACTACTTGATATTTTTGTGAGAGATCACCCTAATAAAAGCGACTACCGCGCAATCAAGAAGGGTGCAACATAAGGGATAAACATCTCAGGCAATTCATAATAGCATGATATGGTATAGCCCTTTCTGACGGAGAAGTCTTGTATTCCTTCGTCTTCGGCATTCACGTCGGTGATCACCTTCGCGAAGATTGCCACCACCTTGTCGATGCAGCAGATAATATTGCTATCTCTATAGCAAATAAAATAATGCATTACACAAGGTTGACACACAGGTCATTTAAAGTGCAATCATATGGCTCCAGCCATCATGCCGAATCATGACACGCAGGTCATGTTAATCAATTTACATTATATAGTCATCTCATACATAATCAAATTATTATGAGCACCGCTATACCACATCACATGCACATGTAAACCCTCCTGCAAAACCAAGTTAGACGCCTCTAATTGGTTCATGCAAAAAAAACTAGTTTTTCGTGGCTTCTAAGGTTTTGAAACAAACCGAAGCTACCAACGTCCATCATCAAGTATGATAATTCAAGTCGCTAGATTAACTTTCCAGGGTGTATGAAAACTGAGATAATAAAATCTCGAGCCCCATACTAAACTTCGTCATACGCATGACCCCCGTGCAGATCATATCTGCATTGCCCTTTTGTCTGCGAAATTTCATCTTTCCTTTTAACTACGGTGGAATTCAATGAACTGTTAGCACTTCGTTGATCAATCAGGATCGCGGATTGCCAGAACTTTGAAACTCCACCATGCTGTTATCAAGATCAGAAATATGCAAATTCCAGGGAAGCAACAAGAATATCGGGTAACAGATTTCATCTGCTACCCGCACAAATAATTTTCAGTAATAGAACTCATCTACTACCTAATTATATTGTGCAACACCCATACATCACTATGTATTCTAGATCGCAACCTGCATCTACGCATAGCCTGGCTCTTGATGCCACTGTTGGGGAACGCAGTAGAAAACAAAATTTTTCCGACCTACGCACCAGCCCAGGACCACTATGGAGACTGCATACAAGGTTTGATCATTTTCGTTACCGACTCGTAGCGCAGCGGAAGTAGAGTCGATGACGATCGTCGGTGCAGATCCCCGCAGCTAGGATTTACAACCTCCCAACCGCGAGGATGTACTCCCTCATCCGCCACTCGGACAGCCCTCCGGGAGGCGGTCGGACAGTCCCCCGGACGGTGTCGTGGACAGCCCTTCGGGAGGACTCACAGAACTCGGACCGTCACTCGGACAGCCCTTCGAGAGGACACTCGAACAGCCCCTCGGGCAAAAGGACGAAACTACGACCTCTCTACGGGGTTGCACACATACGGTGCCATCTATCCGGTAGGGCTTCGCCGTCCAGAACTAGTTCCCACCGGAACCCAGACAGCCTTTCGGCACTACGAAACTATTTCGTGGGAGGGAGAGAGAATGCCAGATCATGCATGGCTTGTGTGAGAGAGTTGGAGTGGAGTTGGAGAGCACCTCTCCTCCTCCTTATATAGTGGTGGAAGGGGTGGAGGGGGCTGAAAATTCAGCCCACTAAACATGGGGAAAACATGTTCCCACAAAACAAGGAGAACATGTTCCCACCAAACAAGGGAAAAACATGTTCCCTTGTCCATGGTGTTCCCCCATGGGGCCCCACCTTCCTCCCAACACTCTCCACCATTTGTGGGGGCTGCCCCCCACCATGGGCCCCCCCCCCCAACATTTTGTCCAGCCACAAGGGGGCTGCTCCCAAAGGGGGCCCCCCCAAAAACAGCTCAAAAACAGCCCCCACGATCCGTGGGATCTTGTCCCCTCACGCTGGGACAAGATGTTTTCCGCGACTATTATTTCTGAAAAATTCCAGAAGGTCCCAGAACATTTCCGGCACCCTCTAAAATTATCTGGACGCGCTCTGGAACATTTCCAGTATGGTGGTTTAATTTAAAACCATCTTTGTTTACCCGGTAAACAACTCCGGCAGCTCCGAAACTTTTTTTCCGGTTTTTTCTCCAGAAAAATTCCAGAAATTACCAGACCAATTTGGCAACCTCCAAAACATTCCCGGTGCTTGCCGAAACCTTTTTGGATCAATGGTTTTATCCGAAACAACTTTTTGGTTTTACCGAAACTTTTTCAGTGTTCTCTCTCCGGAACTCTTCCGTTGTCTCCGAAACTTTTCGGTGATTTTCTCTCAGACTCCCTGTCTAGTATTCAGCAGATAGATGACCCTTAAGCGTGTGACCCTATAGGTTCGGTGAAGTATAGACATGACACGGAACACCTTCCGATCAATGATCAACATCGGAGCCGTGGACACCCATATTGACCCCTATACCCACACGAATGAATATTCGAGTGAACCTCCAGTTGCCGTGTGCTATTCCTGTTGCTTCACGATATGTTACAAATACCCGAGGTTAGACATGTAGGCATTTCCGTGGATCAACAACTTGTCCACTATGCCAGTTACCTCGTTACCGGTATTGTTCTCTTTTCTCGTTACCGTGTTCCGGCATCCCTGTGATCAAATCACAAAGTGTCTGGCCAGACGATGATGGATACCGTACCACCGAGAGGGCCCAGAGATATCTCTCCATCGTCGGAGGAGCAAATCCCAATCTCGAGCTATCAAGTTACTTGACACACTTTTCCATGAACCCGTAAGCCGCCGTAATAGCCACCCATTTACGGATGACGTTTAACAAACCCCAAAGTTCATGAAGCAAGTATGAAGAAACTCGACACTCTCATGGTCTAAGGAATTTTGCAAACATTAACCATCTCTGTGTTATTAACCATTAATATGTGACGAATGTAACTCATAGCATAACATCAATTTGGGTCGATTCAACACAAATGTTCTTCTAACACTGTGCCCTCAAAATTGCTGGCATAGACATGCCCATGATCAGGAAAACAGAACCATCATGAAATACTTGAGCTAGTCTTAGAGGCCAGACTAGGAATACATATTACCGTTTATTATTCCACACGTGCATATGAGTCTTCCTCCGAGCCTCGTTTTATTTGCAGACTCGAGAACCATAGCAGTTATAGCATGGAACATAAACCTAATTATGAACAGGGAGATAATCAATAACATTTATTATTGCCTCTAGGGCATATCTCCTACAGACTCCCACTTGCACTAGAGTCAATAATCTAGTTAATGCTAATGCACTTTACACCTATGGCACACCGGTGTAAATATGCTTCGCTTGTGGTATAGCCTGAATGTCCAACGGATCTGACGACTTCAGCTCCGTGTGTATCTTTGCATATCCTCGCGTCTTCACGCTTTCACAAAATTCATATTTTGTGTGGACTTGGCTTGGTATGTATGCGAATCACAGGTCGAACCTGGATTCCTCAGACTGAGTTATGGAGCAACTACTTGCAGTAGTGTCCCATTGACAAAAGCCATCTTGGAACCATACTAAGTTCATGAATGAACTATATGATTCAACATCTTCTTTGTCGCTTTTAAAAGCGGCAACATACTTTGCCTCTGTTATAGAATTCGCCACAGTAACTTGTTTGGAACAATTTCCAACTACCGTGCCACCGTATTGTGTATTGCACAAAACCCTTAACATAAATCGAAAATCGCTTGGAGCATGGATGAAGACTGTATCGATGTAACCTTTTACAACGAACTCTTCATGATCTCCGCTTGCGAGAAAACATGTCATCAGTGCTACTATAGTACTTAATGACCCTTTTTCACTGTTGTCCCATGATCAGTACTTTTGATCACTTTGGTATCTATACTTGCAACAACTTTGGGAGTATTGGACATATCTGGTTGTTTTTACATACCATGGAATACATGATTAATCCAAACACAAGAGTGTGTGGAATCTCCATCATGTATTTTGCTCATCAGTGTTTTGGGACACCGAGTCTTGCAAAAACTCTTTCCATGTGACTTCGGCAAGAATCACTCCTTGACGTTTTTAATGCTAAAAGGTTTTAGCATCTTGTCAATATGTATCTTTGCTCAGCCCCATTAGGTAAATCTATCTCCATAGATCATCATGCCTAATATAAAGGCTATTTAGCCCAAGCACTTCATCGAAAAACTATTTTTAAATGAAGTCCTAATTCGTGTCAAGAAATTTATTTCCAATTAACAATGTGTCAAGCACACAACGGTTTTTAGAAATTTTGTTATGCTCCCACTTACTTTCTTGAATCATAAGCATCTTCATTACCCATTGATGAAGTCAAAACTTTTTTGACCATTTCATCAAAGCGAAGATTCCAACTCCATTTTGCTCTCTTCTGTCCATTGCTGGAACTCTGAAGTATGCACATTCACTAGCATCCTCTGGATCGACAAAATACTTTGGACTGTATCACTCACAAGTCCTAGGTTGCATTTCCATCTTATGGAAATCCTTTTGGCATCCATGTTTCATATCTCATGACTAAAATATGTATTAATTGCTAGTTCAACCCGAACCGACTTTAAGCATCGCTACGGTGAAACAATCTCATCGTAGTCAACTCCTTGAACTTGTATATTGCAACAAGTCGAGCTTTATGGATAAAACATTTTTATCCGTATCAGTTTTAAGTTCCATAAATATTCGTCAGACTCTAAGTCTTCCGAAAGGTGTATCAAGGTTTTAATCTTGAATCACTTATATGGAAACTATCTCGGATTGTATTGGCATTTAGCTAATTCCGGAGTCAGGGCCCATCAACGCTTCCTTGTGTATCGTAGGTATACTGTTGTCTAACAACAATATCTCGTTTGCGCACCTGAGAGGTTTGCACGAGCCTTGCCTACGTGGTTCAGCTGCAAGTTCAACTGAAGTCCATACATTTTATTGTAGAGACTTCCGTATCAGTCGCAGTAGGAAACTCCGGAATCACTTCCAAGGTTCCTTTCCTTTGACCTGATGACGAAGATACTGGTTATCTCGTCGAGTTGCACTGTCCTCCCACTCACCTTTTGCAAGAACAATTCTCTTTAAAAGCATACCGTTCTTTGTGGCAAACCTATTTGCCTCGGTATAGTGAGGGAGGAATACCCAATGACTTGGGATAACCTACAAAGTAGCACTTGTCTGATTTGGAATAGGTTTGTAACCTTTTACACAAGCCCCATATTCCAAATGTTAAGAAAAGATATAACATGGTTGGGCGTACCATACCATGGTGTCATTTCAACAGACCTGATGGAGCTCTTTTCAGTGTAAAAGCCGTAGTCTCTAAAGCATCACCTTTTAAAAGGGATAATGGCAAATTTATTTATGTCATCTTTGATCTTACCATGTCATAAATGGTTCGATTACATCTTCACAGACTTTCCACTCACAGTGGTGTTCCGGGTGGTGTAAGTTATGAAACTCTTTTCACAACTCATCAGACATTCGCTAAACTTGTAACTCAAATATTTCTTTCTGCAATCGAATTGTAGAAACATAATTTTCTTGTTACAATAACTTCTACTTCATTTTGAAAACCTTTCAAATGATTTCAAAAGATCCAGACTTACGTCTCATCAAGTAAATATCCATATATCTACTTGAGTCATTTCTGAAGATAGATAAATCCACTGCTTGCAACAACATTTATCGGACTACATACATCAAAATGTATGATCACCAATAAGTTCTTTGCTCGTTCCTTATTGCCTGTGAACGGTATTTCAGTCACTTCACTTTTCGGAGGAAAGTTGCAAGTGTCAGGTGATTCAAAATCAAACGACTTCAAAAATCCATCATAATGGAATTTTCCATGCGGGTTTCTCCAATGTGACCAAATGCAGTGCCACACTTGTGTGGTATTCTTTTAGTCTTATGACATTTAGCGTTAGTGTTATGGATGTATCATATTACCATCAATATTCATAACATACGTCCCATCGATGATGGAAGTATGGCCCTCATGTTATTCATAATACTGAACAACAATTGTTCTTCTATGAACAATTCTTTTGCAACAAACATTGTGCAAAGGCCTAGAGTGTATGAAACTCTAAAATGAATTATGAAAGTAAACCCAGAGGTAATGTATTATTATCAATATTCATAACATACATCTCATTCATAATGAAAGTATGGCCCTTTCTGACGGAGAAGTCTTGTATTCCTTCGTCTTCGGCATTCACGTCGGTGATCACCTTCGCGAAGATTTCCACCACCTTGTCGATGCACCAAATAATATTGCTATCTCTATAGCTAATAAAATAATGCATTACACAAGGTTGACACGCAGGTCATTTAAAGTGCAATCATATGGCTCCAGCCATCATGCCAAATCATGACACGCAGGTCATGTTAATTAATTTACATCATATAGTCATCTCATACATAATCAAATTATTATGAGCACTGCTATACCACATCATATGCACATGCAAACCCTCCTGCAAAACCAAGTTAGACGCCTCTAATCGGTTCATGCAAAAACTTGTTTTACGTGGCTTCTAAGGTTTCGAAACAAACCGAAGCTACCAACGTCCATCATCAAGTATGATAATTCAAGTCGCTAGATTAACTTTCCAGGGTGTATGAAAACTGAGATAATAAAATCTCGAGCCCCATACTAAACTTCGTCATACGCATGACCCCCGTGCAGATCATATCTGCATTGCCCTTTTGTCTGCGAAATTTCATCTTTCCTTTTAACTACGGTGGAATTCAATGAACTGTTAGCACTTCGTTGATCAATCAGGATCGCGGATTGCCAGAACTTTGAAACTCCACCATGCTGTTATCAAGATCAGAAATATGCAAATTCCAGGGAAGCAACAAGAATATCGGGTAACAGATTTCATCTGCTACCCGCACAAATAATTTTCAGTAATAGAACTCATCTACTACCTAATTATATTGTGCAACACCCATACATCACTATGTATTCTAGATCGCAACCTGCATCTACGCATAGCCTGGCTCTTGATGCCACTGTTGGGGAACGCAGTAGAAAACAAAATTTTTCCGACCTACGCACCAGCCCAGGACCACTATGGAGACTGCATACAAGGTTTGATCATTTTCGTTACCGACTCGTAGCGCAGCGGAAGTAGAGTCGATGACGATCGTCGGTGCAGATCCCCGCAGCTAGGATTTACAACCTCCCAACCGCGAGGATGTACTCCCTCATCCGCCACTCGGACAGCCCTCCGGGAGGCGGTCGGACAGTCCCCCGGACGGTGTCGTGGACAGCCCTTCGGGAGGACTCACAGAACTCGGACCGTCACTCGGACAGCCCTTCGAGAGGACACTCGAACAGCCCCTCGGGCAAAAGGACGAAACTACGACCTCTCTACGGGGTTGCACACATACGGTGCCATCTATCCGGTAGGGCTTCGCCGTCCAGAACTAGTTCCCACCGGAACCCAGACAGCCTTTCGGCACTACGAAACTATTTCGTGGGAGGGAGAGAGAATGCCAGATCATGCATGGCTTGTGTGAGAGAGTTGGAGTGGAGTTGGAGAGCACCTCTCCTCCTCCTTATATAGTGGTGGAAGGGGTGGAGGGGGCTGAAAATTCAGCCCACTAAACATGGGGAAAACATGTTCCCACAAAACAAGGAGAACATGTTCCCACCAAACAAGGGAAAAACATGTTCCCTTGTCCATGGTGTTCCCCCATGGGGCCCCACCTTCCTCCCAACACTCTCCACCATTTGTGGGGGCTGCCCCCCACCATGGGCCCCCCCCCCCAACATTTTGTCCAGCCACAAGGGGGCTGCTCCCAAAGGGGGCCCCCCCAAAAACAGCTCAAAAACAGCCCCCACGATCCGTGGGATCTTGTCCCCTCACGCTGGGACAAGATGTTTTCCGCGACTATTATTTCTGAAAAATTCCAGAAGGTCCCAGAACATTTCCGGCACCCTCTAAAATTATCTGGACGCGCTCTGGAACATTTCCAGTATGGTGGTTTAATTTAAAACCATCTTTGTTTACCCGGTAAACAACTCCGGCAGCTCCGAAACTTTTTTTTCGGTTTTTTCTCCAGAAAAATTCCAGAAATTACCAGACCAATCTGGCAACCTCCAAAACATTCCCGGTGCTTGCCGAAACCTTTTTGGATCAATGGTTTTATCCGAAACAACTTTTCAGTTTTACCGAAACTTTTTCAGTGTTCTCTCTCCGGAACTCTTCCGTTGTCTCCGAAACTTTTCGGTGATTTTCTCTCAGACTCCCTGTCTATCATTCAGCAGATAGATGACCCTTAAGCATGTGACCCTATAGGTTCGGTGAAGTATAGACATGACACGGAACACCTTCCGATCAATGATCAACATCGGAGCCGTGGACACCCATATTGACCCCTATACCCACACGAATGAATATTCGAGTGAACCTCCAGTTGCCGTGTGCTATTCCTGTTGCTTCACGATATGTTACAAATACCCGAGGTTAGACATGTAGGCATTTCCGTGGATCAACAACTTGTCCACTATGCCAGTTACCTCGTTACCGGTATTGTTCTCTTTTCTCGTTACCGTGTTCCGGCATCCCTGTGATCAAATCACAAAGTGTCTGGCCAGACGATGATGGATACCGTAACACCGAGAGGGCCCAGAGATATCTCTCCATCGTCGGAGGAGCAAATCCCAATCTCGAGCTATCAAGTTACTTGACACACTTTTCCATGAACCCGTAAGCCTCCGTAATAGCCACCCATTTACGGATGACGTTTAACAAACCCCAAAGTTCATGAAGCAAGTATGAAGAAACTCGACACTCTCATGGTCTAAGGAATTTTGCAAACATTAACCATCTCTGTGTTATTAACCATTAATATGTGACGAATGTAACTCATAGCATAACATCAATTTGGGTCGATTCAACACAAATGTTCTTCTAACACTGTGCCCTCAAAATTGCTGGCATAGACATGCCCATGATCAGGAAAACAGAACCATCATGCAATACTTGAGCTAGTCTTAGAGGCCAGACTAGGAATACATATTACCGTTTATTATTCCACACGTGCATATGAGTCTTCCTCCGAGCCTCGTTTTATTTGCAGACTCGAGAACCATAGCAGTTATAGCATGGAACATAAACCTAATTATGAACAGGGAGATAATCAATAACATTTATTATTGCCTCTAGGGCATATCTCCTACATATATATAAAGCAACAACCACATCAGGTACACGGCCAAACGATATAAGATGGTGAGGTAACCCTCGTACAACGCCGATCCCAAGATAAACGGATCCCCCCGAACGCAAGAGACTATGCTACCGAAAGAGTACAATGGAAGGGCATAATACAGCGCCACACAATGCCCTAAACACCTAAGTTCCACGGTAACGCCCCCGGGAGGAAGAACGGCGCAAAGCGTCGCCGCCATCGAGTCCCGAAGGGAAGGATCTTCACCGGGAACCCTGGCATGGAGAGGAGCACCACAACGACGTCTTCAGGAAGAGCACGAAGCTTTCGCTCGGCAGCTCCCCCGTACCACCACGAGGTCTTTAGGACAAGTGCAATGAGATCAAATCTCCAGGTCTAGATCGGGGCGACGCCACCCCCAAATATAAGGAGCGTGCCCAGGCCACCACCGCTATACCTCCTACTGTCCACACGGCCAAGAGGAAAAGCCACCACCACCAACATGGTGCTCGCCGGAGAGCCAACCATGCAGATGACCCTTCGGAGCTGCCGCCCCGACATCCATGTCTGAGCCACCACCCACCATCCACATCACGATGCACCATGCACCAACCACAGATCGGAGGAAGAGTAAAAGGCGTCTCCTTTCACTCCTAGCCCGGCATCAGTCACGAAGTTTGGGTCGATGCCTCCACAGTAGGAGGCTTCCACACCTGCGTCCCGAGCCAGTCCCGATGGACCAAGGAGGAACAACCCCATGACTACCGACGACCGTCGTCGAGCTCTCTCGCACGACGCCATGCCCTTGGTCAACGACGTCGATTTGCGTACCAATAGGAGGCGACCGGACCACCACCAACGACCACCGCATCCGCGAGGGGAGAGACCACCCACGGACACCACCCGGATCAAGCCCACCATCACCTACCCGGAGCGAGAGCTCCAACCCATCTCGGGCCCCAAACCCATCCGCCCGAGCATGAGTCCCAGGTCCGGCCATCTCCGCAACATGCACAACCGCTCCGCTGACCAAGACCCAGGAGAAGAAGGGACGAGCTACCACCACCCGCTGCCGCCGCCGAAGCCACCGCAGACGCCTCGCCGGCTAGTGCACCGCCCAGGCCGCTCGTAGCCACCCGAGCCCGATGGATTGAGCACCCACAAGCAACCACCACCTTGTCGGAGTCCTCATCATGCCGGAACGTAGCAGCAAAGGCCGACCCACGCCGCCGCGGCCCTCGTCGCGTGAGGTGCCCGCCCTGCAGATCTGCCCCAAGCCACACCGCCGCCACAGCCACCTCCACATGCGCCTCCACCCACCACGCCACCCGAGACCCAGCCACAAAATCACAAATGAATGGAGGGTCAGGCCACATTCAAACAGTACTAATCCTATCGGCCTTTAAAATAAGTGCACACATCATCTAGTTATAGGCATTAACAGAACAGAAGATACAACAAGGAATGGTTTTTACTTTAATTGGTCGCCCTCGTCTAGAACCTTAAAGAAAATAATATTAAGGGTCTATTGTGCTGCAAGAACATAGCATAAGAAAGATGGTATTTTCTTTAAGACTACCATGTAGTAGTTCTGCAGGAATCAGTTTGAGGTATGTTGCGAGAGCTTCATGTTTGATTTGTGTTTTACACTTCCTATCAAAAAAATCTTTCAATTTTTTTATCGCCATTGCCTGATAAGATATGAAGGAAGATAAAATGTGTAATCAGACAGAATTGTAAGAAAAGAATGTGGAAATTGCTAGTTGTAGAAGATATGAAGTGAAGCCAGAGTTCCTAAAAAAAAGGTGCTGAATTCTTTCTATGATCTTGCAAAAAGAATATCGTTATATTTAAACAATGTCCGGTATCCTTGAGTAATAAACCTGGCATTAGTTCTTAATTCTCATCACTTAGCAAGAACTAACAATCCCAACCCATCTGCACTTCAGAGGAATGTCATTTGATAGTTAGATAAGACACCCAAGGTGAAAGTCAAAATCCCTTGAAGCTGTAGAACCTGAAAACAGTTATACTTTACCCCTTTCTCCACTGAATCAATTTTAACATTATATTGGATCAGTAGGATTACAACTACTTACAGGGACATGAGCTATGCCATTCATTCACCAAAAGAAAAAGAACCATGCCATTCAGTCTTTTGCCGACTTCACCATCTAGAGCATAGAAAGCATCACGAGCTCTGTCGAGTACCTTGCCAGCATGTGCATTGTTATCTTCAGGTCTTAAACACAAACTGAACAGCTCCATGAAGCCCTCTGCTTCTATTGTTCTACTTCTACATACACTAGAGATGTACCAGAGTTCACGCAAGGAGAGTGAAGAGACATTGAAATACCCAAATTTACCTGAGCTAGATGGCCGATGATCTCCTTTTTTTTTGGAAAAGGGGCGCAGCCCCGGCCTCTGCATCAGAAAGATGCATACGGCCACATTTATTAAAAGCAAAAAGGTCCAACAAAGGTCATAAACTCCATTACAAACTAGTCCCCAATCGGCTCACAAAGAGTGGAAAAAAAAAGCCACAGCCGGCATGCAAAATAAAGATAGGAAAACTAATTGCCTATCCTATTACATGACCGCCATCCAAACCGGCTGAATATAGCCCGAGCTACCATCTCCCATCGGGCAGATCCAGTAACCAAATGCTCCCTGGCTTCCGTCCGAGTGAGTAGCGACCACATACGGATCAACGTAGTAGCTCGGAAGATGACCTGCAAAAAACGAGTATTTGTTGTTCTGTTAAAAACCAAATCATTCCTGCAGTTCCAGACTGCCCAAAGTAAAGCACATACTCCTACACGAATGTGTTTAGCTGTTTGGGTCTCTATCCCATCCAGCCACGTCCCAAATAACGTGTGGATATTATTCGGAGGAGTAATATTAAAAGCAAAGTGAACAGTCCGCCAAAGAACCTTCGCCATGGGACAATCCAGAAAGAGGTGTTTGATAGTCTCGTCTTGATCACAAAAACTACATCTCTTAGAGCCGGTCCAATTGCGCTTTGTCAAATTGTCCTTAGTTAAAATGACTTGTTTATGTACAAACCACATAAACACTTTAACCCTCAGAGGGACTTTGACATTCCAAACATGTTTGGAATAGGGAATAGAGCTAGAGTTTATGACATCTAAGTACATTGATTTAACCGTGAACTCTCCATTCCTAGTTAATTTCCAGCTCAACAAATCCGGCCGTTGAGCAAGCTGCACATCCATCAGTCTTCTCACCAGATGGAGCCAGGCTTCCCAACGCGCTCCGGCTAGTGTTCTCCTAAATTGGATATTGAGGGGAGCGGACCTAAGTATGGTTGCAACCAGATCGTCTCTCCGTTGCACGATGCTATAAAGAGACGAATATTGTAGCGCGAGAGGTGTTTCCCCTAGCCATGTATCCTCCCAGAATCTCATGGAGGTACCGTTTCCGATAATAAACTTTGTTCTGTTGAAAAAGACTGCTTTAACTCTCATCAGCCCTTTCCAAAAAGGTGAGTCCGTCGGCCTCACTGTCACCTGTGACAAAGTTTTGGATTGGAGGTACTTGTTACGCAGAATCTGCGCCCACGTGGCCTCCGACTCTACAGATAACTTGTACAGCCACTTGCTGAGAAGACATCTGTTTTTCACCTCAAGATTTTCGACCCCTAGACCCCCTTGGTCTTTTGGTCGGCATATAATATCCCATTTAGTGAGTCGATACTTCCTTTTTAAATCATCACTCTGCCAGAAGAAACGGGATCGATAGAAATCCAGTCTTTTCCTAACTCCAACTGGTATCTCAAAAAACGACAAAAGAAACATAGGCATGCTCGTGAGAACCGAATTAATAAGAATTAACCGGCCCCCATACGACATCAGCTTGCCCTTCCAACAGCTTAGTTTCTTCTCGAATCGATCCTCGATACACTTCCATTCTCTATTTGTTAGCTTACGATGGTGAATTGGTATACCCAAATACGTAAAAGGTAAACTCCCAATTTCACAACCGAACAATTGCTTATAGGCCTCTTGTTCTTCTTTGGCTCTTCCAAAGCAGAACAATTCACTCTTGTGAAAGTTAATCTTTAACCCAGTCAATTGTTCGAATAAGCATAACACCAGCTTCATGTTTCGCGCTTTAGCCAAGTCATGCTCCATGAAAAGGATAGTATCATCAGCGTACTGTAGGATAGACACCCCTCCATCAACTAGATGAGGTACGAGGCTACCAACTTGGCCAGCATCCTTTGCCCTACCTATTAGAATGGTCAACATGTCAACTACGATGTTGAACAGAATAGGTGACATCGGATCTCCTTGTCTCAGGCCTTTATGTGTCTGGAAATAATGACCTATGTCATCATTCACTTTGATTCCAACACTCCCTTTTTGCGTAAAAGATTCAACCTGGTTTCTCCAAGCCGGGTCGAAACCTTTCATGCGCAAAGCCTGTTGTAGAAACGGCCATTTAACTTTATCGTACGCCTTTTCGAAATCCACTTTGAAAACAACCCCATCTAGTTTTTTCGTATGGAGTTCATGGAGCGTCTCATGCAGGACTACAACCCCTTCCAGGATGTTTCTGTCTGGCATGAAAGCAGTTTGGGTCGGCTGCACCACAGAGTGCGTAATCTGTGTGAGTCTATTAGTCCCAACGTTGGTAAAAATTTTGAAACTAACATTAAGAAGACAAATAGGCCTGAACTGCTCAATTCTCACAGCCTCTGTTTTCTTCGGGAGTAATGTTATTGTTCCAAAATTCAAATGAAACAACTGAAGCTGTCCGGAGAACAAATCATGGAACATCGGTAACAGATCCCCTTTAATAATATGCCAACACCTCTTATAAAACTCCGCCGGAAATCCATCCGGCCCCGGAGCTTTATTGTTCTTCATCTGTGCAATCGCATCAAACACCTCTTTCTCCGAGAATGGTGCAATCAATACCTCATTCTCATCGGCAGCCAACTGAGGCACATCCTCAATTCTCGACTCATCCAAGGACACAAAGTTATCCTCTGGAGGCCCAAAAAGCTGCTTGTAATAATTGGTAATATAAATCTTTAGGTTCTCTTGTCCTATGATCGTTCCCTCGTCTTGCTCAAGCTGAAAGATTCTTTTCTTTCTGTGCTTGCCATTGGCAATCATATGGAAGAATTGAGTATTGGCGTCCCCTTGGACAACTTTACGAACCTTGGCTCGCAATGCCCATTTCAACTCCTCTTCCCTCAACAGCTCTTTCAATCTCATCTCCGCATCAACTTTAGCATGAAGCTCTGAGGAATGCAAAAAAGTGGACTCGGCTTTCACATCTAAGGACTGAATAAGTGTAAGGAGTCTCTCCTTTTCAATCTTATAAATCCCACTAAGATGTTTAGCCCATCCTCGCAAGAAACTTCTCAAGTTCCTAATCTTATTCTGCCATCTCTCAATAGGAGATCTTCCTCCTGCATCTTTCGCCCATTCTCTGGCTATCAGATCCAGGAACCCTTCTCTTTCAAACCACGCAAGTTCAAAAGAGAAAGTATTTTTGTTGCCCACATGCGTTGCCTCCCCAGAATCCACTAGCAGAGGTGTGTGGTCTGAGATACCGCGAGATAATGCTTGGACTGTAACCAAGGGGAATTTCTGTTCCCACTCAACGCTTGCTAGGACTCTATCTAGCTTCTCATACGTCGGGTTTTGCAAAGTATTAGCCCACGTGAATTTTCGACCTGAAAGCTCTATCTCTCTAAGATCCAAGCTTTCGATGATGGTATTAAACATAAACGACCACCTAGCGTCGAAATTATCATTGTTCTTTTCATCTCTCCTTCTAATAATGTTGAAATCTCCTCCAACCAAAATTGGGAGCTGTTCAGATCCGCAAATCCGGACAAGGTCCGCCAAAAAGTCTGGTTTTAGTTCCGGCTGCGCTGCCCCATACACCGCAACCAGTGCCCAATTAAAGCCATCGACTTTGGATCTTACCCGAAATTTGACGGCAAAGTCACCCATAACCATAGTTCGGACTTCCAGCGTCTCACACTTCACCCCAAGAAGGATCCCCCCTGATCTACCTCTTGGAGGAAGGCAGTGCCAATCAAAATCTACACCGCCGGATAAAGTGTTCAGAAACTAAGGAGAGAAATTGTCCCTTCCCGTCTCGAAAAGTGCAATAAAATCCAGATTATGTTCAATGGAAGCATCCGCAAGAAACCTTCGTTTAGCCAAGTCCAACAGACCTCTGCTATTCCAGAAAATGCCTCTCATAGTTCATCATGGAATTTTTTGGCAGTACGGACCCTAGCACTCCTACGCACCGCGGATGTTGGATAAATCTTACGCCTCCACTTTCGCTTAGGCTTGTTATACTCGTCCACCCGGTCCTCACAACCGAGCTCCGCGGCCCTAACCTCCTGTCCCTCTATCGGAGCACTCTCCTCCAGGGGTAACAAGCCATCATCCTCCTCAGTCTGATTGAGTGAAGGGGCAAGATCCGCACACAAAGAATCGAGCACCCTGACTCCCAAAGCATCAACATCAGAATCGTTCATAGGTTTAACCGTAGCTAAATTACGGATCAACTCTAAGGCACGATCCGCTTCTAGGTCGAGAATGTCATTAACAGATTTTGAAATTTCACTATCATTACTACCCAGTGAAACTCCTAACTCATTTGCATTGTGGATGATCTCATCATTAGAAAAATGCAAAATAGAATTGGACATATTGACTGACATTCCAGTAGTGACCTCCATGTCACGAAGCTTGGCCGCCCGCATGTCGCACCTCAGCTGTATATCATCAACATCCGCCTTGTCCTGAAGGCGACAGCTCATCCGTCTGCCCTCAGACACAGGATCCGGTATGCCACCAGAAGCGATGACCGCCTCTCTGGTTGCCCCGTTGGTGGTAAGGCCACCTGCCCCACCTCCAACGGACGACCCAGCAAAAGCAGTCAGAGAGCCACCGCCCCCCGCCGGCGAGTGCGGGGCCAGTGGTGGCTGGGCCGGCTGCCCAGACTCCACACCAGGCGCCCGACGCAGAGGAGAGAGGGCGGGGACCGCCTGCCCCCGCTCCCCACCCAACCCGACAGTCGGACTCGACTCGAGGCGAGTCGTCAACCCAACCTGCGTCAGCATGTCAGACGACGCCCCAGGTTCGGCCATCCTGACCATCACAGAGGGGGAGATAGCCGAGGCCTCCTGCTCGAGCCCCCCTCCCAGAGCAGACCCATCACCACAGGGCGACGCCGCCACCACAGCGATCAGTCCTGATGGAGTCCTCCCAAGCAGCGAGCCAGCAGCAGTGGGGGAGGTCACCTGCTGAAGACCGTCCCTCCCAACCGGAGAGCCCATAGCCTGAGCAAAGTCCAGAGAAGGCAGCGTGTGCTCAAACATATCCTCAGAATCAACCCTGTCGCTCCACAACCTGGGTGGCGCGGAAGCAGCCGGAAAAGAACCGAATCTCAAGGTACTCATAGGTACAGTCGTAGAAGGAGCCACTCCATTTCCGGGCGTCTGAGGGTCAGCACCCGGGCCATTGGGCAACTCATGCCCATCATCCCCCTGTCGAGCCTCCGAGTCACCTGAGCCATCGTTCTTATCATGCATGTCCACATCCATCCTAGCCAAAGCCTCAACGAAGAGCTCAGCATCCTCAAACTCAATATCAATGTTATACATGAGGCCCTTATGCGTCCACTTGACGACATCAGGAACGAACTCTATATCCAACACACTCACCAACACCCTAGCCACCCCGTTGGCCCGTGTAAAGGGCACATCAACTCTCTCAGGTCTGCCAACCAGAATCCCCAAACTTGCAGCCACCCGAACATCCCGAATCAACTTAGATGGGACTCCCGAGAACCTCAACCAAACCTGAGTGAGTGGCTTTCCCTGAGGCTCCACCTTCTTCCACCCAAGAAACTCAAGAATGTACTCAGTTCCAGGAACTCTGCATAGCCCAAAACTGAGAAGACGCTCCAAGTCCTCTGCAGTCGGAAACTCAACCTTATAGCTATTGTCCTCAAGGCGAATAAGCTCCCACTGAAAGTCCCCCGGAGCTAACTCCTTGAGTCGCTTAATTATCTGAGCCTCAGAAACTTCACCTTTCGTGACTTTGACCACACCCGTAGTCAAGCTCTGAGCCTCCTCAGGGACCTCCTCCGCACAGGGAGACTCAAAGAACATCAGCTCGGCACAACAGACACCATAAATCGTGATACTCGGCATCTGATCTCTCAGTATCGGGCACTCTCCCGTGTCGTGCGCTGGTCTGAGGCAGGTGTCACAAAGCTCAGTAACACACTCAGCAATGGCCTCGCTCACCACACCGATAACACATCATCTTTTCTTTTTTCCGAGCCCACTTAGAAGCTCTCTCACCCTCAGACTGGTCAGCAGCATGAGAAACAGTCGCCACTACTGGCTCAGACACCGGAAGCTCAGCAGCGGCCAGCTCCGTCACCACCTCCATAGCCTTACCGGACAGAACAGCCGTCTGTCCAGTCGCAGTCATCTCACAAGAGGCCGTGGGCTCCGCCATGACCGTCGATGGAGGATCTTGTCGGAACCGGTTCCTCCCACCGCGACCACCACGATGTCCTCAGAAACCACCTCTCGGCCGGCGATCCGGGCCAGAAGCGCCCTCGACGAAGCCACCTGGAGGTCCAAGAAACGGTCTTTCAGCCGTTCCATCACTCTGCCAGGCATAGCCTCGCCCACCACCGGCCGAGGAAGAGCCGCGATGCTGACCCTCGCCATACGCGTCTATGCCATCATCGCCCCACTGACCCCGGGGCGCCGCAGTATGAGCACGGTTGAGACCCGCGCCAGCATCTCCCCCTTGCTGCGCCGTCGCAGTCAGCACCGGCCCGGAACGTATCTGAGGTGGCCTAGCAGCCACATGAGGGGGCGGTGCCCTTGGCTGTTGCCCTTGCGCCGGAGGCTGCTTGCGCTGCATGCCGACAGCAGCGCCGGGCGCAGGTGGCCGCTGCCCAACCGGTGCAGCTCCCCGACCCGCCATAGCCGTCTCGAGGGGCGCCGCCGGTCGCGGCCCCGACGGAGTAGTCCCGCCCGCAGCCGGTCGCGGTCCCGTCGAAGTAGACCCTCCCGGCGCCGGACGCGACCCTGTCCCAAACCCAGACGGGCGCTGGCCTGGCGCTACCCCAGCGCCCCGGCCGATCGAACCAGCCGGCACCGGAGGTCGCTGACCCGCAGGCGGGGCTGCACCTCGCCCGGCCTGCGCAGCCGTGGCAGCCCCCGAGGGCCTCGGGCCAGGAAGGCCGACACCACGACCCCCCGCCATGCCAAGAGGAGGAACGCGTACCGCCCGGCCAATCCCACACGAAGGAAAACCAGGCGTGGCAAAACGAAGAACCCTAGTCGGCGGCAGCGAAGAATCACGTAGACTCGTCGCTACGCACTCGACGGGATCAACTGTACCCGCATCACTAATTGCCTGGGCCTCATACCCAGCAATTACGGCTGCAGTCGGCCCAACCTGCGCATCCCCATGTTGGGCCACCCGTCCAGAACCAGCCTGCTCCAACTCCGGCCCATGCTGGCCCAGGATCACGTTCAAACGCGCTGCTCTCGCCGCCCGGATCTCAGCCACGGAGGTGGTCACCGACGCCGGCGGCGGCACGTTGATCCTGCCCTTCCCCTTCTTCTTCTTACGTACTACGCGAGTCCACGAATCCGAATCGAAAAAATCAGCTAATGTAATGGGTTTGAGACATACCTTCGGAAGGGGGCCTTTCCAGGACCGACCCGCGGCCGCCGCCGTCGTCCTCCGGTGGATTATCCGGCGTACCACCTCCACTCTCTCTTCAGAATGCAGTCCTTGTCGCGCCGGATCGTCCAACGGCACGACCCCATCAACGATTGTGGCCACCTCATCCTCCGAATACCCTGGGTTAAATGCCTCGCATATCACATCTGACGGCGTGGGCGAGTAATCCTCCGGCGCCTCGCCGGCGAGATCGTCATCGTCGTCGTCCTCATCCGACCCCGCGAGGATCCAGAACCGGCCGCCGATCTGCCTACCTCCGCTGTCAATGCACCCCGCCGGTCGGATCGCGGTGGACGCCGCGGGTGCCGCCCGGGACGCACCAGACATCTCCGCCTACCACATCTGGATGTTCCTTGCACGCAGCATCGGCAGCGGCATTGATTGATTGCTTGGTCTCGCCTCGCCGATCGGATCGGGTCGATCGATTGGTTTCTAATAATACTGGACTGCAGATTCAGACTCTGTGAGGGAGGCGAGTTGCTGTTGCGGCAGAGGTTGCTTCGCTTCCGCAGCTCGCAAGCCAACCCTGGAGGAACCACTGCTGCCTGAGGACGGTGGTGCGCTGTTCGCCATTGTACAGGAGGCTGTTGAAGCCTCTAATAGGGTGACATGTGCAAGCTCCTCCTACAACGCGTGTGCGGTGACCTCGTCACTCTCGACTGCGTCAGAACTGAGCTTTTGAAGGATGTGTCATCTAGTACTGTCATTTATAATATTATACTATCACAATTAATACATATTGGTCATACTGCGCTCATTTGAGACAAAAAAATGTAAGAAACAACTAACACAGTTGGGATGGCGCCATATTAATTTTCCAAATGTGATTTTTGTCAAAATATTAGTACTAAATCTAGAAATAATGTTGCTCAATATTGTTGTTTACAACGATGACATGCTTCCAGATTTGCTATTCCGCTTTAGCATCATGAGATAATGTCAGATTATATTTGAATATTTTAACATTTTCCCGTTTTACACTCCAATTGTCCAAATGCAAAAGGAGTTGAACCCGTTTTTCTATGATATGCATGGTCCAAAGCGAAACTGTTCTAAGTCTGTTGTATCCTGAGAGCTGAACCAAAACATTCCTAGATATTTTACAGGCTGTTATTCATGCACAAGAGAAGGTCCTGTATCAATCGCATGGTCATTATTCACTGAGCAAAGCAAAAAGGCAGTAGGTATTGTTTGACTTGTATAACGGCTAATTAATTGAGTTCCTTGGCAAAGTTTAACAGAATTGTACAAGCAGGTGCCTGAGATGTATCAATTATCATGTTGGTGCTCAACCTACCGACTATTGTCCTTGCCGAAGTATTGGAATGCGGTATATAGAGGTCCATTCTGTTCATGTCCACCGTTGTGGTGACAAACTCCTCATAGTCGATCAATCAATTGCCGTCCGCATCAGCCTGAAAAATGAAGCAGTAAATAATTCATGCTCATGTTAAAGGCTTATGATTTACTTGAATAATTCATGTCGATCATGCTTCCATCAATTGATGAATGTCATGGTCTAAAAGCTTGGTGCTCTGCCTGGCCAACCCATTCTTGAGGTCTTCTAGCGTGATCGGGTCATTGTTGTCCTTGTTGATGCTCTTGAACAACTCCTTGAGCCCTTGATGTCCTCCTCCGACAAGCAACTGGCAATGACTTGCAGAAAGGCCAACACACTTCTGCTTCAGTACAACCCCCCCTAAACACATCAACGGATGAGATCTCTTCATACCTCTTCATAATAAAGAGTAGGATGGTCCTTTTACAATTTCTTTTTAAGAAAGGATAGTCTTTTTGCAAAATACACTTCCGTACACAGCCACGTACCTGGGAGGTCAACTGGGCCGGCCCAGCAGCGAACATTCTCTCTCTGTAGTAGTGAAACAGTAATAGTGAAAAATCCAAAAATAATCAGCCTATAGTGGGATTAGAACACAAGACCTTCTGCTCTCACCGAGACAGCCCGACCACTTGATCAAGCAAGCTCTCTGTTGGCTAATTTGCAGCGCGGCTTAAAGAACTATTGCCACCGTCCAGGATTTCAAGGGCAGCCAGGCATGAGTGCGCGTACGTTATTTGAAGACTGCTCCAGAAATAACCCTAAAAAAAAAGACTGCTCCAGAAACACGAGACTTTCTCTCTGAGGCGTTGCAACGAGCCGGCATGCAGGAGCAATGGCTGGATTAATTAATTAATTAATATAAGCGACGAGAGTGGCTTGGTTTTAAAAATGTGTTTTAAACATATTTTGAAATGTCAAAAAAATTCCAAACAAAAACCTGAGGCGTACATCTCGACATTGTACATGCTCACAAAGTTGTTTCGCGAAAAACCGACAACTTGTGTGTCGCGTGTGAAAAAGACAAAATCCGGTGTTAAAAATGATTTTCACAAGACATCATTTTGTATTTTTTTACATAAGCCACAAAAAATGTCGGTTTTCTCCGAAACTTGACGTGCACACATATAATGTCGAGATGTATGCGCCAAATTTTTGTTTGAAGTTATTTCACACTTTGAAATATTTTTTTCGCGTGCAGAAGCGCGCGATCCCAGGAGCACCAATGAATTTCTGTATAAGCGACGTCCTATATTAGAGGACCAGCCAATGTATCCACTCAAAAAAAAAGATGAGCCAATGCATGCAAGGCAATCGTGTCTTGAGCCATCGGCATTAACTGCCTCCCAGGATTACAGCTCTACCAATGGCCAACGCTATAAATTAACCATTGTGGATTTCTTGGTACTGCCGCTTCGGCTAGCTGGCCTTCAAATCGCACACGGAGGTAATATGAACAGCGACAGATTTAAAGGTTTTTAGGAATTTTGAATATGACTTTTTTTTAATGCGAAACAAATTTGAACGTAACAGATTTGAACATTGTTTGGAATTTTGAATGCGACTTTTTTTAAACATGAAACAAATGCAAACAATTTTCTCGAAAAATGGAACAAATTTTGAAACTCTAAACAATCCTGAAAATTGAGAGAAAAATGAAATTCCAAACAATTTTTCAAAACGCAAACAATTTTGAAACCCTTAACTTCGTTGAAAACGTGGCCATTATTTGAAATATTTGAACATTTTTGGAAAATATGAACAAATAAATACATTGAACTTTGTTTGAACTTTACGATATTGAAAAAGAAAAAAAAGAAAAAGACAAAAAAACGGATTCATGAACCTTCTAAAAGGTATCCAAACAGGTAAAAACTGACCTGGAACCGTCTAGAAGGTTCCCAAACCCAGCATGTGCAGAGGCAACAAAAAATTAAAATGGCTTGGCCCATGTTCACTCGTATCAGTAGGGTTTGTGAGAAACAACGACTGTTTGACGCAATAAATGTCAAATAAGGTTTTCTCCCAGCAGGTACCCGACAGGAGCGATGACGTCGCCTAGTTGGACCAGGGCTTAAGCATTTTTTTTCTATTTTTTCGTTTTTGTTATTCTTGGTAATTTATTTTTCTCCTTTTAAAACTTTATTACTCTTTTTGAAATAGGTTCATAAAGTTGAAAAAAAAATGTTCTTGTTTTCAAATATTCTTTGTAATTTAAAAAAGTGTTCTAGAATTTAAAAAATGATCACGCTTTTTATAGTTTTTGTTCAGAAATTTAAGAAATGTTTATGTTTTAATAAAAGTTCATAGATTTTAAAATGTACGTAGTTTTCTATTTGTGTACAAAATTTTCATCAATTATTCAGAATTTGTTAACAATTTTGGAAAAAGTGTTCAACCTTGTAAAAGTTTCACACACAATTTGTTCATGTTGATTGATAATGACAGAAATTGCAATTAACATTCAAATTAGGAAAAACTACATGCTCATGGATGCACCCCAACTTGTGGTTTATTTTGATATATGAATAAGTGACCCCAACTTCTTGCAGCAGCCTGACATGGACATATGAGGCGTCCATGTCAGGTTTGAATAAGTTCAAATAAAGTTTGCACGTTGCGACACATCCAGCCATTTATCTGTCCTTTGTGACCGAGAAAACTTCAGAAAATGCAAAACTTATCAAAATCCAAATAACTTGCCATGATGCCTTGAATTGGTCATAGAAAATAGTGGGAAAAAATGGGTCATTTGACGGATGTCGAAAAACAACATGCTTTCAAACAGATCCTTCTGGTCTCTACTCAAACACCCTTTGTTGAACATGGTATATTTTTTGACATGCTTGTAATGACCCCAACTTTTGCAAGATGGTGGGCATGCCCATCGTAGGCATTCATGTCAAGTTTGAACGATTTTTGACACCGTATGTAAGTTGCGACACGTCCGGCCATTTATTGACCTTTTTTTCACCAAGAAAACTCTAGAAAATGTAAGACTTGTCAAAAATTCAAAAAAAATTGGCATGGTGCCTTGAATTGGCCATAAAAAGGCATGGAAAAATTGGGGCCATTACAAGGATGTCTAGAAAGAACATGCGATGAGACCGAGACTTCTACCCTACACGGACATCCTTAGTTGAACATGGTCTATTTTTGGACATCTATGAAATGACCACACCTTTTGCAAGTAGGTGGGCATGCTCATGCTAGCCATCCATGTCAAGTTTGAATGCTTTCAAACACTGTATGGAAGTTGCGACACGTCCGACCATTTATCGGTCCTTTTTTACCGAGAAAACTTCAGAAAATATAAAATTTGTCAAAAATCAAAACAACTTGGCATGGTGCCTTGAATTGGTCATATAAGGCCATGTAAAAATATTGGTTCTATTTCAAGAATGTCGAGAAACAACATGCTCTCAAACGGAGCCGTCTCGTCTACCCGAACACACTTCGTTCAACATGGTCTATTATTGGACATCCTTGAAATGACCCCAACTTTTGCAATCTAGTGGGCATGCCCATGGTAGATACCCATGTCATGTTTGAACGATTTTTGACACCGTATGCAAGTTGCGACAACGACTATGTGACGCCCCCGGCCCGATCGTGCACTATTCATACACGCAAATGCACACGATCAAGCCTAAGGACTCACGGGAAGATATCACAACACAACTCTAAAACATAAATAAAGTCATACAAGCTTTATATTACAAGCCAGGGGCCTCGAGGGCTCGAATACATAAGCTTGCGAACAAGCGTCAGCGGAAGCATCAGATATCTGAGTACAGATATAAAAGAAAGTACAGAAAGGCCTTTAGAAAGGCGGGGCAAAATAAAACACTACGATCGAAAGGCGAAGGCCTCCTGCCTGGGACCCTCCGATCCTACTCCTGGTCGTCAGTCAACTCGTAGTAGTATCCATCCTCTGGGTAGTAGTAGTAACGATCGTCGGGGCATCTGTCTCAGGGGGCTCCGTCCTCTGGTCACGTCAAACTGATATGGGGAGAAAAAGGAAAACAAAGCAACCGTGAGTACTCTGAAGTACTCAGCAAGCAAGGATCTACACTACATATGCAACATTTTCAAGGGGATGCTGTATATGTGGACTGGGCTGCAGAAATGCCAGAATAGAGAGAAGGCCTAGTCCTATCGAAGACTAGCATCTTCAGCGGTCTTGCAGCAGTAGAAGAGAGTAGAACAATACCATATAATGTAGCAGTAATAATATCAACCTCACCCAGAGATCCTTTCTCGACTCCCTGCGAGAAAGCAATCCCAGAGCCATAACGTCTTCAAACCTCGTCCTGAGATCCCTTCTCGACTCCCTGCGAGAAGCAATCCCAGAGCCATATATACAGGTCTCATCACAGGTATCCAGTTCTAAATTGTATCAATCAGGATACAACTCCGAGTGTCCTTTACCGTAGGACCGGCTATCGATAGAAGTGTTCTTCCCTGCAGGGGTGCACCAACTTACCCAACACGCTCGATTAACTCCGGCCGGACACACTTTCCTGGGTCATGCCCGGCCTCGGCCAAACAACACATCGCAACCCTACCTAGAGCTCAGCAGAGAGGTCCCCGTCGGTCTACATCCTAAGCGCTCAGGGGTCATGGGCCATCGCCCTGTGCACTCCGGGTCGGTGTGTGCAGGGTCGGGACGAGCACCACCTCAGTCCTGGATGGTACTGGCCCGGCCCGGCCACGAGGCTGAACTGGACGTCTGACAGAGCTTTCGGCTGATGCATACGATGCAGAACGCCCATACTATGCCCACGTGATGGTTAGTGCTATCAGGCCAGAGACCTGCTCGGATCAAATATCCAAATCGCTAGGACTAGGGGCTTGCGGTAACGAGCAGAGACTCACGAAAGATGTGACCCCGTCGCCCCGTCTCGAGGACTTGCGGCAAGGGCCAAGAATGCCCGGCCGCGCCTCGTATTCACCACTCGGGCACCACACTGGCAACCCGCCTTCACATCACACGCGGGTACCCCTCAGGGTCGACCCGCCTTTCCAAGTAACATTGTAAGGTCCAAGTATCCGTGTGTCCATAACATTAGGGAATCCGAGGTATCACCCTCATTGAATTCCCACTCGATGTATCCGCCAAGGTGAACTAGGAGGGATCACCCTCACTGGGTCCACACTTGAGGTGTTGTAGGACAGCGTCGTTATCGGAAGCGGTGAAGGAGGAATCACCCTCGATGGCCACGACCGAATAGCTACTCTACAGAGTTAACATCAGAAGTGCTACAAGAGGTTTCACCCTCGGCACTCGATAGTAACGCTGCAGTGTCGTTACAACTAAGGGGGGGTGATGTGCGGTGTCGGGTCCTGGTCTTCAATCCCATTGATCGGGTCTTCTGACGATCCAGCGCGGCAGTCGGGATAAGTGGGGTCACTGATAGGTCTCTACCCAGCCTAGACTAAACAGTTTAGGATATGTAGGTAATTATCAACAGTAGGTTACAATGAACAGGCTATGCATCAGAATAGGTAAAGCAGCAGCAGCAGTAATTCTAATGCAAGCATGAGAAATTTAGAATGGGCGATATCGGGATGATCAAAGGAGGGGCTTGCCTGGTTGCTCGGCGGCAAGGGCAAGGTCGTCTATGGTGTCTTCGGGATCCGGAGCTGCGTCGGTCTCGGGGACGACGTCAGGGTCGGGGGCTATCGAGAGAGAAGAGGGGGAGGAAACAGTATAAATATATAGCAAACATGAGCATGACAAATACGATACACGGTGCTAGGGGTAGTCTAACGCAGCATCACACGTAACAGACGGAGCGGGAGAATATCTGACGATATTTCCCGGGTCTTTGGAATTATCGGACAGAGGATAAGAGGGGAACGGTTGCAAGTTCGGATAGTTAGGGACGCGTGACGGACGAACGAACCGCGTATTCAGATTCGTCTCGTCGTTCTGAGCAACTTTCATGTACAAAGTTTTTCGATCTGAGTTACGGATTATTTAATATGATTTTCTAAAGTTTTTATTAATTTCTGGAATTTAATTAATTATTTAAATTAACATTATCCGAAACAGTGTCTTGCTGACGTCAGCATGACGTCAGCATGACGTCAGGACCAGTGGGTCCCACCTGTCATACGCTGTTAGGTTAATTAGTGATTAACTAATTAAATTACTGTTTAATTAACACTAACTACTTAATTAGATTAACCTAATCAGGATTAATTAACTTAATTAATTAACTAATTAATTATTTAATTAATTAATTATTTTTTTATTTATTTTAATTTTTCGTTTTTAAGGGCTGGGCCCCGTTCGTCAGCGTCACAGGGGCACTGGGCCCCACCGGTCAGTGGCACAAGGGCCACGGGCGGGCCACGGGCGCGGCGCGGCGCGCGTGCGCGGGCGTGCGCGCGCGTGGGAGTGCGCGAGCGGCGGCGGCGCGTGCGCGCGAGCGCAGGCAGGCGCGGGCGAGGCAAGCGGGCGATGGGCGTGGCAAGAGCGGGCGGAGCAGCGACGCTAGGCGAGCAGGGGCGGCGCGCGGGCGGTCGGCAGCAGCGGCAGGCGGCGCGCGTAGGCAGCATCAGAGCGGGGTGGCCATGCGCGGGCGGTGAGGCATGGCCAGAGGGCCGGCGACGCGGTCAGCGCCGGTGCGGCCGCGTGGTGGGCGCGGGCGACGGCCGGGGCAAGGCCGGGGCGCGGCCCAGGCGTAGAGGCGGAGCGGAGCGAGGTGCGGGCGCGGTGCGGGGCTGCGGTGAGCGCGGCGGTGACCGAGGGGAGAGGAGGGGCGCGGGCAGCGCGGTGCTCACCGCGAGCTGTAGGGGGGGTGGCAGCGGTGCTCGAGCTCGAGGGGGAGGACGGGGACGAGGTCGACGACGGAGAGGGGGAGGCGCGACGAGGTCCGGTGAGGGAGAGGACGAGGGGACGGGGCGGCGGCGTCGGGCACGGGTCGAGGTCGAGCGCGGGACGAGGAGGCCCGCGGAAGGGCGGCACTGGCGAGGTGGCGTCGAGGCGCAGCGCGAGGGAGAAGCGGGGCGGCGGCGGTCGCCGGGGTCGCCGGGGGGGGGGTCGATCCCGATCCAGGATTTCCTTGATCGGTGGTTTGGGGGGAATGACACGAGGGGTGGGGGTACCTTTAACTATTTGACTGTGAGTCCTAAGGGTTGGGCCGGCCAGGGGGGAATGGGCCGCCTGGTTGGTGGCCTGGTGGCCAGCTGGCCACGGCCCAGTTGGTCCGGGGGGGGGGGGGGGGCTTTTCCTTTTTCTTTTCTTTTCTCTTTTTATTTATCCATACCCCTGTTTTGTAAATAGTTAGGGCTCAAATTGAATTTTGTAAAACATGTGACCTGGTCCATAAATACCAGTGCTCAATTCCCTAACACCTAAAATTAGTTTGGACAAAACAACATTTCTTATTTGTTTTAAATAAATTAAAAGGTCATTAAATATTATTTTCAGCCACTTATCCATTTTTAATAATGTTGGTTTCAATTTTAGAAGTGCCTCTGGAACGTTTGTTATTTATCTGACATTTTAGTTTATGATTTGAATAACTTCTATTTTCCACTTTCATTTAAATTCGAATTTGACTTAGGAGTTGAAATGCAATATGATGCTAATGATGATCATGCACTGTTAATCATGCTGACATGGCATAATCAAAAGGGTGATTACTGTAGTTAACCACTGGGGGTGTTACAGACTATTTGTCAGTCTTTTTTAACCAAGAAAACTCCAAAAAATGCAAAATTTATCGAAAACCAAAATAACTTGGCATGGTGACTTGAATTGGTCATACAAGACCGTAAAAAAAAATTGAGTCCATTTCAAGGATGTCGAGAAACAACACGCTCTCTGACGAAACCTTCTGGCAAACCCGAATACCCTCCGTTGAACATGCTCTCAGACGGAGCATTCTGTCCTAACTGGACACCCTACATCGAACATGGTCTATTTTTGAACATTCTCGAAATGACCCCAACTTTTACGAGCAAGTTAGCATGCCTTGGTAGGCATCCATCCATGTTTGAACGATTTTCGACATGTCTGGCCATTTATTGGCCTTTTTTTTACCAAGAAACTCCCGAAAATGCAAAATTTATCGAAAAGAACGTGCTTCCAAACGGGGCCTTTTGGGCTTTTAACGTGCTTTCAAATTTTTGTTCGCTCTTTTTAGAAAACATTTGTGTTTTGGCATTCTGAGAAATTTTGGAAGGCATGAACATTTAAAAAAAAAATTCATACCATTTTTTAAAATACTAATATTTGTATTTTATGAACAAAATTTTAAAAAGCTAACAAATTTTTGAAAGCATGAACAGTTTTTGGAAAATAAAAAAGAAAATTAAAACAAAAAATGAAAAAGAAACAAATAGCAAATAGAAAAAAAATAAAAAGAAATAGTGGGAAAAAGACTGGTTCTCTACAGTAAACCAACCGCTGATGGATGGTTCTTATAGTCCGCGTTACCTAGTTAGATACGGAAGCCTTTCAGCTCGTGTGGCTAGCGACAAGTGGTCAGCAGTGGGAGTTACATTGTTCGATCCCATGCACTGCCATTCTTTTTTCAGTGAGTTTTTTCCTATTTCTGCGCGCGACAATGGGGTGGCTCAGTCAGGCGGCCTTCTGTGCATGGCGCCGTCTATTTGACGTTACTCCCCGAACGTACGGAATTTCTTATTTGCCACATGTTGTGGCAAAAAACCGGGCAATCACACACACAATCCTTGAATGGGCCGGCCCATCTGAGCGTTCGAGCCACAGTATTGTGAATCTTCTGGAAGGTTCCTGGCTTGTTTTGGGAACTATCTAAAAGGTTCCGAAACCGATTTGTCGTATTTTTTCAGCTATAGTTTTGTTTCTATATTTCGCATTTTTGTTTCTTTTCTGATTTTATGTTTCCTTTGGAATTTGCTTGTGTGAACATTTAAAAAAAATCGGAATTTTGATTTTTGTTCTCATTTTTATTCGTAATTTCAAAATGTGCTCCAAATTTTCAAAAGAATGTTCTCATTTTCAAATATTTCTCACAGATTTAGAAAAAAATCATGCATTAAAAAAAGTTCATGGATTTCAAAAAATGTTCGTGTTTTCAATTTTGTTTTGGAATTTCGAAAATGTTTATGTTTTCAAAAAAATTCACAAAATCTAAAAAGTATTCGTTATTAAAAAATTCACAATTTTCAGTGAAGCGTTCGAAAATTAAATGTGCCGCTTCTGGATGTTTATAAAATGCGTGCGCTTGTTCACGTATCAGGTAGGTGGCTGGTCGAGTGGCTAGCAGCACTATTACACAACGCCCTGGTCGCAAGTTCGAATCCCTGGCAGCGCGTATCCTATTTTTGTGATTTTGAGTTGCGCCTGCTCGGTTCCTGTTAGTGGGCCGGCCTAGTCGTTGCGCCTGCTCGGTTCCTGTTAGTGGGCCGGCCCAGTCCTCGAATGCACGGAGGCACATCTGCCCGCAGTAGCGAGTCACTACTTTTTAATAACTGATAGAAGAACTCAAGTAAAAAAATTAAGCAATCGAATAGAGAGCAGAAGCTTAGTACTCCAAAACTGAAACTGCTGCTGCGGCCGCTCTCCTTCGATGCAACCCACGAGACGGCTCAGTCTCCAGTAGTTGCAGACCACACCTATCGGCTGCTGCGACAGCTGCATGCTTTAGCCCCCGTGTTTTGCTCCTTCCTCCCTCTAATCACCTTGGCCATCATCCAACAAATATCCTTCCTGTAGCTCGTTGTCCCTGTCCAGCGCGCCGCCTCCAATCGGAAGTAGGTTTGCATCTCCGACACGCCTATGGTCCTCTGGAGAAGGCGCTGTGCAGTTCATCCATGAATGACGGCTTGGGATGCGCCTCGTCACCAACCATGAAACGAACAGGAGAGCCCTGAGGCCTCCCGCTCCACCAGCATCCCCATTCCTCTCACCCCCGACGAGGCCTTCACCAGCATTCCCGTCCCCCTCACACTCGCCGTCGGAGTAGACCTCGGCGCCACCAACCCTCGCCCGGGCTATGGCGGAGTAGAGGACGCGGGGACGCAGAGATGACGCCGGAGACGAGACTACGGGAGATTGAGGAGGGTTAGTGTGGGCGGGCGGTGGAGGTGTTGGTGGGGGTGGAGGGGCGGCGGCGCGTGGCGGCGAGGTGGAGGTGGGAGGCCATGGCCGACGGGGCGATGGGGAAGCGTACCAACTCGGGCTTGGGGATAGGATCGGGGTGGAGTTAAGAGGGGGTGGAGGCAGAGGAGGCGAGTGGGAGGCGCCGTCGGCAGCCATCTAGGTTTCAGTCGCTCGCTCCTGTGACTGTGAGAGATGAGACCATGCGAGAGGGGCGGCCGACCAACAGGAAAAAAAGACCGTACGAGGGAGGAGAGAAACTATCGGTAGGGAGGATTGCGTTAAAAAAAATCGGCGGGAGGAGCCTTTGATCGATGGACTGGGGTACGAAACGAGGGACGTACTAACTGCGTCTTTAGGAGTAGAAGATTAGGAAAGGCAACAATCGTGTTAGGAAAGTTAGGATTTTGAATTGATTTTCATGAAAATAAGATTTTATTGTTTGGTAACGTGATATCTACCTGTCTGTTTGTGACGTGCCTGGTTAGGAAAGTTTGCAAATGTTAAGAAAGTTTTTATTGGGAGGGTGAAAAAATCAACATGAGGATATGAAGATGAAAGGTGAGACGAAAATAAATCAGATGAAAAAAACCGTGGAGACTATTCTACCAACTGGGACATTAGGAGTAGAGACTCATATCAATGGCATAAGCAACTAGCGAGCAATAATAAAATATCTCAAATAACAACACTTTGTCAAAACAACCATGATATAATATGACAACAGTGGTATCTCGCTAGCCCTTTCTGAGACCGCAAAACATAAATGCAGAGCACCTCCAAAGTTCAAGCAGCGACTAAACTTTGTAATTCATGGCAGAAAAGATCCAGTCATGATGCATCCAGCATTAACTATGCACAATGCATGAGGATGACAATAGTGCTCTCAGATCTGGCGCTTATTTGAGAAGGTGACAACTCAACATAAAAGTAAATAGATAGTCCCTTCGCAGAGGGAAGCAGGGATTTGCAGCGGTGCCAGAGCTCAGATTTTTAAAACAGAGATAAATGTAATTTTGGGAAATGCACCCTTCCTGTTTACTTCACGACCAAAGGCTATCAATATCTTCCATGCTAAACACGTTAGTGGCGGTTCCCAAGCGATAAAAGTAAAGGTTTACTCCCCCTCCACCAACAAACACACTCCACGCCTATCCGAATCCACGGGTACCGTCCATACCAACATCAGTCCTGGGGGAGTTTTATTTAATTATTTACAATTTTTGATTTCGGGACTGGGAATCCTTATTACAGCCCCTCTCGTGCAAGGACGAGTGAATAAACACTCATCATGAGAATAACCCGCTTAGCATGGAAGATACCGACTACCCCCTATCGCTCTATGAACAATCCAGGTACACAAAAACAGAAGTTTATTTGAAGTTTTTAGAGATGGCAAATGCAAATTTACTTGGAACGGCAGGGTAATACCGCATATAGGTAGATATGATGGACTCATCTGGAATAACTTGGGTTTTAGGATTTTGATGCACAAGCAGTATTCCCGCTTAGTACAGGCGAAGGCTAGCAAATAGGTTGAGAAGCGACTAGCTAGAGAGCGAAAACGGTCATGAACATGCGTTATGCATAATTAACATTGAATACTAGCATGAGTAGGATATGGACACCATGAACATAAATATCGTAGAGTCTATGTTGGTTTTGATTCAACTACATGCATGAACATGGGCCAAGTCAAGCCACTTGAAACATTCAGAGGAGGATACCATATCATCATATTACATCACAATCATTTTAATGCATGTTGACATCCAAGATAAATCATTATCCACTCCTAGCTACTTAAGCATGGCATGAGAAACTATAATCTCTAATTGTCATTGCAAACATGTTTGATCATAATATGCTGAATCATGGATATTAGGTTAAACATATTTACAAAAATAGAACAAGTTGAGTTCATACCCGTTTCTCTCTGCCACAGCCAGTTCATCAAATATCATCATTATTGCCTTTCACTTGCACGACCGAATGATATGAAAATAATAATAGTGCAAGAGTGCCGTGGACTAAGCTGGAATCTGCAAACAATTTTATTCAAAAGGAGAAGACAAGGTAATACGGGCTCTTTGTTAGATCAATAGAAATGCATATGAGAGCCACTCAACATTTTCATTGTGGTCTTCTCCTTGGTATGACTCAATAAAAGAAAAGAAATTCAGAAAAACACACTGAAATATTTTTGGAGTTTTAGTTTTTCTTGAAGAAAGCAAACTGAAGAAAAAAAAAACAAAAACAAAAACAAGAAAAACTATTTACACAGGAAAGCTCCCAACAAGCAAAAGAAAAATAAGGAAATCTTTTTGGGTTTTCTTTTTAATACTACAACTAACTACACTAGAAAGAAAAACCGAAAAGAAACAAGAAACATTTTTTGGATTTTCTCAAAGTTTTTCAAACACACAAGAAGAAAGCGAGAAAATAAATCTAGCATGGATAATACAATGAAAAAGTGTGAACACTGACAACTGAAATGAAATGTGTGAACATGAATGTAATGTCGGGGGGAATACATATTCCCCAAGCTTAGGCTTTTGGCCTAGCTTGGTAATCACCATAATAGTCAGAGTGATAGCTCACGGAGGCTCTTGGTGCAGCCTCGTCAGCCTGCCGAGGAGCCATGACCTCCGCGTTGTGCGCGCGGGCCTCACTCTCAAAAACATAATACCTTTCCTTGCTGTGATAATCAAAGAGAGCAGGCGCAAGCTAAATAACATGCACAATAGGTTTTTTATCGATCATCAACTTATAAGTATAATCAATAATTGTGCCCATAAGGAACTTATGATGTTTCATGGCATCAAACTCTAAGTACTAAGTAGGCAAGATGGGGTCATAAGACAAAGATGTGACACCTACCTCCTTAGCTAAACGAGAAGCATAAATCCCGCCATAAAAATAACCACTACTAGCGTTGTGTGGCAGTCTGCGTGCAACAATCGCTCCGAGGTTATAACGTTTAATACCGGTAAGAGCAGTGTGTATGAGGCTCAAGTCAGGAGCATATAGTGTACTACAATCTTGCTTGCCTACGATGTATTTGCCATTAAAGAGTGCAAAGTAATGAATTGATGGGAAATGAATACTTTTTATTCTACCTTGTGTCACTCCTCTATCCTCACCGTAGCAAAGATTAGCCAAAAATGACTCATATTCAGATCTTGGTGGCTCGTCTAGCGAACCCCAAAATGGAAATTTTCAAATACCACAAAACGCTTCTAGAGGCATGGTAAATGGATGGTCATAAAGTTTAAACGAAACTCTAGACTCACGAGGATGAAATTTAAATTCTTTAGTAAACGATTCTGTGAGGCTGAGATGTTGGTTGCACTTATCTTCAATGTAGGGAACTGATGCGGCTTGAACTACATCGGTATTTCTCCAAAGAGGAAGGGATGATGCAGCACAGCTACGGTAGGTATTTCCCTCAGTGATGAGACCAAGGTTATTGAACCAGTAGGAGAACCACGCAACACTATGTAAACGGTACCTGCACACAAAGAACAAATACTTGCAACCCGACGTGTAAGAGGAGTTGTCAATCCCTCCCGGGTAAAAAGATAGATAAAATTGTAGTAGATTGAATAAATAGATCTCGCGGAAACGCGAAATGAAATAAATAACAAAAAAGTGCAGCAAGGTATTTTTGGGTTTTTGGATTAATAGATCTGGAAATAAAAGCGAATAAAAATAGATCTGAAAGGCAAATATGATAAAGAATAGACCCGGGGGCCGTACATTTCACTAGTGGCTTCTCTCAAGAAAAATAGCATACGGTGGGTAAACAAATTACTGTTGGGCAATTGATAGAACTTCAAATAATTATGACGATATCCAGGCAATGATCATTATATAGGCATCGCGTCCAAGATTAGTAGACCGACTCCTGCCTGCATCTACTACTATTACTCCACACATCGACCGCTATCCAGCACGCATCTAGTGTATTAAGTTCATGGAGAAACAGAGTAATGCAATAAGAACGATGACATGATGTAGACAAGATCTATTCATGTAGGAATAGACCCCATCTTGTTATCCTTAATAGCAATGATACATATGTGTCATTTTTCCTTCTGTCACTGGGATTGAGCACCGTAAGATCGAACCCATCACAAAGCACCTCTTCCCATGGCAAGAAAAATCGATCTAGTCGGCCTAACTAAACCAAAGATTCAAAGAAAAAATATGAGGCTATAAGTAATCATGCATATAAGAGATCAAAGAAACTCAAATAACTTCCATGGATAAAAATATAGATCTGATCATAAACTCAAAGTTCATCGGATCCCAACAAACACACCGCAAAAAGAGTTACATCAAATAGATCTCCAAGAGACCATTGTATTGAGAATCAAAAGAGAGAGAGGAAGCCATCTAGCTACTAACTACGGACCCGAAGGTCTACAATGAACTACTCACGCATCATCGGAGAGGCACCAATGAGGATGATGAACCCCTCCGTGATGGTGTCTAAATTGGATCTGTGTTTCTGGAACTTGCGGGCTGGAATTGTGTTTCCTCCACTCCCCTAGGGTTTTTGGATTTCCAGGGTATTTATAGAGCAAAGAGGTGGTGCGGGAGGTGGCCGAAGTGAGCACAACCCACCAGGGCGCGCCTGGGCCCCCAGGCGCGCCCAGGTGGGTTGTGCTCCCCTCGGAGCCCCCCTCTGGTACTTCCTTGGCCCAACTTGTGTCTTCTGGTCCAGAAAAAATCTCCAAAAAGTTTCACTGTGTTTGGACTCCGTTTGGTATTGATTTTCTGCGAAGTAAAAAACAAGCAAAAAACAGCAACTGGCACTGGGTACTATGTCAATAGGTTAGTCCCAAAAAATGATATAAAGTTGCTATAAAATGATTGTAAAACATCCAAGAATGATAATATAACAACATGGAACAATAAAAAATTATAGATACGTTGGAGACGTATCAGCATCCCCAAGCTTAATTCCTGGTCGTCCTCGAGTAGGTAAATGATAAAATAAGAATTTTTGATGTGGAATGCTGCCTAACATGTTCATCACATATTCTTTTCTTGTAGCATGGACATTTGGACTTTTATATGATTCAAAGCAATAATCTAGTTTTGACATGAAGATTTCAATACTCAAGCATATCAACAAGCAACCATGTCTTTCAAAATATCAACACTAAAGTAAGTTATCCCTAGCCCATTATGCTCAATCATTGATCCATTCATGAAACACACTCGCATATTAGCTACACCCAATGCTCAAGTACGATCATAGTGCCCCTTAGTTGGTGCTTTATAAGAGAAGATGGAGACTCAAATAAAAATAAAAATTGCATAAAGTAAAAATAAAGGCCCTTCGCAGAGGGAAGTAGGGATTTGTAGAGGTGCTAGAGCTCAAAGCAAAAAATTAAGAGATAAAACATTTTGGGTGGCATGCCTTTCCTGTCAACGAAAACGATCGAGTAATTGCCAATAGTTTCCATGCTAGATATATCATAGGCGGTTCCCAAACAGAAAGTAAAGTTTATTCCTTTTTCCACCATACTTTCACATTCCATGGCTAACCGATTTCATGGGTGCCGTCCATACCAACACTTTTCAAGGAATTTATTATTTGACAACATAAAGTAAATTCATTTTTCATTTCGGGACTGGGCATCCCTAATACCTTTTCCGTACTCTCGTGCAATGACAAGTGAATAATCACTCATTTTGAGAATAACACATCTAGCATTGAAAAATATCAGCCACCCCCTGCCGTTTCATGAGCGGTACGAGCACACAAAAAGGAAATTTATTTTGAAGATTAGAGATGGCACATACAAATTTGCTTAGAACAGCAAAAGAATACCGCATATAGGTAGGTATAGTGGACTCATATGGTAAAACTGGGTTTAAGGATTTTGGATGCACAAGTAGTGATCATACTTAGTACAAGTGAAGGCTAGCAAAAGATTGAGAAGCATCGAACCAAGAAACGAAAAATCTCATAAGCGAGCATTAAGCATAACTAACACCGAATAATGCACCACAAGTAGGATGTAATTTCATTGCATAACTATTGACTTTCATGCTTGCATAGGAAATCACAAACCTTAACATCAATATTCTTACTAAACCATAATTACTCACCAACATGACTCACATATCACTATCATCATATCGCAAAACTATTACAAAGAATCAAGTTTATTTTGTCCAATGATCTTCATGAAAGTTTTTATTATATCCCTCTTGAATACCTATCACTTTGGGACTAGTTTCACATGTTGCTTTTGATAGCTCAAACAAATCTAAGTGAAGAACATGACACTACAGGAATCAGCTTCTTTGCCGTCTGCGATGGCAGACGGCAAAGGACCGGAATGCGGACAGCAAAGGGCTTTGCCGTCAGCCACAGACGGCAAACGTGCCAGGCAAAGAAAGCTACGGTAAACAGCTCATTTGCCGTCTGCTTTCTGCCAGCGGACGGCAAAGAGCCCTTTGCCGTCTGCCGATGTTTGCCGTCAGCCAAATTGATGTTTTGCTGTCTGCCGATTAATAACAGACGACAAAGAATGTCCATCTACACTTTGTTCACTAAAATCACAGACGGCAAAGAATTTTGTTTGTTAAAATATACTGAACCAGCAGTCCAAGTGCAGAGGCTATAATGAACGAACGGACAACGACGAACACCACAGTATCCATCTACACTTTATTCCAACAATCGACGACGAACGAACAAATTTCACATTACAAAATTACTCTATTTACACAGAATAGATCTGCCTCTGCTCCATCTACACAAAATTACTCTATTTACACGAACACCACATTATCCATCTACACAAAATTAGCACGAAAACCACAGTATCCATCGCCACCATGGATGCCCGAGGACCTACCGCTCCTCCTCGAGGCGGAATGTGGTGCGGCGTCGAGGGATGGGGGGTGACGGGGCCGGGGCCGGTGGAGGCGACGGGGCGCGGAGGCCGCCGGGGGCGACGGGCGACGGGGCATGGAGGCCGCCGGGGGCGACGGGCGAAGGGGCCGGGCCAGGGCCGGCGAGCGAGATGGCGGCCAGCGAGGCTGGGGCCGACCGGCGAGGTGGTGGCGATCGCCGGTGGGCCTACGGGGGCGACGGGGGAAGTGACTGGGGCCGGCGGATCTGGCGGTGAAGGCGGAAGTGGCCGCGGCCGGCAGGCGATGTGGTGGTCGGCAAGATAATAAAGAGCACGTAAATAAAAGCTAGGGGCTATTTAGATAAAGAGACAACTAAGTTAGTTTTAGTAGAGAGCTTTTTGTCACAAGAAAGTTATTTGTCCCTAGGCAATCGATAACTAGACCGGTAATCATTATTGCAATTTTATATGAGGGAGAGGCATAAGCTAACATACTTTCTCTACTTGGATCATATGCACTTTTGATTGGAACTCTAGCAAGCATCCGCAACTACTAAAGATCATTAAGGTAAAACCCAACCATAGCATTAAGTATCAAGTCCTCTTTACTCCCATACGCAAACAACCTACTTACTCGGGTCTGTGCTTCTGTCACTCACGCCACCCACCATAAGCGAATCATGAACATATTGCAAACCCTACAACAGGGATCCCTCACGCTTGCGCGACACGGACAGCACCATAGGACAGCACCAATAATAAAACATGCAACTCAAACCAATCACAATCATCAATCAACCCATAGGACAAAATAGATCTACTCAAACATCATAGGATAGCCATACATCATTGGGAAATAATATATAGCGTTGAGCACCATGTTTAAGTAGAGATTACAGCGGGGAGAAGGGATGTTACACCGCTGCATAGAGGGGGAGAGAGTTGGTGATGACTGCGGCGAAGTTGTTGGTGTAGATCGCCGTCACGATGATGGCCCCGACGGCGTTCCGGTGCCACCGGGAGAGAGGGGGAGAGAGCCCCCCTCCTTCTTCTTCTTCCTTGACCTTTGTAACACCCCCAGTGGTTAACTACAGCAACCACCCTTTTGATTATGCCATGTCATCATGATCAACAGTGCTTAATCAACATTAGTATCATATCTCTTTTCAAATTCAAATTCAAATAGAAATTCAAACTAAAAGTGAAAATAAAAGTTGTCTGGCATAGAAACTAAAATGTTCGTTAAATAGCAATTAAATCTTAGACAATTCTAAAATTATAATCAACTTTTACTAAATTCATTATGTGCCTCAAACAGCAACAAAACAGAGATATATAATCCAATTTCTTTTAATTAAAATTCAAGTGAAATCATTTGTACACCAAACCAATTTTTAGCAGTGACTGATGTTGCACTGTGAATTATGGACCAGTTCTTATGTTTTACAAAAGTCCATAAGTGGCCTAACATTTTTGTGAACAGAAAAGAAAAACAGAAAACAGAAAAAGAAAAGAAGAAATGGAAAAGTGCCCCTGTGCACTTAAGCCCACAGCCGCACAGGAGCCGGCCCAGCCCAACTAGCCCCTCCCCCTACCCCTTGACGCCGCAGGCGCGCTGTCGAGCAGCTTGCGTGCGCGCGCGCCCCTGAGCCCGGCCCCCCCTCCCTCGGAACTCGACAGCACGTCGCCGCGCTCGCCGTGGTTAAAGGGCAGAGCCCCGTGCACCCTGGCCCCCCTGGCCTCCCTCTCCCATTCAGCGCCCTCTCTTTTCTCTCCCCACTACTCGCTCGTCCATTCCCTCTTCTTTCCCGAGCGAGCTCACCGCCGCCCTCCGTCGCCACCGCAGCCATCTGCGGCGCCTCGCCTCGCCAGGATGCCGTGAGCGTCCGGCGTCGACCTCCACGACGAACGGTGCCCGCTGCTGGAGCGGGGAGCCACCACAGCCCCGGATCCGCCTCGCCCCCTTCCGCTTCGGCTCCGGCTAAATTCCGGCGACCCCGAGCTCGTCTGCAGCTACTAAGCAATCAACGGCCAACTTGCGCCTCATCGTGAGCCTCTCCCTCCTTCCTCCTCTCTCCCGTCGACGCTAGCTGCCCGTAGGCGTCGCTCAATTCGCGCCCGAGCCGCCGCCGCGCGACCTTGTCGCCGGCCACGTTCCGGTGTCCTTTTTGTCACGCGCACGTGTCCAACGTGTTCACCCGCGCGCGTAGATGCCGTAGGTACTCAGCACCGATCTTTTTGCTCGTCGCAACGTCGTTTGCGAACTCGCCGTGCTTTGGCCTCCGCCACGACTCAACGCCGGCGCGTCTCCGGCCACCCCCTGTTTGTCCCGACACCACAGCTCGACGCGGCACTCGACGCTCGATCGAATGAGCCCGGGCGCGCGCGAAATGGCTCTCTGTAGCCATTTTCCGGCGGGTTCCGGCGAGTCGGCCGCCGCAGAGCGCTCGCCGGAGCGATTCCGGTGGCCCCCGCCAGCGTGGCACCGCGTGGGACCCGCTAGGGGTCGCTGACGAGTGGGCCCTGCGCCAGTTTGACCACGTTGACCGAGGTCAACATGGGGCACTGTTCATGTGTGCCTATGACATGTGGGGCCCCCAGCTGTTAAGTAAATATAAGCTAATTAGTTAACCTAATCTCTCACTGACACCCGGGGCCCACACCCCCTAATTAACCCAGTTAATTAGTTAAGTACACTGTTAGATTAACAGAGACTGACATGTGGGTCCCACTGGACCCACATGTCAGGTTTGACCTGGCCAGCCGGTCAGTTGACCTGCTGACGTCACCATGACGCTCTGCTGATGTCATATTTCAATTTCTGTTAATAAATAAATTACAAAATGTTTAAAAACTTTAGAAAATCATATAAAATAATCCGTAACTCAGATCGAAAAACTTTGTACATGAAAGTCGCTCAGAACGACGAGACGAATCCGAATACGCGGTCCGTTCGTCCGTCACACATCCCTAACTATCCAAACATGCAACCGTTCCCCTCCGGTCATCTGTCTGACAAATGTCCGGAACCGGGAAAACATTCCCGGATGAATCCCACCTTCGCCAGTATCACCCGGCACTGCGTTAGATCACCTCTGTCACCGCGTATTGCCATGTTATGCTTTGTGCTGCACTTGTTCGCTGAGTATTTATACTGTTTCGTCCCCCTCTTCTCTCTCGGTAGCCCCCGACACTGACATCGTCCCCGAGTTCGACGCAGCTCCGGAGCCCGAAGACACCATTGACAACCTTGCCCTTGCCGCTAAGCAACCAGGCAAGCCCCCCCTTTGATCATCCCGATATCGCCCATTCTATTTCTCATGCTTGCATTAGAATTGCTGCTGCTGCTGCTTTACCTATTCTGATGCATAGCCTGTTTATTGTATCCTGCTGTTGATAATTACCTGCATATCCTAAACTGCTTAGTTTAGGCTGGGTAGAGACCTATCAGTGACCCCACTTATCCCGATTGCCCCGTTGGATTATCTGAAGACCCGATCAACGGGAATTGAAGACCAGGCCCCGACACCGCACATCACCCCCCCTTAGTTGTAACGACACTTCAGCGTTACTATCGAGTGTCGAGGGTGAAACCTCATGTAGCACTTCTGATGATTAACTCTGTAGAGTAGCTATTCGGTCGCGGTCATCGAGGGTGATTCCTCCTTCACCACTTCCAGTAACGACGCTGTCGTACAACACCTCAAGTGTGAACCCATCGAGGGTGATTCCTCCGAGTTCACCTTGACGGAGACATCGAGTAGGAATCCAACGAGGGTGATACCTCGGATTCCCCTGATGTTATGGACACACGGATACTTGGACTTTACACTGTTACTTGGATAGGCGGGTCGACCCTGAGGGGTACCCGCGTGCGCCTGAGAGGCGAGTGTTGTGAAGACGGGTGCTTGTGTGGTGCCCGAGTGAGAATACGAGGCGCGGCCGGGCATTCTTAACCCTTGCAGCAAGTCCTCGAGACGGGGCGACGGGGTCACATCTTTCGTGAGTCTCTGCTCGTTACCGCAAGCCCCTGGTCCTAACGATTTGGATATTTGATCCGAGCAGGCCTCTGGTCTGATAGCACTAACCATCACGTGGGCATAGTATGGGCGTTCTGCATCGTATGCATCAGCCGAAAGCTCTGTCAGACGTCCAGTTCAGCAGTGCGGCATGGAGTGATTGGCGCCATTTCGGTGGTGCTTGGATCTGTGCCATGTGCGCAACGACCCGGAGGGTGAGGGACGATGGCCAAGACCCCCTTGCGCTTAGGATGTAGACCGGCGGGACCCTCTCTGCTGAGCTGTAGGTAGGGTTGCGATGTGTCGTTTGGCCGAGGCCGGGCATGACCCAGGAAAGTGTGTCCGGCCAGAGTTAATCGAGCGTGTTGGGTAAGTTGGTGCACCCCTGCAGGGAAGAAAACTTCTATGGATAGCCTGTCCTACGGTAAAGGACACTCGGAGTTGTATCCTGATTGATACAATTTTAGAACTGGATACTTGGATACTATGGCTCTGGGATTGCTTCTCGCAGGGAGTCGAGAAGGGATCTCCGGACGAGGTTGATGACTGTATGGCTCTGGGATTGCTTTCTCGCAGGGAGTCGAGAAAGGATCTCTGGGTGAGGATGAGACTTAATGATACTGCTACTTTATATTGATCTGTTCTGCTCTCTTCTATTGCTGCAAGACCGCTGAAGATGCTAGTCTTCGATAGGACTAGGCTTTCCTCTCTAATCTGGCATTTCTGCAGCCCAGTCCACATATACAGCCTCCCCTTGAAAATGTTGCATATGTAGTGTAGATCCTTGCTTGCTGAGTACTTCTGAGTACTCACGGTTGCTTTGTTTTCCTTTTTCTCCCCATATTAGTTTGACGTGACCAAGATGACGGAGCCCCTGAGACAGTTGTCCCCGCCGACGATCGCTACTACTACCCCGAGGATGATTGCTTCTACGAGCTGACTGACGACTAGGAGTAGGATCAGAGGGTCCCAGGCAGGAGGCCTACGCCTTTCGATCGTAGTGTTTTATTTTGCCCCGCCTTTCTAAAGGCCTTTCTGTTTCTCTTTTAATATCTGTACTCAGATATCTGATGCTTCCGCTGACGCTTGTATGTCATCGAGCTATGTATTCGAGCCCTCGAGGCCCCTGGCTTGTAATATAAAGCTTGTATGACTTTATTTATGTTTTAGAGTTGTGTTGTGATATCTTCCCGTGAGTCCTTAGGCTTGATCGTGTGCATTTGCGTGTATGATTAGTGCACGATTGAGCCGGGGGCGTCACAACCTTCCCCCTAGATGGGAGAAGGGTTTCCCCTCTGGTCCATGGCCTCCATGGCGGTGGAGGGGCGGGAGCCCCTCCGAGATTGGATCTCTCTCTCTGTTTCCTTCTGTTTCTGCGTTCCCAGATTCTGGCCTTTCACTGTTTCTTAAATTCCCGGAGATCCGTAACTCCGATTGGGCTGAAATTTTAACATGATTTTTATCCGGATATTAGCTTTCTTGCGGCCAAAAAAGGGCACCAACCACCTTACGGGGTGGCCACAAGGGCCCAGGGTGCGCCCTACCTCCTGGGGCACGCCCTCCACCCTTGCCGCCGCCTCGGGCATCGTCTCGCGTTGAATCCAATTCCCAAAAATCACATATATTCCAAAAAAAATCTCTGTAAGTTTTTATCACGTTTGGACTTCGTTTGGTATGGATATTCTGCGAAACAAAAAAAAACATGCAACAAACAGGAACTGGCACTGGGCACTTGATCAATATGTTAGTCCCAAAAATAATATAAAAGTTGCCAAAAGTATATGAAAGTTGTAGAATATAGGCATGAAACAATCAAAAATTATAGATATGAAGGAGACGTATCAGCATCCCCAAGCTTAATTCCTGCTCGTCCTCGAGTAGGTAAATGATAAAAAAGATAATTTTTGATGTGGAATGCTACCTAGCATAATCTTGATCATACAATCTAATCATGGAATGAATATTAAGATACGAGTGATTCAAAGCAATAGTCTATCATTTGACATAAAGACAATAATACTTCAAGCATACTAATAAAGCAATCATGTCTTCTCAAAATAACATGGACAAAGAAAGTTATCCCTACAAAATCATATAGTCTGGCTATGCTCCATCTTCACTACACAAGGTATTTCATCATGCACAACCCCGATGACAAGCCAAGCAATTGTTTCATACTTTTAATGTTCTCAAGCCTTTTTCAACTTTCACGCAATACATGAGCGTGAGCCATGGATATAGCACTATATGTGGAATAGAATATGATGGTGGAGGTTGTGTGGAGAAGACAAAAAAAAAGGAGAAAGTCTCACATCGACGCGGCTAATCAATGGGTTATGGAGATGCCCATCAATTGATGTCAATGCGAGGAGTAGGGATTGCCATGCAACAGATGCACTAGAGCTATAAGTGTATGAAAGCTCACAAATGAAACTAAGTGGGTGTGCATCCAACTTGCTTGCTCATGAAGACCTCGGGCATTTGAGGAAGCCCATCATCGGAATATACAAGCCAAGTTCTATAATGAAAATTCCCACTAGTATATGAAAGGTGATAACTCAAGAGACTCTCTATATAAAGACATGGTGCTACTTTGAAGCACAAGTGTAGAAAAAGGATAGTAACATTGCCCCTTCTCTCTTTTTCTCTCATTTTTTTATTATTTTTATTATTTTTTCATTTTTTGGTGGGTTTCTTTGGCCTTTTTTTATTTGGGCTTCTTTGGCCTCTTTTATTTTTCATAAAGTGCAGAGACTCATCCCAACTTGTGAGGGAATCATAGCTTCCATCATCCTTTCCTCACTGCGACAATTCTCTAATAATGATGATCATCACACTTTTATTTACTTACAACTCAATATTACAACTTGATACTAGAACAAAATATGACTCTATATGAATGCCTCTGGCGGTGTACTAGGATGTGCAATGATCTAGCGTAGCAAAGATATCAAAAAACGGACAAGCCATGAAAATATCATGCTAGCTATTTTACGATCATGCAAAGCGATATGACAATAAATGCTCAAGTCATGTATATGATGATGATGGAAGTTGCATGGCAATATATCTCGGAATGGCTATGGAAATGCCATGATAGGTAGGTATGGTGGCTGTTTTGAGGAAGATATAAGGAGGCTTATGTGTGATAGAGCGTATCATATCACGGGGTTTGGATGCACCGGCGAAGTTTGCACCGACTCTCGAGGTGAGAAAGGGCAATGCACGGTACCGAAGAGGCTAGCAATGATGGAAGGGTGAGAGTGCGTATAATCCATGGACTCAACATTAGTCATAAAGAACTCACATACTTATTGCAAAAGTTTATTAACCATCGAAACAAAGTACTAATACGTATGCTCCTAGGGGGATAGATTGGTAGGAAAAGACCATCGCTCGTCCCCGACCGCCACTCATAAGGAAGACAATAAAAAATAAATCATGCTCCGACTTCATCACATAACGATTCACCATACGTGCATGCTTCGGGAATCACAAACCTTAACACAAGTATTTCTACCAGTCCACAATTACTCACTAGCATGACTCTAATATCACCATCTTTATATCACAAAACTATTGCAAGGAATCAAACATATCATATTCAGTGATCTACAAGTTTTATGTAGGATTTTATGACTAACCATGTGAATGACCAATTCCTGATGACTCTCTAAATAGATATAAGTGAAGCAAGAGAGTTCACTTCTTTCTACAAAAGATATGCCCATGCTCTAACAAATATAAGTGAAGCAAAAGAGCATTCTACAAATGGTGGTTTTCTATGTGTAGAGAAACAGGCAATCCAAACTTCAAATGATATAAGTGAAGCACATGAAGCATTCTATAAAGCCATACTCAAAAGATATAAGTGAAGTGCAAAGAGCATTCTATAAGTCAACCAAGAACTATCTCATACCAGCATGGCGCATTAATAAAAGAAAAAAAAACACGACGCTCCAAGATTTATGCATATCATGTGACGAATAAAAATATAGCTCCAAGTAAAATTACCGATGGTCGTTAGAAGAAAGAGGGGATGCCTTCTGGGGCATCCCCAAGCTTAGTAGCTTGGGAGTCCTTGAATATTACCTTGGGGTGCCTTGGGCATCCCCAAGCTTAGGCTCTTGCCACTCCTTATTCCTTCATCCATCATGATCTCACCCAAAACTTGAAAACTTCAATCACACAAAACTTAACAAAACCCTCATGAGATCCGTTAGTATAATAAAGCAAATCACCACTTTAAGTACTGTTGAAAACCCATTCATATTTTATTTTTGCATTATCCCTATTGTATTCTAACTTCTCCATGTCCTGTACCAACGATACAATCCATAGTTCCATCAAAACAAGCAAAACAATGCATCAAAAACAGAATCTGTCAAAAACAGAACAGTCTGTAACTATCTGAATATTCACTATACTTATGTAACTCCAAAAATTCTTAAAAATTAGTACAAAAAAAATCATAGAAGTACTGTGTAAAAATTTCAGAATTTTTGCATGTTCCAGTAAAAAAATGTAAATTCACGCACTACGGCAAAAGTTTCTGTTTTTGCACTGCACACACCAAACAAGCAATCTAATCATCCTAAAGGCAAATCTTGACACATTATTTTTATAATACAATGGATTAATACAAGGGGATAATTTTTTTTTTGAAAAGTTTCTGTAATTAAGATTCACAAAGTTTCCATGGGCATGAACAAAGTTCAAGGCATGCTCCCACTTTAACAATGCTCGTCTCTCTCACTTTCACTTTTCTTTTTGAAAAAGTTTTATGTTCCCCTCTTTATTTTTTTTGTTTTTAAACTATATAAAAGCACACAACAGAATAAAATGTCTCTCTAAAACTTCTGGGTTGTCTCCCTGGCAGCACTTTCTTTAAAGCCATTAAGCTAGGCATATGGTGCTCAAGTAATGGATCCACCCGGATCCCAAGGTATATCAAAGCCAATTTTAATTAACAATGATTTGTGATTTAGTAGTGAGCACAAAGTAACATATATCATGCAACAACGAAGTCTAACTCTCTTCCTATGCATTGGCATGTCATAAAAGAACAATTCATGCACACATAGTAAAGGCCAATACATATCATAAGTAGTTTCTTGCAATTTTATCATATAGGAAACATAGAGAGGCGGAGATGTAGTTCCTCTCTCATAATAATTGCAAGTAGGAGCAGCAAGCACAGGCATATTATATCTATCAAAATCATCATGTGTAGTAGTAAAACGCAACCCATCAATATAATCCTTAATAAGCGCAAACTTCTCCGATATAGTGTAGTTGGGAGAATTCAAAAAGATAATAGGACTATCATGTGTGGGTGCAATAGCAACAATTTCATTCTTAACATAAGGAACTATAGCAAGTTCATCTCCATAAGCATAATTCATATTGGCATCATGGCCACAAGCATAGCAAGCATCAATTTCATCAAAAAGGGATATTTCAAACGAATCCAAGGGATCATAGCAATTATCATAGCATTCATCCTTCGGTAAGCACGAAGGGAAATTAAACAATGTATGAGTTAAAGAGTTACACTCATTAGAAGGTGGGCACATGTGGCTAATCCGCTCTTCCTCCTTTTGTTCTTCGCTCTCCTCCTCATCTTTTTCATCCAATGAGCTCACAATTTTAGTATTTTCTTCTTCCATAGATTCCTGCAACATATTAGTCTCTTCTTGGACAGCGGAGACTTTCTCAATAAACGCATCAATATCGGCATTGTATTCATAATTCTCATAGCAATATTTAAGTATAGCATAATTTTCAGGTCTGTAAACAACATCATCAAAATCTTCAAGCTTTTCAAACAAAGATTCAATTTCATAAGCACCCTTAAAAGCAATGAATTCTTCTATTCGTTCCACATCATAGTAGTCATAAATACCATTAGCATAAGAAGCTAAGGTTTCATTATCATTAAATTTACATGAAAAGGGAAGGTGTGGAGCCTTCATCCTAGAGCAACAAGTATAATCATATCACAAGCATAGATCCCGAGCATACCAATGCAACATATGAATTTGATCCCATAACAGTTTCCCTTTTTGAGTCAAGCGATAATCCCTAAAGTATTCACGTTGATCCAACGTGTCTCCCATTATATAATTGAATGGGGTTTTCTCAGGATTATTAAAGTAGTGCATAATATATTTCACATAATGAGCATCGAGGGTTTTAGGAGGTTCCCCATCTCCATGAGTAGCAAGTACACCTAATTTTTTTGGTATTTCGTGTTCCATATCCATAACTAAAGATAGAGAACAACTTAGAACAGCAAATAAAATCTACTTAGTGATAAAGCAAACAAGCACACACGAGAATATTCACCCCACGCTATTGCTCCCCGGCAACGGCACCAGAAAAAGGTCTTGATAACCCACAAGTATAGGGGATCAGTTGTAGCCTTTCTCGATAAGTAAGAGTGTCGAACCCAATGAGGAGCTAAAGGTAGAACAAATATTCCCTCAAGTTCTATCGACCACCGATACAACTCTATGCACGCTTTACGTTCGCTTTACCTAGAACAAGTATGAAACTAAAAGTACTTTGTAGGTGTGAAGGGATAGGTTTGCAAGATAATAAAGAGCACGTAAATAAAAGCTAGGGGCTGTTTAGATAAAGAGACAACTAAGTTAGTTTTAGTAGAGAGCTTTTTATCACAAGAAAGTTATTTGTCCCTAGGCAATCGATAACTAGACCGGTAATCATTATTGCAATTTTATATGAGGGAGAGGCATAAGCTAACATGCTTTCTCTACTTGGATCATATGCACTTATGATTGGAACTCTAGCAAGCATCCGCAACTACTAAAGATCATTAAGGTAAAACCCAACCATAGCATTAAGTATCAAGTCCTCTTTACTCCCATACGCAAACAACCTACTTACTCGGGTCTGTGCTTCTGTCACTCACGCCACCCACCATAAGTGAATCATGAACATATTGCAAACCCTACAGCAGGGATCCCTCATGCTTGCACGACACGAAGAGCACCATAGGACAGCACCAATAATAAAACATGCAACTCAAACCAATCACAATCATCAATCAACCCATAGGACAAAACGGATCTACTCAAACATCATAGGATAGCCATACATCATTGGGAAATAATATATAGCATTGAGCACCATGTTTAAGTAGAGATTACAGCGGGGAGAAGGGATGTTACACCGCTGCATAGAGGGGAGAGAGTTGGTGATGACGGCGGTGAAGTTGTTGGTGTAGATCGCGGTCACGATGATGGCCCCGGCGGTGTTCCGGTGCCACCGGGAGAGAGGGGGAGAGAGCCCCCCTCCTTCTTCTTATTCCTTGACCTCCCCCCTAGATGGGAGAAGGGTTTCCCCTCTGGTCCATGGCCTCCTTGGCGGCGAAGAGGCGGGAGCCCCTCCGAGATTGGATCTCTCTCTCTGTTTCCTTCTGTTTCTACGTTCCCAGATTCTGGCCTTTCACCGTTTCTTAAATTCCCGGAGATCCGTAACTCCGATTGGGCTGAAACTTTAAGACGATTTTTATCCGGATATTAGCTTTATTGTGGCCGAAGAAGGGCACCAACCGCCTTACGGGGTGGCCACAAGGGCCTAGGGCATGTCCTACCCCCTGGGGCGCGCCCTCCACCCTTACCGCCGCCTCGGGCATCATCTCGCGTTGATTCCAATTCCCAAAAATCACATATACTCCAAAAAAAATCTTCGTAAATTTTTATCGTGTTTGGACTTCGTTTGGTATGGATATTCTATGAAACAAAAAAAAATGCAACAAACAGGAACTGGCACTGGGCACTGGATCAATATGTTAGTCCCAAAAAAAATATAAAAAGTTGCCAAAAGTATATGAAAGTTGTATAATATTGGCATGAAACAATAAAAATTATAGATACGACGGAGATGTATCACGGGGGGGGGGGGGGGGGGGGGGGGCGAGGTGGGCACAACCCACCAGGGCGCGCCTAGGCCCCCAGGCGCGCCCAGGTGGGTTGTGCTCCCCTCGGAGCCCCCCTCTGGTACTTCCTTGACCCAACTTGTGTCTTCTGGTCATGAAAAAATCTCCAAAAAGTTTCGCTGCGTTTGGACTCCGTTTGGTATTGATTTTCTTCGAAATAAAAAACAAGCAAAAAACATCAACTGGCACTGGTCACTATGTCAATAGGTTAGTCCAAAAAAATGATAAAAAGTTGCTATAAAATGATTGTAAAACATCCAAGAATGATAATATAACAACATGGAACAATAAAAAATTATACATACGTTGGAGACGTATCAGGACCGAGCTTAGCGTTGTGAACATATTGCTCAAATTCTTCTTTAATACCCGCACTCACCATAAAATCGTTGCACGACCATAGGCATGATTTGATAGCGGCATCCCGTATTGAACTTGCACTTGGTTCAACATAAGACTGACGTATCATGCCACTACTAGATGATGCCTCCGAAGACTTCCTCCTCGAAGAACTCCTAAAGAATTGCATTTTTATTTGCGAACAATTTCTGAAAATTTTTGGGACACAAAATTTTTGTCAACAAATCTTCACAAGATTGATAGCAACTACTCATAAGGGGGCATAGAGGCTAAATTGAGCATTCAAACTACTTAGAACTCTAAGAATTCAACATGCAAGATCATCTACAACAACACCAAGAGTAGCTAATTATTCAAAATATAATCCACTAAAGCAAAAACTAATTGGAGTAATGGAGGAGTCACATACCAAGTAGCAATCCCCTAAAACAGTTTTGAAAACGGAGCTTCGAGCAAAGAGATCGAAATCCACGGGTTTGAGAGCAAGAACACGAGAAAGAGAGCAATGGTGATTTTTTTTCTGGAGGTAGGAGATGACATGGGCTAAAGAAATAAGTGAGGGGGCCCACATGGGGACCACAACCCACCAGGGCACGCCTGGGGCTGCTGGCGTGCCCAGGTGGGTTGTGCCCACCTGGTGCACCCCCTCTGATGTTATTTGTACCAAAAATTTAGAAATATTCAGAAAAAATCGTATTAAATTTTCAGGGCATTATGAGAACTTTTATTTTTGGGTCATTTTTTATTGCACGGGAAATTCAGAAAACTGACAAAACATGGCATTTTATTTTATTTAACTAAGAAAAACAGAAAATAAAAGTTAGGAGCAGAAGGTTGTGCTTACTAAATTCATCAACTTCATACCTCTAAAAAATGATCCATTAATAAGGTTGATCAAGTCTTATTAACAACCACCTTCGATTAGCATGAAACCGAAGAAATTTTGGAAAACACTAAGTTACCTCAACAGGGATATGCATGTCCCCAACAATAAGCATTTCATATTTCTTTTTGGCAGTAGGTAGAGGTAGTTGAAAACTTCCAATAGTGAGTGTCGGAGATTTTTCAATAACATTAATACCATTCACTTGGAATTGTTTCTTCGGAAAGTGCACCGTATGCTCATTACCATTGATATGAAAAGTGACCTTGCTTTTATTGCAATCAATAACAGCCCCTGCAGTATTCAAGAAGGGTCTACTAGGGATAATCGACATGTTGTCGTCCTCGGGCATCTCAAGTATAACAAAGTCAGTTAAGATAGTAACATTTGCAACAACAACGGGCACATCCTCACAAATACCGATAGGTATGGTAGTTGATTTGTCAGCCATTTGCAAAGATATTTCAGTAGGTGTGAGTTTATTCAACTCAAGTCTTTTATGTAAGGAGAAAGGCATAACACTAACACCAGCTCCTAGATCACACAAAGCAGTTTTAACATAATTTCTTTTGATGGAGCAAGGTATAGTTGGTATTCCTGGATCTCCAAGTTTTTTAGGTACTCCATCCTTAAAAGAATAATTAGCAAGCACGGTGGAGATTTCAGCTTCAGGTATTTTTCTCTTATTAGTGATGATGTCTTTCATATATTTTGCATAAGGGGCCATCTTTAAAATATCAGTCAAGCGAGTGCGCAAAAAGACTGTCCTAAGCATTTCAGCAAAGCGTTCAAATTCTTCCTCATCCTTTTTCTTAGTTGATTTAGGTGGAAAGGGCATGGGTTTTTGAACCCATGGTTCTCTTTCTCTTCATTGTTTTCTAGCAACAAAGTCTCTTTTATCATATCTTTTATTTTTAGGTTGTGGGTTATCAAGATCAACAGCTGGTTCTATCTCAACATCATTATCTGGTTGTTTATCATTATCTGGTTGAGTGTCTTCATGAACATAATCATTATCTTTTTCATTATCACTAGGTGAATGTTCATTGCCAGATTTAGTTTCAACATAAGAAATAGAAACATCATTATTATTATCAGGAGGTTTTTCTACTTCAGGTTCACTAGAGGTATGCAAAGTCCTATCATTTTTATTTTTCTTCTTCCTTCTAGAAGGACTAGGTGCACCAGTCTTAATTCTTTGAGAGTCTTGTTTAACTCTTTTAGGGTGTCCCTCAGGATAAAGTGGTTCCTGAGTCATTTTACCTCCTCTAGTTGCTACTCTAACAGCAAAGTCATTCATATTATTATTCACTTCACTAAGCAACTCTCTTTGAGATTTAGCAACTTGTTCTAATTGAGTTTGAACCATAGAAGCATGTTTTCCTACACCTCTTACATCATTAGTAATTCTAAACAACAAGTCACTCAAGCGAGCAATCATATTAGAATTATATTTCAATTGTTTCATAACATTTTCATTGAAGTGATCTTGTTTCTAATGTAGTTGTCAAACTCATAAAGGCATTGACTAGGATGTTTATTATAAGGGATATCACTTTCATCAAATTTCATTAAAGAATTTACCTCTACCACCTTTGGTGGTGGTGTGTGAAGTCCATGTATTTCTTCAATACGAGGTAAAATTTTAACATCCTCTGCTTTACTACCTTTTTCCTTCATGCTTTTCTTTGCCTCTTGCATATCTTCAGGACTGAGATATAAGATACCCCTCTTCTTCGGAGTGGGTTTAGGTGGTGGTTCAGGAAGATTCCAATCGTCATAATTTTTTAATAATTCCTCAGCTTGTTCAACAGTTTGTTCCCTGAAAACACAACCAACACAACTATCTAGGAAGTCCCTAGAAGCATCGGTTAGTCCATTATAGAAGATATCAAGTATTTCATTTTTCTTAAGAGGATGATCAGGCAAAGCATTAAGCAATTGGAGAAGCCTCCCCCAAGCTTGTGGGAGACTCTCTTCTTTAATTTGCACAAAATTAAATATTTCCTGTAAGGCAGCTTGTTTCTTATGAGTAGGAAAATATTTTTCAGAGAAGTAATAAATCATATCATGGGGACTACGCACACAACCAGGAACAAGAGTATTGTACCATATCTTAGCATCACCCTTTAATGAGAATGGAAATAATTTGAGAATATAGTAGTAGCGAATCTTCTCAGCATGAGCAAATAGGGTGGCTATATCATTTAATTTAGTAAGGTGTGCCACAATAGTTTCAGTTTCATAGCCATAGAAAGGATCAGATTCAACCAAAGTAATTAACTCTGGGTCAACAGAGAATTCATAATCTTTATCATGAACAAAGATAGGTGAAGTAGCAAACTTAGGATCACATTTCATTCTAGCATTCAAAGATTTTTCTTTCAGTTTGCATAGTAATTTCTTAAGATCATCTCTATCATTGCAAGCAAGAAAATCTCTAGCTGTCTCCTCATCCATAACATAATCTTCAGGTATCTTAGGCAATTCATATCTAGGAGAGCTAGGCCTAATAGGTGTTTCAAGATTTTCAGTTTCAAGTACTTCATCAGTTTCAATAATTTCATCAGATTCAGCATTCTCAATATCTTTAGCTCTAGCAATTTGTTCATAAAGAAATTCACCTAGTGGCATATTATCATCAAGCAAGGTACTAGCATCATCATGAGTGGCATTCATAGCAGAAATAGCATCATCAATAACTTGTGACATATCAGGATTAATAGCATGTGGTGGTGTTGCAAGTCTACTCAAAACAGAAGGTGAATCAAGTGCAGAGTGTGATGGCAGTTCCTTACCTCCCCTCGTCCTAGAGGGAACGATCTTGGTTTTTGTATCCTTCAGATTCTTCATAGTGATAAATAGATAATAATCCCAAGTGACTCAACAAATATAGCTATGCTCCCCGGCAACGGCGGCAGAAAAAGGTCTTGATAACCCACAAGTATAGGGGATCGCAACAGTTTTCGAGGGTAGAGTATTCAACCCAAATTTATAGATTCGACACAAGGGGAGCCAAAGAATATTTGCAAGTATTAGCAGTTGAGTTGTCAAGTCAACCACACCTGGAGATTAAATATCTGCAGCAATATGATCAGTAGCACAGTAATATGATAGTCTTGATAGCGGTGATAATAGTAGCAGTAACGGTAATAGTGATAGCAATGATTTTGTAGCAAGTGTAACAATAGCAGCAGCAGTAGTAACTTAGCAAGAACAATATGTGGAAAATTCGTAGGCATTGGATCAGTGAATTCGTTGGATGATATTCATCATATAATAGTCATAACCTAGGGTGATACAAAACTAGCTCCAGTTCATAAATATAATGTAGGCATGTATTCCGTAAATATTCATACGTGCTTATGGAAAGAACTTGCATGACATGTTTTGTCCTACCCTCCCGTGGCAGCGGGGTCCATAAGGAAACTAAGGGATATTAAGGCCTCCTTTTAATAGAGAACCGGAACAAAGCATTAACATATAGTGAATACATGAACTTCTCAAACTACGATAATCACCGGAAAGTATCCCGATTATTGTCACCCCGGGGTTTACGGATCATAACACGTAATAGGTGAATATGACTTGCAAGATCGGATCTAGAACATAGATATAATGGTGAAAACATAGACGGTCTAGATCTGAAATCATGGCACTCGGGCCCTAGTGACAAGCATTAAGCATGGCAAAGTTATAACAACATCAATCTCAGAACATAGTGGATACTAAGGATCAAGCCCTAACAAAACTAACTCAATTACATGATGAATCTCATCCAACTCCTCACCAACCAGTGGGCCTACGAAGGAATTACTCACTCCCGGTGGGGAGCATCATGGAATTGGCGATGGAGAAGGGTTGGTGATGACGAAGAACGAAGATTCCCCTCTCCGGAGCCCCAAACAGGCTCAAGATCTGGCCTCCCGATGAAGAACAGGAGGCGGTGGCGGCTCCGTATCGTGAAACACGATGAAACTTCTTTCCCTGATTTTTTTGTCCAAAAATAGGATTTTATAGCGTTGGAATCAGGGTCTGCGGGGCCACCAGGTGGGCACAACCCACCTGGGCGCGCCTGGAGGGGGAGGGGGGGGCGCCCTGGTGGGTTTTGCTCAACCAGGCCCCCCCCTCCGATGGTTCTTGGCTCCAGTATTTTTTATATATTCTGAAATAATTCTCCAAAAAGTTTCGTTCCATTGCGAGAACTTTTATTTCTGGACAAAAACAACACCATGGTAGTTCTGCTGAAAACATCATCAATCCGTGTTAGTTTCATTCAAATCATGCAAATTAGAGTCCAAAACAAAAGCAAAAGCGTTAGGAAAAGTAGATACGACGGAGACGTATCAAGAGGCAACCCAACACCGGCTGGCTACGTCTCGCACGGGGGCTCGATCAGCTTCAGTAAGCAGTAGCAGTGATCGATCGCTCAGGTTCAGTTAGCAGCAGCAGCGAAGGAATCGCTCGGGTTCAGTCAGCAGCGAATGAATCGCTCGGGTTCAGTTAACAGCCAAGGGATCGATCGATCGCTCGGGTTCAGTAACATAGCTAGATAGTGCGATCGCTCGGGTTCAGTTAGAGCCCAACGCCTCGCACATACGCGCGTACGAGAGAGAAACGCGCAAAACACAGTGCATCGCTCGGCCCCGACCACCCACCGTAACCGGGAACTCCCCGAAATTTTCCTTGCCCTCGCTTCTACCACGATTTTTTCCGTTGTGGACGACCCAAAGAATGTCATGCAGGTGCGTCCCCGGCCTGCCCAGGATGAAAAGCCCATTTTCTGTCATGATTTTTTGTCATGGAAGTAGGAGCCCACCACATCTATGATGATACGTGGTTTTGTCACAATTATCGTCATAGAAGTGTCATAAGCATGACAGATTTTTTTTCGTTCGGGCTAAAATGTCACGGATGTGTCTTTTTTTGTAGTGAAATGAGAAGGAATACTATTGACTTTTGCATGAAAGTAAAAAGTAAAAGATAGGCCCTTCGTAGAGGGAAGCATGGATTTGCAGAGGTGCCACAGCTCGAAGCTTAAAACAGAGATGAACTTAATTTTGAGAGGCATGCCTTTCCTGGCAACGTCACGACCGAGAGTTCTCAATATCTTCCATGCTAAACACATTATCGGCTGTTCCCAAGCATAAAGGTAAAGTTTACCCCCCTAAAACATTCAAACACAAGCCATGGCTAGCCGAATCGTCGGGTTCCCTCCATACAATCAACTTTCTGGGGGTGTTTGTTTCATTATTTGTCATTTTGATCATGGGACTGGGCATCCCAATTACCAGCCTCTGTCGTGCAATGACAAGTGAATAAACACCCATCACGAGAATAACCCGCTTAGCATGGAAGATACTGACCACCCCCTGCCGCTCCATGAGCGGTACGAGCACACGAAATAGATGCTTATTTGATTGATTGGAGGTGGCACATGCAAATTTACTTGGAATGACAGTAATACCGTATATAGGTAGGTATGGTGGCACTCATGGAAAAAACTTGGCACAAGGATTTTGGATGCACAAGCAGTATTCCCACTTAGTACAGAAATATTGGCTAGCAAATGATTCTAAACAAGCACCACCATGTTGGAGGGTCCATAACAATATAACTTCTATACAAATATACACAACCATAACTCATTACGTTGTCTTCCTTATCCAACTTCAACTAATTTGCTCAAGTTTGAAAATAATTATTGGGTATTCACAATCATAAAAGATGTCCAAGATAATATATTTGTATGTGAAAGTTCGCTTCCATATACTAATCATTCATGAATTGCTTGTATGACTAAAATTGTGATAGTCAAACCTCAATAGATTTTACTTTCTAAACCAAATGTGAAATATTTCTAAGCATGAGACAAGTATACGAAGCACATATAATTTCAAATTTATGATATTCAATTCATTCAACAATGTACTCTTAGTATATAAGTGAAGAACAAGAGTAAATGACAAACTACTCCAAAAAGATATAAGTGAAGATCAATGAGTAGTTAAGTAAGTTGGTAGCTATGTGAGGACTCTCTCTCATTTAAAAATTTCAGATCTTAAGTATTTTATTCAAACAACAAATAAAATGACATTCCAAGAATAGCACATCTCATGCGAAGAAGCAAAAACTTAGGCTCAACCGAGACTAACCGATAATTGTTGATGAAGAAAGGTGGGATGCCTACTGGGGCATACCCAAGCTTGGATGCTTGAGACTTCTTGGGATATGAACTTGGGATGCCTTGGGCATCCCCAATCTTGAGCTTTTGTATCTCCTTAATTCCTCTCATATCACGGTTTCCCTAAATCTAAAAAAATTCATCCACCAAAACTCAACAAGAACTCGTGAGATAAGTTAGTATAAATCAATGCAAAACCTTATTATTATCCACTATAGAAAATTACTAAAATTATAATTTAACATTGCATACTAAATGCCTCTGCATATTTAATACTCGTGTCCTCAAATAGAATCATTACACAAGCAAACATATGCAAACATAACAACAATCTGTCTAAACAGAACAGTCTATAAAGGATGGAAGACGATTCATACTTCTTTAAATCCAAAAATTCTGAAAAATTACAACACTGTATAAAATTTGTTGTAGCTTACTGTGTAAAAATTTCAAGATTTTATCACATTCTGACTTTTTTGAAGAATTCAGACAATAATTGAAAACTTTCTATTCTCAAACAACAACATATAGACTTGCAAAATAAGCATGGTAAAGGCTATACTTGACATTTTTATTGAAATAAAAGATACAAAACATTATTCTAAGTAATAGCAAGAAAATAATACTAAAATAAAATGATGCTCCAAGCAAAACTCATATCATGTGATGAATAAAAATATAGCTCCAAGTGAGGTTACCGGTAATGTTGAAGACGAAAGAGGGGATGCCTTCCGAGGCATCCCCAAGCTTAGGGTCTTGCCACTCCTTATCCTCCTCATATCAATCACACAAAACTTAATGGAACTTCGTGAAATAGGTTAGTATGATAAAGAGCAAATCATTCACTTTGGTACTGTCAAGACAAGGTTAAATTTTTCTCTCACATAAATCCTACTGTACCCTATCATTTCTACAATTTATATTGACCAATATAAGCCATAGAAACTCATAAACAAGCAAACTATGCATTGGAAATAGAATCTGTCAAGATCAGAATAGTCTGTAATGATCTGAACAATGACCTTACTTATGTAAATCCAAAAATTCTAAAACATTAGGAAAACTTAGGCAATTTATATATCAATCATGTGCAAAACATTTTATTGAATTCTTCTTCTAACACTTTGGCACAATTTTTCGATCCACCATTTTCAAGAAAGATATTATAAAGATGAAGCATATGAGACAACCTCAATTATATATATTTTTTGTAGTTTTCTTTTATAAAACCAAACTAGTGAATAAACAAGAAACTAAAAGATTCAATTGCACCTTCAAGCACTCACCTCCCCGGCAACGGCGACAGAAAAGAGCTTGATGTCTACTACACAACTTATTCTTATAGACTCGTGTTGGGCCTCCAAGTGCAGAGTTTTGTAGGACAGTAGCAATTTTCCCTCAAGTGGATGACCTAAGGTTTATCAATCCATGGGAGGTGTAGGATGAAGATGGTCACTCTCAAACAACCCTACAATCAAATACAAGAAATCTCTTGTGTCCCCAACACACCCAATATGGTAAATTGTATAGGTGCACTAGTTCGGCGAAGAGATGGTGATACAAGTGTAGTATGGATAGTAGATATAGGTTTTTCTAATCTGAAAATAAAAAAACAATGAGGTAGCAAGTAACGAAAGTGAGCACAAACAGTATTGAAATGCTTAGAAACAAGGCCTAGGGTTCATACTTTCACTAGTTCAATCTCTCAACAGTGCTAACATAATCGAATCATATAACAATCCCTCAACATGTGACAAAAAATCACTCCAAAGTTTTTATCTAGCGGAGAATGTAAGATGAAATTGTTGTAGGGTACGAAACCAGCTCAAAGTTATTTTTTCCTATCAATCTATTGAGCCATCCCTATAAGTGTCACGAACAGCCCTAGAGTTCGTACTAAAATAACACCATATGATATGCATCAACCAACTCTAATGCCACCTAGATACTCCAATGTCACCACAAGTATATGTGAGTTGATTATTTGATATGCATCAAACAACTTCAAATTCATAATATTCAATCCAACACAAAGAACTTCAAAGAGGGCCCCAAGGTTTCTACCACAGAAAGAAGGACGAAAACGTGTATCAACCCCTATGCATAGATTACCCCAATGTCACCTCAGGAATCTGCAAGTTGATTACCAAAACATACATCAAGTGACACAATAGAATACCCCATTGTCACCACGGGTATCCACATGCAAGACATACATCAAGTGTTCTCAAATCCAAAAAAGTATTCAATCCGATAATAGTGAAACCTGAAAGGTAAAAACTCAATTCATCACAACAAGATAGAGAGGGAGAAACACCATATGATCCAACTATATTAACAAAGCTCGCAGTACATCAAGATCATGCCAAATCAAGAACACGAGAGAGAGAGATCAAACACATAGCTACTGGTACATACCCTCAGCCCCGAGGGTGAACTACTCCCTCCTCATCATGGAGATCATCGGGATGATGAAGATGGCCTCCAGTGATGATTCCCCCTCCAGCAGGGTGATGGAATAGGGCTCCAGATGAGATCGCTTCGGTACAGAGGCTTGCAGTGGCGGAGCGGAAGATCTAGGTTTCTTTATGGGATTTTTGGTATTTATAGGAATTTTTGGCGTTGGTTTCACGACAAGGGGCCCATGAGGGAGCGACAAGCCTGCCCGGCGCGCCATGGGGGAGGGCGCGCCCCCAGGCTTGTCGCTTCCTCGTCAGGCTTCTGGTCCTTCCTCGAAGCTTCAGGGGTCTCTTTTGGTTCACAAAATATCATAGTAAATTTTGAGCCCATTCCGAGAACTTTTATTTCAGCACAAAAAACAACACCACGGTAGTTCTGCTGAAAACAACGTCAGTCCGGGTTAGTTCCATTCAAATCATACCAAAACCATATTTTTTTTTGTAAACATGAAATGAATACTTCATAAATTATAGATACGTTGGTGACGTATCAGTATCAAAACGTTGGAATCCTCTCAAAGAGGGAATTCTGAAAATCCATGTTGGAGGATTTTCTGAAAAACCAAAAACAAGCAAAAAACATCAACTGATACTGGCACTGAGTTAATAGGTTAGTCCCCAAAAATGATATATAATTGCATATAAAGTATCTAAGATTGATAAAATAATACCATGGAACAACAAAAAATTATAGATACGTTGGAGACGTATCAGCATCCCAAGCTTAATTCATGCTCGTCCTCAAGTAGGTTCATACGTCTCCAACGCATCTATAATTTTTGATTGTTACATGCTATTATAGTATCAATCTTGGATGTTTATTATGAAATTATATATCATTTTTTGGGACTAACCTATTAACCTAGTGCCCAGTGCCAGTTGCTGTTTTTTGCTTGTTTTTGGCTTTTCAGGAAATCAGTACCAAACGGAGTCCAAACGCTATGAAACTTTTTGACGATTTTTTCTGGACCAGAAGGGACCCTAGAAGCTTCGGGAGATGACCCGCGGAGCCACGAGGGAGCGACAAGCCTGCAGGGCGCGCCTGTTGGAAATATGCCCTAGAGGCAATAATAAAATGGTTATTATTATATTTCCTTGTTCATGATAATTGTCTGTTATTCATGCTATAATTGTGTTATCCGGAAATCGTAATACATGTGTGAATACATAGACCACTACATGTCCCTAGTAAGCCTCTAGTTGACTAGCTCGTTGATCAATAGATGGTTACGGTTTCTTGACCATGGACATTGGATGTCATTGATAACGGGATCACATCATTAGGAGAATGATGTGATGGACAAGACCCAATCCTAAGCCTAGCACTAGATCGTGTAGTTCGTTTGCTAGAGCTTTTCCAATGTCAAGTAACTTTTCCTTAGACCATGAGATTGTGCAACTCCCGGATACCGTAGGAGTGCTTTGGGTGTACCAAACGTCACAACGTAACTAGGTGGCTATAAAGGTGCACTACGGGTATCTCCGAAAGTGTCTGTTGGGTTGGCACGAATCGAGACTGGGATTTGTCACTCCGTGTGACGGAGAGGTACCTCTGGGCCCACTCGGTAGGACATCATCATAATGAGCTCAATGTGATCAAGGAGTTGTTCACAGGATGATGTGTTACGGAAACGAGTAAAGAGACTTGCCGGTAACGAGATTGAACAAGGTATCGAGATACCGACGATCGAATCTCGGGCAAGTATCGTACCGATAGACAAAGGGAATTGCGTACGGGATTGATTGAATCCTCGACATCGTGGTTCATCCGATGAGATCATCGAGGGGCATGTGGGAGCCAACATGGGTATCCAGATCCCGCTGTTGGTTATTGACCGGAGAGTTGTCTCGGTCATGTCTACGTGTCTCCCGAACCCGTAGGGTCTACACACTTAAGGTTCGGTGACGCTAGGGTTGTAGGGAAAGTTTGTACGTGGTTACCGAATGTTGTTCGGAGTCCCGGATGAGATCTCGGACGTCACGAGGAGTTTCGGAATGGTCCGGAGGTGAAGATTTATATATGGGAAGTTGTCATACGGTCACCGGAATAGTTTCGGGGGTTATCGGTATTGTACCGGGACCACCGAAAGGTGTCCGGAGGTCCACCGGGTGGGGCTGATTTACCCGGGAGGCCTAATGGGCTGTATATGGGAGGGAACCAGCCCCCTAGTGGGCTGGTGCGCCCCCCCAAGGGCCCATGGCGCCTAGGGTTGGGAAACCCTAGGGGAGGGAGCCTTCCACCTTGCTTGGGGGGCAAGTTTCCCTCCCCTGGCCGCCTCCCCTCCCCTCAGATTGGATCTGAGGGGGCCGGCCCCCTCTCCTCTTCCCCCTATAAATAGTGGAGGGGTGGGAGGGAGGCCATACCTTAGCCCTGGCGCAGCCCCTCCCCTCTCCAACACCTCCTCCTCCTCCCGCGGTGCTTGGCGAAGCCCTGCAGGAATACCACGCAGCTCCAACTCCACCACGCCGTTGTGCTGCTGCTGGAGCTGTCCTCCCCAACCTCTCCTCCCTCCTTGCTGGATCAAGAAGGAGGAGACGTCTCCGCTCCGTACGTGTGTTGAACACGGAGGTGCTGTCCGTTCGGCGCTCGGTCATCGGTGATTTGGATCACGACGAGTACGACTCCATCAACCCCGTTCTCTTGAACGCTTCCGCTCGCGATCTACAAAGGTATGTAGATGCACTCCCCTCTCTCTCGTTGCTAGATGACGCCATAGATTGATCTTGGTGATGCGTAGAAAATTTTAAAATTCTGCTACGATCCCCAACAGTGGTATCAGAGCTAGGTCTATGCGTAGTATCTTGCACGAGTAGAACACAAAGTAGTTGTGGGCGTCGATTTGTCAATCTTCTTGCCGTTACTAGTCTTATCTTGATTCGGTGGCACTGTGGGATGAAGCGGCCCGGACCGACCTTACACGTACGCTTACGTGAGACAGGTTCCACTGACTGACATGCACTAGTTGCATAAGGTGGCTAGCGGGTGTCTGTCTCTCCCACTTTAGTCGGATCGGATTCGATGAACAGGGTCCTTATGAAGGGTAAATAGAAATTGGCATATCATGTTGTGGTTTTGGCGTAGGTAAGAAACGTTCTTGTTAGAAACCTATAGCAGCCACGTAAAAACTTGCAACAACAATTAGAGGACGTCTAACTTGTTTTTGCAGCAAGTGCTTTGTGATGTGATATGGCCAAAGGATGTGATGAATGATATATGTGATGTATGAGATGATCATGTTCTTGTAATAGGAATCACGACTTGCATGTCGATGAGTATGACAACCGGCAGGAGCCATAGGAGTTTTCTTAATTTATTATATGACCTGCGTGTCATTGAAATTCGCCATGTAATTACTTTACTTTATTGCTAACCGTTAGCCGTAGTAGTAGAAGTAATAGTTGGCGAGACAAATTCATGAAGACACGATGATGGAGATCATGGTGTCATGCCGGTGACGATGATGATCATGGAGCCCCGAAGATGGAGACCAAAAGGAGCGAAGTGATAATGGCCATATCATGTCACTATTTTGATTGCATGTGATGTTTATCATGTTTTTGCATCTTATTTGCTTAGAATGACGGTAGCATATATAAGATGATCCCTCACTAAAATTTCAAGAAAGTGTTCCCCCTAACTGTGCACCGTTGCGAAGGTTCGTTGTTTCGAAGCACTACGTGTTGATCGGGTGTGATAGATTCTAACGTTCGAATACAACGGGTGTAAGCCAGATTTACACAGCAATACACTTAGGTTGACTTGACGAGCCTAGCATGTACAGACATGGCCTCGGAGCACAAGAGACCGAAAGGTCGAACATGAGTCGTATAGAAGATACGATCAACATGGAGATGTTCACCGTTGATGACTAGTCCGTCTCACGTGATGATCGGACACGGCCTAGTCGATTCGGATCATGTATCACTTAGATGACGAGAGGGATATCTATCTGAGTGGGAGTTCATTACATAATTTGATTAGATGAACTTAATTGTCATGAACTTAGTCTAAATGTTACATATCTATCTTGTAGATCAAATGGCCAACGCTAATGTTACCCTCAACTTCAACGCGTTCCTAGAGAAAAACAAGCTGAAAGACGATGGTAGCAACTATGCGGACTGGGTCCGTAACCTGAGGATTATCCTCATAGCTGCCAAGAAATCATATGTCCTTGAAGCACCGTTAGGTGACCCACCTGCTCTCCCAGCACTGCCAGACGATTTGAACGTTTGGCAGACACGAACCGATGATTACTCCTTCGTTCAGTGCGGCATGCTCTTCAGCTTAGAACCGGGGCTCCAAAAGCGTTTTGAGCATCACGGAGCATATGAGATGTTCGAAGAGCTGAAAATGGTTTTCCAAGCTCATGCCCGGATCAAGAGATATGAAGTCTCTGATAAGTTCTACAGCTGTAAGATGGAGGAAAATAGTTCTGTCAGCGAGCACATACTCAAAATGTCTGGGTTGCACAGCCGCTTGTCTCAGCTGGGGATTAATCTCCCGGATGACGCGGTCATTGACAGAATCCTCCAGTCGCTTCCACCTAGCTACAAGAGCTTTGTGATGAACTTCAACATGCAGGGGATGGAAAAGACCATTCCTGAGGTATATGCGATGCTGAAGTCAGCGGAGGCAGAGATCAGAAAGGAACATCAAGTGTTGATGGTGAATAAAACCACTAAGTTCAAGAAGGGCAAGGGTAAGAAGAACTTCAAGAAGGACGGCAAGGGAGTTGCCGCGCCCGGTAAGCCAGCTGCCGGGAAGAAGTCAAAGAATGGACCCAAGCCTGAGACTGAGTGCTTTTATTGCAAGGGAAACGGTCACTGGAAGCGGAATTGCCCCAAGTACTTAGCAGATAAGAAGGCCGGCAATACCAAAGGTATATGTGATATACATGTAATTGATGTGTACCTTACCAGCACTCGTAGTAGTTCCTGGGTATTTGATACCGGTGCGGTTGCTCATATTTGTAACTCAAAGTAGGAACTGCGGAATCAGCGTAGACTGGCAAAGGACGAGGTGACGATGCGCGTCGGGAATGGTTCCAAGGTCGATGTGATCGCCGTCGGCACGCTACCTCTGCATCTACCTACGGGATTAGTTTTAAACCTCAATAATTGTTATTTAGTGCCAGCTTTGAGCATGAACATTGTATCTGGATCTCGCTTAATGCGAGATGGCTACTCATTTAAATCTGAGAATAATGGTTGTTCTATTTATATGAGAGATATGTTTTATGGTCATGCCCCGCTGGTGAATGGTTTATTTTTATTGAATCTCGAACGTGATGTTACACATGTTTATAATGTGGATGCCAAGAAATGCAAGGTTGATAACGATAGTCCCACATACTTGTGGCACTGCCGCCTTGGTCATATCGGTGTTAAACGCATGAAGAAACTCCATGCAGATGGACTTTTGGAGTCTCTTGATTATGAATCATTTGACAGATGCGAACCATGCCTCTTGGGTAAGATGACCAAGACTCCGTTCTCCGGAACAATGGAGCGAGCAACCAACTTATTGGAGATCATACATACTGATGTGTGTGGTCCAATAAGTGTTGAGGCTCGCGGTGGTTATCGTTATGTTCTCACCCTCACCGATGATTTGAGTAGATATGGGTATGTCTACTTGATGAAGCACAAGTCTGAGACCTTTGAAAAGTTCAAGGAATTTCAGAATGAGGTTGAAAATCAACGTGACAAGAAAATAAAGTTCCTACGATCAGATCGTGGAGGAGAATATTTGAGTCATGAATTTGGCACGCATTTACGGAAATGTGGAATTGTTTCACAACTCACGCCGCCTGGAACACCTCAGCGTAACGGTGTATCCGAACGTCGTAATCGCACTCTATTGGATATGGTGCGATCTATGATGTCTCTTGCTGATCTACCACTATCTTTTTGGGGTTATGCTTTAGAGACTGCCGCATTCACTTTAAATAGGGCACCGTCAAAATCCGTTGAGACGACACCGTATGAATTATGGTTTGGGAAGAAACCTAAGCTGTCGTTTCTGAAAGTTTGGGGATGCGATGCTTATGTGAAGAAACTTCAACCAGAGAAGCTCGAACCCAAGTCGGAAAAATGCGTATTCATAGGATACCCTAAGGAAACTATTGGGTATACCTTCTACCTAAGATCCGAGGGCAAGATCTTTGTTGCCAGGAATGGATCCTTTCTAGAGAAAGAGTTTCTCTCGAAAGAAGTAAGTGGGAGGAAAGTGGAGCTTGATGAGATGACCCTCGAACCGGAGAGTAGCGCAGCACAGGAAAATGTTTCTGTGGAGCCTGCACCGGCTAGAGAGGAAGTTAATGATAATGATCATGATCAAGCTACCACTGAACTTCGAAGGTCCACAAGGACACGTTCCGCACCAGAGTGGTACGGCAATCCTGTCCTGGAAATCATGTTGTTAGACAACAGTGAACCTTCGAACTATGAAGAAGCGATGGCGGGCCCGGATTCCGACAAATGGCTTGAAGCCATGAAATCCGAGATAGGATCCATGTATGAAAACGAAGTATGGACTTTGACTGACTTGCCCGATGATCGGCAAGCCATAGAAAATAAATGGATCTTTAATAAGAAGACTGACGCGGATGGTAATGTGACCATCTATAAGGCTCGGCTTGTCGCTAAGGGTTATCGACAAGTTCAAGGGGTTGACTACGATGAGACTTTCTCACCCGTAGCGAAGCTGAAATCCGTCAGAATCATGTTAGCAATTGCCGCATACTATGATTATGAGATATGGCAAATGGACGTCAAAACGGCATTCCTTAATGGTTTTCTTAAGGAAGAGTTGTATATGATACAACCGGAAGGTTTTGTCGACCCTGAGAATGCTGACAAGGTATGCAAGCTCCAGCGCTCAATCTATGGGCTGGTGCAAGCATCTCGGAGTTGGAACATTCGCTTTGATGAGATGATCAAAGCGTTTGGGTTCACACAGACTTATGGAGAAGCCTGTGTTTACAAGAAAGTGAGTGGGAGCTCTGTAGCATTTCTCATATTATATGTGGATGACATACTGCTAATGGGAAATAATATAGAATTCTTGGAAAGTATAAAGGCCTACTTGAATAAGTGTTTTTCAATGAAGGACCTTGGAGAAGCTTCTTATATATTAGGCATCAAGATCTATAGGGATAGATCGAGACGCCTCATAGGTCTTTCGCAAAGCACATACCTTGATAAGATATTGAAGAAGTTCAATATGGATCAGTCCAAGAAGGGGTTCTTGCCTGTATTGCAAGGTGTGAGATTGAGCTCGGCTCAATGCCCGACCACGGCAAAAGATATAGAAGAGATGAGTGTCATCCCCTATGCCTCAGCCATAGGGTCTATTATGTATGCCATGCTGTGTACCAGACCTGATGTAAACCTTGCAGTAAGTTTGGTAGGTAGGTACCAAAGTAATCCTGGCAAGGAACACTGGACAGCGGTCAAGAACATCCTGAAGTACCTGAAAAGGACTAAGGAGATGTTTCTCATTTATGGAGGTGACGAAGAGCTCGTCGTAAAGGGTTACGTCGACGCTAGCTTCGACACAGATCCGGATGACTCCAAGTCACAAACCGGATACGTGTATATTTTGAATGGTGGAGCGGTAAGCTGGTGCAGTTGCAAGCAAAGCGTCGTGGCGGGTTCTACATGCGAAGCGGAGTACATAGCAGCCTCGGAGGCAGCACACGAAGCAGTATGGATGAAGGAGTTCATCACCGACCTAGGAGTCATTCCAAATGCGTCGGGTCCAATGGCTCTCTTCTGTGACAACACTGGAGCTATTGCCCTTGCCAAGGAGCCCAGGTTTCACAAGAAGACCAGGCATATCAAGCGTCGCTTCAACTCCATACATGAACATGTTCAAGATGGAGACATAGATATTTGTAAAGTGCACACGGATTTGAATATAGCAGATCCGTTGACTAAACCTCTTCCACGAGCAAAACATGATCAACACCAGAACTCTATGGGTGTTCGATTCATCACAATGTAACTAGATTATTGACTCTAGTGCAAGTGGGAGACTGTTGGAAATATGCCCTAGAGGCAATAATAAAATGGTTATTATTATATTTCCTTGTTCATGATAATTGTCTGTTATTCATGCTATAATTGTGTTATCCGGAAATCGTAATACATGTGTGAATACATAGACCACAACATGTCCCTAGTAAGCCTCTAGTTGACTAGCTCGTTGATCAATAGATGGTTACGGTTTCCTGACCATGGACATTGGATGTCATTGATAACGGGATCACATCATTAGGAGAATGATGTGATGGACAAGACCCAATCCTAAGCCTAGCACTAGATCGTGTAGTTCGTTTGCTAAAGCTTTTCCAATGTCAAGTAACTTTTTCTTAGACCATGAGGTTGTGCAACTCCCGGATACCGTAGGAGTGCTTTGGGTGTACCAAACGTCACAACGTAACTGGGTGGCTATAAAGGTGCACTACGGGTATCTCCGAAAGTGTCTGTTGGGTTGGCACGAATCGAGACTGGGATTTGTCACTCCGTGTGACGGAGAGGTACCTCTGGGCCCACTCGGTAGGACATCATCATAATGAGCTCAATGTGATCAAGGAGTTGTTCACAGGATGATGTGTTACGGAAACGAGTAAAGAGACTTGCCGGTAACGAGATTGAACAAGGTATCGAGATACCGACGATCGAATCTCGGGCAAGTATCGTACCGATAGACAAAGGGAATTGCGTACGGGATTGATTGAATCCTCGACATCGTGGTTCATCCGATGAGATCATCGAGGAGCATGTGGGAGCCAACATGGGTATCCAGATCCCGCTGTTGGTTATTGACCGGAGAGTTGTCTCGGTCATGTCTACGTGTCTCCCGAACCCGTAGGGTCTACACACTTAAGGTTCGGTGATGCTAGGGTTGTAGGGAAAGTTTGTACGTGGTTACCGAATGTTGTTCGGAGTCCCGGATGAGATCCCGGACGTCACGAGGAGTTCCGGAATGGTCCGGAGGTGAAGATTTATATATGGGAAGTTGTCATACGGTCACCGGAATAGTTTCGGGGGTTATCGGTATTGTACCGGGACCACCGAAAGGTGTCCGGAGGTCCACCGGGTGGGGCTGATTTACCCGGGAGGCCTAATGGGCTGTATATGGGAGGGAACCAGCCCCCTAGTGGGCTGGTGCGCCCCCCAAGGGCCCATGGCGCCTAGGGTTGGGAAACCCTAGGGGAGGGAGCCTTCCACCTTGCTTGGGGGGCAAGTTTCCCTCCCCTGGCCGCCTCCCCTCCCCTCAGATTGGATCTGAGGGGCCCGGCCCCCTCTCCTCTTCCCCCTATAAATAGTGGAGGGGTGGGAGGGAGGCCATACCTCATCCCTGGCGCAGCCCCTCCCCTCTCCAACACCTCCTCCTCCTCCCGCGGTGCTTGGCGAAGCCCTGCAGGAATACCACGCAGCTCCAACTCCACCACGCCGTCGTGCTGCTGCTGGAGCTGTCCTCCCCAACCTCTCCTCCCTCCTTGCTGGATCAAGAAGGAGGAGACGTCTCCACTCCGTACGTGTGTTGAACACGGAGGTGTTGTCCGTTCGGCGCTCGGTCATCGGTGATTTGGATCACGACGAGTACGACTCCATCAACCCCGTTCTCTTGAACGCTTCCGCTCGCAATCTACAAAGGTATGTAGATGCACTCCCCTCTCTCTCGTTGCTAGATGACTCCATAGATTGATCTTGGTGATGCGTAGAAAATTTTAAAATTCTGCTACGATCCCCAACAGCGCCCCGGGAGGAGGGGGCGCCCCCAGGCTTGTGGGCCCCTCGTGGCACCTCTTGACCTAATTCCAGCTCTATAAATTCCCAAATATTCCCGATACATCGGAGAGCCACACAAAATACTTTTTCTGCCGCCGCAAGTTTCTATTCTTTGGAGATCCCATATGGAGACCTTTTCTGGTACTCTGCCGGAGGGGGAATCGATCATGGAGGGTTTCTACATCAACCTTGCTGCCCTTCCAATGATGTGTGAGTACTTTACCATAGACCTATGGGTCCATAACTAGTAGCTAGATGGCTTCTTCTCTTTCTTTGATCTTCAATACAATGTTCTCCTCGATGTTCTTGGAGATCTATTCAATGTAATCCTTTTTTGCGGTGTGTTTGTTGGGATCCAATGAATTGTGGGTTTATGATAAAATTATTCATGAATATTATTTGAGTCTTTTCTGAATTCTTATATGCATGATTGTTATAGCTTTGTATTACTCTTCGATCTATCCGTTTGGTTTCATCAACTAGATTGATTTATCTTGCAATGGGAGAGGTGCTTTGTGATGGGTTCGATCTTGCGGTGCTCAATCCCAGTGACAGAAAGGGACATGTCATGTATTTGTATCATTGCCAATAAGGGTAAAAAGATGGGGTTTATTCATATTAATTGGGTTTACTTTGTCTACATCATGTTATCTTGCTTAAGGCGTTACTCTGTTCTTTATGAACTTAATACTCCAGATGCATGCTGGATAGCGGTCGATGTGTGAAGTAATAGTACTAGATGCAGGCAGGAGTCGGTCTACTTGTCTCGGACATGTTGCCTATATACATGACATTGCCTTGAATATCGTCATAACTATGCGCTTTTCTATCAATTGCCCAACAGTAATTTGTTTACCCACTATATGCTATGTTCAAGAGAGAAGCCTCTAGTGAAAACTATGGCCCCCGGGTCTATCTTTATCATATATTAAAATCCAAAAATACCTTGCTGCAATTTATTTACAGTTATTTTATTTTATTTTTTTATCTATCTATCACTACGAGATTTGATCTTTGCAATTAACCGCCAAGGGATTGACAACCCCTTGTTTGCGTTGGTGCAAGTATTTGTTATTTTGTGTGTAGGTGTAGTTCACGATGTCTTTCGTGGTTCTCCTACTGGATTGATAACCTTGGTTCTTAACTGAGGGAAATACTTACCTCTACTGTACAACATCATCCTCTCCTCTTCGAGGAAATCCCAACGCGGCTCACAAGTAGCAGTAAGAATTTCTGGCGCCGTTCTCGGGGAGACATCACCAAATCTATCAAGTACCATCGCATAAACTTTCATCTCCTTTCATTTACTTTCATTTGCCACTTGCCTCTCATTTTCATCTCCCCCACTTCTAAAATGTTTTCACAAAACACAAAAATATTTTTCATGTGCCTTTTCGCTTGTTTGCTTGCTTTTATTGTCTTCATGTCAACACTCAAAAGAATAGAAAAGAAATAAGAAAAATAAGATGAATCCTCATCCTCTTGCTAATCTTTCCAAAAGATCCAATTATGATGAACCAATTTCTAGTGAGTTGAGTGCACTAGATTATCTTTATGAAGTTTCGCTTGAAATTCATGAATCTGAAAATTGGGATGAAGTGTTAAAAGAAGAAATTTATAAAGTGATTCGAGATAGCTCCTTGAATGAAAAGCATGATTGCAATGATGTTATTATAAATTCTATTAATGTCAATTGTGTTAATGATATGCAAAACCTCAAGCTTGGGGACGATGATTTTGTTATGTCCACTACTCATTGTAATGATCATGATTGGGGTGATGCTTCTTATGATCTTAAAAATTTATTTAAGCCTCATGATGAATATGAAATTGATAATAATGTTTGCAATAATATTGAAAGTGGGTTTGGAAGAGTGTTAACTTTAGGAAAAAAGTATCCCACATATTTGGAGAGTGTTCAATCTTATGAAATTATTGATAAAAGTGGGTTTGGAGAGGTCATGACTTTATTTAATGTTAATCCCACTATCTCGGAAGATTATAAAAAATTTATGCACGTGGATCATAAAGAGAATATTGTTTATGATAGCTATATTGTTGAATTTGTGTATGATCTTACATGTAATTATTATGAGAGTGGAAAATATGGTTGTAGAAATTTTCATGTTACTAAATCACCTCTCTTTGTGTTGAAATTATTAATGCTTCCTTCTTCCTATTTGCATATGCTAGAAATTGCTTGTCTTGATAATTTGTTTTCCTATAAAATTCCTATGCATAGGAAGTATGTTAGACTTCGATGTGTTGGTCACATGTTTTGTGATGCTCTCTTTGTGCTTCAATTCTTGTCTTTTATGTGAGCATCATTAATATCCCAAGCCTATCCTAATGGCTATAAAGAAAGAGCTTGTTGGGAGACAACCCAATCTTTTCTTTTTTTTGGTGTGCACAAAACTATGCTATTGTTATGGTTGTGGTTTTGTGTTTAAATTAGTGTTTGTACCAAGTAAAGCCTTCGGGATGATTTGGTTGATAATTGATTTTATTCTGTGAGAAAACAAAAACTTTTATGTCCAGTAGCATAATTGTTTAAATTCACTAGAACGTGATAAAATTCTGAATATTTTACACATGATTTATATACAAATTGCCTATGTTTTCCTAATTGTTTAGAATTTTTAGAGTTATATAAGTATGGCGCTTAGCCAGATCATTACAGACTTTTCTGTTTTAATCAATCTATGGATTGTATCGGGGGGTATAAGTCATGGTGAAGTTAAAATACAATAGGTATTATGCAATAATAAAATATGAATGGGTTTACAATAGTACCTAAAGTTTATGATTTGCTTGTTATACTGACGCATCTCATGAGTTTTCTGTTGAGTTTTGCGTGCTGAAGTTTCAAGTTTTGAATGAGATCATGATGGATGAAGGAATAAGGAGTGACAAGACCCTAAGCTTGGGGATACCCAAGGCACCCCAAGGTAATATTCAAGGACACCCAAGACTCTAAGCTTGGGTATGCCCCGGATGGCATCCCTTCTTTCTTCTACCAACCATCGGTAAATTACTTGGAGCAATATTTTTATTCATAACTTGATATGAGTTTTGCTTGGAGCGTCGTGTTGCTTTGTTTGCTTTTTAGTTTGCCACAATCATATTTGTTGGACACACCTTTTTGAGAGTGACACACATTATTCATGAATTGTTAGAATACTCTATGTGCTTCACTTATATCGTTTGAGCTAGGCAGTTGCTCTAGTACTTCACTTATATCTTTTAGAGCACGACAGTGGTTATATTTTAAAGAAATAGTTGCACTCTCATGCTTCACTTATATCATTTTGAGAGTTTGATAAATAGTAATGGCAATATGCACTAGTTATGAAATTGGTTCTAATATGATAGGTATTCAAGGGGGGATATAATAAAAAGTTTCATGTAGATCACTGAATATGATAAGTTTGATTCCTTGCAATACTTTTGCGATATAAAGATGGTAATATGTGGGAGGTACTAGTGAATGATTGTGGTTTAGTAAGAATATTTGTTTTAAGGTTTGTGATTCCCGAAGCATGCACGTATAGTCTCTTGTTATGCTAAGAAGTTGGAGCATGATTTATTATTGAGTGTCTTCCTTTGCGTGAGGGTCGGGGGCACATGATGGTTAACTCCTACCAACCTCCCCCCTAGGGGCATGTGTAGTAGTACTTTGCTTTGAGGGCTAATAAACTTTCGCAATAAGTATGTGAGTTCTTTATGACTAATGTGAGTCCATGGATTATATGCACTCTAACCTTTCCGCCATTTGCTAGCCTCTCCGGTACCGTGCATTGCACTTTCTCACCCCGAGATGTGGTGCAAACTTTGCCGGTGCATCCAAGCCCCGTTATATGATACGCTCTATCACACATAAACCTCCTTATATCTTCCTCAAAATAGCCACCAAACTTACCTAATATGGCATTTCCATAGCCATTCCTAGATATATTGCTATGCAACTTCCACCGTTCTGTTATTATGACACACATCATCATTGTCATATTGCTTTGCATGATCATACACTGGTACAGCGAGGTGCTATACAAACGGTTTTTAACCCCTTTCCGCGACGGCGTTTGGAACCGTCGCCAAGTGAGTGACTGCGATAGGGGGTCCTTCCCACACGACCCAGAAACCGTCGGGGATAGGGAGCCACATAGACGGTGCATCCTTGCAACTTGTTTGTGCTCGCATTGCCATCGCAGTCGGTATTCTGTGATGCTACATTTACGACGCACGGCCCATCACAAACGGTTCACGATTATAGAATGTGTATGATAAGCAGACAATCACACACATTCGCTTTTCCCAAACCGTATGCGATAACTAATTAAGAAGATTAGCTAATCGTCGTACGAGTGTCGGACAGGATTACGAAACGTCGGACCGTCGTAACATCGTCGTACATGACAACTATCGCACATGCTAGTCTGTGGTGCAACATTTATGATGCATACCACATCAGAAATAGTTCATGGTTGCGAATCATGTACGATAAGGCAACTATCACAAATGTTTAGTTTGCCCGCACCATTTGTGATATTGTCTGACATCGCACACGCTTTGCAAACGGCAACTGTGTGCATGCTTGCACACGTTTCCTCTCTGTGAACTGTGTCGGATTATGGTGTATATCGCAAACGTTTGTGTTTTACCAACCGTGTGTGCCGTAACGACCTGGAGAGAGTAATTTCACCATAATTTAATTGCTGCTATTTCAAATTGTACCAGATTTGAATTTGAATGTATGCTATAGCTTTATTCATATCCATCAGGTTCAAACAACCAATGCATTATTCGATTCATAGGTACATATGTTCAAGAATTACATAAGAACCAAATAAAGAATGATGAACCATAGTTGTATACTTGTACTATTAAAGACGGTAAAGAAAGAGGTGAAACACATTTTGGTTGCTGAAAAAGGTGAAGCGGAATGGTCATATTGTGCCCTCCTCCATGCAGAAGGCACGCACGACTCTAGTCCAACCCCTTGTGATCGCCGACCACCCATCCTTCACGGTCTTCATGAAAACATCTAGATAATCATCGTGTTCTGGTAGAAATACTTTAACCTTTGCATGCCCACCAATCATGTAGTTTGAGAGGTAATCTTGAGTAAACTGCTTTGGGAACCACTGCAAAGAAAAAAGATTCAGACATTGTCATCTAACACAACTCATTATGGGCAGTAAAAAGAAGGCTGCAGAGTTCTTACTTACCATCCTGCAGTTCGCTGTTACCTTGGATAAAGTGTAAACAAATAGTTTAATTGCCATCTTTTGACCCATTTTACTAACAATCTTTATCAGCTTCCTCACTTGATGCTGGTTCATCAATATCTCATTGCCCCATACGCAGAAAGGGTCGAAGCGCGGATCTTTACCAATGACATATGTACCTAAAAGCACCAAGTTAATATTAGAAGCTAAACAGCAATTGCATAATGATGTAGTACAACACTCTTTTATAATATCTTATAACATCCAATATACTCACATATTAGATGAATTAACACCTTATATTATGGGCCGGAAGGAGTTTATTGCATTTTTACAAATTATCGGCTGATTACCTGCTGCAGTATCCATGGGTTAGAGTTAGTTTGAGCTAGCTCAGGCTCAAATAGCCCTAAAGTATATCCAAACATGAGGGCTAGTTTGAGCTAGTTGCATCTAACCCACCCAAAAAAACTATCCCACCCAAGAGGTGCTAATTGGAGCTAGTTCTCCTAGTGCATTTATTGTCAATCTAGCCCTATCATCCAAACACCTCTTTGGATGGAGTTAGTTTAGGGTTAGTCATGAGCTAGAAACTAACTCTAACCTCTAGCTAAGTTGAGTATCCAAACAGGGTTGTGTTGTTGTTGTTGTTGTTGTTGCTACTCTTCTACGTATATCTAGACATCATCAGAACATTAAGGTAACACTCTTCCTTGTTGCTATGTATCCTAGGATTGCATATTTAGACATTAAGTACAGTGCATGTTGCTATGTAGCCTCAGATATATTACATATGACCCTAGTTAACCTAACGATAAATGGGTTACTGATATATTCAGTTAAAAGTCTGATTCGTCGATTAGTCCCTTATCAGCCCCCGACCTATATGGTACCAGCTACCGATATCCTGAACAGTGAGTATATATAAGCCATGGGATGAAACTAACCTCGATGGAAAACAACAGTCGTTCCCAAAATTGTCCTGTGTAGGTACATCGAGAGGCATGTTAAGCACAACAGGCTAAACATCAATCCAATATATCCATGGCAGACAAAATAATCTCCAAAAGATAGCTTCAGTGTGCAGGTTTAAGCACGCTAGTAAAGCAAAACAAGTGGAAAGGTGTGTTAACTGCAACAGGCCAAACATTTAACAACAAGCAAACATAGTCATTCAAACTGGTATTGCGCCGGTCTAAGTACACTAGTTATTATTAAATAAAAATGGAAAGGCGTGTTAACTACAAGATGCAGCAACCAAATGTAGTCATTCATAGTGGTACTGTTGAAACTGGTATTGATGAAATTGAACTGCACAGTTCATACTTGCACATATAGAATATCACGTTGTGAATAACTGGAATAAACAAGGCATACTACGAACACCAGAGATAGCATTTGAAACTGGACATATGCTAACTACAAACAACCGAACAATAATTTTTTTTAAAAGAGGCATATGCTAGCTATTACAAGCTTAACAACAAGCAAATATATGCATTCCTACCGGTATGTTTAAAACTGGATTGATGAAATGTACTGCACAGTAAATAATTGCACATATAGAGCATCACATTGTGAATAACTGAAATAAACAAGGCATACTGCAAACAACCAAATATAGCAATTAAAACTGGACATATTCTCACTACACTACAAAAGGGACTCGACAAAACAAATCATGGGTTCCCCCCTGTGAAGAGGCGCGGCAAAACAAATCATGGGTTTCCTCACTTGTCACAGATGGGCTCGTTCCCGTGGGAAGAGCACGGACCCTGGATGCGCTCCATGTTGTCACAGATGGGCTCCTTACCCTTGGAAGAGCACGGCTGTAGGGTGCCCTCCCTGATGTCGCAGACGGGCTCTTTCCCCTTGGAAGAGCAGATGGGCTCTTTCCCCTTGGAAGAGTCGGAGAGGGTGCCCTCCTCGTGGTCGCCATCGATGAGGTCTGACTTGGAAGCTGTGGATCCCAAGCAAGCGTCGCAGAACGTGTCCTTCAGAAATGACAAAAGGGGCTCGATGGCGATGTAGGATGGCAAATTCTTGACAGCGAGCCAGAGGAGATCAACGACGGGGCCATGGATGAGATCGACGGTGGTTGAACCCGAGGGGTTGGGGGTGGGCCACTTAACCTGTGACATAGCCCGCGTCAGCCATCGCTGTCGATGACCTCGATGTCGTAGCCGGCGTCCACGACATACCCGCATACTCTAGACCGCTGATTGAGTGCCTGCGGCCAGTAATGGTCATCAACTTCCTCGGCGATGTCGGGCGAAGAGACCGCGATACACCTCTTTTGGGCCAATCGCTCCTCGAGCTCCATGGGAAGCGTAGTCGGGCTTAGGCTGCGACGCTCTGGAGTGGGGGATGGGGATCTGTGGGAAAGGGGGCGTTTGGCAGGCGTCATCTAAGTCCCGACAGTGAGTGAGGTGTACTTGTTCACGGACGCGTACGTATAGTATATATGCTAGTCCCCTCCCACCTCTTCGACGCGTACTATATATTCACACAAACAAAAAAGATTCTACCTTGCTGGTCAAATTAACCTCTCTGCCGGCTATTTATCAAAGTGATGGAAGACGACCTCGCGGGCCCACAGAAAGCGTCACACGAAAGTATCGAGTGTCGTGTAGGACAACCATCGACTGCATGTGGCCAAAACATGTATGTATGAAAGGGTTGTGTAATGTTTTAAATAACGAATTCACGACTCTGATGTGGCACCTGCCTCACAAAACGGCCAACCCACACGGTGGCTCACGACTCGTAGTGTACTGCCGGCCACCCACCACCCCCCAGACGCACACACACACACACCGCGAATCCACCACAACTACGATGCATGTTAAATTATCCCGCGGTGAACATATGTTACCAAAGGAGGGATGTTTTAATTTTGAAAAAAAAACAGAGATCATTAAGACGTTTTAGTACATTGATTGATTTTCTAGGGGTATAATGTGTAAAAATCAAATTTGAGCTACATGCACACGTGACAGTGCACCTAAATGGATTGCAAAAACACATGTGTCTCATTGGGTGCATGTTTACTCCCCGTGCAAGAAATTTCAAACATTAAGAATCTTGATTTTTAAATTCTAGTACATCCAAAACTTATTTGAAATTCATGAAACTTATCGTGTTGTCATATGGACACCAATACAAAGTGGCATTGTACTTTTTTTTGTCAAATTTGAGACCAGTTTTGATGTAATCTTTATCTTCTTACAAATGGGAGATTACTAATAATTGGGAACCAATATCCCAAACGGATTATTTATTCGAACCGTGAGCGTTAGACCAACAATGGATACGTGTCATGCTTCGGTTAAGAAATAAAGCGGCAGCATTAATCATCCAAATAGAAAAACAATATACGTGCCGCCACGCGACCCGTGTGCCATGCGAGCAGGCGTGAGTTGACGGGACGCATGCGAGCAGTCCGCCGCGCAGGCAGACCGGGAGGCGTGCGTGCAAGTGTGTGAATTGACAGGAGGCGTGCTCGCTGCGTAATGTCATTGGGAGGCGTGCAAGTAGCTGTGTGAAATGACGGTAGGCATGCCAGCAGTCCGGTGCGCAGGCTCACCGGGAGGTGAGCCAGCGGTTTGACCGCCGCCCGCCTCTCTCCCACTACTCCATATTAATGGCGCGCCCGAGCGGCCGCACCCCCCATCCTCGCCACACACACAATCCTCTCTCTCCGCTTGCATCCTCGACGCTGCTCTCAGTCCTCAAAGCCGTTCGTGTATGAGGATGCCGCTGAAGCGCCCCATCGGAGGGAGTGACGACGCCGGGGCTGCTGAAGCACCGGAGCACAGCGTGGAGATGGAGACAGAGGTTGCCGTCACTGCCGACGAGGTATCGCTGCACACTGACGTCGTCGATGGCGTCGAGCTTCCACAGCCGGAGGCGGAGGTCCACACCGACTCCGGTGATGACTCGGGCGACGACCCCGGCGACGACTCCGACGACCACTCCGGCGACGACTCCGACGACGACGGACAACTGGTTAGTCATCTATACCCATTTATGTGTCAAATAGATCCTAGGGTTTCTCTGGTTACTCCTGCCTCCCCCTTTTTGGAATAGAAATCCTATGGTTATGTTCTCCCAAGCCATGAAATCTAAGTAAGTTTCATTAGATCCGTGTAGTGTATTGATTGTTTGAATGGTACAAGTGATAAGTGATTAGTTGTTTCATCTATGCAAATGATTTCTGCTAGTAATCCGACTAGGGTTAGTGTTCGTGCTAATTATTTCTAGCCAGGACTTGACAATTGATTTTGAATGACCTACATATATGTTTGTGCCATTATTTTCTTCAAGATTGGTCTGTACATAGACGACTGTGCTTAAAAATCGAACCATAATCTCTGGATATGTATAAAAAATAGCCATAAATTCCTAATCCTACTTCACGACATGTAAACATTGATTCGATGCCAAATTTTGGCAACTGCCAAATGTTCGCTAGAGATTAGTTTGTAAACATTAATTTGACGCCACATTTTTTTACTATTTGTATAGGTGATGTCTGACGATGTGGACAGCGAGGATGAAGATGGCCAGAGGAGGTACAAGAGGCAAATCCTGAGGGAGCTTTATGCGGGAATGCATAACAGGCGTATTAGGACCTGGGACGGTGACTATCGATGCCCATTTTGCAACCAAAAGCTTCATGACGCGTATGAAAGTGTTCTGGCGCATGCAAGAGGACGAGCCGTTGGCTCCGTCAAGCAGAAGTATTCTCACAGGGTGGCGCACGTCATGTACGCCGAGTACCTGGAGAAGCTTCGGGATCGTGTCGACAGATGAGATGAGATGTGGGATCGAACTATGTACGCTTGAGTATGCTTAATGACGGTGGAACTATGTACTTATGGTTGAAGTATGCTTGTGTACGCTTATTATCTATGTCTGAGTATGTTTAATCTATGTTTACTTATGTCTAAATGTGGGATATGGATGCAATCAGTTCGGTTGATGGAATCTACCTCCGTCCTGGTTTATTGGTCCCCTTTGTAATTTGTGTTAAATTTTGACCAAAGATTTAACTGACAAAATGTTAGTGCAGGTCAGCAAAAATTATATCGTTGGATGCGTATTTGAATATAGTGTTCAATGATATAATTTTTGGTGACATGCATAAATATTTCTTAGTTAAATATTTCGTCAAAATTTGGTACAAATTACAAAGGGGTCCAATAAACCAGGACGGATGTAGTACGTCAATCACACACGGTTCCCAAAATTGGAACCGTGTGCAATGACTTTCATTTTGCCTGTTTCGTCAATCACACACGGTTGGCTCTAGCAAACTGTTGCCTCCGAAACTCTTTGTGGGAAAGAAAACCCTCACCACCCAATTCAAAAAAGAAAAAAGAAAACCCTCACCATCCCCACGTCACAAAAACGCTCACCCCGCCCGCCACCCCCTCCGGTCCCCCTCCGGTCCCCCTCCGGTCCCCATTCACACCTGCACAAGCTCCTCCGCGTCTATGCATGGCACCGCCTATCGTAGCGGCAACCACTTAGCTCGACGCCTGCCGCCGCCGCCAGGCTGCCGGCAAACCCCACCACATTTCGCCACTTCCGCTTGCCGCCGCCTATCGCCATCGACTTTCTCGACGCTGCTCGCGGTCGACCCAGCTCCGCCCGGTTGGGGAATCCGCCGTACTGAGGGTTTTTTCTCATGGACAACAGGTAACTAATTTAATGAGATATTATCTCATCTCTTATCTCAGTTCATCTGCCTCCTTTAATCACCCGGCCGAAATCGCCGTGAATTCATTTTTATTCGAGCCGATTTGAGGGTTTTCTTTCATTCATAGAGTGTACAGTGCGCGGACACATAAGGACTTTGCGGCCTCCGCCAGACATCCATGGAGTTCCATCTCACCATACCAGATGACTTGAGGATGCATGTGGTATGTTCAATCTCACCTTAAATCGGTTGGCATGGCCTACTTTCCTGAACATATACTAAATATTGCTACATTTGGATAAAAGGTGACACATGCACCATATACATCAAAGGGGATTTTTTTCCTCTTCTTTCTATATTAGGCAAATTAATGATGTATTGTTCTTTCGATTACTCTCATATTTCCATGACATCATGTTTACCCTATCTGTTTAATTATAGATTTTTGTCCTTCAATTTCAACTGTTGTACAGTTCTTTCAATTTGGGCCCATATTTGCATGTTACCATATTTTCTTTAACAATGCTACCATTTTCTGCAGCGCGTCCCTTGCTATGCAACAGGAGCTGTAGTACACAATCTTTCCCTTTACATAAATCAAGACTGCAAGGATGTCATACCGAACACAAACCATGGATTTACAATCGTTGCTACTGTAAGACTTGATGAATGTGGTGACTCCTATTTTGGCACTGGCCTTTGGAAAGAAATTTCTAAGTTTTATGTACTGAAAGCTAGCACTAAAATTGCACTGCACATAAAAGAGCATGGTCATGAGATATATGCTAACTTCCCCGACGATATCATCCGTCCAGACTTTCTTCGAAGTAAGTGTTCTATTCAAGTATCTGCATGTTGACTTACCCAGCAATATCAAATGAATTGTGTAGTATTTAAGCAACCAATTGTTATTCCATTTTCTAACTCTATTCCTACATACTAACTTCTAGTTACCAATACACTTTTCTATTGCCCTGTTTTAACTAAATATTCCATGTACTCCCACTTCTATCAAAAAGCGCCGCTGACAAGGAGACTTCGGAGGTGGAGAACGGGACTGCCAACAAGCGGAGGCGGGTCGAGCAAGAACCGCAAGCGACTCCAGCAGGCCTAGACTTCATCAGCAGCCTCCCCGATGATATGTTGACAGTCATCATCTCCCTCCTCCCAATCAAATATGGGGCGCGGACAACCGTCCTTTCTCGGCGGTGGCGCCCCCTATGGAACTCCACCCCTCTCGACTTCATCGACACCCACGAGCTCTGCCATGGCTATCGCAAAAGCTTGGATGCGTTCTCCAAGATCCTCGGCAGTCACCCTGGCCCAACCAGAGGCCTTAGCATGGGCAAGTTCCATTCCAACGGCAAGGACCGAGCCAAGCTTGACGACTAGTTCCGATCCCCCACCCTAGATCAGCTCAAGGAGGTCACTTTTGATGATGGGCATATGCGCTCGCTGCCAACGTCCGCGCTCCGCCTCACGCCCAAGTTGCACGTCGCCAAGTTCAGGAACTGCCATTCCCCCCCCTTAATGACGCGCCCGCTCTTATTCTACCATGACTGATGCACCTCGAGCTCATCGCCGTCTGCCTCCCAAACGGTGACATGGAGCGCTTGCTCCATGGCTGTACTGCACTCAAGTACCTTTGTCTTCAGGCGATCAATGGGTTGAGTAGCTTCCACATCACCTCCATGACTCTCCGGACTATTTATGTGTGTTGCTGGTGCGGCAAGAAGACATCACAAGATGTGTACCACGGTATGGTCATTGAGGACACACCTTCACTTGAGAGATTACTTGTAGTTGATCAAGAAGGTCCAACAAGAATCAATGTCATTTCTGCACCGAAATTGATAGTGGTGGGCTACTCGTCTGACAAATACTTCGAACTTGTTATTGGATCCACACCCGTTCAGGTACAACAGCCGCCTTCTACCTCTCCTTCTAGAAATTAACATTATTTCTAATTTTGAAGATGTATGTTCGTCTGTCATCCAGAAAATGATTCCGACAAGCTTGACCCCGAAACTCCGCACAGTGAAGGTCTTGGCACTAGAATCTATCGGCCCCATCCTGGAGCAAGTTGTCAGTTTCCTGAGATGCTTTCCGTGCCTGGAGAAGCAATATATCGAGGTGATGTTCCTTTCCTGCTAAATTTTAACCATAAGGGAGTTCAATTTGTGACACCTTTTTCCAAGTTTACAATGACAATGTACTACGATTTCTGAAGGATTTTTTGGAGGATTTCAGTACATACATGCCCCCCCCCATATTGGTTGCTTGATCCATATGGTTACAATCCATAAGCATTTCTCCTTTGGATTCATCTGTACTATTATTAGTTTTCTTAGGGAAGTTTTCATCCACTCCAACCTCTTGTGAAGAAGGCTACATTTTTCTAGATTGTAATCAAATGCCCATGTTAATCATGTCGGATCGAAGATGGCATGTTAGTGCATTTTACAAATCCTGCAAACCAAATAGGCCTGTAGTAGTGTTCAAAACTGCATGTAGGCACTAACACGTTTTCTTCTTTTGCAGATAAGATTAGGCCCGGTGGTGGATAATGTGATACAATATAACAATCACATCGAATGCCTAGATCTGCATCTCTTAGAAATTACTTTAACCTCCTACCGAGGGACCTTACCGGAGATTATATTCGCCAGGTTCTTTGTTGTCAGAGCAAGGGTGCTGAAGGTAATGAGGTTTGCCCTACATTTATTTCGCAAAAATGAATGGTTTGTTGATCAGCGCCGGCAGTTGCGGCAGAATGGAATAGGCTCTGAAAATGCTGAATTTCATTTTGGAACTTCAGATGACAAAGTAATCGGAAGTCATCGTGTCAACCCCATACATGACTTCTCAGTGGCTGACCCCTTTGCAAAGATTATGAGGTTTCAAAACCAGACATACAAGTGGTAATATTAGTTTGAAGCTCTCTGATATCCATGTTCAGCGGATCAGCGCGAGCGTTTGCAGCTGATGAGCTGAATTTCATTTCTAATATCAGTTTGAACCTTGTAATCTTCGAATTTGAGCCATATAACTTTGGAATTTGAACCTTGTAATATTTCGAGCTTTTGTGGTACAATCGTTGAAATGGCATCGTATGAGACTCGTATATTGGTAGCACTATTTTGACCTTAATATGCAATGGACTTAGATTTTACTAACCATTCTCGAATCTGTTTACCTTGTCGATCTCATAGCACACGATCTGTATAGCTAACTCGACTGCGATCTTCGACATTATTGCACATAGTTGGTTTCTTCAACTGTGTGCCCTGTAGAGCGCAGAATTAATTATCGCACTCGAGTGTCCATCATCACCCTTCTGTGTAACTTTGACCTCATCACCCACGGGTAAACTTATGACCAAAGTCATTCCACACACTTAGTTTTTACAAAGCTTTTTACCAATAAACGCCCACGATTTGTCCCTCTTCTAGCCGACGCGTGGCCAAACTAGCCGGGCGGGAAGCTTGCGCGGTAAACTGCGCGGTAGCACGGGAACAGGCTCACCGACGATACATTTGGCGCCTCTTCGAGCCCACGCGTGGTCAAACAAAATGCGTGCGGTGCGGTGTTGTCAAGCGTGCACTGGAATCCTCCGCTATGAACGCGGTGACAAGACGTGATGATTACAGGCCGGCCGGCCCCCATTTATTATAGCGGCCATTCAACCCTTGTGTCTCTTCAACATTTCGATCGTGCCCCACCATTGCAAGAAGCACACCCACCACGACAAATTCTTAGAGGGTATCCTGCGCGGCTCCAATGGCGCTTCGAGCGGCTGCTGACGACGAGCAGCAGTTCAGCATGCATGCCGTGGTGGACACCCACAGAAGGTTCACGGAGCTCTCGGTGGTGTACACCAACAACCTGGTCTGGGTGGAGCACTCCATCCACATCATGGAGCTGTTGCTTGCCGAGGAGAAGTACAAGGTGGTCGGGTTCGACCTCGAGTACACCCGCTCTCGTGCCGGGTCTCGTCCCAAGGTCGCCGTCGCCCAGATGTGCGTGCGCAACCACGTCCTCATCTACCACTACTACCTGGCCACAAGGCCTTGCGAGCATTTTGTCAGTTTTGTCAATAGCCCCCACTACATGTTCGCTACGGTGGACATCACCAATGATGTAAAGGTGCTTAAGAATTCGGGCATCGCCTGCCAGAATCTTGTCGACATCCAGGGCCAATACAAGATCTGGGGCAGCAACGAGCATGAGAAGGACTCATTGGTTCACCTCGCCGAGGCCATCATCGACCCCTACTACAGAGACATGAAGGATTCCTGCAACAAGGACAAGCATGCCTGGCACTCGGCCTGGATGGAGAAACTCAACAAAGCTCACGTCGTGTATGCAGCCAAGGAGTCGTACACGAGCCACGAGATGTACAGGTGGATCGTTGACATGAGGAAATGCCTCCTTCCCCAAAACGGCCAGGGATCCAGCCAGAAGCAGAGCAATGGCAAGCGTCGTCGCAACAATAAGTAGATGATTAGATCCTCGTTTCTCCTAGTTTAGTATGCATGTAATTGCTTACTTTGGTGTGTGGAAATGTTCTGTGTGTAGTCACTTGTGTAATTGTATGCTTAATTTGGTTTTGCAATGCTGTCTTTTTAAGTATACATGTTGATGCTCTGTAGACAGAGCAAATCACATCGCACACGGACTAAACAATGGAACCCGTCGGTGATGATTTCATCAATCACTGACAATTGTATACCAGCAATCGTTTGCTCACAACACACACGGCTTGTTAACAGGAATCGTATGTGTTGTTATCGGTCTTCCCACATATTTCTGATTACAGACCTGTTTGCCGCGTATCACACACATCTTGTTAAGTTGAACCGTTTCGGTACTCTTGGCTCAACGCAAACAGTTCATCCGAGTGAACTGTATGCCGTATATCGCACACACCTTCATCTGGCTGCCCGTTTCTGTTGTTTTGCCTCATCATAAACAATTTATCCGAGTGAACTATATGCCGTATATCGCACACGCCTTCATCTGGCTGCCCGTTTCTTTTGTTCTGCCTCATCGCAAACAGTTCATTGAACTGAACCGTATGCCCCTCATCGCACACGCAACTAAAATATGAACCGTGTTTGATGTATCCTTCATCGCAAACGTTTTGCATCTTTTTTGACGGTTATTTTGCACCACCGTTTGCGATTAATGCATCGCACACAGTTTCGTCAAAGGGTCTTTGATCGTAGTGTCGCGTTAGCAGCATCCTGCAGTAGTGATATAGCTGACATGGTATCTGTGGCTCAGCCACCGTTCATCATTTTTCATACATGTTACGCTAGATCATTGCACATCCCGGTACACCGCTAGAGGCATTCATATAGAGTCATATTTTGTTCTAGTATCGAGTTGTAATTTTGAGTTGTAAGTAAATAGAAGTGTGATGATCATCATTATTTATTATTAGAGCATTGTCCCAAGTAAACAGGCCAACAAAAAAATGAGAGAAAAAGAGAGAAGGGGCAATGTTACTTTGTTTTTCCACACTTGTGCTTCAAAGTAGCACCATGTTTTCATATAGAGAGTCTCCTATGTAGTTACTTTCATATAACTAGTGGGAATTTTTCATTATAGAACTTGGCTTGTATATTCCAATGATGGGCTTCCTCAAATGTCCGAGGTCTTCATGAACAAGCAAGTTGGATGCACACCCACTTAGTTTTCTTTTGAGCTTTCATATACTTATAGCTCTTAGTGCATCCATTGCATGGCAATCCCTACTCATTGCATTGACATCAATTGATGGGCATCTCTATAGCCTGTTGATTAGCCTCGTCAATATGAGACTTTCTCTTTTTTTTGTCTTCTCCATATCAATCTCTACCACCATACTCTATTCCACCCATAGTGCTATATCCATGGCTTGCGCTCATGTATTGCGTGGGGGTTGAAAAAGCTGAAGCGCGTTAAAAAGTATGAGCCAATTGCTTGGCTGATACCGGGGTAGTGCATGATTTATATTTTGTGTTAAGAAGATGGAGTATGACAAGGCTATATGATTTTGTAGGGATATCGTTCTTTAGCATTGATATTTTGAAAGGCATGATTGTTTGTTGGTATGCCTGAGTATTGATGTCTTTATCTCAAATTATAGACTATTGCTTTGCATCATTCAGATCTAAATATTCATGCCACAAAAGAGATTACATGCTGAATATGATAGGTACCATTCCACATCAAAATTTCTGTTTTTATCATTTACCTACTCGAGGACGAGCAGGAATTAAGCTTGGGGATGTTGATACGTCTCCAATGTATCTATAATTTTTGATTGTTCCATGCTATTATGGTATCAATCTTGGATGTTTATTATGCAATTATATATCATTTTTCGGGACTAACCTATTAACCTAGTGTCGAGTGCTAGTTGCTATTTTTTTTGCTTGTTTTTGGCTTTTCAGGAAATTAGTACCAAACGGAGTCTAAACGCTGTGAAACTTTTTGATGATTTTTTACGGACCAGAAGGGACCCTAGAAGCTTCGGGAGAAGACCTGTGGAGCCACGAGGGAGCGACAAGCCCACAGGCCGCGCCCCAGGGGGCGTCCCTAGGCTTGAGGGCCCCTCGTGGCACCTCTTGACCTAATTCCAGCTCTATAAATTCCCAAATATTCCCAATACATTGGAGAACCACCCAAAATACTTTTTCTGTTGCCACAAGTTTTTGTTCTTTGGAGATCCCACCTGGAGACCTTTTTCGGTACTCTGCCCGAGGGGGAATCGATCACAGAGGGCTTCTACATCAACCTTGCTGCCCTTCCAATGACGTGTGAGTAGTTTACCACAGACCTATGGGTCCATAGCTAGTAGCTAGATGGCTTCTTCTCTCTCTTTGATCTTCAATACAGTGTTCTCCTCGATGTTCTTAGAGATCTATTCGATGTAATCCTTTTTTGTGGTGTGTTTGTTGTGATCTGATGAATTGTGGGTTTATGATCAGATTATTCATGAATATTATTTGAGTCTTTTCTGAATTCTTATATGCATGATTGTTATAGCTTTGTATTTCTCTCCTCCGTTTGGTTTGGCCAACTAGATTGATTTATCTTGCAATGGGAGAGGTGCTTTGTGATGGGTTCGATCTTGCGGTGCTCAATCCCAGTGACAGAAAGGGACGTGACACATATCTGTATCGTTGCCACTAAGGATAAAAAGATGGGGTTTATTCATATTGATTGGGTTTACTTTGTCTACATCATGTCATCTTGCTTAAGGCGTTACTCCATTCTTTATGAACTTAATACTCTAGATGCATGCTGGATAATGGTCGATGTGTGAAGTAATAGTAGTAGATGCAGGCAGGAGTCGGTCTACTTGTCTCGGACGTGATGCCTATATACATGATCATTGCCTTGAAAATCGTCATAACTATGCGCTTTTCTATCAATTGACCAACAATAATTTGTTTACCCACTGTATGCTATGTTCAAGAGAGAAGCCTCTAGTGAAAACTATGGCCCCCGGGTCTATCTTTATCATATATTAAAATCCAAAAATACCTTGCTGCAATTTATTTACCGTTATTTTATTTTGTGTTTTTGTTTATCTATCTATCACTACGAGATTTGATCCTTGCAATTAACCGCCAAGGGATTGACAACCCTTTGTTTGCGTTGGGTGCAAGTATTTGTTCTTTTGTGTGTAAGTGTTGTTCACAAGGTCTTGCGTGGTTCTCCTACTTGATTGATAACCTTGGTTCTTAACTGAGGGAAATACTTATCTCTATTGTACTACATCATCCTCTCCTCTTCGAGGAAATCCCAATGCAGCTCCCAAGTAGCATAGGTAAATGCTAAAAACAGAATTTTTGACGTTGAATGCTACCTAACATGTTTATCGTGTCTCTATTTACGGTATAAATATTGAGAAACAATGAGGTAATTGATATCAGCAAAATAATATCCATGAATAGAAGAACATAATCGTTACTTTTTCAAAATATACGATGCTCAGTGAATGTTATCCCTACTCATTGAATTATGTAAGCCTCCCGTGGAACTACTCACGCATGGACCCCAAGGTCCTAAGGGAACTACTCACACATGGTCATGAAGGCAGCAAGGTTGATGAAGAAGCATCCAGGGTGGATTGCTCCTCTGACAAAGTGCCAGAACAGGCCTCTAGATTGGATCTCCTTGGAATAGAAACTTGCGATGACGAAAAAATCAGAGAAAATTGGCACTGAGGGTTCCGCGAAATATGAGATTTATAGGCAGAGGAATGGATTTAAGGCGGTGGACAGGGGACCCACATGGCCAAGGGGCATGGTCCAAGCCCTAGACACACCTGGTGGCTGCGTGGATCCCCTGTTGCTCCTCTCGTCTAGCTCTGGTACTTTCTGCACTCTTTTCATGGAGAAACAAATCATATTGAATCCTCGTGGCATTTCGATCCTCGTAGATATTGATTTCCTGAAAAACCAAAAACGTGTAGAAAACAACAACTGGCATTGGGCACTATTAATAGGTTAGTCTAGAAAAACAATATAAATTACTATAAAAAGTATACAGAAGTGATATTATAATAACAAACAATTAAAAATTATAGATACGTTTGAGAGGTATCATGCTTTAGTTTGGATTATCTTGGACTGTCAAGAAGTGATCAACAATCTTTACAAGATGAACTCGAGGACAAGATATGGCGCCATTTTAAGGAGATAGAGAAGAAGAAGAGTTCATTCCATATGGTCACTTTTGGCCATGAATGCTAAGAGCAAAATAGAGGTGCACATTCTCTTGTTAAATTTGCTTCTACCCTCAATCAGGGTAGGCATGTTTGGTTTTTGGATCCCCTGGACCTGGCTTGTAGTCCTATGAACATTCACATGCAATAAAGCTCTCTTGTTACCCTAAAAAACAGATGAAAAAAAGTTGTAGAAGAAAAGAGAAAAACTTCCTAGGAGGTAAATGCCATTTTCATGTCGCATCCAGTGCCAAATTCTTGTTGTGGAGTCAATTTATGTTGTGATGCTAATGTGTGAAGTCTCCGACAAGGTGCATATGCTTAATTAGGCAACATGTGGGCCAGCTTTGTATTCCATTTTTTGGATTTTATTCGCCGCATGCATCCACCTAACCCTTAAATTTTCTAGGCTCGCGATACTCGTTGACCCTCTTTGGCTAGTTGTCGCCAAGCAAGCGGGTCCTATTGTTGCTACCCGATGTATCTTGGTGTCATGATGCCTTTCGACTATGTTTTTGCCACTCCTCAATACACTGCTCATGTTCCCGTCCTTCATGTTGCTCATCGTGTTTGTAGGACTTTAGAGCTTTGTCATGTCTCTACATCTCCGTAGGCTTTTATTTTTCCTTGGGTGTAATCAACAATGTTTGCCCCTCGGGCTGTTAAAGTTTTTGAATTGGTTTGGCTTATAAACTGGATCAATCTCTTTTGAAAAGAAATAATATTCATGGGGTGACCCCCCGGTGGTTGTTTAAAACCCCTCCTCTCCCTACCGCCCGCCCCCGGCAAAAACCAATTGAGTCGACTGATGACTCCATGAATATTAAGGAGAACCTGATAGAGAAGATATTGTTGCATCAATGATCGAAAGGTTGAACCAAGTTGCATAATTTTTGCTGGTTTCACCCAAATTGTCTTTACTGACCCACTGAAAAAAGGACCATGACTATGATATGATGGGTGCTCTAAGACTACAAACAAAACTCTCACACCCCCTCATCTCGTCTTCCTCTTGAATGCTCGTAGCTAATGTATGTTCTCTTTTCTCCCTCGCATCCACCTTAAATCTGCACCGCTCTCTCTACTGCTCTGCTATCGTCTACATCAATTTGAGACACAAACACAACTTGACCTATTTACCCATTCCGTCAAACCAAAACCCCAAACCTTGTGTATGCCAACATTGGCTCCAAACGCCTCCAAACATCTCTTGTATGTACTGTCTAAAATATTCATATGGACCTGGATATGTCTTGAGATTCATATCCATTAACTCAGTTTTTATCAAGACGAAGGGACTAAGAAAGCTAGCATCTTGTTTTGCAACAATTGTTTGTATCATAAGTTGGCACCGACACAGATGGAAACTTCCCCTTCATCTGGAGCCACCTCTGCACGCACCTACCATGGAAGTTTTGTTCGCATATCACCTCCTCCCATGCATATGTCATGGCCTCCTAACAAGCATAAAGAGCCTTCTTCTCCATCACATGGTGCCTCGATGGTTTTAGCACCTATGCGTCATGACTGACAATGTCAAATCATCTCCAGTGGTAGTTGAAGATTCCTCTAGACCGAGTTGACGTGGTTCCATGTCAAAAAAGTACCCCACACGCTACCAAAACACACAACTTTAGTGGCTTTGGCATCACTGTGACCGCCTGACGGGTGGTATTTACGTAGGGGAAAGAACATGCAATAGTAGTAGGAGTCCGTCTTGTTTTTTGTGTTACTGATTGACGATTCTGATTTAGTTGCACTAGCAAACTACATAAAATGGATATTTTCACTTATAAAACTGGATCAATCTCTTTTGAAATGAAATAATATTCATGTGTTGATCCCTCGGTGGTTGTTAAAAAAATCCTCCCCTCCCTCTCCCCTAGGCAAAAAAAAAACACAATTGAGTCGACTAATCGCTCCACGAATATTAAGGAGAACCTGCTAGAGAAGACATTATTGCATATGAGATTGAAAGGTTGTACCAAGTTGCATATTTTTTGTTGGTTTCACCCAAATTGTCTTTACTGGCCCACTGAAAAAGGACTACAACTATGACGTGATGGCCATTGTAAGACTACAAATGAAACCCTCACGCCCCCTCATCTCATCTTCCTCTCGAATGCTCGTAGCTAATCTATGTCCCTTTTCTCCTTTGCATCCACCTCAACACTGCACCGCTCTTGCTGCTGCTTCGCTATTTCCTACATCAAGTTGAGGCATGAACAAACCCAGCTTGAGTTATTTACCCATTCCATCAAACAAAAATCCCAAACTTTGTGTATGCCAACATTGGCTCCGAACGCCTCCAAACATCTCTTGCATGTACCGCCTAAAATATTCAAATGGACATGTATATATCTTGAGATTCATCTCCATTAACTCAATTGTTATCAAGACAAAGGGACTAGGAAAGTGAGCATATTGTTTTGCAACAATAGGTTATATCATAAGTTAGCACCGACACACATGGAAACTTCCCTTCATCTGGAGCCACCTCTGCACGCACCTCCCATGGAAGTTTTGTCTGCATACCATCTCCTTCCATGCATATGTCATGGCCTCCTAACAAGCATAAAGTGCATTCTTCGCCATCACATGGTGCCTCGACCGGTTTTAGCACCTATGCGTCATGACCGACATTGTCAAATTATCTGCACTAGTAGTGCAAGATTCCACGAGACTGAGTTGACGTGGTTCCATGTCAAAAAATACCCCACACGCTACGAAAAACACACAACTTCAGTGGCTCTGGCATCAGTGTGCTCGCCTGAACAACCTATTTGATTCTGTTGGGAAGTGTGAATTTGACTTTGTTTGATTCTCGAGAGAGCGTGTTTGGGGGTGGTATTTAAGAAGAGGAAAGGACATGCAGTAGTAGTAGGAGTCTTCCTCATTTTTTGTGTTATGGATCGACAGCCATGATTTAGTTGCACTAGCAAACTACGTACAAGTGATATTTTCACTTGTGTTTCTGGGGTACTACCTATGTCTTACTTAGGTACACCAATGCATAATGTTAAGCTTAGGAATATGGATGGGAAGAAAGCAGAAAATAAGATGGACAAGAATTTAGTAACTTGGCAGGGGAGGTTGATGTCCTATGGTGCTAAATTGGTTCTTCTTAGATCGTGTTTATCTAGTATTCCTTATTACATGATGTCAATGTTCCCTATTGCTAATGGTCCTTTACATAGTGCATTTTTTACGAGGAGATTGTTGTGGCAAGATAGTGACGACTCTCATATATATACTTTAGTTAAATGGGAGGAAGTATGCCAATATTTCATCAAGGAGGTTTGGAGCTAGTGGGTCTTGGAATTATGAATGTATGTGTATTAAGCAAATGGTTGTGGGTACTAGAAAAGGAGGAGGTTAAACGACACAAAGATATTAAGAACAATTATTGTGGTAATTTCCTAGTTAATGTTAAAAGGAAAGCATGGCATTTTTATGCATGTAATTTTTGTTCTAGGAATAGTGTTTTTTTTTTTACAAATTTAGTAGGGAAAAAATGGGGGAATGGTAAGAGCATAAGGTTCTCAAAGGATAAATGGTTGGGGGAATATGCTCTGTGTAACAAATTTCCTAGATTGTATAATTTTAATGTTAGTTTTAATACAACAGTAGCTAACATTTTTTTAGGAGAGATGGAATAATATTCATTTTAGGATAAACATTAGGGGTCGATTAGCTGAATCATGGCAGCAACCGCAAGACTTGTGTGTTGGAGTGGTGTCAAATGAGGAGAATGATAAATGTGTTTGGATTTTAAATAATTCTGGTAAATTCCTTGTTAATTCCATGTATTTGATGTTAAAAGCTTTGCAAGTGAAATGTCCATTTAGGAGACTATGGTTTATAGAAGTACCTTTGAAGATTGAAGTCCTTTTGTGGTTGATCTTTAGGAATAGAATTCTTACTAACTTGTTAAAAAGAGGTTGGGTAAGGAGCAATAAATGTAAATTTTGTGATAGAAAGGAAATGGTGGACCACTTATTTATACAATGTTCTTTGGCTAGATATTTGTGAGGGTAGTTAGCTGTGCTTTGGGTATCCATATGAATTTGAGTTATGTTAGGGAAATATGTGTGCATGTTATGAATTTTTCTAGGAAATACATATGTTTAGTAGTAGTGGGAGTGACTATGGTAATTTGGGTTATATGTAAGTGTAGGAACATTGCTTGCTTTAACAATGTTCACCCTTATGATCCTAGTAGTGTAATTACTCAGACTACTTACCGGTTAGAGTTTTGGTTTGCTTTACAGAAACAAAAAAAAAATACGAGGGCTGCAAGTCAAAGGAGCAAAACTGCTATTATAGATTGCAACTTATATATACTGTTGGGAAACATAGTAGAAAACAAAAAATATCTCCCTACGATCACCCAGGAACAATATGAAGATGCATTAACGGTTAGGATCACAATCGTTACCGACTCCGGGTAGCAATGGAAGTAGACGAGCCGATGTAGATCGGACTTGGAGTCCTTCGAACCGCAGATGAACAATCCCGCAAACCTCCCACGAATGATCCCTCGAACCAAAGACCGAAAGCACGGCCTCTCCATAGATTGCAAGCTTATGGTCTTCACGATCGGCAGCGATTCGCCGTCTAGAGCTAATCGTCGCCCGAGAATTAGAGGGAGGAGATTAGAACCACACCAGGGTTCTAATTATGAGGATTAGAGGATCTAGGTCAAGCTCTAATAGATCAACTAGGACCAACTAACTAGAACTAGAGAACTAGAGGAGGCTCCAAAACTTGTGTGTTCAAAAAGCACCAAGGCCTCTAGTATATATAGGTTGGAGGGGAGGAGGGGGTGCCACAAGTGGGGAAGGACTCCCCTCCCCTTGCGCCGGCCAAGGGAGGAAGGAGGAGCCCTTCCCCCACCCCAATTCGGCCTCCCAAAGGGGGAAAGGGGGTGGGGGGGGGGGCCTCCCCTGTTGGGCCTTGGTGGCCCAATTCTCCCTCCACCAGTTAGCCTTTTAAGACCCATTAGTATTAAATCAAATATAAAAGCCTCCTAACAATTACTAGAGCCTTTTATTATTAATTTAGCACCACCGAAAACATTTTCCACCTATATATTATTTATCTATAATACCCAGTATTGCCCAATAAACTTCGAAACCCTTCCGGTGACCCCTAAACGCTCCCGGTTCCTCTCAAAACTATTTCGAACATTAATGAAACAATTCCACAAATAATCATCGATACTCTCGTCCTACTAACACTCAATAGATCATGATTACCTTAAGTTTGTGACCTCTAGGTTCGGTAAAGCATAGACAGGAAGGAAACCCCTTTGTTCAATGACCCATAGCGGAACCATGGATGTCCATATCGATCCCTATGATTACACGAATGACATTCGAGTGAACCTTTGGTTATCGTGTGATGTTACCTTTTCTTCACGTTACCTTACAAAACCTGAGGTGAGATGTGTCAGTATCCTCCCGAGTCATACACATGCTCACTATACCGGTCTCCTTGTTACCGGTTTTGTTCATCTTTCTCGTTGACATGTTCTGGCATCCCCGTGATGAAGTCACCTATGTCTGGCCAGACGATGATGGATGCCATCACACCGAGAGGGCCCTAAGAATATTTCTCCATCGTCGGAGGAGCAAATTCCACTCTCGAGCTATCGAGTCCCTTGTCAAACTTTCCGATGAACCTGTAAGTTGTCGTTATGATCACCGTATTACAGATGACCTTTGAGCAACCTCAAAGCTCATCGTACAGTAAGAAATGACTTCGATACTCTCATGGTCTATGGAACTAAAACACACGTTACACTCCGTGTTATAACAATTGACTTGTGACGATATCATCTCAAAGTATAACAAACAAGTTTGGGTGGATTCAAGATGATCATGCTTCTAACGTCATACTCTCAATGTTGTTTTAGGACTATCATTACACTGAACGATATCCTAAGATCCGGAAAACATGATCATTAACAACACTTGAGCCAGTCTTAGAGGCGAGACTAAGAATCTTTATTTTGCCGTTTATCGTTCTACATGTGCATATGAGTTTTCCACTGAATCAAATATCCAGGATCATAGCAGTTATAGCATAGAATACAAAACTCTTAATTATGAACAACAACAACAACAACAACAACAACAACAACAACAAAGCCTTTAGTCCCAAACAAGTTGGGGTAGGCTATAGGTGAAACCCATAAGATCTCGCGACCAACTCATGGCTCTGGCACATGGATAGCAAGCTTCCATGCACCCTTGTCCATAGCTAGTTCTTTGGTGATACTCCAATCCTTGAGGTCTCTCTTAACGGACTCCTCCCATGTCAAATTCGGTCTACCCGGCCTCTCTTGACATTCTCCACACGCTTTAGCCGTCCGCTATGCACTAGAGCTTCTGGAGGCCTGCGCTGAATATGCCCAAACCATCTCAGACGATGTTGGACAAGCTTCTCTTCAATTGGTGCTACCCCAACTCTATCTCGTATATCATCATTCCGGACTCTATCCTTCCTTGTGTGTCCACACATCCATCTCAACATACGCATCTCCGCCACACCTAACTGTTGAACATGTCGCCTTTTAGTCGGCCAACACTCAGCGCCATACAACATTGCGGGTCAAACAGCCGTCTTGTAGAACTTGCCGTTTAGCTTTTGTGGCACTCTCTTGTCGCAGAGAATGCCAGAAGCTTGGCGCCACTTCATCCATCCGGCTTTGATTCGATGGTTCACATCTTCATCAATACCCCCATCCTCCTGCAGAATTGACCCCGAATATTGAAAGGTGTCCTTCTGAGGTACCACCTGCCCATCAAGGCTAACCTCCTCCTCCTCACACCTAGTAGTACTGAAACCATACATCATGTACTCGGTTTTAGTTCTACTAAGCCTAAACCCTTTCGATTCCAAGGTTTGTCTCCATAACTATAACTTCCTATTCACCCCTGTCTGACTATCGTCAACTAGCACCACATCATCCGCAAAGAGCATACACCATGGGATATCTCCTTGTATATCCCTTGTGACCTCATCCATCACCAAGGCAAAAAGATAAGGGCTCAAAGCTGACCCCTGATGCAGTCCTATCTTAATCGGGAAGTCATCAGTGTCGACATCACTTGTTCGAACACTTGTCACAACATTATCGTACATGTCCTTGATGAGGGTAATGTACTTTGCTGGGACTTTGTGTTTCTCCAAGGCCCACCACATGACATTCCGCGTATCTTAATTATGAACATGAAATATAATAATACAATATTAATGTCTCTAGGGCATGCTTTGAACATATACAATAGGAGAAAAGGCTGGGCTCCGTTCGTGTTGCGGATTGCTGGATGAACCCTGAAGATTGGTGCGCATTTCTGGATAGTTGTCGAATGTGGAGGATTTTGGTGGGAACATTGCTAGAAAGTTATGCTGGTACACCAAGTGAAGTCTGTCTTGACTTAGTGCTTGTTTCCAGTTCGAGCTGGAGGCTTTATATTATGTTTCAAATAAAAAGTTTGTAATAGTGTAGTTTGAGCTGGAGTTTTTGCAGTAGTTAAGGTCCCGTTTGATTCCTGCCCGTATTTGGCCTACCAATGCATAGGCGTGCCAAAAAGTTGGCGAGTCCTTTGCCCGCCCACGCCTCGCCAATCGTTGGCGCAAAAATTCAGGTCCAAGTGAACCGGAAGGGCTGGGCTAGCTCGGGCGTGCCAAAATAATTGTCTTCATTCCAAGTAATTGCCATACAGTCGGTCAATGCCAAAGAATTGATTCGGCAGGTATCGGCATGAATCCAAACTGCCCTAAGTTGTTGGGATGCTTGTGATTGAGGAGTTAGTGTGGTGGTTTTAGGCATGATCGAACGGGTGATTATGCCTGGTGGATGAAGACAATTATTTAGATAGCATGTTTACACGTCAGGTACATGTTTAGATAGCATCGGGGTAGAGCTGCCTGGTGGATGATTCTGTATTATCAATTTTCACGATCAGTGAAAATTGGGAGCTATACTCCTTAATTCGAAAAAGCAATCTACATGGTTTCGATGAGCCCAGACGATATCGAGGTAAGGCACAAACGAACCCATTGTGAGCTCATTCCCAATCCAGCCACTAGGTTTGCTCATCGACGCAAGATCATCCCCTTCTCCTTCATTGTCCCCTCAGTTCCTATCACCGCTCGATCTTCCTCATCAAATAGCTCACAAGGGCTCCGGTTGCAAGTGCTGAAAACCGTGGTGCGCTGTCCGGTCGCATAACTTGCAAATGTGAGTGCGCGAGGTCTAGACTAGAAAAAATTCAAAGAAAACACATGTTTTGCAATTTTTATATAGGTGCCCAATTGCCGTCTAAATTCTCAATCATTGGACATAAACATAAAACATTCCATACGTAGCCAAGAAAAGCAGCCACCACACACCACGACCGCACGTTAATAACCTACTAAATCCCCAGGTGTGCATTGCTAGACTAAAACAGCAATCCCTTGTCGTCTCATCAGCCCGATGACGATGCCCCTCCCGTTCCAATTCAAAAATAGCTCGTCTCATTTAAATTTAGAGCCAGCCAGCCAGCCAGGCCAGTCCAGTTTTGTTGTCTTCCACTTCCACTTGCTACTCCAACAGCAGTCCCCATCATCGATCGTCGCGTCGCGTCCCTCTCGTGTGGCGTCGCGGTCACACACGTACAAACACAGCGTAACGACAGTTTGCACCTTTCCACGCCCCTCACTTTGTCCCTTCCGCCGTCTCCACCCGCCGCCGGCCCGGTTCTGTCCGGTATCTCGCGCCCCCCTGCGCCTCGGCATCTTTGCGTCGTCGTCGAGCCGCCGTTGTTCGCTAGCTTCCCCCACTTGGTTTGGTCTCTTGCGTTGTCCTGGTCTGCTTATAGCTTAGATTGACGATGCCTTGGACCAGATCAAGCTGTTACGTTTGACCGAGAATTTTACTAAACCTCCACTCAGTTAGATACTTAGATCACGTACGTACGTATCGTGTCCACCGTATCCTTGAGACACTGCCCAATCAACTTAACCTACGTAGCCATGCAAAAAAAAAAAAATTTTACCCTACGTAGATTATTTTGTTGTTGCATCGAATCCTACTTACAAATTGACCGACCACGGATGATACGTACATGCATGGGCATTGGGCAGTAGATACGCGGAGAAAGGTTGCGGCTATACATACGGTGGATCCGTTGGTCGGGTAGAGATTTTCAAGGATCTCTCGTTTCCCAAAATAAAAGAACTTGACCGCCCCGCCCATCTAAATCGATCTGATTATTATTACTTACTTAATCTTAATCATCGTCATCGTCATCCGGCAGAGAAGGCAACGAGGCGATCGTGTCCGTAAATGGGGGAGGCGTCGGGCCCCGCGTGTCATGGGCACGTACGTACGTGTAGTGTGGCAGGACGCCGCTGGTTTTTTCGTAGTGTCACGGGAGCGCGATTCCCTCCAAAAATAAAAAATATCTCCGTCGCAGATCAATCTGTTAAACAGTTGCCTATTACGCTGGGAGATCCTATAAACGGGTAGAGTACGTCTTCTCCCCTTCCCAAAGCCTCGCTTTGGCCGATCCACCTCCTCTCCCCTTTCCACCTCCCCTCCTCTTCGTCTTCCACGACATTTTCTCACTCTCTCGATCAGTCCACGAGGAGGGTGGCGATGGTGCAACCAATCGTTGCCGGTGGGAAGACACCGGAGCAGCACCGGAGGAGGGTCGTCAAGGAAGAGGAGCAAGAGGAGGTCGCGGCCGTGCCGCTGCCGCGAGTCCTTCGCGTTTTGTACGAGGATCGGGACGCCACCGACTCCTCCAGCGACGACTCGCCGCGGCAGGGACGCCGCTTCGTCGAGGAAATCTGCATCGAGCAGCCAGCGAGGATCACGGCGTCGCCGCAGCCGCAGGCTTCTCCTTTCCGGAGAGGGGCCGTCCTCGGCGCCAAGAGGAGGGCCGACTTGGTGGAGGAGCCCAAATTCCGCGGGGTGCGGAGAAGGCCGTGGGGTAAGTACGCGGCGGAGATCCGCGACCCCAACAAGGGGGTGAGGGTCTGGCTCGGCACCTTTGACACCGCGGAGGAGGCTGCCATGGTCTATGACAGCGCTGCCCTCCGGCTTCGTGGGCCATCTGCGACGACGAATTTTCCTACCTCGCCATCGTCTTCTGCAGCCGATCCTGATCCTGCTGTCTTGGCCGATGCCGATGGTGATGCCGGCCACCTCCTCGTGGCGACCACGTACGAGGAGTCCAGCGACGAGTCGCAGTTTGTTGGCTCGCCGGTCTCTGTCCTCAGGACGCTCGAGGTGGCGGCGTCCACTGTCAATGCCAGCAAGCCTGATGAGACCACTGTTCCCGCTGGTTTGAAGATTTCGGCGGACACGTGCTGCAGAGGCAGTGACTACTCTCCGTTTTGCAGTGCCGATGTCATTGTGCCACCGGAGGACGAGGACTGCATGTTCCCCGGTCTCTCATTTGCTGCACCGACGATTTTCGACGATGATGGTATGATGTCACACCTTGAGTACTATGAAGCTAATGTCGAGCCGGTGAGTTTATTGGAGATGGGCGAGCTTCCGGTGTGGCGAGAGGTAGATGTCTTCTTTGATGATGTTTTGTCTGCCTCACCTCTCACTGAGGTATGATTGATCATGGGTTAATCACCTCTATGTATAGATAAGATCCAATTCTTTATTTCACATTACAACTATTTGTAATGTTATTATTTAGTATATGTATAAGTCAAAGTTATTTTGGTGTTGCGGTAGATGATGATCATTTCGTGAAGTCCGATTGAGCAAATTTGTCGACATTTTGGTGTCACATGAGAGCATGCATTCTATAGTTCCAGAATTCTGGAGATTAATGAACTTTTCATCTTTGCACTGTTTTACATCATTATACTTGGGTATGTTGCTAAGTAATAGAGATCTCTACTGTGAATAATTTGTAATCACAATTCTAATGGTACCACTTGCATACGAGCAAATGAAATTCGTAAAGACCACAAATTATAATTTTTTTCCCGCATTTTGTTTTGTCATGGTTTGCTAGGTCCGCACAACATTTGTATTATGAGAAATATTCAGCGTGAATGGAAATGGGCACATCAGCTAGACGGAGCCAACGTGTATTGTGTCTGCTAAGAATATTTGTGTTGATGGATAAAAACTGAATGTTGCGTTGGACCCATCGTATTTCCATATGCTCCCCTCAAAAGACATTTACCCCTTTGTTGTATAGTAGTACGATTTTAGTTAAAGCGGTCTCATGCTGCCTATTCATTAAGTCGAAAATGAGATGATATTTAACAAACATTAGCACCAAATTACATGGATCGGCATGATTTGCACCAAATTGTCGGGATTATCACACAACTAATTATTATTAGCATTGGAGATGGAGAGCCCTGACAAATCCCCTCATGTTCGCTTGCATTTGCACATCGTACACAGGTAGGCATATTGCGCGTCACATTTCCATATGACACCTATACGTAGATTCTTCGATCACGAATGAATGAATACACGGTGGCATGCACGGGCCATGGTTTTTTTAGAAAGTATGCTTGCATTCAAATCACGAAATACAAACACACCCTAACACACGCACAAAGAACCAGAAAAACAGAGAGCGCCCTAAAACAACTAGTAAAGCACGAAGATCTCCGGAGCTCTGTGTCATCATTTCTGAACCTTGCGAGAAGACGTCTGCAATACAAAAATCTGCAACCAGACCCAAGCAGGTCATCATCTTCAACCATGGCATAATCACCGCCGCGCTGCTCCCCTTTTCTTCGCACGGCACCAAAAGGACAAGGACACACATGTGCATCACAATATCCAACCATGGTCAGATCTTGATTTTTCTCATAAAACAAACCAAGATCTCTGTTGTCGAGAAGATATCTGAAAATATTCTTGACACCAACCCAATGCCTTTCCATTGGTGATGTATTGTAACTAGCCAATAAATTCACTGCTAATGATATAGCATGCCTGACGCAGTTTCTAGATAGATTAGTGCTCATTGCACTGAGATTTGGAAATTCGGCTCTAAACATCTCTTCATCGCCGCCCTTAGGTCTTACTGACTTTTATCTCTATCAATCAAGATATCTCACAACTAAATCTGATCATCCTCCGGGCCGAGCTTGACAAAGCCCGGACTCAAAATTCTAAGCCTGAGCCCGGCCCGGCCTGAAGCACATGAACAATATTTTTTTAATTAAATTATTATATATGGGATATTAAAATAATATAATATACCTATGTTTCAAATAAAATATACATTTGTTGCCATTTCGGGTTTTGGGGCCGGGTTTCGGGCGGGAAATTTGGGCCTGAGCCCGTCCTGGATGCAGGGCTTCGGGCTCAGGCCTCCGGGCCGGGTAGTCTATGAACAAGTTTACTCACAACCATAGTTTCTTTGATGGAGAGTATTTATGAATGTTGAACTTTTCAACAATCTTAATGATAAATGCAGACTGATGAACAAGTATTCCCAAAGGAATACTCTCAAGTTCCAAATTCAAGCAAAGTTTGGTCTCAACCAAATCTTTCATCTCACACTCCGTCTTAAGATGATTTTCTTGTCTCATGCATTTCTTGTGTAGTTCTTATGATATTCAAATCATCAACATACACACAAATTGTGCAAATCTTTGGATTTTCTTCATGAATACACATGAGTAACCATCATTGTTTCTATAATCCTTCTAATAAAGGAATTCACCCAGTTGGTTATACCACATTCATCCCGACTGCTTTAAGCCATACAATGACTTTTAAAGCTTTATGCAATAAATGTTGCGATAAGCTTTCCAGTTCGGTACCATCATTCCCTCGGGAACTATCATAGAGATATCCGAATCAAGTGACTCATACAACTGTGCAGTCACAACATCCATCAGTTGGATATACAAATTCATTATGCAATGCTAGTGATATCAAACATCGGAGTGTTATCCACTCATACCAGGGGAATATGTTTCATCTTAATAGATGATGGGTCTCTCCGTGGACCCCTCTACTACAAGGCTCGCTTCATGTCTCATCACCTCATTGTTTTTGTTCCTCTCATGAATGAAAACTCATTGTGCTCCATTAGGGAACACATTCAGAGGAGTGGGTATTACTGATTAGGTCAATACCCCCTCTTCTTGAGAGAGAGTGCCTCCTCAATTGATGCCTTCCTGTGGATCGGTCATGCATGGACTTAGGTTCTCAATCCAATCCAAGGTCTTTTGCAATTCTCAAGGAGAAATAAATGTCTACATAGTGTAGTCTTTATTATATGATTCCCTCAAATCCATATACATAGTGGAGATTTCATCATTATCTTTGACTCTTCATGATTTCCCACAACAGTTGAGTCAAGGTCTTCTGATGTCCTAATACCAATATTTTTGTGCACACTTGTGCTAGGTCCTGGATGTGTCCAAAGTCCTTAAGGTGTTCTTCAACCCTAGGTTGAATATCAACATGAAGTTGACCTGCATTTACTGTTTGAGGATTCCTCATTCTCCTCAGACGCTTTGTCCTGTTGTGTCCAGATTCCTCCCCTCCTGGGTAGCCAAGTGGATCTATGGGTCACACCCACTTTGTCTGGCACATTCACTATAGGAAGCTTTTACTTTGTGACACCTTTATACCAAGTGCAAGAATGAATCAACCGTTCTTTTCATTGATGATGATTTACATTACATATTGATACGTCTCCAACGTATCTATAATTTTTTATTGTTCCATGCTATTATAGTATCAATCTTGGATGTTTTATATGCATTTACAAGCAATTATATATCATTTTTTGGGACTAACCTATTAACTTAGTACCCAGTGCCAGTTGCTGTTTTTTGTCTGTTTTTGGTTTTTCAGAATATCAGTACCAAACGAAGTCCAAATGCCACGAAACTTTTTGGAGATTTTTTTTCTGGACATAAGAGACCCTGTAAGCTTCAGGAGAGGACAAGAAGATGGAGAAGTGGCCCACGAGACACCATGGCGCGCCCAGGGGGTGGGCGCGCTTTGGTGGCTCTTGGGGCCCACGTGGCTCTGTTCGACCTAATTCCGTCTCTATAAATTCTCTAAAATCGGGAAACCAATAGACTGCCAGCCAAAATACTTTTTCCGCCGCCGCAAGTTCCTGTTCTCGCGAGATCCTATCTGGAGGCCTTTTCCGGCACTCTGCCGGAGGGGGAATCAATCACGGAGGGGCTCTACATCAACCTTGTTGCCCTTCCGATGATGTGTGAGCAGTTTACCACAGACCTACGGGTCCATAGTTAGTAGCTAGATGATTCTCTCTCTCTTTTTGATCTTCAGTACAATGTTCTCCTTGATGATCATGGAGTTTTATTCGATGTAATCATTTTTTGCAGTGTGCTTGTTGGGATCCGATGAATTGTGAGTTTATGATCAGATTATCCATGAATATTATTTGAGTCTTCTCTGAACTCTTTTATACATGATTATTATAGCTTCGTATTTCTCTCCGATCTATTGATTTGGTTTGGCCAACTAGATTGATTTTTCTTGCAATGGGAGAGGTGCTTTGTGATGGGTTCGATCTTGCGGTGCTCAATCCCAGTGACAGAAAGGGACATGACACGTATTTGTATCGTTGCCATTAAGAATAAAAAGATGGGTTTTATTCATGCGTGAGTTTACTTTGTCTACATTATGTCATCTTGCTTAAGGCATTACTCCGTTCTTTATGAACTTAATACTCTAGATGCATGCTGGATAGCGGTCAATGTGTGGAGTAATAGTAGTAGATGCAGAATCGTTTCAGTCTACTTGTCTCGGACATGATGTCTATATACATGATCATTGCCTTGGATATTGTCATGATTATTTGCTTTTCTATCAATTGCCCAACAGTAATTTGTTTACATACCGTATGCTATTTTCAAGGGAGAAGCCTCTAGTGAAAACTATGGGCCCGGGTCTACTTTTATCATATATTAAAAATCCTAAAAATACCTTGCTACAATTTTACTTTATTTATTTTATTTTGTATTTTTTTTAATCTATATATCAATTACTACACAATTTAATCTTGCACGTAACCGCTGAGGGATTGATAACCCCTTGTTCGCGTTAGGTTGCAAGGATTTGTTATTTTGTGTCCAGGTGCTGCTAACGAGGTGTTGCGTGGTTCTCCTACTGGATTGATAACCTTGGTTCTTAATTGAGGTAAATACTTAGCTCTACTATACTACATCATCCTCTCCTCTTCGGGGAAATCCCAACGCAGTTCACAAGTAGTAGAAAGAATGTCTGGCGCCATTGCCGGGGAGACATCATCAACATCTATCAAGTAGCTACGTATAAACTTTCATCTCCTTGCATTTATATTATTTGCCATTTGCCTCTCGTTTTTATCTCCCCCTCACTTCTAAAACGTTTTCACAAAAACACAAAAACATTTTCCGTTTGCCTTTTTGCTCGTTTGCTTGCTTTTTGCCTTCATGTCAACACACCAAAACCAGAAAAAGAACTAGGAAAATTAAAGACATATGGATCCTCATCCACTTGCTAATCTTTTCAAAAGATCCAATTATATTGAACCAATTGCTTGTGGGTTGAGTGCACTAGATTATCTTTATGAAGTTTTGCTTGAAGATCGTGAATCTGAAAATTGTGATGAAGTGTTAGAAGAAGAAATTTATAAAGTGATCCACGATAGCTCCTTGAATGAAAAGCATGATTGCAATGATGTTATTATAAATTCTATTAATGTCAATTGTGTTAATGATATGCAGAACCCCAAGCTTGGGGATGATGATTTTTTATGTCCACTACTTATTGCAATGATCATGATTTGGGTGATAATGCTTCTTATGATCTTGAAAATTTATTTAAGCCTCATGATGAATATGTGTTATTGATAATAATGTTTGCAATAATATTGAAAGTGGGTTTGGAAGAGCGTCAACTTTAGTTAAAAATAATCCCACATATTTGGAGAGTGTTCAGTGTTATGATTTTTTTTGATAAAAATGGGTTTGGAGAGGTCATGAATTTAGTTGATGTTAATTCCACTATCTTGGAAGATTATAAGAGTTTTATGCATGTGGATCATGAAGAGAAAATTTTATATGATAGCTATATTGTTGAATTTGAGTATGATCCTACATGTAATTATTATGAGAGAGGAAAATATGATTGTAGACATTTTCATGTTACTAAATTATGTTTCGTTATGTTGAGATTGTCAATGTTTTATTACTCTTCTTTGCATATGCTAGATATTTCTTGTCTTGATAATTTATTTTCCTACAAAATTCATGTGCATAGAAAGTATGTTAGACTTAAGTGTGTTTGCCACATGTTTTATGATGCTCTCTTCGTGTTTCAATTACTATCTTTCATGTGAGCATCATTAAAATCTCAAGCCTATCTTAATGGCTATAAAGAAAGAGCTTGTTCGGAGGCAACCCAATAGTTATCTTAATTTTCTTGTTTATTTTTCTGTTTTCTTGTGTGTACACAATTGTGTTACTGTTATGCTTGTCGTTTTTGCATTAAAATTAGTGTTTGTGCCAAGTAAAACCTTTGGGATGATTTGGATGATAGTTGCTTTGATTCTGTGCAAAAACAGAAACTTTTGCGTCCAATAGCAGAATTTTTGAAATTTTCTGGTGCGTGATAAATTTCTGAATTTTTTATACATAATTTATATACAAATTTCCCACGTTTTCCTAATTTTTCAGAATTTTTGGAGTTAGAAAAGTATGGTCATTGTCTGAATTGCTACAGACTGTTCTGTTTTTGACAGATTCTGTTTTTGTTGCGTTGTTTGCTAGTTTTGATGAATCTATGGATTGTATCGGGGGGTATAAGCCATGGTGAAGTTAGAATACAGTAGGTATAATGAAATAATAAAATATGAATGGGTTTGCAACAGTACTTAAAGTAGTGATTTGCTTTATTATACTAATGGATCTCACGAAGGTTTTGTTAAGTTTTGTGTGCTGAAGTTTTCAAGTTTTGAGTGAGATCACGATGGATGAAGGAATAAGGAGTGGCAAGAGCCTAAGTTTGGGGATGCCCTGGCACCCCAAGGTAATATTCAAGGACTCCCAAGCAACTAAGCTTGGGGATGCCCTGGATAGTGGCGGAGCTAAGGGGGGACGAGCACGGGCCAGCCCCTCCCCCCCCAAGGATCAAGCGATATACTTGGAGGTCTATAGGCAACGAGCACATAATCACACGTACAACGTAGTTGGCCCCCCCTATCTCAAGTTCTTAATGTGTAATTTACAAAAAAAAAATAGAAAAAAACCCATAGTAAAAGGACTAAAAGCCCACTACCATCCAGTTGACAACGTAACCTCCGGTCTAGTCTCCTGGAGTCTGTTCTTTCGTTCATAATTAGCGTGTACGTGGGTAGGGATTAGGAGCTGCCGCCGCTGTCGTGTGCTCTTACCGCCCGTCTAACTCTGATCCCCTACTGCCTACTCTACTTCTCACAATCTGATTCCTACGGCGAGTTGACGATGCAACGTACTTCACTGCTTCAGCCAACAAACTAGTAGCAGGTTAGCACATCATAGTATACTAATTTCTCTTGATTCTCATCTCGTATCAGTTTTGAAATTATACATTAGGTTTAGTTGTTTTATTTTGTGATATGAGATGCTATTAAGAATTCATATCTTGTATGCATCCTAGAATTTTTCGTGATGCAAATTATCTTGTATGAGTTCCTATTTGTGATGTAAAAATTTCCTATATCGACTGTATGAGTATAGAATTCAAAAATTAAAATTCCTCAACTAGGAAGAGAAAAAACACTGCCAAACAACACTAAGATTAATTCGTTTCTAAGCTAGTTGCTTCTGAAACTGAGATTCTTATCTTATGAGGAGTAAAAACGTTGCCAAACACCATTAAGATTAATTTTTTTCTAAGCCGGTTGCTTCGAATTGTCAATGTACTGAAATTGTTAATGAAGGTGACGTGCAAGTGCTCAACCTTATTCTCGATAATCATCTTTTGTACTGGATTTTTTATCCATAGTTGGCTTGGCCCCCCCTATATTCAAATCCTGGCTCCACCCCTGGCCCCGGAAGGCATCCCCTCTTTCTTCTACCGACCATCGGTAATATTACTTGGAGCTATATTTTTATTTATCACATGATATGAGTTTTTCTTGGAGCGTCATGTATATATGAGTCTTTGCTTTGTTTGCTTTTTAGTTTGTCACAATCATCTTCTTTGGAAACACCTATTTGAGAGGGACACACATCTTTCATGATTTGTTAGAATACTCTATGTGCTTCACTTATATCTTTTGAGCTAGGCAGTTGCTCTAGTACTTCACTTATATCTTTTTGAGCACGGCGGTGATTATATTTTGAAGAAATAGATGAACTCTCATGCTTCACTTATATCTTTGTGAGAGTTGATAATAGTAATGGTAATTTGCACAAGATATGAATTTGGTCCCAAGGTGGTGAATATTCAAGAAGGATATAATAAAAACTTTCATGTAGATCATTGGATATGATAAGTTTGATTCCTTGCAATAGTTTTGCGATATGGAGATGATAATATGTGAGTTATGCTAGTAAGTAATTGTGATTTAGTAAGAATATTGGTGTTAAGGTTTGTGATTCCCTATGCATGCACGTAAAGTCAATAGTTATGCAACAAAGTTACATACTACTTATGGTGCATTATACAGTGTTAGTTATTCTCAATGCATGTTTATGACCGTTTTTGTTTTTCGGTTGGTTGCTTCTCAATCTATTTGCTAGCCTTCATTTGTACTAAGCGGGAATACTGCTTGTGCATCCAATTCCTTAAACCCAAAGTTGTGCCAAATGAGTCTACCATACCTACCTATAAGCGGTATTTACATGCCGTTCCAAGTAAATCTGCATGTGCCAACTCTAATCATTCAAAAAAACTGTTTTGTATGCCTGTACCGCTCATGAAGAGACAGGGGGTGGTCAATATCTTTCATGCTAGATGGATTATTCTCAAGATGAGTGTTTATTCACTTGTCATTGCACAAGAAAATGGCAAGGTAATAGGGATGCCCAGTCCCGAAATGAATAATAATAATAATAATAAATTCCTTGGAAAGTTGAAAGTTTGGAAGGCACCCATGGATACGGCTAGAAACTTTATTTTCTATTTGGGAACCGCCTATAATCTGTCTAGCATGGGAGATACTGAAAACTTTCGGTCATGGCGTTGACATGAAAAGCATGCCTCTCTCAAAAATAATTTTATCTCTGTTTTAAACCTTGAGCTCTGGCACCTCTACAAATCTCTGCTTCCCTCTGCGAAGGGCCTATCTATTTTACTTTTATGCAATTTTTATTTTTATTCCCAGTCTCCATCTTCTCTTATAAAGCACCAACTGGAGAGCACTATTGTCATACTTGTGCATTCGGTGTAGTTAATATTGAGTATGTTTCATGAATGGATCAATGACTGAGCATAATGGGCTAGGGATAACTTTCTTTACCGTTGATATTTTGAAAGACATGATTGCTTGTTGGTATGCTTGAGTATTTATATTTTCATGTCAAACTATAGACTATTGCTTTGAATCACTCAAGTCCAAATATCCATGCCTCAAAGAAAAGATTATATGATGAATATAATGGGTAGCATTCCACATCAAAAATTATGTTTTTATAATTTATCTATTCGAGGACGAGCAGGAATTAAGCTTGGGGATGCTTGATACGTCTCCAACGTATCTATACTTTTTTATTGTTCCATGCTATTATAGTATCAATCTTGGATGTTTTATGTGCATTTACAAGCAATTATATATCATTTTTTGTGACTAACCTATTAACGTTGTTGTTTTTTGCCCGTTTTTGGTTTTTTAGAATATCAATACCAAATGAAGTCCAAATGCCACGAAGCTTTTTGGAGAGACAAAAGAGACCCTAGAAGCTTCGGGAGAGGACGAGAATATGGAGCAGTGGTCCACGAGGCACCACAGTGCGCCCAGGGGGGTTGGGCACGCCCTGGTGGCTCATGGGGACCACGTGGCTCTGTTTGACATAACTCCGCCTCTATAAATTCTCTAACATCGGGAAACCAACAGAGAGCCAGCCAAAATACTTTTTCCGCCACCGCAAGTTCCTATTCTCGCGAGATCCCATCTGGAGTCCTTTTCCGGCACTCTGTCGAAGGGGGAATCAATCACGGAGGGGCACTACATCAACCTTGTTGCCCTTCCGATGATGTGTCAGTAGTTTACCACAGACCTACGGGTCCATAGTTAGTAGCTAGATGGCTCTCTCTCTCTTTGATCTTCAGTACAATGTTCTCCTCGATGTTCTTGGAGTTATATTCGATTTAATAACTTTTTGCGGTGTGTTTGTTGTGATCCGATGAATTATGAGTTTATGATCAGATTATCCATGAATATTATTTGAGTCTTCTCTGAACTCTTTTATGAATGATTATTATAGCTTCGTATTTCTCTCCGATCTATTGATTTGGTTTGGTCAACTAGATTGATTTTTCTTGCCACGGGAGAGGTGCTTTGTGATGGGTTCAATCTTGCGGTGCTCAATCCCAGTGACAGAAAGGGATATGACACGTATCTGTATCGTTGCCATTAAGGATAAAAAGATGGGGTTTATTCATGCGTGAGTTTACTTTGTCTACATCATGTCATCTTGCTTAATGCATTACTCCGTTCTTTATGAACTTAATACTCTAGATGCATGCTGGATAGCGGTTGATGTGTGGAGTAATAATAGTAGATGCAGAATCGTTTCGGTTTACTTGTCTTGGATGTGACGTCTATATACATGATCATTGCCTTGGATATCGTCATGATTATTTGCTTTTCTATCAATTGCCCAATAGTAATTTGTTTACCCACCGTATGCTATTTTCAAGAGAGAAGCCTCTAGTGAAAATTATGGGCCTCGGGTCTACTTTTATCATATATTAAAAATCCTAAAAATACCTTGCTCCAATTTTAATTTTTTTTTTGTATTTTTGCTCAATCTATCTATCAATTACTACACAATTTAATCTTGCACATAACCGCCGAAGGATTTACAACCCCTTGTTCGCGTTAGGTTGCAAGGATTTGTTATTTTGTGTCCAGGTGCTGCTAACGAGGTGTTGCGTGGTTCTCCTACTGGATTGATAACCTTGGTTCTTAATTGAAGGAAATACTTATCTCTACTGTACTGCATCATCCTCCCCTCTTCAGGTAAATCCCAACGCAGTTCACAAGTAGCATATATCTCCTAAGGGGATGTATCCACCGGATGCGTCGTTTGGAAAAGAGGGAAGACAGAGCCAGGTCGGTTAGCCATATGCAAAGTGCTTCCTAATTACAACATGGAGGTTATTCACAAATTAATTACAAAATAACTAATTCCTAACACTCCCCCTAATCTCCACTTTGACTATGTAGAATCATCATCTTGAAAAATACTCCTCCAAAAACCCTACGGGAAAAAAATATGAGGAGATATACATAATATGCCATGAAAAAACTCCTTCCAAAAACTAGTGGGAAAATAAGGAGAAAACGATATATTAAAATGTTTATATTATTATTGCCTCATTAAAAACCTTGTAGGAGAAACCATATAGGAAACAAAACTCATAAATGAAAAGAGTGTTATATCAAAGATCTGGGGATCTTTAACAGGTTATAGTGAGTGCAGTCCCCATGAACCTTGCGAATAACAAAGTCATCTTGTATCCATTCCATCAACATGTTTCTGGAACAAAGAATTTGGTAAAGTCTTGGTGAACAAATCACCGAGATCATCACATGACTTCATTTGCAAAATATTTAGCTCTCCATTTCTTCGCAACCTATGAAGCTAAATAATTTAAGAGCAATACACATTCTAATGTTGCTCTTTATAACCTGCCTGCATCTACGTAATACAAACAACATTATCTTCATAGATAATGGTGGGTGATTCCTATCAATTAATCCCACTTGAACTTTCAACAAAGTTAATCATTCTATGAAGCCACATACATTCATGTGATGCTTCATACAAGTCAACAATTTCAGAATGATTAGTGGATGCAGCCACTATAGTATGTCTTGTAAACTTGTTCAAGAAGATAAAAATCAGTTTGTGATATAGGATTATGGGGATCTAATACATGCCTAGCATCACAATATCCAACCATGGTTTCGTTCCCGAAGGGATGCCTTCGTATGTCAATTGATAAGTTGAACGTGAATCGCTGCACACTTATCCCTTCGCATGGTGGTTAGAGATAGGATAGATTATTACTCTTAATTAACACATGGGTTAATTAAAACTTAACAATTGGGTTGTTTAACCCTGTCTCCTAGGAGAACTACGACGTTGTCAAGCATCGCTTTCCACGTTCTTCGCTATGGGGAGATGCTTCATCTCAAACGGTGGCAAGTGTCACGCCTGCGCCTGCGTCGGCAGACAACGAGTCACCTGGTTATGAAGATCAAGGCGATGGAGTAGGAACCAGCCGTCAGATAGTCCATAATCCAGAGTAAGTGAAGCGTGAGAGCTCCCTGAGTTGGTTGGTGAGTTCTGTATAAAGGTAATTACAGCAGTGATGCTTGAACTTGCCACTGATGTTCTGTTTAGTGTGTGAACTTGAAGAATACGCCAAACTGATTCCAATACTTGGCACCCTTATTCAAATACGGTTCAAATCATGTTTGGATACGTACGTGTTGCTGACTACACATGCCAGCGTGTGCGCGGGACTCACTTGGAGTGTCAGGACAGGCCGACTTGTAAAGTGTATGACTCAATGACCATCAGGTCTCACCTGTCAGTGCACAACAGAAACAAACAAAAACTAGGAGCAGTCACGATTCGAAGGGACGACCTGTGCTAACCAATTCACCTGGTTAGGTTTGCTGTCCAGTATGCATCGATATGCTTTATGTACCCTAAAGTGCTCGTGGAGTTAAATGGGCCGCAGTCAGTGCTGCCCATTTTCAACTTGTTAGTTCTTTTCCCTCTTTTCTAGAAATTATCAAAAAAATATGTAAAGTATAATCACAACAAATAAAATGTTCATGTTGTTGTAACTAAAATGTTTACACAATTTAGAAGCATTCACGCATTTAATATATTACTTTAAAATTTTCAAAATGTTAATCTAATTTTCAAAATCTTCATGTTTTTGAAAAAATACTCACGTGGTCCTTTTTTAGAATGTTAGTTTTTTTCCTTTTTACATGGCCCTTCTAGATGTGATTTTTTTTCTCAAATTTGTAAAAAAAAATATGTAAACTATTGTAATAGTAATAAAAATAATTTCGAATGTTCTTATCTTATAAAAGTTATGCAAACAAAAGTAACTTAATTTTAAAATGTTAATCTAATTCTTAAAAAAATATTTAAATTAATCATGTGACTAAAAATTATGAATTATAAAAATGTATGTATAATTTAAAAAGAGTTCATTTGAGGATCTATAATCCTAGGGGCACGCTAGGCTATTAATTGTTTGTCCACACATATTTTAAATTTTTTTATTCAAAAATATATCTTTGGACAAACACATAAACTTTATTAAAACACTTTTACACTTTTTAAAACTAGAAATACATTTCCTAAAAGCCCGAATACTTTATATACTACTTGAAGATTATTTTAAAAACATGAAGATTTTGAAAATTGTATTAATATTTTTATTAAAAAATATATAAACTTTTTACAAATATATTTTTCTAAAATATATGAACACCTTTCAAAACTACATAAACATTTTTTTGAATTCATAACTATTAATATAATAACGTTAATATATTTAAACTACATGAATATTTATTGTAATTATAATGTTCATATTTTGTAATTTCTAAAAGAAAAGTAACACGTGGAAATGGGCCGTACTTACTGCAGCCTATTTAACCCGATGAGCGTGTTGTACTCCTTCTGTCTCAAAATAAGTGTCTCAACATTGTACTAGGTTTAGTACAAAATTGTACTAAGGTTAAGACACTTATTTTGGGACGGAGGGAGTACGAGATAACACCTTTTTATCCCATCAAAATTTTATTCCTCAAACAATGGCCATATCGTTTACATTTTGAGGCAAAATAAAGCCAGGGGCATTTGAGTCCCAAAATTCAGATAATCTAACTTAAAACAATGTTTTCCTAAGCTATCAACAATGATTTTAGAAGTAAATCCAGAAAAATACGAGCACCAATGTCAAGTCTGGAAAATCATGGATTTATTTCAGGCCTTCCGGCGATGTGCGTTCAGTGGGAGGAGACGTTCCCGCCAACTACAAATGCATCTGTGGTGACGTCGTCAATCTCAAGATGATGTGCGAGCTTAGTGTGTCGAAGGTGCTCATAGGGGTAGTGCGTATGTGCGTTTATAGGGGTGGGTGTATGTGTGTACATATGAGCGTCTGCGTACTGTGTTAAAAAAGTGTGCCAAGTATTGAAACCAGTTCGGCATAATTTTCAAGTTCAGATACTAAAGTGAACATCGTGGCAAGTTCTAGCACCATTGGTGTAATTAGAGCAAGTATAATAAGGTACAGTCAGTAGGCTATAAGGATTAAACTATCATATTTGTGCTGAATTAGATGAGAGAGAAGGGAAGCGGGCTTTAGACCTCCTCCAATGCATTGGTGTTTAGATGAGGTGCTAAGTGCATTGATTGTCTTAGCAACTAACGTCCCCAATGCATGGGTGCTTAACTTTTGTAGCTAAGCTTGCTTTATTTAATTCTTTATCAACAAAACTCCTCCATGCATTGCTCGGTAGGCATTTTGCATAGGTTCACGTGCTTAGAACCGTTTCCTCCCGGGGTCACCATAATGCTCTCTCTCCTCTCTAATTGCTTTGCCACATCATTTCTTTGCCTATGTGGCACCCTTAGCACCCGTACACGGTGAAGCACTGGGAGGGGCCTTAGATTAAAAGCCGGCTGCAACATGGACTCCAAAGTGGGCCATGCATTAATAAAGTAGTACTACTTAGCAATTAGCTATTAGAGCAAGTACAATAATGGGCTTATAGCCCGCTTACATGACACTTTTGCCAATGTGGAGGGGACATGGAAAAATGGTGGGAGTGGGCTCTCATGCAAGAGCCTAGCTATATGCGTACCACTAGGCAAATGCAATAAATATGAAGAAAGAGATAGATAGAAGGCAAAAGAAGTAGTAAGTTTATAGCCAACCTTAATTTTTTTCGTGAGTACGCAAAGCATGCGTATCATTCGTTGATAGAAGGATGTAGAACGAGTACATGTAGGGGTACATTACATAACACGAACACAAGGAGGCGTGTACAAGGCACCCGAAGCAGAGAGAAATGGGACGCTCAGCCAAAGCAAAGGAAACTACACAACTAAACCCACAAAACCGCGAACAAGAGAAGCAAATCGAACCAGCAAGACATCCAACATCGCCAGGGAACACCATGAGCACAAGATAGTGCATTCAAGAAGGAAAGTGACGCCACGGCGGCGCCGCCATCCGGTCCGGAGAACCGGACCTAAGGTTTCCACTGAGCTTGAAGAGGGGCACAGATGAAGGCCATGGCAGCGCCTGATACGTCTCCAACGTATCTATAATTTATGAAGTATTCATGCCATGTTTGCAACAATTTTATATGGTTTTGGTATGATTTTATTAGAACTAACCCGGACTGACGTTGTTTTCAGCAGAACTACCGTGGTGTCGTTTTTTGTGCAGAAATAAAAGTTCTCGAAATGGGCTGAAAATTTACGGTGATTTTTTATGGACCAAAAGAGACCCCCGAAGCACCGGAGCTGGGCCAGGAAGTGACCGGGGAGGCCACAAGCCTAGAGGGCGCGCCACCCCGGCTTGTGGGCACCCCCCTGACTTGTTTCCGATGCCAAAAATTCTTATAAATATGAAAACCCCCGAAAAGAACCCTAGATCAGAAGTTCCGCCGCCGCAAGCCTCTGTAGCCACGAAAAACCAATCGGGAGCCCGTTCCGGCACCCTGTCGGAGGGGGAAACCATCACCGGAGGCCATCTTGATCATCCCGGCGGTCTCCATGACGAGGAGGGAGTAGTTCACCCTCGGGGCTGAGGGTATGTACCAGTAGCTATGTGTTTTATCACTCTCTCTCTCGTGTTCTTGATTTTGCACGATCTTGATGTACCACGAGCTTTGTTAATATATTTGGATCTTATGGTGTTCTCCCCCCTCTACCTTCTTGTGATGAATTGAGTCTTACACTTTGAGGTTTTGTTATGTTGGATTGAGTATTGGATTTGAGAACACTTGATGTATGTCTTGCGATGGGATATCTGTGGTGACAATGGGATGTTCTATTAATTCACTTGATGTATATTTTGACACTCAACTCGCTGATTCCCGAGGTGACATTGGGGTAATCTATGCATAGGGGTTGATGCACATTTTCATCCTACGTTCTCCGATAGAAACTTTGGAGTGATTCTTTGTCGCACGTTGAGGGATTGCCATATGATTTAATTATGTTATCATTGTTGAGAGAAGTTGCACTAGTGAAAGTATGAACCCTAGGCCTTGTTTTCAAGCATTGCAATACTGTTTTTGCTCACTTTTGTTACTAGTTACCTTGCTGTTTTTATATTTTTCAGATTACAAAAACCTATATCTACTATCCATACTACACTTGTATCACCATCTCTTCGCCGAACTAGTGCACCTATAGAATTTACCATTGTATTGGGTGTGTTGGCGACACAAGAGATTGCTTGTATTTGGTTGCAGGGTTATTTGAGAGATACCATCTTCATCCTATGCCTCCCACAGATTGATAAACTTTAGGTCATCCACTTGAGGGAAATTTGCTGCTGTCTTACAAAACTCTGCGCTTGGAGGCCCAAGACGAGTCTACAAGAAGAAATGTTGCGTAGTAGACATTAGTGCCTCCAAGAAGAAAAACAACACCCGCGAGCGTCGCCGTTGCCAGCACCGGCAAGCCGAGCAGAGATTTCTCCCTGGCTTGATACTGATCTATCCCAAAGCCGCCGGATACGAAATTTGTGATGGGGAAGCCGCAGTTGGCCGGAGTCGCCAAGTTTGTAGGGGGGTTGGCCGCTGGAAAGTGGCACCTGGCGCCACCGGACACACGTCCAACCTTGTAGCTAACCTTGTTGTATGAGTGACTATAAGTGATGACTATATATAACATGGCAACATCATATAGCCAGCAGTTGGTTATACTATTAGCCATGCTCTTATACATGCTGGCTATTAGGTTGACTATATGTGTCATGACAACTTCATATAGCTCGTTGTTGGCTATACTATTAACCATGCTCTTACCTATCTCTACTCCTAATGGAGCAGTTGGTAGGATTGCGTCCAGGTTTTTTTTCGTCCGGTTTTTTTTGTCTCACCTCCCACCACCGTCCCTTCACATTGGTTTTTTCATCATCTAATAAAAACTTTCCTAACTAGCCACTTTTCAAATGGGTAGGAACCGATAGCACATTACCAAACAATGAAATCCAGTTTCATGACAATCAATGCTAAAATCTTAACTTTCCTAATGGATCGATCCTTACCTTTCCTAACTACCAAATCTTCTACTATTAAAGGAAAATTGATGAATGATGATTCATCATTCAACTCCTCCATAATGATACGTTGTGGCCTTCCCACACTTACCAAAACAATTAATCACACTTACCAAATCTCTACTCCTAAAGTCTCAGTACCTAGGTCGTGGTTCGCTCGTTTCGTTCGCTGCTCCGCCGATCGATCAACCTCCCGTAAAAAAACACCAAGCGATCGAAGGGTGTCACCAGCCCTGCCGGTTTTCTCTCTACCAAATTAGACGTCCCCTTCCCCGAAAAAAAACCAAACGTCCTCGGTTAAGAAGAGGACTAGGTCACGCCGCCGCTGCCATCACCTCTCGCCGCTGCTCGGACGTGGAGCTCATGCGTCATGACCGCCATGGCATCCACGACCGATAGGACGGGACCCTCGACCTCGGCCGTAGCCGCCTGGTCGGGGCACGGGGGTTTCTTGACTCTCCGCTCTTCTCCTCGATCACCACCACCGCAGCCGCATCCCTCTCCCTCCATCCTGCCTCTTTCCGTCTCCCGCCTACCACCGATGCCACCACGGCTACCACCGGATGGGTATCCATACGACAGTGGGTGGGTTGGCCGATATCTAGGCCTCCATACTCACGACAGGTGCGAACAAGAACAGATTGATGCGGTCCTGATGGCAGCGAACATCTGTAGATCGGGTGGCAGGGAGAGGGTTGAGGGTTGCGGTTCGTTGGCTAGGAGAAGATGGGAATCTTGGTGTGGGTGGAGGAAGATGCAGGTTGGTCTGACCAACGGAGGCATGTGAATTGGATTGTCTAGATAAAGTTTGTCACTCATTTTTCTCCTTTCTCATCTTCTTTCCCGTGAGGGTCATTGTAGATTGATTAATAGGCAATGCTAAGTCAACCACTTATGTGAAGCTTTGTACGCATGTCCCTAGATTGCTTACTAAGTGGGAATAAGCGAACAAACAGGGAGCAATCTTCTAATCAGAAATTTGAAAAGATGAGTGATGCGCTGCATCTTGCTCGAAGGGTTGCCCTGTCAGGGTTGTGCGGTATGTTTTTCTTACCAATATTTCCTCAAATATCAGCATTTGATGAGTAGATGATATGAAGGCATCATGCTGTTAGCTCAACTGTGTTAACGATGCCCATTATTGTCTTCCATGATTTGCTTTTCATTGTTACATTTTTTTGCATATACTCTCTACTTTGTGCCACTGAATGAACGATCAATGTATATTCTTTTGATTTCTGTCCCAGGGTACGTATAAGGTCTTAATGTTAAACTGAAGTATTTTTATTGCTTACTAAACCCTCCTAACTCAACCACTTGATGTTAAACTGAAGTATTAATCAAGCCATAGAAAGGTTCTTGTACGTGTATGCCTACTTACCTTGCCATATATCGTGATCGATGGCCAGCCATAGAAAAGTTCTGATCTTTAATTTGGTCAAGTTCAGTTCATATTTTAATTTTTATCCATGTGGTGTTTAAACGATGATGTACAGTTCATAGAGATTGCGAGGCATATAATTGATTCAATCTCGATTTTTTTTTCCAAGTTGGTTCATAGCTATTACCTGCTACACCTACAGAGGTGAAAAGCTTACACTTTGCAATCCAAAATTAAGCAGCATAATTTCTCACAAATTATATATAAATTTAGCGACAACTGCTGGGACATGTGCTTCTTTTGACCTATTATCCTGCTTTTACATGATTAACTAGATGTCCATAAGGCAGTTCTATCTCTCTGGCTAACACAATAACTTTCTCTTCAACAAAAAAACAAACACAGGGCAGGAGCATAGAAGGTACACAGGACAGCTGCATTATCATTGATAGAGGCACTAGTAGAAAATAGGGTACTAGTTCCGGTTCTGGAACCGGGACAAATCACACGGGACTAATGCCTAAAACCTTTAGTCCCGGTTTGCTTACGAACCGGGGCCAAAGGAGGGCCACGTGGCCGCTCTGGGGCGCCCAGGGAGGAGGACCTCCCAGGCTCTGGGTTTTTTTTTGAAAGGGGGGGTTTATTAGGGGTTTTGGATGGTTTAATTAGGGGTTTCATATTGTGTTAGCTATAGCTACTACATATAGAGAGAAGTGACCTCTCTTTCTCCGTGCTTAGTCGACGCTAGCTACTACATATAGAGAGAACTCGACGCTACTAAGCAAATGAAGGAACCATTAATTACACAAGATCGTCATGAACATATACAGAGAGAAGTGACCTCTCTTTCTCCGAGATTGGTCGAACAACAAGTTTTCGTATTTCTATCCGACGCTACTACATATATACAATATAACATATCTTACGATCCCTGACATCATCTACCGAAAGTCAGCTTCAATTTCCACATGGTATTCTCCGTCTTTATGTATGACGTGGTTAAGAAAGAATCCCGCCAATTCCTCTTGAATTGCTCGTATGCGATCATGTGGTAGGAGTTCATCCCGCATCTACCACATCTAATTTAAAGAAGGGGGTCAATACATATATATGAATGAAACTCAACACAATTGATGGTAATAAAATAAAATTATGAATATTATTGTTTACGTATTTCATATTGTTTGTCAGAGTAGCCCCGCTCAAAGGTCGAGCTGTGCATGAACTCGCAAACGTAGTATCCACATAAATGATTCCCGCCTTCCTGCCACAAGCACTTTACGAGAATAGAGTTCAATCAAACTGATAATCAAGCATGATAAATGGTATTGATGAAACTAGAATCAATGAGAGATGCGCGGAACTAGCTAGTACTACTTACTTTGGGGTGTGTAAATCGCAGCTCCTTCGGCAGACCCGCCATTCCGATGAACTTTTTCCAAACCCTGCCAGGCAAAGAAAATAATTACTTGATATCAGGAAATGAACGAAAGTTGCCGATATGGTGCGATAATGATTGAACTTACTTCTGGAGCATTGCAGTCATGTCCGCATAATCCTGGGGATCTTTCCGTATCGAGTCTAAGACAGTTACTACTCCCCCGTCAAGCTTAATGGATAGCAGAATAAAGTGGAAGCTGCGCACACATAACTCATCAATTACATTACTTAACCTCGAGTAAGCGAAACCGAATATGCACAAGACAGTAAGACTCACTTGAACTTGTAAGGAAAGAGTATTTTCCCTTTGTTTTGATGTCGAAGGAACGATTGTAGCAAGTTGTCCTCAGTATCTTTGACTCTCTCTTTTACCGACCATTCATTTACGGTATTTGGGCTAATGAACCCAATGTCATAGATTTGTCTTTCCTTGCATTCGACGATCTTCAATCTGCATAATATACTGAGGATAATTATATATACATGCAATGAATGAGCTGAGCTAGAGACTTAATTACAGAAGTAATACTTACAGACAGTAGCAAGTGATGAGTTGTTTGTCGAGGGCCTCTTGATTGAATAACTGAAATAACTCGACAAATTCAACAGGCATCACCTCAACTCCAATGAGGTCGTGCTCCTCTTTAATTCTCAGCAACATACTGTCGGCCCCACTCTTCCTGCAGGTATCCATGTACCATTCATGCAATCTTCGCATCATCGTTGTTAGAGGAGGATGATCAGGTTTGACGAGAGGCTTCCCGTGCTCGTATCTGAAGATCTCTACTGTCTCTAACATTTCAAACTATACATCATCGCCCAGGTAATCACCAAGATTGGTACCGGGCAGTAGCCCCAGATGATTAGCGACGATATCGCTAGACACCTTGAGCGGGGGGCACGATTGCTTCGCCTGTTCGCCGAGCTGGGGAATTGTTTTCCCACTTCTTCATTTTGCTTCTCTTGCAGCACTGCAAGTACTTCCCGACCGCTGCACTTTCTTATATGTCCTTTCAATAATGCGCTCATAGTTGGATTGCGGCGGAGACGGTGGTGGTCGCTTAAGGGCACGCAGAGTGCGCTTCACTTTCACCTGATCTATTGTTTCCTTCGGAGGTGGAGGTTTCCGTGCAAAATGGGTCAGTGACCTTTTCTTACCCTTCTCCGATTTCTTGTAGGCCACAAATGCGGGCCAGTGATCTCTTATCTTCTCATATCGACTGATGAATTCTGGAGTCTTCTCTTTGTCGACAAACTTTGTGTTCAACTCTTTCTTCCAGTTCCTGAATAGTTCTGCCATCTTCTTAAGAGCAAACGCCTTGACCTTTCGCTCTATAACTGGGTTATTCGGATCCTCCTCTAGCGGTAGGCTGAAATTTGCCATCAGCGAGGTCCAAAGATCATCTTTCAGTCTATCCTGGACATAAGAAACTTCAGGGTCATCCTTATTCTTATTCCATTGCACGATGCTGATCGGGACACTGTCCCTAACAACAACTCTGCACTGATGTACAAATGCGTCCTTGGTCCGCTTGGGAGCAATCGGTTGGCCTTCTTTCGCCACTTCTGTGATCGTGAACCTTTCATCCTGGCGCAACCTTTTCTTCGGGCCTCGTCTCCTTACGGAAGTTTGGCTCGATCCGGAGGGCTAAAAGAAGAAAGAAGCGTTAATATATATATATATGTACATACCAAAACAATTAATGCATCAAGTCAGCACAGGCTTAATTAATATATATATATATATATACCTCACCGGACTTTGCAACAGCTCCCTCCTGCGTTCGGTCACCGGAGCCGTCATCATGATCTCCTTCCTCCGCCATTCGGTCACCAGAGCCGTCATGATCTCCTTCCTCCTCCATTGTTGGATTACCAGAGCCGTCATCCTCTCCTTCCTGACCATCGGTGTCGTTGAGAAACGACAAGGGATCACCTCCGGCGAGGATTATATCCCCCAACAACTGTTCTTGTTCTAAGTCTCTTTCCATAGTTTCTGCAAATATTACAACATGGCAATATACAAATATGAGAGATGGATAAATTAGTGGCAAACATAGACCTAGCTAATCACAACAAGGAATCATATGCATATATGAGCTATGGATTAGTTGCGGACTGCTTCTCTCATGCATGTCCGATGTCCCCCCTCATGTCGAAGTTATCGGGGTTATACTTTCAGGAGAGGACACTTTGCAAAAAATAATCGCTATGCGAGGAGGGGGTAGATCGACAACGCTCTTTCTTCTAGGGTTTGGGTGGCCTCGAGAGTTGGTCGGGCGAGCGGACCGGGAGTAAATTAGTAACTTTTAACTTGGTAAATTTGGGTGGCCTCGACAACGCTCATTTAACTCATTTAACTTGTTAAATTTGGGTGGCCTCGACAACGCTTCTAGGGTTTGGGGTGGCCTCGACAACGCTCTTTTAACTTGGTAAATTTGGGTGGCCTCGACAACTCATCTAGGGTTTGGGGTGGCCTCGACAACGCTTCTAGGGTTTGGGGTGGCCTTGGCAACGCTCTTTTAACTTGGTAAATTTGGGTGGCCTCAACAACTCATCTAGGGTTTAAGGTGGCCTCGACAACGCTCTTTGAACTCATTTAACTTGGTAAATTTGGGTGGCCTCGACAATTCTAGGGTTTGGGGTGGCCTCGACAACGCTCTTTCAGTCCCGGTTTGGGTGGACTCGAGAGTTGGTCGGGCGAGAGGGGGTTGATCGACGTCCCCCCTCATATCACCATAATGAAAATCATCTATATATCATCATCATCATATCATCAATCCATCCATCCATCCATATATACATACATCAAACCGTCCATCTATATATATGAAAAAAAATTAAGAATTTTTTTTCTATGAACATAAAAAAAAATCTATACACATCAATCCATCCATCCATCCATATATATACATACATCAATCCATCCATCTATATATATATATATGAAAAAAGTTAAAGAAAAAAAATTCTATGAACATAAAAAAATTCTGTATACATCAATCCATCCATCCATCCATATATACATACATCAATCCATCCATCTATATATATGAAAAAAATTTAAGAAAAAAATTCATCCATTCATCTATATGCAGGGCAGGGGCGGTGGCTAAGTAGCAGGGGCAGGGGCGGCGGCGGCAGCGCAGGGCAGGGGCGGCGGCAGCAGCGCAGGGGAAGGGGGGCGTAGCTCACTGGGGGCGGCGATGAGGAGCGTACGTGCGGGCTCGGGGCAGGGCGGCGGCGTCGGGAAGGCGGCGCAGTAGCCTGGCGATGTCGGTGTCGGGATAGGGCGGCGCAGCAGCAGCCTGGTGGCGTCGGCGTTGGCGTCGAGAGGAGAATGGGAGATGGGGGGAAATTTCCCCAAGTGTTGGCTTATATAGCCACGCCTTTAGTCCCGGTTTGTGGCACCAACCAGGACGAAAGGTCCCCTTTAGTCCCGGTTGGTGCCACAAATCGGGACGAAAGGTCAATTTCCAGTAGCCCAGAGGGCGGGAAGCAGAGCCCTTTGGTCCCGGTTGGTGCCACCAACCGGGATGAAATGGGGGGCATTGGTCCCGGTTGGTTCGTCCTGGTTGGTGCCACCAACCGGGACCAAAGGGCTGGTGCTGCCGCGGCCACATGTTTAGTCCCACCTCGCTAGTTGAGAGGCATCTGGACTGGTTTATAAGCCCCGCTCCCACACTGCTATCGAACTCCTCTAATCTATTGCAGGCGGTACATGCCTAAACTTTATCCATGCCCTGTTGGGCCTGCTGGGCCCGCGGGCCTGCATCCTGGCCCATGAAAGATGGGTTTCTAGTCGTATGCACGCCGTGTTGCCTTAGTAGGTGGGCAATTTTTTCTGTTATTTTTTTTCTATTTTTTTCCTATTATTTTAGTTCATTCTTTTTAACAAATAAATACTTTGATAATTTTAGTTAATATTTTAGTTGATTCTTTTTAGTTCATTCTTTTTAACAAATAAATAATTTGATAATTCTAGTTAATATTTTAGTTGATTCTTTTTAGTTCATTCTTTTTAACAAATAAATACTTTGATAATTTTAGTTGATTCTTTTTAGTTGATTATTTTTAACAAATAAATACTTTGACAATTTCAGTTAATATTTTAGTTGATTATTTTTAGTTGATTCCTTTTAACAAATAAATACTTTGATAATTTTAGTTAGTATTTTAGTTGATTCTTTAAGCTAAATGACCCTGAAATTAAAAAGCACTACAAATGAAGTCTAAAAAGGTTGAAAGTTGGCATGGTATCATCATTTCACCCACATAGCATGTGCTAAAAAGTTGAGAGGGTTACGGCACAAGCTGGATGCACTTCGTGTACAAAATGGACAATCTCTTTCGAAGTATTAGCGTTTCGGACGAAAACTCATCTGTTACAAAGGGATTTCATTTTTTTGAACTTATTTTAACTCCAGACTTTTTGTGTGTTCAAAATGCACCATTCAAAGCCACATCATCAATTTTCAACCCTTTCTGACTTCATTTGGTATTTTTCATGCATTTACTGATTTTTTTAGCTAAATGACCCTGAAATTGAAAAGCACTACAAATGAACTCTGAAAAGGTTGAAAGTTGGCACGGTATTATCATTTCACCCACATAGCATGTGCTAGAAAGTTGAGAGGGTTACGGCAAAAACTGGATGCACTTCGTGTACAAACTAGACAATCTCTTTCGAAATATCAGGGTTTCGGACGAAAACTCATCTGTCACGAAGGCATTTCATATTTTTAAAACTTATTTGAACTCTAGACTTTTTGTGCGTTCAATATGCACCATTCAAAGCCACATCATCAATTTTCAACCCTTTATGACTTCATTTGCTATTTTTCATGCATTTAATCTTTTCTTTGAGCTAAATGAACTTGAAATTGAAAAGCAGTACAAATAAACTCTGAAAAGGTTGAAAGTTGGCATGGTATCATCATTTCACCCACATAGCATGTGCTAAAAAGTTGAGAGGGTTACGGCAAAAACTGGATGCGTAGAATAGTTGTGGAGAGAAAGTCTTCACTTTTTCTTCGCGTGTGTCCCTTGCTTATTGTGCCGTAACCATGGATAATCTTCATTGTTTAACAGGGTGCTTGGGTCAGCCTTGACTTTGAAGGGAGGAATTTCATGAAACTTTTCATAATCTTCAGACATGTCTGTCTTGCCCTCCACTCCCACGATGTCTCTTTTCCCTGAAAGAACTATGTGGCGCTTTGGCTCATCGTATGATGTATTCGCTTCCTTATCTTTTCTTTTTCTCGGTTTGGTAGACATGTCCTTCACATAGAAAACCTGCGCCACATCATTGGCTAGGACGAATGGTTCGTCTGTGTACCCAAGATTGTTGAGATCCACTGTTGTCATTCCGTACTGCGGGTCTACCTGTACCCCGCCTCCTGACAGATTGACCCATTTGCACCGAAACAAAGGGACCTTAAAATCTTGTCCATAGTCAAGTTCCCATATGTCCACTATGTAACCATAATATGTGTCCTTTCCCCTATTGGTTGCTGCATCAAAGTGGACACCACTGTTTTGGTTTGTGCTCTTTTGATCTTGGGTGATCGTGTAAAATGTATTCCCATTTATCTAGTACTCTTTGTAAGTCAATACAGTCGAAGATGGTCCCCTGGCCAACGAGTACAACTCATCTGCAATAGTGTTGTCACCCATGAGATGTGTTTGCAACCAACTGCCGAAAGTCTTGATGTGTTCATATGTAATCCAGTCGTCACACTGCTCTGGGTGTTTGGAGCGCAGAATATTCTTGTGTTCATTGACATACGGGGTCACCAAGGTAGAATTCTGTAGAACTGTGTAGTGTGCTTGAGACCAAGAATGTCCGTCCCTACATATTATTGAGTCTGCTCCTAGCGTGCCTTTCCAGTCAGTCTCCCCTCATACCGCGATTGAGGGAGACCAATCTTCTTAAGGTCAGGAATGAAATCAACACAAAACCCAATGACCTCCTCTGTTTGATGGCCCGTGGAGATGCTTCCTTCTGGCCTAGCACGGTTACGAACATATTTCTTTAAGGCTCTCACGAACCTCTCAAAGGGGAACATATTGTGTAGATATACAGGGCCCAGAATGGCAATCTCGTCGACTAGATGAACTAGGACATGCGTCATGATATTGAAGAAGGATGGTGGGAACACCAGCTCAAAACTGACAAGACATTGCACCAAATCACTCCTTAACCTTGGTAGGATTTCTGGATCGATTACCTTCTGAGAGATTGCATTGAGGAATGCACATAGCTTCACAATGGCTAATCGAACGTTTTCCGGTAGAAGCCCCCTCAATGCAACCGGAAGCAGTTGCGTCATAATCACGTGGCAGTCATGAGACTTTAGGTTCTGGAACTTTTTCTCTGCCATATTTATTATTCCCTTTATATTCACGAGAAGCCAGACGGGACCTTCATACTGAGCAGGCATTCAAAGAAGATTTCCTTCTCTTCTTTGGTAAGAGCGTAGCTGGCAGGACCTTCATATTGCTTGGATGCATGCCGTCTTTTTCGTGCACACGCTGCTGGTCCTCCCGTGCCTCCGGTGTATCTTTTGTCTTCCCATACACCCCCAAAAAGCCTAGCAGGTTCACGCAAAGATTCTTCGTCACGTGCATCATGTCGATTGCAGAGCGGACCTCTAGGTCTTTCCAATAGGGTAGGTCCCAAAATATATATTTCTTCTTCCACATGGGTGCGCGTCCCTCAGCGTCATTCAGAACAGATAGTCCGCCGGGACCCTTTCCAAAGATTACTTGTAAATCGTTGACCATATCAAGTATGTGATCACCAGTACGGACGACGGGCTTCTTCCGGTGATCTGCCTCACCTTTGAAATGCTTGCCTTTCTTTCGATATTTATGGTTGGTCGGAAGAAATCGACGATGCCCCGGGTACACATTCTTCCTGCATTTGTCCAAATATATACTTTCGGTGTCATCTAAACAGTGCGTGCATGCGTGGTATCCCTTGTTTGTCTGTCCTGAAAGGTTACTGAGAGCAGGCCAATCATTGATGGTTACAAACAGCAACGCATGTAGGTCAAATTCCTGTTGTTTGTGCTCATCCCACACACGTACACCTTTTCCATTCCACAGCTGTACAAGTTCTTCAACTAATGGCCTTAGGTACACATCAATGTCGTTGCCGGGTTGCTTAGGGCCTTGGATGAGCACTAGCATCATAATGATCTTCCGCTTCATGGACAACCAAGGGGAAGGTTATAGATACATAGAGTCACGGGCCAGGTGCTATGATTGCTGCTCTGCTCCCCAAAAGGATTAATGCCATCAGCGCTTAAACCAAACCATACGTTCCTTACGTCACCTGCAAAGTCCCCCCACCTTCTCTCGATTTTTCTCCACTGCGACCCGTCAGCAGGTGCTCTCAACTTCCCGTCTTTCTTACGGTCTTCTTTGTGCCATCGCATCAACTTGGCATGCTCTTTGTTCATGAACAGACATTTCAACCGTGGTATTATAGGAGCATACCACATCACCTTGGCAGGAACCCTCTTCCTGGGGCGCTCGCCCTCAACATCACCAGGGTCATCTCGTCTGATCTTATACCGCAATGCACCGCATACCGGGCATGCGTTCAATTCCTCGTACTCACCGCGGTAGAGGATGCAGTCATTAGGGCATGCATGTATCTTCTGCACCTCTAATCCTAGAGGGCAGACAACCTTCTTTGCTTCGTACGTACAGTCGGGCAATTCATTATCCTTTGGAAGCTTCTTCTTCAATATTTTCAGTAGCATCCCAAATCCCTTGTCAGTTACACCATTCTCTGCCTTTCATTGCAGCAATTCCAGTGCGGTACCGAGTTTTGTGTTGCCATCTTTGCAATTTGAGTACAACCCTTTTTTATGATTCTCTAACATGCGATCGAATTTCAACTTCTCCCTTTCACTTTCGCATTCTCTCTGTGCATCAACAATGAAGATCATCATCGGGCACATCGTCTGGTTCCTCTTAATCTTCAGCTTCCCCCATTGCAGCATCACCGTATTCAGGGGGTGGATAGTTGTTATCATCCTCTTCTTCTTTGTTGTCTTCCATCATAACCCATCTTTCTCCGTGCTTGATCCAAACATTATAGTGTGGCATGAAACCCTTCTCAAGCAGGTGGATGTGAAGGGTTTTCGAGTCAGAGTAAGCCTTCGTATTCCCACAGATAGGGCATGGACAACACATAAAATCATTCTGCTTGTTTGCCTCAGCCACTTCGAGAAAATTATGCAGGCCCTTAATGTACTCGGAGGTGCGTCTGTCACCGTACATCCATTGCCGGTTCATCTGCGTGCATTATATATAATTAAGTGCGTCAAAAACCATTACAAAACATCATGAATAGAGAAGTGACCAAATTAATAGAAGTTCACCATCACATTAAAACCAAAGTACAGTAGTGATCAAATGTTATTACTGAAAATATAAATACATAAAGTCCATACATAGTTCTCATTGAACAACATATAGCTCTCTAGAGCATCTAATTAAAACATACATTGAAACTATGTAAACCATTTCAATGCAACAACAAATGCGATCATAATCGCAACTAAGGTAACAATTGATCCAACGGCATAATGATACCAAGTCTCAGTATGAATGGCATATTTTTTAATCTTTCTAATCTTCAAGCGCATTTTATCCATCTTGATCTTGTGATCATCGACGACATCCGCAACATGCAACTCCAATTCCATCTTCTCCTCCTCAATTCTTTTCAATTTTTTCTTCAAGTAATCTTTTTCTTTTTCAACTAAATTTAACCTCTCGACAAGAGGGTCGGTTGGGATTTCCGGTTCACATACCTCCTAGATAAAAATATCTATGTCACGTTGGTCGGCATAATTGTCATAAACACTAAATGAAACAAATAGTTGTAAAAGATAATATACCAAATCCGAATCATAGACAGGACGAGGGCCGACGGGGGCGGATACCAAAACCATCACACTATATAATAACAAACAATAATAAAATTAAGAAAATTATACAAGTATCTATCTAAACCATACAAGTAAGATTTTTTTTCTTTTAGAAAGAAGATAAGAAGAAGAGGCTCACCACGGTGGTGCCGGCGACGAGATCGGCGCCGGCGATCGACAACGGTGAGGACGGGGACGGGACAGGACGGACCGGCAAACCTAGACAAATCTTGAGGAAAATGGAGCCGGGACAAGGAGCTTCGAGAGGAGAAAGCTTAAGTGTGGCTCGGGCATTTCATCGAACATCTCATGTGCATAGGAGGTGAGCTAGAGCAACACACCTCTTCCACGGCCGGCCAAAAAAACAGAGCAGTGAGAGAACAGAGCAGTGAGCGGGCAGGGGTATATATAGGCTTCTCTTTAGTCCCGGTTGGTGGCTAGAACCGAGACAGAAGACTGACCTTTTGTCCCGGTTCCAGCCACCAACCGGGACTAAAGGTGCTGGGCCAGGAGCGAGGCCCATTGGTCCCGGTTCGTGTCTGGAACCGGGACCAAAAGTGTCAGACGAACCAGGACCAATAGCCCCCGAGGCCCGGTCGGCGCCCTGGCCTCACGAACCGGGACTGATGCACCCTTTGGTCCCGGTTCTTGAGTGAGTCGGGATTAATGCCCTTATCCTGGCCTCAACCAAAGCCCTGTTTTCTACTAGTGAGGAAGGGTGAGAGCATGCTAATTGTGCAGGGAAGAGAAATATATAAAATGGAAACGAAAATGAGAAACAAAAGAGAAGAATGTTATGATCTCATGATAAGACGTCGGCCACCAGCGAGCGCCCACATGAGTATACCTGTAGGCAGTCCAAAGGTACTAGCATGCATGCCAATGAATGTCACATGCTCTGCCTAATCTGTAATGCTTGGTTCTTCATTCTTTTGCCTATATATATAGTTCATGCTTCTTTTCAATTATGCAATTTAGAAAAAAAAGAGAGTATGTTATTGTGTCATTATACCATGTCAGTATATGTCATGGAGGCCGGTAAAGTGATTATTAGTTAAAAAGAATCTTGGCGCATAAGTCTCACGGAGGGCTAGGCTTCCGCGACTTTCGTGTCTTCAACCAGGCCCTCCTTGCACGGCAAGCATGGCGCCTTCTAACCAAACCCCAAAGTTTGTGTGCGCAGGTTCTTAAGGCAAGGTACTATCCTGATGGCCGCCTCAGGATACAGTCTTCTCCGGCAACGCATCCCCCACATGGCAGGCCATCCAGCATGGCCTGGAACTACTCAAGAAGGGCATCATCTGGCGCATAGGGGATGGGCAAAGCATCCGTATCTGGAGGGACCGATGGGTTCCCCGTGAGCCTTCACGCCTTCTAATTACCCAGCAGGGCACCTGTCGCTTGCGTCGAGTGGTGGAGCTGCTGCATGCGGATGGTTCCTGGCGCCTTGACCTCCTCCGCCGCTACTTCCACCCGGCCGATGTGGAGGTGATCACCTCCATCCGCACATCGACACACATCACGGACGACATCATCTCCTGGGCACCGGAAAAGAATGGTATCTTCACCGTTCGCTCCGCTTACCTGTTCGCCATGGACGAGCGCGAGCGTCCACTGGCCACCGCCACGAGCAGGGCACCGGATGGTCGTCGCGCCATCTGGAAGATCATATGGGGGTGCCCTGCTCCCCCTAAGGTACGCGTGTTTGCTTGGCGGATCGTTACGAACTCGCTTGCTTCGTGGGCGAACAAGTTCTCTCAGCATCTTGAGGTTTCTGACCAATGCCCCTTGTGTGGACTCGAACGGGAGGACGTGTTCCATGCCCTTTGCAGGTGCCCCTTGGCGATGGAGTTGTGGCGAACCATGGCAATGGATTGGTGCATTCCGAAGGTGGAGGAGATCCGGAATACTGGGCCGGACTGGCTATTTACCCTGCTAGATCCCCTAGACGAGGCAACGAGGATGATAGTGCTGATGATCATGTGGAGGAACTGGCACGTCCGGAACGAGATCACTCATGCCAAGAAGCCGCCCCCAGCCGAAGCATCACGACGCTTCTTGCATGGGTATATAACCTCGTTACTCTGTCTCCAACAACACCCACACGCGGATATGATCAAGGGCAAGATGACGGTCCTCCCACCACAACTTAATACCCGCCCCCCAAAGGCAGCACAGGAGAGGACATGGACTGCACCAAGGCCGGGCTTCACAAAGTTGAATACTGATGGTAGTTATGTTGTGCCTTCAGGCGCAGCCGGAGGAGGGATGATTTTGCGCGATGACCGGGGAGAGATTATCTATACCGCATGTAGAGAACTGCGCACATGCAATACCGCACTCGGTGCTGAACTGGCGGCGTGTAAGGAGGGCCTGGAGTTGGCCTTGCACAGGACTGAGCTGCCCGTAACGGTTGAGCTAGATTGTGTAGAGGCTGTGGCGATGATCACAGCCCGTACGGAGGACCGTTCAGTTTATCGTGCCCTGGTCCAGGAGATCAAAGGACTAGAGGCTGGTGCTGGAAGAGAGGTTTCCTTTATTTCTTGTTCTCGTTCACAAAATAAATGTAGCCATGAACTTGCCTCTTATGGGCGTAGGACCCCAGGACCGCTGTGTGGTTCCTCTCGGGGATTGAGTCGGTTGTACGTTTGGCCGCGGCTGAGAAGCCACCTTGAGCAATGAGAAATCCTTTTCCCCCGCCAAAAAAAAAAGAATAGGTCAAGCTTGATATGTTCTAATCCGTAGTTACCTAACCTTTGCTTCAAAGTAGTCATGCATTATGTGATTATCAAGCTTCAATTGCCTTATGCTTTTGTTGATTAATTCCAGCTTATCTAGGAGGAAGATGATGTGCAACCAGTGAAGAAGATATATTAGGATGGAACTCGAGGCATATTGTGGATTAGTATCTATAGTTTTTTGCTGCCTATAAAGCAGAGGTCTGCGTGACAAAACAGAAGTTTCCATGAATTACAACTTTATAAGATTTAGGTCCCACTATAATGTTGTTGATGATAGATTAGTGCAACATATTCTTATAAGTTTAGTTTCCTCCTCACATCCGTGGGTGACCACCAGTCTGACTTATCATATATACAATCTCTGATTATTTGAGAAAGTAAGCAATTAGTTCAGATCATGCTACTTCCAATTATAGCTTCCTCTCCGTTTATAGTTCAGTAGTAGTGCACTAGGTGTTCTTGATCATATCCCAAATTTTCATTTCCATTGCAGTTTCTTCTGTTGTTACAACTAATAAATTGCTTGTGCTATATTAGGAATGAATACAGGAGTGATGTGTTGTCTGATACATACTACATAGGTGCTTTGGTTATTGTCTCAAGAGGTAATCCTATTATTCCAACTTCATACCTGCACTACATCCAGTTGCATGCTTGGTCATGGTATGAGCGTGGTATAACTTGGTGCTAACTAGCTAGATTCATCTCATAAATCCCCTACCAAGACTTCTGTTAAATTCCTGTGCCTATTTACTTTCTACAGAAGTACTTTCATTAGCCTGAATTGGTGTCACATTGATTAGGACACACTGCATTTACGCATTCTCCCCACATATTCAAGATTTGTTCCATAACAAGGTATATATAAAGTGACTGCTGAGAAACCGCACATACATTTGGATAAAATATGTCTCCTTACTGTCTTTCCTTTCTGCCCAAACAATAATGCGGGAGCTGTGATGTGCATATATTGATATATATATATATTTAAGCATTTATGCATTCAAAATGAGCTACACATATAATAGTGTTTACGTCAGTATACTCCTCATTACACACCATCTTGTGCATTTTCCATTTATTATACTTAAATTTTCCTCTACACTCTCTTTTGTTGTTAATTTGAAATTTACGCCATGATTTATTTTCCGGGTTTAGATGTATATTTTGTGAGAAGACATCCAAACACTCTTTCATTTAGCAGCAAGTGTTTTTGAAAGTTCTACAGAAGCTGGATGAGGAGGACCCTGCAATGACCTCTTCGCGAGAAACTACACCCATTCCTTGTACCATGAGACCTCATTATCTTAATGTCTCCATGGAAGTTCCCTTCACATAAATGTACAACCGCTGTAAACTTCTAATGTTGTTGGCACGATCCAAATATTGCAGGTGAAACAGTATCGGCAGACGATCATGACAGGGAGGTGCAGTTCAGAAAAGTGGATGTCCATCGAAGGAGTGCTTCTCCTTGGGGCTGATTGCACTGGCCATACTAAGCGGCAGCAGAGGAGAGACAAAGTAACATGGACAAATAGAAAAAAAAAACATTTTGTATATTTCTGTTTGATTGATTACAGGTTTACCAGGTACTTCAAGTTGCATAATTGCATTAGTAAAGTTCCTCCAATGATAAGTGGCCAAACATGTTGTCTAAACAAGTAGATACATCAACGTGGGTCAAAAGAGTATCATATTATAAAAGATCACTTGGTGTGAAACTAGGTGTTGGACTCGTACATGGGCATGAATCCACTCTTTGGAGGACCGGCAACTGCATGTGTGGGTTATCAATATTTTTTCTGCTAAAATATCTTATACCAAAACCGCTTATGGTTAAGTATGAATACTAAAAAAAAATTAAAGACCCGTAGCAACGCACGGGCATTCTACTAGTTATGTATAAGAGCTGGACGTGCCATGTAGGAGGGGTATGCGTTGATAAGTCTATGAAACTCTCTCTGTGTTTCTCTGTTCTCTCGTCCTCATCTGTACTCCATTTCCCATCCTCAAATCTCACCCGTATCTTGGTGATGAATGAAGCTATGATCCGGGACATTACAATTACATGGATTGGCACAATTTGCGCCAAATTGCATTGACTATCATGCAATTAATTATGATTAGCATTATGATTACTAGCACATATGTCCATGCGTTGCAACGGGAGATAAAATAGTACAACTCGTAAATTTGATAAATTTGGTTTGCAAATTTCATCAGCACATGACAAATCATAATAGTGTACATGCCCATTTTCTTATTTGGTTTTGCAGGTTCACGTTGTCCCTGCCCATATGTTTCGAAAGGTCATCATTCATCAACGTTACCAAGTCTTGGATATAGAGGGGTGGGTTGCTGGAGAGATTAACCTGCACGTTGGCTTCCACGTCGGTTGGCGTTCTCCCCGGCGCCGTTCACTTCAGCTCCTCGAGGTTTCTCTTGTGGTCGCCTTCGGCCTCGGCAACCTATGAGGGCGCCTCTTCCTGCACGACAGTGACGCACATGCTCAACCTCTCCCCTTCTTCTTCGATTTGACCATCTCGGAGACGAGATCGAGTAAGCGATTCGAAGAAAATAGGGGATGCACAGAAGGAGGAGATGTACACAGACCTGTTACCTGTAGATAATGGAGGAAGTGACTCCGGCCGCCGCCATCGCCATGATCCTTCTTTCGTGCGAGATTTGGAGAGTCGATCTAGAAGGGCAACGATCTCAGCGGCTACACTTCGCATGATGTGCTTGGCAATCCGTTTGGCCCGCCGTTGCCATCGCTAACACTCTCTCTCTTTCTCTCTCTCTCGGTGACGACGGCAGCGGCGGCGCACCTGAGGGGTCCGGGGTGTGGGTGCGAGGTGCGCGCGGGAAGGTGAGGGAAGGGGCTGCCTAGGTGGGGCTACGAATACACGGAGCAGAATCAGGTTCATTCGTTCTTCATCCAACATTCGAGAATGTCAGTGAATCAGATGCTTTGGATTCGGCCACGGGAATAGCTGCCCCAGGACAAACCGAACCGGCCCAGTAAGAGCCCACGCGAGAGAAAAGGTGCCTTCGAAAGCCAGGGATGGCTGAGACGAGCGATCCAACGGCCTAAATTTGTGGGTGCGTGAGAGGGCTCGGAAAGGGTTCAGTTTTACTGTCCTTAATGTATTTAAAGTCAGTGAGAATTATATGTGCATGCAAAATCCTGTGTGCACACGAAAAATGAACATTTAGCTTCTCGGTCTCAACGCGTGTGAAGGAATCAATCCGCTATTTTTTCATTCATTGATCGAGGGCATTTAAGAGTTTTGTTACGTCATTGTACACTAGAGAAGGCCCATAAGTTATTCAATCTAGCCTTCCTTTCAATCCTTTCAATCGATGGGATTTTAAGGTATGAAGTTTCTGAATATTCTAGGAAAGATGAATAATTTTTTAAATCCTGAATAATTTTTGTAAATTATGTACACTTTCAAAAAAATGCGAACAAAATATGAAAGAGAACATCTTTTAAAATTCACAAACATTTTCTGAAAACACCAAGTTTTTTATAAAAACATGAACATTATTTGAATTTATGAACATTTTTTTTTGAAACAGGAACATGTGTTGAAAACTCATAAGATTTTTACAAAATGTGTATCTTTTATACACGAATTTATTTTTTATTTTGAAAATTTCACTAAAAAAAATATTTTTTGAATTTGGAGCATTTTTTTTAAATTCCATTTTATTTTTAGAAATCTCGAACAATTTTGAAAAACAATACTTTTTTGAAAAAAAAGGGGAAACTTTTTGCAAGGTTCGAATATTTTTCAAAATAGCAAAAAAAAATTGGAATTCTGAACATTTTCCAAAATTTGGTTTTTAAAATTCTAATTTTTTTAGAATTTTAATTTACTAAATTAATTCTAAAAGAAAAATAACTTGGAAGGGGAAAAAGAGATAGGGAAAGAAGAATAAAAATAGATGTAAAACACAGAAAAAAAAGAAAAATGGTCCAGCCCATTATTGGTTGTCCTATGCGAAATCTGACTATTTGTCGCCCAGTGCGTAAAATAGAATTTTCATAGCTGCGTGGGCAGAAAAATAAGTGGGCTGGCTTCGCTGGGCCACAGCACGCGACCCGCGTACGTAAATTCTTTTCTAGCAGGTAAACGCATAAGAATTTAGTACCACCTCGGATAGAGAAAAATTCTTTTCGACGGTGAACAGATGAAAAAATTGGCGAAACGCATCTTGCTTTATTAGTAGGTATAGATATAGATATAGATTTATGGACTCATCTAATCATCTTTGCTTGCACTTACACATTATACACCGGTACACATTACCATAAGATACAACATTACACTTCAAGTTGTACAACTATGTACAATCTCCAATGAGCAATGAATGAATGAGTGCACGTATGACTTGCACGGGCCGTTGGCTTGGTCACCCCCTTCTTCTGGCGGCAACAATGGCGACCAAGGAGAGGGCGGCCACCGACGACGCCCAGATGACGCCGGGGCGGTAGCGGACGAGGAAGTTCTGCATCCTCATGTCGTGGAACCGCCTCACCTTCGCGATCTGCACGTCCATGGCCATGTACACGGACGGGTACGTCGCGTACCCGTCGATCCGCTTGACCAACTCGTGCACCTCGGCGCCGGACGCCCCACCACCGCGCACGGCGCCGGCGCGGCGGAGGATCTTGGCGTCGGCCGCCTCGTCGACGAGCTCGTTCATCATCTGGAAGTAGCGCGTCACCGGCTTGTTCTGCTCCTCGTACTCCCGCGCCAGCAGGTTCCTGGCCACCGTGGCCAGCTTGAAGTCGTACACCAGCGCCGGCAGCTGCAGCCCGGCGGACGCCTCGTCGAACTCCACCGTGGCGCGGCCGTCCTCCCCCGGCGCGATCCGCACGCCGGAGCGGCTCAGCTCCCTAGCCGTCGGCATGCGGGACGTCCTGCCGCCGCCGGCCGCCCCCTTCTCCGCGCCCGGCGGCGTCGGCACCACGCTGGCGTGCAGGAAGTCCAGGAGCACGATCTCGTGGTTGCCATCGAACAGACCGCGGTCCACGGCCGGCAGCTGCTTGTTGAAGAAGGGCGAGTAGTACCAGCAGAAGGGCCTGACGACGTCGTCGAAGAAGGTGGCGGAGGTGAAGCCCAGCTTGTACCCCTCGAGGGATTCCCGGAGCCCCTCGAGCTTAGCGTCGGCTGCTACGGCGCGTACCGCGTCCTGGACGTGCTCGACGACGTCGAGGACGACCTTGAGGGGGAGCTGGTTCTCCAGCTTGATCACGTCCATGACGATGTCCTGCATGTGCGTGGACTTGAACCCCTCGTCGACGGCGTCGCGGCTGACGCCCTCGGCGGCCTTGACCAGCCTCGTGAGGAAGCCAACGACGAGGAAGACGGCGTCAATCACTTGCTTGTCGTCCGTCTCTTCTTCTTCGTCGGGCAGCTCAGCCGCCGTTTTCGTCTGCTTCTCCGCTGATCCATCTTCTCCGCCGCCGGCGCCGGCTACAAATCAGAGCCCGCGTCCATGGTTAATGCCAAGAAATAAATCATGCACATTCCTCTAACAAACTAATGGTGTCATGCGTGCGTGCTTGCGTACGTACCATCAGGCGTGGCCGAAACAGGCATGGCACCCGACGCTGCTTTGCTGAGGGCATCCGCCACCGCCGTCGCCGCGCCTTTGGTCTGCGGTGCCGGTGGGCCGTCGTCGGGGATGCGGGAGCGGCACCCGCGGGCGAGGCGGAGGAGGAGGCTGGTGGCGAGGGGCTTGGCGCCGTCGTCGACGTGGCGGCCGGTGACGGACTCGTAGACGAGCGCCGCCTTGACCCAGAGGCTGTTGCGGCGGTCGATGCCGCTGCCGCCGTCGCGCGCGAAGAAGACGCTGCGCGGCACGAACTCGGACGGGTTCTCCGCCTTCACCCGCCTGTACGCCGCCGACTCCAGCATCTTCTCCGACCGCGCCATGGACGAACTGACACACACACGATATCGAGCTAAGCTTCAAGCTGCCGTACGCGCTGGTGTTGCCTGGTTACCTTGTTTAGATAGTCCAGGAAATGAGAATGAGATGGCTAGAGATGAGGCGCCAAGAGAGATTTATAGGCTGGTTTTTCTAGGAACTGGTGATGCACACGTAATTTGCCATGTGCCTGCGGGGACAAGGAATCGAGGATGGTCGCGACGTACGTCCAACGGGGAAGGATTGATACCCTTTTTTTTTTTGAGTAAGGGAAGGATTGATACCTAGTTGACATGACCCGTCCTGGTTTCTTGTTGGGTCAGGCCTATATGAGGTGGTCACGCCAAGCATAAAGCCAGTAATAGGTTTGCAGGGCAGGAAGGATGTGCCAATGCATAGATGCACTTCAAGCCCGACCGTGGCCGTGAGCACAAGGCACACCTGACCTGGGCCCATCGCCCCCTCCTGTCTCGGAAGATTCATCGACGACGCCATTGGTCCATTGCAACGCCTTCATCATCAGTACTCACCGAGTCACCACAACCACGACGACGACAACAACAATAGCAAAGATAGAATTCTCCAACAGGTCAAAATTTGTAAGCTAATGACAAGACAACATACACAGAAGGGAACAAACTTCACAATCACTAAGGCTAAAGAGTCACCAGTTGGTTTCTGATTTCAGCTGTAACATGGACCGAGAGGGCCGCCAACTGAGTGGTGCTTTGCTGTTAACCATTCCTGCAGCACCTCCCTTCCTTATTCCCCAAAACTGTAACTGTGATCCACCCGGAGCTGCCACCGCAGCGGCACAACCTTCATCTACTCTTGAACCGGCGAACCAAGCAAGCAGGCGCATTGCGACTCTACTGTAGCAGGACAACGCAATGTACAGGGGTATCCTTCCAGGCCGCGGAAGGACGAGGAACATGTCTTCAGAGCTCAAGGAGACTGCCGCTTCAACCTCCCCAGTCCCCGTCTACATGACGTAGGGTTGGTCCACGAAGGCCCACTCGAAGATCTGCTCGTACTGCTCGGCGGCATGGTCCCACGTATGGTCTTTCGTCATGCCTCGCTTCATGAGCCCCTCCCAGGAGGGCTTGTGCTCCCTGAATGTCGAAATCGCAGTTCGCAATGCCTGCACAAGGGTAAAAAATGTAAATTTTCACTCGGAACAACCCGACATTGGCAGTTCGCAATGCCTGCACATTGGCTAGTTACACGAATCGTAGACACCAGACGACATTCTGGCCCCCATCGGAGAACCAAAGCATGGTATGAGTTATCGTTACAAAAATTAAATTAGCAGAATCCAAGCAAAATGCCTCAGGGCAATCACTATATGATTAGTATAGATAAAGTGGGTCCATCAGGCTAGGTCTATATACAAGGGGCACTAAGGTGCCATGCTACAGCCAAGATCGATCCTATAACCGGACAAGAGCTCAGCAAAAACTTACCCACAACATCTTGTCCACGGTTAGCGGTGAGAACGCCCACCTGCAAGTACAGAACAGTGACAGTTAATCATCACAGGTTGATTTATGGCGCAATGTACCCCGAAGACATTGCAAAAAGATACACTGAAAGTTAGCTAAACTTGAGCAGTACGTACCCTGTACCCTCCTCTCCTTTTGCACCAAAAGGGTTGAAGGTCTCCACTGTGTCCTGTTGAATACACGAGACAATTAGAACATTTGCGTTGGAGCCAACATAAGAATAATTCTCAGGGCAGTTGTCTTACTCGGAGGCCTCCAGTTCCATGAACTACAGGAACTGTGCCATATTGCATAGCATATAGCTGATTAAGACCACAAGGTTCGAATCTGGATGGCATTAACAATATATCGCAACTGCACAAAAAGAGACATATTTTTTAAAACATTATGATATATCTAAGCTGAAAACGAAGGTCTTATTTAGAAGTTCTCTGCATACCCTGCAGTTATTCTGTGGGAAACTGGAACACTAAATCCAACCCATCCACGGAATTTATCCTTGTAGCTCGACTCGGTAGATCTCATCCAGCCTTCAAAAACCGGATCCCCAGATCCAAGCATGACCTGTTAAAATAAGAGTAAAATGATACCACTGATCGACTGGATCTAGCTGGCTACAAACTGCTAAAATCACCCTAGGTCCTCCTCTTTGTCTTCAGGCAATGTTGAAACAAGAAATGTTGGAATGGAGATAAGAGCATGTCTGCAGTTCACCGAGCCAATTTTATTGTAGAGTATGTTTGTTACGCGCATGCATGTGTTTGTATGCCAAAACATGTTGTTGAGTGTGTTAGATCACATAGACTACAGGATAGTCCAGCTATAGTGGCACTGCATGGTCAGTGCTACACATATATTTATTGCTTCCAACTTTGTTTCAAAACTTGCAGTCGCATATTACTGAATAGCATTAAAATTATCACGGAAGGAATAGCTGGAACTTATGTTTGTATTATACTACCCCACACCTACATGTTTGATTCACACTCTAGTCTCAAGCAAAAGAATGTGGACTTACAAACTGCACGTCCTCCCTCATAAGATCTGGAATGGCCATTTTAATGAGATCAATGCCTTTCTGGTAATCCAGTCTTCCAATAAAGCCAATCTGTGAATCAAGCTAATCAGATGATTCGCAAGTTTTTTTTAGGGATTTAAAAAAAAATCTTAGGGGTTGGTATCTAACCAGAGGAACATCCTCCCTTACAGGTAAACCCAGCTCCTTCTGCAATTCAGCTTTACATTTGGCCTGACAAGTATGCCAAACCACATAGGATTAGTTAGTGAGAACATCATGGGAATCAAACTAGCAAAGGAAAAAAAAGTACTAGATCACATATACATGTTACATATAGGGTACTATCCACACACCTTTCCAGAGAGGTCATCGACAGAATAATGATGAGGGAGACACTTATCCGTGGTGGGGTTCCAATCATTAATGTCAATTCCATTTACAATTCCTGCATACCCAAAGAGCAAACTGAATTAATTCTTGCAACCCATCCATCTATTTCTGTAAATATGTTTCAGAAGAAGATAAGTGGATTCAAATATAGTTACCATTCAATACACTTTTTCGGGAGCTTAAGAGCTCATTGAGGCCCTGTCCACCTTCAGCAGTTGTGACCTCCCATGAATAACCCTAGAAACAAAAGATAAAATTATTTCTTAATTGGGTGAAAGACAGGGCAATTGAACTGAAGAACATCCCGCAAAGAAAAAGAGAAGTATGAGTATTTCACCTGACTGACGGTCACAATTCGATCTGCTGTCACAACTGCTCCTTTCAAAAAGTTAACTGCCTCACCCTTGTCAAGGGCATGCCTCCTTGCCCATTCTGGAAATACCCATTCTAAAGCTCCATACCATTCAGGTGGCAATCCCAGATCAGGATATGTACTTGCAGGCTCCACACCCTAATGACATTGAAATAACATACAGTATGACGATACGCGTGAACCGACTTACAAAGCCATGTACAGATAATGAAAAGGGATAGACCCAAACCTGATGTGCTAAATTATGTATAACAAGAGTGCTGCGGGAATCTCTGTAAACACCGTATGGTCTATATTTTGCAGCAAGAAGGCTGAATAAAAATTGACTGATGTCAGCAACAAAGTTGATTACGTAATGAAAACCAATTTAACATGCAACACTGGCGACAAGAAGGGGAACACGACATGGCAAACAGCACAAGAGCAAAAGGAAATATGCATCTAACATCGACACTTGTACAAGATAAGCCAGCTAGCCAACATCAAGCAGCTACAATTCACCATCTGAAATTGCCCCAAACAAGTAGCGTCCAAACATGCTGAACCATATTCATGACTCGTATAATGGAACAAATGAATTGCCCCATAAACCTCAAGTGGTTCTGACATGTCCTAATTCCTAAAACGCATGCACCATGATCTCCCCAAAACACATGTATATCATGACCGTTACTTTTATAGGTGTAACTGCAAATTACGGTGTGAAAGCTTAGGTGGTACCCAGGGTCCACAAGATACTAAAATCATCAAAACGTGCATTTTTCAGATTATCTGAAAATTGGTGGCAGCAGACCACCAGTCCACCCCCTCAGCCGCGAGAAAAGGTACATCTCCGGTGATCATGCTCATAGCTTGGTGGATTTGGAAGCAGCGCAACACGGTCATCTTCGATGAATTGACCTTGCGCAGTCTAGCATTGCTAGCTTACTTGACACAATCAAGGCTAAGGCCCGGCTGTGAGCGAAGGCAGGGGCAGTGGGGCTTGCATCGCTTCTTCCGGCAGCGCCTAGTTCTCAGGGGTGCGGTGTTGTAATTTTGGGTCCCCTCTTTGGGATTGTACATAAACTCTTTTTCTATCAATGCATCGAGACACAAAGCTTTAGGCATTTTCTCAGGGAAAAATCAGATTAGCTACGAACTAGTGAAGTGCAATCTCTGAACTTGTAAATCTCAAAACACATTATGTTTGCCAGAATAAATTGTTAACTAAAGCTAAAGATGATTGATTGAGGAAATCCTTGAGAGTTATTCACTCCGGTAACTTTTAGACTCCATAAGCATATATGCAATATAATAACAGACAGGAAAAAAGCATAAAATAAATGTAGTACAGCATGGGCATACTGCAAAGCAGAGAATGAGTGAAGGATTGGACTTTCAGATCCACAAACATACACTGGCACAAGGCTGGCATGCCAATCGTTCACAACAAACATGCAATTCTGTCCATAAATATATCCTCCCAATTCAAGGATTAGTGGGGCCTCGCATGCAGCATAGCAAAGGAGTGTGTATCTGAACTGCACGACATAGAGCAGCCGGTCAGCTAGGTGGTACAACTTACGACTTAATCAACTAGGAGCTTAGTATAACAGTGTAATGTACCTGATTATCACCAAAAGCACCAAAATTATCTCCGTACAAACTTCCTGGTCTATGATATGACGGATGATCGACAAACACCTGAACAAAAGTGTTGATTGAAATGAGAATAAAAATAAATAGCCAAAATAAATGCAAGCATTAGGCACTTGCCGCTTAGAATAAGAAGTAAACTTATGAACAACTTAACAATGTATATGTCAACATAGGCACTCTGTAAGGAGCAAAAAAAGTATCACTGGACAAAAATATCACCAGACGATCTGTGGACGGAAAGCCACTGTTTTTGAAGTTCCTGATAGCATCTAAAATGATCTTCATTTAGTAAAACAATGCCAATAGTTTGGGGTGCTGTCAGTCACAAGGCCCCCCTCACCTTTTGGTGTCGCTGCCTTAGCATGCTTTTTTTGGTTCAATTGCCATTGTTAGCTCTTTGAAATAAGTTCATTGCTTTCTATCTATATCACAACAGAGCACCTGCCTTTGTTAAGGGACGAAAGTGTCTTCCTTGCACCCACATTTTGTCCTCAGAACAATGATGGTGCACTGAATGCACAGTACTCCCATGATTGAGGCCAAGATAAATGTATACTCTAAGTGCAATTGGCAGAATAAAATTGGTGCTTTAAGATTTTACACCTTATTCACATGAAGTGCTTGGTGCAAACAGAAATGCAAAATCATGTGCAAGCAGTGGCGGCACTGCGTGGCTGTGGGCTCAGCCAACCTACAATTTTTTCAATAAAATAAACTTTAGTTTTCAAATTCCACGTATTAGTCCCTGAAAGTTAAAGGCATCGACACCAAAAATACTAGGCACATGCATGACTTCCATGGATATATCATATTTTGACCGTCATGCGCAGGAGTACAAGGGAAATAACAAGAAAGTATGGAAATCACATATGTCTTTGCAGGGCTAAAAGTAAGTGTAAACAAGGATAAACAATTGCTACAATTCAACAGAGAATAATAAGGTGATTGTATACCCACCCAATCGACGTTGTCTCTATACTCATGAAAAAAGGTTACTTCATGTGATCCCCCAAAGCATGGAATCTGAATGTGCTTCGCAGTGTATAATGCCTTTGCATAGTTTTTATCAGAGGACCCATTCAAGTATCTTGGCATTACAACCATCACACGGTGACCACGAGCAGCAAGAGCAATTGGTAACGAACCACAAACATCTCCCAGCCCCCCTGACTTTGCATAAGGAGCAGCTTCACCAGTCACAAACACGATGCTACGTGTAATTTTAGCTTGAGGTTGCTCGTTCGCATCCATGATCTCAGAATCCTGCTCACTTGCAGCCACAATTATGCTGTCGATGGAATCCTCAGCAATCCCTGGTTGCAAAATGGAAAATATTTATATGGTATATTTGTCAAGACCAGAGTGAGGACAGGTATTAGCAGAACATAATTAATTAATTCTCATAAGATAGCATTCTTTAAAAATTGCATGACAACATTTTAGCAATAATAAGAATGATGCAACCTGCATTCTGTTCTCAGCTAGATGCCAAATTCAGGATGTCTAATATACTACACAGCAAACACAAAGTAGCAGCCCAACAAAGAATCTAACAGAGAGTGAGCTGGGTCTAGTACTCCGCAAAGCACACATGATCCCAGCCTCCCAGGTGCCCATGTGACTTACTGCATGGGCCTCCCATTTCATTGAAAAACAAGACAGCAATACAAGGGTCTTCAGTTTCGATTCTACTTTTGTACTCAAAGGTGGAAGCTCCTTCTAGTTCCTGTAATATAAAACAGAAAGAAGCATTGCATTCCTTGAAGGGGGTGCTCATGTGTCATGTCCACTATGATATCTGTAAAATCAGCTGACTGCTGAGAATATACTATTGGAGACTGATAAATTCCAATGTCCCCATTAGTAGGATGACTTTCACCATTTTTGGTAATGATATCAGGCCAAGCAAAAGACAAACTCCTCAATTTAACTACGTTCCCAACATGCGTGCACTTGTCCTAGCCTTTTCAGTCTTCTTTCTAGTAGCAGTACTAAATTACGATACCAGTCAAGTGATATGTGACCCAACCACGTGCACAGGCCCCGAAACCTCGGCGGTGCACCGCTATCGTATCGACACGCCACCCCAATCAATCATCCCAGGATCCAATAAAACGTCTAGAAAAATCTATTGATCTGCCCGCGTCGATCTCGATTTCTATCTAGCACGCTGGAAAATCTGTACGGCCAATGAACAAGGATCAGAGTTGGATCGACTAAACATCCGTCAGTGAGAAGCCGACAGAAAATTCAGAGATACAGCTCTACTTGGTAATTGGCAGAACGCGCAACGGATTACACACGGGACGCGTGATCTGGGGGTGAGCTGACGGCGGTACCTTCGAGCAGGAGGTCGGGCGCGAGTTCTCCCACGCCGGCGTCGGGCAGGGGCGGCTGCGTCGGCGCCGGCGACTGGGCGGGCGCGGGCGGCGGCGGCGCGAGGAAGCCGGGCACGACGGGCGGGGCCAGCTGCTGCTGCGCGGGGCGCGCCGCGGGGCCCTCCCTGCTGAGCTCGGCGACGTAGCGGCCCCGCGCGACGCGCCGGAGCCGCGCGCGGACGACGCAGGCGGACGCCCGGTGCGCCGGATCGGCGCGCAGGCGGACGCTGGGGGCGAGGCACCCGGCGCCGACGCCCGTCGCCGCCATGGGGGTGGGCCCGCGGAACAGAGGAGGAGGAGGAGGTGCGGACGGACGCACGGTGGATCGCCCCGCTCGGGGCGCGCCTCGCCTCTCTCGAAGTCTCTCGCTCTCTCCTGCTGCTGCCGCTGCCGCTGCCGCAGGGCGCGCTGCCCGGGGTTTTTTAGTGCGCTGCCTGCAAAGGCGGATCGGGGGGTTTGCCGGTGGCCGAGGCCGAGGTGATGGGTGATGAGCCGGTGCCAACTCGGTGTGCACGGGGCGCGGGGAGAGAGAGGGAGTGGGGCAAGGCGAGTGGAGTGGCGCGGACGGACGGAGTTGTAGCTGCGGTTTTCAGTGGCTGTGTGCGGCCCGTGCCTCCGTTGCCATATCTGGCTGGCTGTTGTCACGGTTTGCTCGTGAGCGGCGCGTGGTATTTTTTCCGTTGTGCACCCGGAAAGGCGCGTGCGTTTTCGGTTGGGCTTGTTTTTGTTTGCGTGGAGTGCCGACATGTAGCGTACGCCGGCGAGAAGAGAGCTGGGCCGTCCGAAATGAGAGGCTGCCTCACACGCGAAAATGGATCCAGACAATTGCGTGGTTTTTTTTTTTCTGATCATAGACAATTGCGTGGGTTTTACTAGTGTAAAAAAAAAATACTACCTCCCTCGTGGTCTATTGGTCCCCTTAGCATTTTGTGCTAAATTTTGGCCTTAGATTTAACTAACAAAATGTTCATGCATGTAACAAAAAATAATATCATTGGAAACCATGTTCAAACACGAATCCAACGATATACTTTTTGGTGACATGCATTATTATTTTCTTAGTTAAATCTACGTCCAAAATTTGACATAAAATACTAAGGGGACCAATAAACTAGGCCGAAGATAGTACTAATGAAACTTTAACGGAAATGGGGGCCGCCCCTTGCTCAAAATAAAGAGGGAGAATGCATTCTTTTTATAAAAAAAAAAGGATGCCCTCGAACGCATTCATTTTATTTTGCATTCTCCCATTTTCAAACAAAGGCAGACTTTTTTTGTCGATTTGGCCAATAAAAGCATGATGAGCTGAAAAAAAAACGATAAAACATCGTAAAAACGACTCGGCAACACAAGCCGCAACGCAAACGGTTGTCGTTGTTTTTGCCAGCTATATTTGGCGCAAGACGTGTATATATCCGAAGTCGTGAGAGTGACGATGTTTGTTCCCGCCATCTTTTTTGGGTTCACGTCGCATGTTGCGTATTTAACAACAATACACGTGTGTGGTTATTAAGCAGGACATGACGTGTCGACGCTGGGTGTTGTCGATAGTGCTTCTACTCTTTCTCTAGTGTGTACGATATGCGCACGCCTGTATGAATTTCTGATACATGGGTGTTGTTAACGACTTTTCTTTCCTGCTTTGCAATGAATAAACACGAGGGAAGCCAAGGCGGGTTCAAATGTGCGTCGTTCATTGGATGGAGAGAATGGATGAGTCGACTTCATAGGAGAGAATGGATGAGTCGACTTCATAGGAGTAACGGATATGAGAACATCATTTACATGCAAAACAATAGACTATTTTGTGCATTAATGGAAATACTGCAAAATGAATATGGAATCATATATTCCAGATAATTTAGCACTTAACGTTATCTCTCCGATCAGATCAATGTTATTGTTTCCTAGTTTCATCGTCGGACACATAACCTATTTCTTTGGTCTTCCATTTCCCGTAAAAAGGCAAGCATTTTTCCATTTGCTAATGAAACATGAGAGGAACAAGAACGAAACAAAGACAACATAGTACACCGACCCAACAAAACTGGCCGACAACGCACACGATTTTTTCTTGTTTCCGCCGAGTACATTTTGCAAAAGTCACACATATATCTATGAACTTTTCTCTTTAGTTAGTATGCAAAAAAGTCTATAAAATGATGGTGTTTCCGCGAAAATCATGTTACATTGAAAGATTGTGTTTCTTAGTTACCACTTACCAGAGCGATGATATACATTCACACTTCCATTTTGGACCATATGGGTCAACACTAGTAGTATTTAACACGCATCTACTTCTTTTTTTGGAGGGAATGCCATCATGGCTCATTTTATTGAATTGATAATATAGTTACATCGTTTGCCAAGGCATCAACCAGGAATCCTGGGGGTTCATTGACCCAATTACAAGACTCATTACTATCAAAGGAAAACTCAGCTAGTGTATGCGCTACTTCGTTTGCTTCCCTATTAAAATACATGGAATGAACAGGTCCTATCAAACCAACCAAGATGAAACATTCTGCATAAACTGTCGTTGCTCCGTTCCAAATTCTATCATGTCCTGAACAAGCGTTAATCACCTCACTCGAATCAGATTCTATCTGGATAGAATGAAACCCCATATCATTAGGTAACCTCAAGCCATTTCTCATAGCTAGTGACTCTGCTGTGTGCGCATCAGCTACATGAGGTAAAGGTGAGCAGGAAGCAGCCAAGAATACCCCATATTCATCTTTAATAACTGCACCAGTGCAACCATTCAACTCATCGGCATGAAAAGATGCATCCACGTTGACCTTTACCATTCCAGCCATCGGCTTAGTCCACTTCATAACCGTACGACCCCGCGCGAACAGCCATTGCACTTCGCACTACCGGACAACTTTGGTTGTGTGTTTGCTGTCTTCTCATCCACCATAAGTACCAGCAGGTTGTGGCTATGTCTTCCTTTGCCCAGACTGCTACCATGTTCGGCATCGTAGTTTCAGGTAGTCGCAAGAGATGCTCAAGGACCATTGAGCCCGACCTGTCCTCCAAGGTGGCATCGGTGATCATTCGTGAAAGTCCCAGTAGCCTCCACATCTCTTTAGCTCGAGCACAACCAAATAAAAGATGCATAACATCTTCAGGACCCTGTGAACAAACGGGGCAATGACCAGCTGATCCGACATGTCTGTTGGTTAGAATACTTTTAAGGGGTAATATGCCATGCAGTGCCCTCCAACAGAATATCTTGATTTTTCCAGGGATGCGCAACTTCCATAGAATTGACCAGATCGGGTTTGGTGCTGCAGGGCCAGCCAGCTGATTGGTGTTCTGAAATTGATGATCCCATCACAGTGGTATGCCGATCTAACGGAAAAGAAACCTGAAGATGTACCCTTCCAAGCGACAAAGTCCTCAAAAGAATTGTAGCTTAAGGGAATCTGGAGGATACGGTTGTCCACTGGGTTAAAAATATCTTGTATAAGCTCCTCATCCCATTTCTCCGTCGCAGGATCAATCAACTCATTTACTTTTGTAATTAGAACCCCATTCCTCGGTGTAATAATTTTCCTCGATGGGCTTAAGGGTATCCAATGATCCTCGCATATATTTACCTTTTCACCAGTCCCAATTCTTCAAATGTGGCCACGCTTGAAAGTTTGAATGCCAGCCACAATGCTCTGCCACATAAAGAAGGACCCCTTCTTTGGTCCTCCGAGAGAAGATACCTGAAGGGTAATACTTTGCTTGGAGGATCCTTTTTTTTCTTTTGAAGCTTTTGCTCGGAATATCCTAGCACATAATGATTCTGGGTCATCCAGTAGCTTCCAAACCTGTTTTGCCAACATGGCCAAGTTGAAAGAATGAAGGTTCCGGAACCCCATCCCACCATTTTTCTTGGGAAAGCACAATTTCCACCGTACCCACCAATACATTCTTTTATTATTTTTCATCATCTCCCCACCAGAATCTAGCAATTACATCTGTTATTTCTTTATAAACACCCTTAGGAATTTTGAAGACGGACATAACATACACAGGAATAGCATACATAGAATCTCCTTTCCTTTAGTAGACAATTGTTTCTCACTCATCCATTAGTCCGGGAACATACTCTTTCTACAAAATGATTAAAACAATCAGTCATGTCGGCTCCAACCAAGACTGGTAATCCAAGGTACTTATCAGATAATGCTTCCGTATCAATATGAAGGCATGCACAAATATCATTTTTCAAAGCAGGATTTGTATTAGGGCTGAAAAAACACACTTTGCCACACTCACCAACTGACCAGAATTGTTGAAGTACACATTAAGAGCTTGTTGTAAGGAAGTTGCATTAGTCATATTTGCTTTCATGAGAATAAGGGAATCATCAGCGAATAAGAGGTGTGATACTGATGGTGCATTTCTGCACACCTTAATCCCATCCATGCCACCAACTTCTTCTTATATGTACTTCCTCCGTCTCATAATGGAAGAGCGTTTTTGACACTACACTAGTGTTAAAAATGCTCTTATAATATGGGACGGAGGGAGTACTTATTAGTCGACTCAAGGTGTTGACTTGACACACACCACTGGCTAACTTCACACAAGAGAATTATTATTATTATTATTATTTAAAGTACACATAGCGGGGTTGTCCTTGCCTAATCCTCCATAATGGTAGGTCTTATGCTTGACGAGGCGGAGATCAGCATCGCCATCACCGTAGCGTGTCACCTCCACGCCGATGAGCGTGACCAATTTCTGACCTCTTGCGGAATCGGCCGTCGGCTTCGAGCTGCACGAGGAATGACTGCACCGGTGCCCTGTATAGTGCCCCTTGGGCACTGTGAAGCCCGCCCACTCGCGGCCCATCGTGCCTTGCAGCAGTTCCGAGGCGCAGAGGATGTCCTCGTCTCTCTCCGACAAGCCGAACCAGACGTCGAGCTCCTTGGTGAACACGGCGGGCCCGGAGATCGGCAGCTCACAGTCGGCCACCTTGATCCAGTCGCCAACGCCGATGCCAGGCCGCCACATGTTCTTCTTCATGTCATAGAAGTAGGTGCCATGTGTCTTCGCGGAGACGCAGACGTAGGATTCTTCATCGTCAGCGACCACCGTGCAGGACCGGACGTAGCCATCCGGGTCGTTCCCCGGCTTCCCCGGCTTCGCATAGGGAGGCAGCGGGATGAGATGCCAAGCCATGTATGGTGCATCTTCAGGCGACCAGTACATCGGGTCGATGAGCACCTCCGCGGATGGCCTCGACCCATCGTCGTCGGCGGAGGGTGGGTTGGCCATGACAAACAGGTCGTTGCCGACGGCGAGCGACACGGGCTGATGCTTGAAATACTTTAGGTCGGGCAGCGGGGAGACGGCCCGCCGAGTATCATCGTAGAGGACCGTTCTTCCTTGGTTGTCCATGGCGACGATCTTATCCTTGGCGCGGCCGAAGAGCGCGAAGTCCATGGTCGGACTCCGGATTGATGGGCACATGGTCATGGTTGGGCGAGGCAGGCGGGCCTTGACCGGTACTGCCGCCTCACTAGCTTGCGGTCGTTGATTCTCCATGTTGGAGAAGAAGAGGCGCGACGGTTTGATGCGGTGCACTGTGTACACAGACGGCAACTCGGGCCTCCATTTTTGGAGTACCAGATACAGAAATGCCCGACTCATCGTCGTCACTCCGGCAACTGGCCATCTAACGATCAACCTCTTGCACCACACCCGTCTAGCTATAAGGTAGGTGAGCTCCCTTTAATATTCTGCTTTACGAATTCATTCATTTTGTACGTACGTGTTAGTCAAGTAATTTTAGTTTCCACGCATGTGTTGATCAGCTGCCGTGAATTGCTGCCTTGCGTTGTCTTCCCTTGCACGTAATCAATCGGGCCCAACCAAACTTAAATAAACGGAGATCTTCATAAATTCATGACTAACCTTGAGAAAAAAAAGCGGAAAATGGAAAAAAGGAAAATAAAGAGGAAAGAAAAGAGAAACAGAAGGAGCAACACCATTTTCCTTTTTAGTAAAAAAAAATGCTTCAAAGTAACACATTTGCATAAGAAGTAGAATTATAAGTGCTCAAAGTGACACCATTTCATGCATTTAGAAAGCAGAAAGTTTTATGAATTACGTATTGTTCTAGATACTGGTGGAGACTTTATATTGTAAACTTGGCTTGTTTATTCGAATGATGAGTCTCATCAAGAGGTATAGATCTTCATGAGTAAATAAGTTGGATGCACCCCTACCTACTTAGTCCATAGGGGAGAATAAGCTGGCATTTTTTTGTACTGTGACACTCCCTCTCAACAAATACATGGAAAAAGGTACACATAACAACCTTGCACTTTTTTTTACATGTGACACCCCCTATCAACGAATAAAGGAAAAGGTGCACATAAGTTATATAATGGGGTGGATAAAAGAATTGATCTGCGTAGACCCCGAAGGATCCCAATAACAAATTGCAGAAAACCAGTCCGCTCCACCCCAATCAGTTCTAGAAATCCCACCTACAAGGCTGCAATACACACAATCACAAACCATACCATCAAAATGCAGGGACAAAGGTGATGTAGGGCCACACCCTAGTTTGCCAAATCTTCACGAATTAGAGGTGGATTTGGGGGAAATCACGCGAAAAACACAAGGGGAAATCAATTAACAAGAGAAACACTCTATTGGACAAGACCCACACACTAGACACTCAAATCACAAGGGAAAACAGATGGATCTCAAGCATTTAACAACAACAAAGAAAAAGATACAAATACAGTTCATCCAAATCTCTAGAAGAGATAGGCCTTGATGATTCATTTGGGGAATCCTTCTCCCATTAAGAGGCCATGGCAACCATGGATGGTTCTTCTCGAATTAGGAGGTCTTGTCAACCATAAATGGTTCTTGTCCTAGTAATAGGGATCCCACTAGGGGTGGTAGATGAGGTAAGCCCTCTTTTCTCTCTATTCGTAGCTAACCCTAGAATGGAGGGGGGGGGGGGAGTATATATAGTCCTAAGCAGTGAAGGGGTATGCATGAGCATAATGGGAAAGATACAAGTGTCAAGCCTAACAACTGCCCACAGGCAGACCCCACGGACACGTGGTAAATGGACTGTGTGCATGGGGTGTCCAGAGAGTTGTACACAACACCCCGTGTGTACAGGGTGTGTACCGTGGTCACGGGGTATCCATAGAGCTCCTCGGTTGCTGGCCTTCGCGTGCACACCCATCAATGCTTCCAGAACCTTGCCTTCATCTTTATGGTTCCTTCTCCGCTTCCATTCTTCCCTTGCGGATGGTGTAGGCGCTCGCTTGTGCATGACCTCCGCCGTGCCACATTCGTGATTCGACTCAAACATATAGGTGCCAATGGTAAGGAGATCAAGTATTATAACATCCTTGAGAGAACCAAGAAGACACGCATAAAGGAGAAGATTCACCTTAATATATGCTATGCTCGTGTTCCTTTGCAATGGAGCCAAGCCGATGGTGATAACCCTAGCGCGCTTTGCACCAGAAGTTTCACGAAGGGAGAAAAATCACCCAAATATTTTCAAATCTTTGGCTAAATTCTTCTTCTTCCCCTCATCAGGAGATATGTACATGTCATGTTTAGAAAATTCATATATTAGGAAATTTAAATTAGAGTAACGAAGAATGTAGTAGCAAATAGATAGGAGCAGCTCGGCAATATTTTTTATCCCAATTCTTCTTCTTCTTGAGTAAGTCCTTAGAGAGAGTTTTGAGTTGGTGATCTGCGACCTCGGCCCTTCCATTCCTCGTAGCCATGTTTGTGTTTGAACTCTGTGACCAAAATGTGTGAATTTTACTAAAATTTCTTGGATAAGAGTCATAAGATCAACAAATATACTCAAGACATGCTGCCCTCCATGCACCTGATGAGGGAAATGAGGATATTCCCATGGTCAATACTCCTCCACAGAGCCCTGAGCATGACCAACATGATCATCCTATTCAGCCTGCTGTTGAGGCCGCTGATTCCTTCATTGCTCTGCATGACATGATGTCAAAAATTATGGCCTCTGCTCCTGCTATACTTGATCAACTTGCTGGCTCCACTGTGATCAGCTCCAGGTGACAACTGATTAATGTTGAGGAAGAGCATGGACCCATTAAGAAATGCTTATTCACTATTACTACTGAGCTCCCAACTGAACTAGTTGTCTCAACCGTGCAAATCTCGGAGCTAACTGTACCCTGTGAGACCAGCAGCATGCAAAACCCTGAGCAAGTTATTTCCCCTGCTCTGCTTGATTTCCTCGCAAGTGCCCATAGCTCTCCTGTCAATGAAAACCCAAATGTTGCTGTCAATGAACAACCTGTTGCACATACCTCACCTGCTGTCAACAAGAGGAAGAAGATCAATGCTCCCCTCACTACTAGAAAAAAGGCTATTAGTGGCGCACCACATATTGCTATTAATGGCGCACTATGGGTGCGCCATTATTAACACGCCATTAGTAATTGTTAGTAATGGCGCACCTTTGATGCGCCATTGGTAATCCAAATACCAGTGGCGCACCACATGGTGCGTCACTACTAACCCTTAGGGGCTCCACTCACCTGCTGTCAACAAGAGGAAGAAGATCAATGCTCCCCTCACTACTAGAAAAAAGGCTATTAGTGGCGCACCACATATTGCTATTAATGGCGCACTATGGGTGCGCCATTATTAACACGCCATTAGTAATTGTTAGTAATGGCGCACCTTTGATGCGCCATTGGTAATCCAAATACCAGTGGCGCACCACATGGTGCGTCACTACTAACCCTTAGGGGCTCCACTGGTATTCCCTCCAGGTGCGCCACTAATAGCCTTATAGGTGCGCCACTAGTAATAAAGGAAGGTGCGCCACTAATAAGGGCTTAAATGCGCCACTAGTAATGTATTTGGAAAACAAAAAAAAAATCCAAATTTACAGAAAACAACCTATAAGGAAAAATAATTTAAAAACAAAAAATGAAATAGAATCATAATTTTTATTATAGTAAGAATATTACAATGTCTTTACAAGTATCCAATAAAAGGAAAATTGCAAGGAAATAAAAGAAAATCCTAAAACTAATCTTCTAGTAATCTTTTCTTCTTTTTCTTCACTTTATCCCTGCAAAATGTAACAAAATAAACAGAAAGACAAACAAACTATTTATAACATGTCAATACTGTCATTTTTTATGCAGAACTAGATATGAGCATATATTTCCAGAATTACATGGTGTGAATATTGTATGAGTAAGATTCTAATGGAAATGAATTTTGATAGGAGCCCACTTTCGACGAGTATTTATCTGACAGAGCTAAATAATCAGGGCATTTACCTTTTGATAATATTATTATACTATACTACCAGTATACTACTCCACTTGGATTTTTTAGATGAGCAGATCTGAGATAGACATATGTTCAAGTGGCTATAGGTAGGCTTGAAGAATTCTCATCGGTTCAAGTGGCTACAGGTAGTCGCACAGCTGGAATATAGACTACTAGTACTATTTGAAAAGAAAACAAGAGCAAATCTTAACGTACTAGTCAGATCTGATCACATTGAGCTAGAAAGAAAATTCATCAGGAAACAGATGGCCGGCGACTTACTTCCAGACGTTGAGGATCTCGTTGTGCCTGGCGAAGACGCTGCGGAGCGCGTCGCGGACGGACTGCTCACAGCGATAGCTGCCGCAGATGAACTCGTTGTCCTGCAGGTAGTCCAGCAGCCAAGAATTAAAGATAGGAGGGCTAGAACTGAAAGAACTAACATCTTAGAAAGCAACAGGAGATAATTCATATATGCAAAATACATATGAAGTGGTCTTCACCAAATTTGTTGAAACATGAACGAAATGTTTTAGCAGTACCAATGATACATGTCAAATTAATTGTTCCTGTCATGACAATGTAAAAGTAGTACTTGCATGCCAATGAAGACTTGCTAGTGTCAGATTCTATGAGGTTCAGGACATGTGTAATTGTGCCAAGTTCACTTGTAATGCCATTATTCATGATCTGAACTTTATCCTCCACAAAATAAAATAACAGTTGATCCATGCGAATGATACTTAATTTTGAAGCTACTGTTAATTTATAAACTGAATATAAAGTGAGTTTATAAATTCAGAAACAGAAAATTTAGTTAGGCTACTGTTAACTGAATTTTGGAGTGTATACTTAACAAAGGCTTCATTTGAATGTACAGTCAAATTAAAAAAATGTGTTCATGGGGCAGCAGCGCTAAGAACTGAAAGAAAAAGGTGCAGAAAAAAGCTACTGAAAAACAATATTAGAAGTAGTGCAGACGCTCTTGAGGCGCTGACTGAACCATTGATAGTACTACCACTCTTCTTTTTTGCGTCCATTAGCGTGACAGTGAGGTTACAACATTTAATTAACAGTGCAGTATGTGTATAAACTATAAAAAATAACTACACTGCCTGGTTTTCATCCAAATAAGAAAACAGAGCACAAACGATTTTTTTTACATATTCACATCATTGATACATGATGACATTTGATCGAGTGATGCAGTGGTGGAAGAATAGAGTAATTGTTGTCCATCAGCTCATAAATGATTAATTATTACCTGCTTAAGGATAGGGGTGGCACACTTTTCTCTTAGAGCGAAAGCATCAGAGTAGGTTATTACCTGCTTGAAATACGCCCCAAATCCATACCTGAGATAACAAAAATACATGAGAAAAGCATTCTGGATCTCTCCGATTTGCACAACATACAGGATGTGCGACATCTGAACTTACGACAGGAGGGAGCCACCTATCAATCTTGGGGCTTCCTCGCTCGCCATGGCCGGGCACCATCATCCTCTGCTGCTTCACCATCATCCTCTCCTCCAACGATGACCTGCGCAGGACTCGTACAGAGATATTTTTTAACGCATCATACACAGATATAAATCATCTGAATCAAAAGCAAGCTGCATCTAGTTCATCAAATGTTAGATGTACAGAATTTGATCGTACACTGCAATGCAAACCATTCAACCACGAAGTAGCTAGAGCTAGTGATTTCAATTCTCTACCATGATGCATGCATGCATGTATGCGTGCAACAAACCGCCAGACTAATTAAGCATTGAGGTAGGCTACATAATCCAATCCGGCTAGCTCGTAATCATATCCATACTAGGTAGCCGCTACGTAGTTAAGTCTGGACAGAGAGTCAGAGACTGGGATGAACACGTACATGGGAAGGAGCAGGAGACGCAGGGCCTTATCTGCCCAACCTCCGACCAGATCGGTGGTGTTTAAGGCCGCCTTAGAGCTCCAGCGGTACCTCCCCTGCAGGCAAACAGAGCAATAGGCAAAAATCAGCTGTGCAGATCGATTCAGAAGCAGGATTAATGCGGGAGAGGCGCAGTACCTTCCGGGATGAGCGCCATGGATGCAGAGGAGGAGGAGGACAGCCGCGCGTCCCCCGTTGCCGAACTTGGTGCAGAACAACGCGGAGGCTGCTTCCTCTACCGGCGCGTGGACGTGGAGAAGAAACCACCCTCCACTGGCGCCATCGCCTGCGGCACCTTGGCCTTGCCGCCGGATCCGCCGCCGTTCATCGATCATGGGCCAGCTCAACGACGACGAGGATCTGGAAGCCCGGCTATGGCCGTGGCGGCTGGATCTGGGGTGGCGGGGAGCTCCTCCTCCTGCAGCTCGGCGGCCTCCACACCCCGGAGCAACGCCCTCGCCGGAGGACGTGGTCACCAGCTCTCCTCTGGATCCGGTGAGGAGGGTTGGGGAAGGAGCTCACCACGGCTCCATGCCCTGGATCTGGTGTGAGGGAGGGGGAAGGGGGCTCGCCGTGGTCGGGAGGGAGAGGAAGAGGCGGGCGGCCGGGGCTTCCCGATCTAGATCGAAGTCGAGGGAGGTGGGTGGGTGTGTCAGGAGGAAGGGGAGGGGAGAGAACGTGACGAGAGGGAGGGGATAAGGGGTGATAGCAATGGCGCACTGGTAGGGGGTGCACCATACGTATAGATAGCAATGGCGCATCTCTTACTGGTGCGCCATTACTAGTTAAAACTAGTAATGGCGCACTTTCCCCTGGTGCGGCACTGCTAAGTCTGGGGAGGGGTGTGGGGCCAGGACAAAACTAGTAATGGCGCACCACACACCAGGTGCGCCATTAGTAATATGGCCACTAATGGCGCACCCATATCTGGTGCGCCATTAATGTTCATATTAGCTATAGCCGTTTTTGTAGTAGTGCCTGGATGTGAATGATCTGCGTCGCAGCCGTCATCTTGCTGGTCTGAGTGTGGGTTTAAAAAATGAAGCTGCTGCAGTCAAAGCAAAAAACATGGCCAAGTGCAAGAAGAATCTATCTACAGAGTTTGAATATGAAATCCGTGACCCCACTGCTGGTCCTCCCTCGGAGCTTCCCCTCGAAACCATCCAAGCCATAGCTACAAACCAGTGTCAGATCCCTCCTGAGGAGGTTTCAGGAGAGAAGCTGAAGTCCTCTATTGATCATGAATAAATCTTGTCATGCTAGTAGACGGTCTTGCTTTGACAAGACCCATATAGGCCTTATGCCTTTATTTTATTTTTTCTGGTGCTGGTTACCTTCTTTTTCTTTAATTATGAACCTGGTCTGTAAGGAGTTAAACTCCATTATTAGATTTTTTTGCTGGGACCTTATGCGATGTTTATCTTGCTATCTGAGATGTATGAATGGTCAGTTTGGTTTTGATCAGTTAAGCTATTTTATGAGATCAAGCATAGCCCTCTGGTTTATCACTACTTCATTTTCCATGCTTTTGATCCCAGTTAAAAGAGGAATGATTAGGTCATTTCCCTATGGAAACACACTCCACACTTATTTCAATGCATAGAACTTGGAATATCTTAAACTGGAATGTCAGAGGGATAAATTCTCAAACCAGATGGGATGATTTGAGAGCTAAAATTGATGAAAGCAACTATGGTATCATATGCATTCAAGAAACAAAAAGAGATTCTTTTGACCTGGCTTATCTCAGAAATTTTTCTCCCAGAAGATTTAACCAATATGCTTATACCCCCTCAGTGGGTCTTTCTGGTGGCCTTATTACTATATGGAATGGTAGCCTTTTCAGTGGATCTATTATCAGCCAATCATCTTATCAGATTACTGTCAAACTGCTATGCAATTTATCTGGGCATATTTTCTATATTACCAACATTTATGGTCCTTGCCAGAATGATGACAGAACTGATTTCTTTGACTGGTTAAACAATATTGATGCCTCTCAAATGGATCACTGGATGCTTGTGGGAGATTTTAATTTAATCAGAAGCCCCCATGACAGAAACAGACCAGGTGGAGACACAAATAATATGCTCATGTTCAACAGTCTTATACAGCAATTAGACCTTGTGGAAATACCACTTAAGGAAGAAATTTCACTTGGAGTAATATGCAAGATCTGCCCTTGTTGGAAAAGTTAGATTGGATTTTCACCTTTGCAAACTGGACTTTGTCCTTCCCAAATACCCTAGCTCACCCACTAGCTAGAGTTTCTTCAGATCATACCCCTATTCACATTCAGATTGGCAGTGACATCCCAAGGGCTTCTATCTTCAGATTTGAAAATTACTGGTTTGAATTTGATGGATTTTATGAGACTGTTTTACAATGCTGGAATAGAAATCAACAATTGGTTAACTCTGCAAAAGATATTGCTGCCAGATTCAAATGCCTCAGAATGGGTCTCAAGAAATGGAGCAAAAATCTCTCTAGACTCAACACCAACACCAACCGTAAGGCAGGTATCAACTGGCACTAGAAATGCACGGAAGTAAAAAATTACTTCCGTGACTACTTCCGCTGAGGTTGGAGCGGTGCAAAAATCCGGCATGGTACTACCGCACGCTGAGAGCGGTACTACCGCGTAGGGCGCGGATGTAAAAAATTACTTCTGCTCCTACTTCCGCGCATGCCAGTGTTCTGGGCTAGAGGCCACGGTACTACCGCACCTGAGGAGCGGTACTACCGCATAGCGCGGTACTACCGCTTCCCTGGCCGGTACTACCGTGGGCCACTGCGGTACTACTACTCTGTTGAGCAGTACTTCCGCACGCCACAGAACTATAGCACTTGGAGGCCTTCATTTTGCAGCTAAAGACAACAGAAGGATACAATAAAACCAGAACTGCCATAACTTCTGCAAATGAGCTCCGAATTGAGCAAACTCAAGCTTGTTGGAAAGAAGACAACGAGTAGCATCAAAACAGCGACTGGTTATAGTAAGAAGAGGCAGGGGAGATATGCCTAGCTTATAGAGGAGTGAAACCTCCAACAGAGAAGAACCGGCATAACCTCCAACATCGAAAACATCATAGAAGATGCATGAGAACTCCGTTTTCGATGAACCCGAGCTTGTCATGAAAATGACCATAAGCTCCAAATCTCACAAGGAGAAGAACCAAACAAGAACCAATAAAGATGATGCAAGGATGCAATGGTTTGAGCTCTCTACGAATGATACGATCAAGCTACTCAACGAGAGCCCCCCTTGATAGTATGGCAATCGATCCTATAACCCGTTCTCCCAACTACCACCATGAGACCGGTAAAAGAGAAAACCTATCAAGGGCAAACCTTTGCCTAGCACAAAGTCCACTTGAGCTAGATGATGACGATCTTGACTTCCTCAAGTTGGACCACCTTTCTTGATTCCGTTGACTCGGTGAAGACTAGTTGATTGCTCCCCCATACTCCACTATGGGTGAGCCACTCTTTGGCTCATCTTCACAAGTCCATTGCCACCACAATGGACAGCAAGCTTCAAGCATGTGATCTCTTCGTGATGATCCACTTGAACTTGCACACCGCAACCTAACCCCACAAAGAACTCTCACGAAGACCATGGGTTAGTACACAAAGCGTAATTGACAATGCTTACCATACCATGGGATCGCTTGGTCCCCCTCGGTACATCTTCTATGCTTTGTGTGTTGATCAACTTGATTCACTCTTTGACTTAGTCTTGATCAACCTCTCACATGACCAATCTTTAGGTATTTCCTTGAATAGCATCTTGGTCATCACAAACTCTCCTTGAAACCAACAAATGGACTCCAAGAAAAGCCTATGGACAAATCCTTCAAATATAACTCAAGGCAACCATTAGTCCATAGAGATTGTCATCAATTACCAAAACCAAACATGGGGGCACCGCATGTTCTTTCACCAGGTAATTAAAGATTTACCCACTGACAGAGCCCCTGGTCCTGATGGTTTTAATGGTACCTTCTTGAGGAAATGTTGGGATATTATCAAGCAAGATATCTATACTATGATTTAGGGTTTTTTTTGAAGGAAACTGTGATATTCAAAGTATAAATACTGCTTTCATTACTCTCATACCAAAGATTTCAAACCCTGAAAATATGAATGATTTCAGACCTATATCCCTGGTTAGCCTTCCTCTTAAAATTATCACCAAACTTATGGTTAACAGAGCACAAAAAATCATCACCTCTGTTATTCATCAGAATCAATATGGCTTTATCAAGGGGAGAAACATCCAAGACTGTCTGGGTTATGCTTTTGAATATCTCCACCTATGCCACCAGTTAAAAAAGCATATCATCATACACAAGCTAGATTTTGAAAAGGCTTTTGACAAGATTGAATACAAAGCCATTATAGCTATGCTAAGGGCTAAAGGATTTGGACCTAGATGGATTAACTGGGTAACAAATATTCTATACTCTGCATCAACCTCTGTACTACTTAATGGAGTTGCTGGCAAGAAGATTATTTGCAAAAGAGGGGTCAGACAAGGTGATCCACACTCCCCTCTACTATATATTATTGCTGCCGACTTACTACAATCAGTTGTTAATGCTGCTTGGTCAAATGGAGAGCTCTCTCTGCCCATCAATCATGCATATGGTCAAGACTACCCAATCATGCAATATGCAGATGACACCTTAATGATTATGCCAGCTAATGAAGATCAGCTTATCCACCTGAAGTATCTACTCAACCTTTTCAGTCTATCTACTGGTCTTTTTGTTAACTTCAGCAAATCCTCCATGATCCCCACTAACATTGATCACCAGTCAGTTTCTATGCTAGCAAACACTTTTGGATGCAAGGTTGAAAGTCTTCCTTTTACATACTTAGGACTCCCCATGGGCACCACCAAACCTACTGTCCTAGATCTTATTCCTGTCATTTCCAAAATTGATAAGAGATTGTCTGGAGTGGCTAGATTCATGAATCATTCTGGCAGACTAACATACATAAACTCTGTTGTTGCTTCCATGCCTATATTTGCTATGTGCTCCCTTAAAGTTCATCTCACCATATTGGATCATGTTGACAAATCAAGCAGAAATTTTCTCTGGTATGGAAATGAGATTAATAAAAGAGGCAAATGTCTGGCAAGTTGGGATATGATATGCAAACCAAAACAACAAGGAGGCCTTGGTGTCCTAAATTTAAGAGTGCAAAATAAAGCCCTCCTTATCAAACACCTATACAAATTCTACAATCAGATTGATGTTCCATGGGTCAAATTAATTTGGAAGGCTTACTACCAAAACAATGAAATTCCACATTCCAACAACAACAAAGGTTCTTTTTGGTGGAAGGATTGCATGAAACTGTTTGAATTATTTAAAGATATGACTTCCTGTGAAGTTAAATCAGGAAATTCTACTCTGCTATGGGGAGACAACTGGAATGGCTCTATTATGAAACTGAAGTTCCCTGAATTGCACTCCTTCAATCAACAGGAGAACATATCTATTTGTACAGCCAAATGTTTGGAGAATTATTATAGCTTATTTCAACTTCCACTGTCCATTACTGCCCATCAACAGTTTCACCTGCTGTCTGGAATTTCAATTGGGGCAGCTCTACAAACCTGACAAAGAAGATCTATAACTATCTGACAAAAAAGTATGCACCTTGATTCCACTAAATGTGTCTTATGCAATGTTGAAGATATGGAAGACAGAACTCACCTTCTCTTTTCTTGCCCATTCAGTCAAGGATTTTGATGGAATATTGGTATTGAATGGAACACAGATATGAATATCCATGATATGATAATTGATGCTAAACAAATATACCATCTTGCTTATTTCATGGAAATTATGTTTGTGGGCAGCTGGAGCATCTGGAATCAAAGAAATCGCTTGATATTCGAAGGAATTCCTTGCTCAATCACTGAATGCAGATATGATTTTATCAGAACTTTCAAGTTAACCATGCTGAGAGCCAAACCTAGTCTGAAGGATGGCATGTCATCCTGGATTGATAATATTTAATTTTTCATGCCTTTCTCTTCCTTTTTCATGTACTCCTAGACCATCTCTGGTTGTTATCCCATCAACCATTGTAAGACTATTTTATGATTTCCTTATTAATGAAAAATGACACACAGTAGGGCTTTTGCCTTACTGTATTATGGTGAAAAAATATATATATACTCAAGACCTCAAATATATACTTTTTCAACCACTTTTTTTGCATTATTTCGTGTACTCTTAGTTAAAATACAAATTATATCCAATAAATAACTAGATAACAATTTAATGGCTTAAAACGAGCAAATGAGCCCTGAAAATTGTCAATTTTTGACATGAAACATGTAATGGTGTGCATTTAGTGTAGAAAAAGTTTGAAGGTCAAGCGATGAATTAATTGTTACTTCAACTTCAAATCTCATGCTTTCCTGTTAAAAACTATGATTCTTCCTTGCGGATGCTTTGGTTTTTTAGCAGCACGGGTCACAACTTAGACCAAAACCTATTGTGGTCATATCATGATCCCATGACAATTTCGCCAAACATGGGATGTCCATTGCTCCCTAAGGGCATCTACGGCCGGACTATTTTTTCGTGTGGTCAGTGTCTGGGCGTGTCTGTTTTAGCCCCTATTTGTTCATGCATGCATCCATGCTCTCCATTTTCTCCCTTATATGTTTGGTTACACGCATATGATAGGTCGAGATAAAGAGATAGAGCTAAAGAAAAGAAAAAAAAGAAAGAGAAAAGGTGGTCTGGGGTGGGGCCGCCTCCTGCATGGCAGACTGACCAAGCATGTCCAGACACGTCCACGAGCCCTCATATCCTACCCATATATGGCCTGGATATGAGGGTCAGCCCCGTTTTTGCGGACAACCCAGCACAAGGCAATGGTTGGGCGAGGCAGGCGATCGCCCGAACCGATGCCTCCTCACCAGGTTGCAGTGGCTGATCGTCCTTGTTGCAGAAGAAGAGGCGCGATGGGTTAATGCGGTGCACCATGTACACACACGAACTCATCCTTGACCAGATGTTTGGCGCCCATTTTTTTCGTGAATACGCAAAGCTTGCGTATCATTTCATTGATAGGTAGGAGAGAACAAGAGTAACATGGATAAGAGAGGGGGAAGTGGGAAAGAATACAACACAGTATACACTCGCCTAGCTCAAACTCCAGCCAAGGAAGGCGAGGAGATGAGACCCAGAGCAACTAGACCGCGTCACAACCAACGCAAGGCACCACCGTCGCACGGCCACCGCTCCAGGGCAGACCAAATCAACGTACCCCCACCTTAAGCGCCTAGAGGAGTTGGCAAGTGGGAAGCAGGATTCGGCTGGGCAGGAGGAAGAAGCCATGGATGAGGCACCGACGATGTCGTACATTGCGCCCCGGATGCCCATGCCCATGCCCTGAGAAGCAGCCCAAAACCAAGCTTGGCGTCCACCATCTTCAATTCCAACACCGGAGACGCCACGAGCAACCAAGATCGCGCCTTCATGAAGGATACGACGTGGGGACGCCGCCGTTGTCCGATCTGGTGAACCAGACCTAGGGTTTCCCCCGGTGCGCGAAGCAGGACACAGACAAAAGACCATGGCAGCGCCTTCAAGAAGGACACATCACCCGCAGGTGTCGCCGCTGCCAGCAACAGCAAGCTGAGCAAGGATTTCGCCTTGGTCTTTGACTGGACAATCCCAAATGCCGCCAGCTCAGGATTCGAAGACGAGGAAACCAAAACACTTGCTTGAACCACCATCGCAGGAAGGAGAGATGCACCCTTCAACAGGAGCCGCTGGAATCGCCACCACCTAGGACAGCCGCCATCGCCAACCTTGTTGCATGCACCCGATCCCCCACCATCCACCGAGGGCCAGATCAGGGCAGGGGAAACCCGGAATCGCCAACACCAGTAGCATCCATAGCCAGCCGAGAGTAGGCATGGCCGGGCAAGTAGCATCCACAGCCAGCCGATAGGAGGAGGCATGGGCGGGCCACTGGGAGGAGCAGCCGGGAGGGTCAACAGCAGCCGAAGGTCGGGGCAGGGGATGGCGCTGCGGGAGGTGGATCTTGGGGAGAGGCCACGCTGCACCAGGAAGCGGCCGGTGACAGCGGAGGGGGGAAGGACACGGCCGGCGAAGCCGCCACCAGGCCGAAGGAGGAGCGCCGCGGGAGCAGCGGGAAGCACTCGCCAGGAGAGCCACTGGGGCGCCGCCGCCGCGGATCCGGGGGGGGGGGGGGGGGGGGGAGGGAGGGCCGCTGCGCGAGGCCACCAGCAGTCGGAGCAGGGGATGCGTCGCCGGGCCGCGAGCGCGCGCGGGATGGAGACCCCGCCGCCGCCGCCACGACGCGGGCTTCGCCCGGAGGTGGCTACCGGCGACGGCGAGGGGAGGGGCCGGAGATTGTGTGTGTGGGGGGGGGGGGGGGGGGGGGTCTCCGCCGCCGCCACGACGCGGGCTTCGCCCGGAGGTGGCTACCGGCGACGGCGAGGGGAGGGGCCGGAGATTGTGTGTGTGTGGGGGGGGGGGGGGGGGGGGGGGGGGGGAGGCTTGTGGCGGCGCGGCGAGGGACACCGCCCGTGTCGCCTAGGGTTAGGCATCCATTTTGCGACCACCAGATACAGAAACGCCCGACTCATCGTCGTTGTCACTCGCTCCGGGCTCCGGCAGCTGGCTATAGCTAGCTAACGACCAACCTCTAGCTTCCACCGCTCCCATTTTGCTCCCTAGCTTTTATATCCTGCTTTACGAATTCATTTATTCATTCATTGTGTACGTACGTGTTAGCCAAGTAATTTAGTCTCCATGCATGTGTTGATGAGCTGCCGTGAATTGCTGCCTTTTGCGTTGCCTTCATTTGCAAGTTATCAAATTGGCACCACCAAAATTAAATAACCAGAACTCTGATACTCACATGTAAAAGATTTGAAGTAAATAATTGATAACGTGAAAAGATGAAGAAAAAAGAAATGTCTAGTAGACGAAAATGTATAAATGTCAATGTAAAAAGTAAACAATGTTAATCACGTACACAAATTGTTTTTAATCATATGTACGAAAATTTTTGTGACAATTATAAAATATCAGAATGTACGTGACATTAAGTTTTTTTATACAATGTAAACAAATGTTCGTGTAATTTAATAAAAATGTTTCGTATATTCAAAAAATGTACGTTACATTTTCAAAAATCTACACAACTTTCAAAAATGTGTCCGTACATTTTAAAAAAATGTTTGCAAAATGTTTCAACATATATTTGAAAAGCATGTTTAACACGAATTTAAAAAATATTCAAAACATGTTTTTGAAAAAAATGGTAAACACGTATTTGGAAAATGTTAATCGATATAAAACAATGTTTTAAATATACACAAAAAAGTACAAACGTGGAGGAAAAAAGTAGACATGCATTGGAAAATAAAACCCAGTGCAAACAGACAAAAGAAACAAAAGGAAGCGAGAAAACCAAAAAAATAAAATAAAACCAAGAAGAGAAAAAGAGAACAAAAGTATACAAATAAAAAAGAAAAACTGAAAAGACCACTGAGAAAACAAAGGACCAAAGTATAAAAGAAGAAAACAGTAAAACAAAAAACCAGGTGAAAAACAAAGAAACAACAAAGAGAAAACAAAATAAAATGGAAACGAAAAGTAAAGAAACCAGACAGAATAGACCAAACCTATCGATCGAACTAGGATGAGTGAATGCGATGAATGACAACAGCTAAATGGACCGGCCCATACTAGTCCGTCCGTAGGCGATTCCTAATAGGAATCGCTATGGGCGAGACACAATCTCCTAACTGAACTTAGAGCGCCGCGCATAAGCTCGCACCACATATCTTCGACACAAAATCTCAAACCGTCCGGATCGAGGTGTCAGACGCAGTTTGCCATCCAAGGCGGTACCTCGTCAGTTTGCAGACCAGTTCGATGGTCCGAAATTCCGCAAATCTGACGAACGAGGGGGGGCTTTGCTGGCGTCTGGACCATCATACGTACGCGTTCGACAACCCGGTCCCACCAAAAAACCTCTCCGCACGAAAAACCCTCTCAGCCTGATGGCGGACAACGTAGCTCTAGAGCGGACGTGTCTCCACAGCATCGATGCTACCAGTCTGAGTGATGCAACTGGACGAGCGTGTGGTGTCGCTTCAATGCCGACGCAGCGGCCGAGAAGCGTACTCCGGCTGTGTGGTAGAAACCCAGGTGTGCTTTGATAATGGGAATTCAACTTGCTATGTATGTACATACATAGTGTATGGTGCAGTGGCAAATCTTGAAAGAAAATGAATGTGTGTGTGTGGGGGGGGGGGGGGGGGGGGGGGGGGGGGGCTCAAGGCGGGCTCAATGTTAACGGTGTGAAAAAAAGCCACTAACTCTATTTTTTAGTTCAAATAAGGTTACAATTTTAATACGAGGCTGGGATGAATACTAGTAAAAAAATCAACTTTTGGAGGTGGGGTTCGAGCCCGTCGAAGCACCCCCTTAGATACGCCACTGGTATGGTGCATCTAAAGCTCTGATTAACCTGGAGTTTTTACAACTGATCTCTATTTTACTAGAAGCCCAGCGGCTCCAATTTTATGAATGTTTTGAGGGCAAGATCAAATAATTGCTTCATTATTACATTCGGCCTGAAGATGACGAACTGGGAAACACACTTACGACCATTAGGCAGTGTCTATCATTAATATGGTTGTTAAAAAATTATATACAGTGTCAGCGTGAAGTGGACGGGTTGAGATCCTCTACAGTACTGCACCCTGCTGTAGTGCAGATGACAGGTGGGGTCAGGTCCACATGGCAGCGATCATACTGCACCATATGCTACTGCAGAGGATCCTAACACGAAGTGGACGGGTTGAGATTCTCTACAGTACTGCACCCTGTTGTAGTGCAGATGACAGATGGGGCCATGTCCACATGGCAGCGACCATACTGCATCATATGCTATTACAGAGGATCCTAACCCGAAGTGGACGGGTTGAGATCCTCTACAGCACTGCACCCTGCTGTAGTGCAGCTGCGGTGCGTGCGCGTTTGGTGCTGCTGCGTCGCCATAGTCCGCGCGTGCGAGAATTGGGCAGACGGATATAAGAACACACATGTCGCTTCCAGGCGCAGCCTGACCCCCACGTCGCTCTCACGGGCGACACGGGGGGAGACCCAGCCGCCGGCCACCGCAAGCCCCTCCCCTCCATCCCCCCTCGCTGTCGCTGGAGGAGGCGACCGGGCTAAGCCCGTGCCGCGGACGGCGGCGGCGGGGTGAGCTCTCTCTCGCAGCGCAGCGTTTTCCCCTCAGATTCAAGGCCGAGGCGGCAGCCGGCCATGGCGTTTGCGTGGCCTGCTCCTCCATGCGCGGCGGCGCGCTGTTGGCTACCGGCGAGGCGCCCTTTCCCGGTGCCCTTGCTGCTCCCGATGCGGCGCCAGATCCGCGCACCAATCCCCGATCTGATCCGGGGTGCCGCGGCGGCATGGGGGCTGCAGGCTCGGCCTGATTGAAGGGGGCGGTCCTAGGGTTCCTCAAGTGACAAGACGAAGATCTGCCTGACGCATGTCCTTCTTGATCTGGTCGGAGTGTCGGGTTCCGGAAGGCTCCGCCGGCGAACTCGCATGGGCACGTTATGCCTGGAGATTGCTGGATCGGGTGGGATTCGGTCGTGCCCACTGGTTCTCCGTTAAGGAGGGAGCGGTGCGAAGCTCTGCTATCTATTGCCATCATGGGATATGTTTAGTTCCATGATGAAGTCAGAGGCGGAGAATGTCATGGAAGCCGAGATCAGAGGACTAGTAATGGTGATTGGAGCCTTTGTGGCGGTGAGGAACTTGCTTGGAGTTTCCGATTTTGTAGCAGCGGTATTTAAGTGGGGGCGGCAACACAGGTGCAGTTCAAAGTCTTACTCTCAGGGTGAAAAGTCCAAGGTCTGGCCTTAATTGGTTGTGCCTGGCAATGGTCTTGTTGAAGGCATTGTTTTGAGAGTGGGGACTATCTCCGGGGTGAAAACCCAAGATCTATGATCAGGTGACGACAACGCTTGTGCACTGTTTCCTTTTTTGAGGCGTCACTTTTGAAGAACTTGAACTTCAGGTGTTGGTGGTGGTTGTACTGTTGCTGCATGGGCTGGAACTCTGTAGCGGGGTTTTTTTTTAGCTTCTTCTTCTTTTTTTAGCTGTGTGCATCCGTAATACCATTAGGGTATTGCGTTGTTGCAGAGGCCGGGTGTAATTAATATTTTCGTGATATTAATATATTCTCCTTATCGAAAAAAATAAGAACACGCAGGTTGAAGATACTCAACCAAATCGTCTTTGCATGCATCTGGCCGTATACGCCGGATCTGAGTTTTCTATGTACGCGTGTTGTTCTCCGGCAAGCATTGTTCTCCTTTTGTACATGTGCATCCAGCCAGTGTAGGAATCGATCAAGGAGGAGCCTTCGTGTACGCGCATGTGTTGTTCAGCAAGACTAAGACAAGATTTTGAGGTTACAACAAATTTGTTCTTTAGCAAGATCAAGTCTGGTCTGTTTATACAGATAGGTGAGATTGCAGTGAATTTGTTTCATGCTGGTTCTTGCTGATTGATGCGGCTTCTTCTCAACCCATCCATACTTGCATTGCACATGCTCATATGCTCCGTGAATGCTATTTCTTGCATTCAGCGAGCCCGTAGGGAACTCTCGCTGGGAGCTTCAGCAGTAACGGGCTGGCCCACTTCAAAAGAAAATAGAGAAAAAGGAGTGACACGGAGGACTCAAACCGTGATCTCCTTGATAGAGTTCAACGTTGCTAGCCAGAGGGCTACTGCCGGGATTCTGGTCAATAGAAGGGCGGGTTGTAGTCGAGGCGAAATGAGCGCGGGTTTCTCTTGTTTTTTTCTCCTTTCTTCCGGGATGTTTTTTTTTTGTTTTCATTTTTTTCATGTTTCTGGTTTATTTTGTTTTTTGTTTTCTTCTTCATTTTTTTTGCTTTTTTTCTTATATTTTTTCATTTTCACTCTACATTTTTAAGTCAAAAACATTTATTTTAATAAGTGATCAGTATTTTTTGCACGCACGTTCAACATTGTCCGAACGCTTATTCAATATTTTCAAATATTTGTTCAAAATTTTTCAAATACTCGTTCAACATTTTTCAATACATATTCAACATTTTTCAAATACTTGTTCAACATTTTAAATACTTACTTAACATTTTAAAATATTTATTCAACATTTTTCAAATACCCGTTCAACATTTTTAATACTTATTCAACATTTTTTAAATACTTGTTTAATTTTTTTTAATACTTATTTAACATTTTCAAAAACTTTCTTAACATTTTTCAAATACTCGGTCAACATTTTTTAATACTTATTCAACAATTTTTTTTTAAATAGTTGTTCAAGAATTTTCAAATGTGTTTTTGAAGAGTGGTTTTTGTATATATAAAGTATACAAAAAAGTACAAAAATAAAGCAACAAACGAGAACAGAAAACAAAAATAAAAACAAAAAAGAAAACAGGCTTTAGCCTCCCGCGCGGCTGGGCCGGCCCATCTGGGGCTCCCCCGACGCGAGGCTTCTCTCTGTCTCGCTTAAAGCGAGAAATAGGGGCGCCAAATGCTCAGCCAAGCTGAATCGTCGCTTCTTTTGCTGGATGATAACATGTAGGAGTATTTAGAAGCTGGCCACGTCTACGTGTTTGAATCCTTCAGTATCATGCTATCAAAAACTTATGTATCTTCTCATCAGAAGGATGAAATTGGAGTTAGTATTAAAAGTTTATCTGGACATGCTTCAAATTGCATTAGGTTCTTACCACGGAAGGACATATTCTTAATTTTGTTGTCAATGCTTTAGTGAAGAGACACAAATTCTTATAGGCTATTGGTATAAGGGCATTTCTAACCCATCCTCTAAAAATAGTGGAGTATCTGGTGAAGTAAACCCTTAGTGGAGTATATTTACTCCACTAACTTTTGGCCGGACCTAGCCAATCTCCTATATTTAACAGAGTTTAATTTTGTTTTTATAAACTCTGCAATTCTAGCATACATTGCAACTACATATTAGCACACATATAGAAATTAAACATAAATTTGAATGTTCAAGCAAATCACGAATATAGTTTACAAACCGAATTATTCAAATTTAAACACGCTGAATGGTCACTAGTAGGAAACGGGCCATCAGTCCCGATTCTAGAGGGCCTTTAGTCCTGGTTCTGCAACCGGGACTAATCAATCGGGACTAAAGCCCCCCACTTTTAGTCTCGGTTGTGTTACGAACCGGGACTAAAGGCGCTCCACGTGGTCGCTGTGGGGCGCCCAGTCAGGAGGACCTTTAGTCTCGCTTGGTAACACCGACCGGGACTAAAAGGCAGCCACGCGTCAGCACCTGCCAAGCGCTGGGTTTTTTGTTTTTTTGAAGGAGGGGTTATGGGTTTTGGAGGGTTTAGGGGTTTCATATTGTGTTTCCCCCTTTTATTTTTGTGTTTACCCTTCAATTCTTTTACATTTAGGGTTTCATTTTTATTTTATGGTTTCCATTCAACTCGACTCTAACTACTACATATAGCAATGAAGGCGCCATTACACAACATCGTCATGAACATATATAGAGAGAAGTGACCTCTCTTTCTCCGTGCTTGGTTGAACAACAAGTTTTCGTATATCTATTCGACGCTACTACATATAGTACACGATCATGCATATATACAATATAACATCTCTTACGATCCCTAACATCATCTACCAAAATCGTATTGCAATTCCCGATGGTATTCTCCGTCTGTAGGTATGACGTGCTCAACAAAGAATCCCGCCAATTCCTCTTGAATTCCTCGTGTGCGATCATTTGGTAGGAGTTCGTCCCGCTTTCGCCAGATCTAATTTAAAGAAGGGGGTCAATATATATATATATATGAGTGAAACTCAACACAATTGATGGTAATAAAATAAAATTATAAATATTGTTTACGTACTTCAAATTGTTATGAAGATAAGCCCCACTCAGAGGTCGAGTGGTGAATGAACTCGCAAACGTAGTATCCACATAAATTATTCCCGAGTGCCTGCCACAAGCACTTTCGAGAATAGAGTTCAATCAAAATGATAATCAAGCATGATAATGGTATTGAAATTAGAACCAATGAGAGATGCGCGGAACTAACTAGTACTACTTAATTTGGGGTGTTGCAATCGCAGCTCCTTTTTCCATTCACCCCCAACCTTGTTGGTGAACTTTTGTCAAACCCTGCCCGGCAAAGAAAATGATTATTTGATATCAGGAAATGAACGAAAGTTGCCGATATAGTGTGATAATGATTGAACTTACTTCTGGAGCATTTCACTCATGTCCGCCCACTTCTTAGGCTCTTTACGTCTCGAGTCCAAGACAATTACTACTCCCGCGTCAAGCTGAATGGCTAGCAGAATAAAGTGGAACCTGCGCACGCATAACTCATCAATTATACTTAACCTCGAGTAAGTGAAACAAAATATGCACAAGACAGTAACACTCACTTGAAGTTGTAAGGAAAGAGTATTTCCCTTTTGTTTTTTTGTCGAAGTAACGTGTTTAGCAAGTTTTTCTCAGTATCGTCAGGGTTCTTTTGTACCGTATATTCATTTACGATATTTGGGTTAATGAACCCAATGTCATAGATTTGTCCTTTTTTGCATTCGAGGATCTTCAATCTGCATAATATAGTGAGGATAGATGCAATGAACAAGCTGAGCTAGAGACTTATTTACAGAAATAATACTTACAGACAATAGCAACTGATGATAGTTTTGTCGAGGGCGTCTTGATTGTATAACTGAAATAATTCTTCAAATTCAATGTACAATGTCTCGACTCAATTGAAGTAGTGCTCATCTTTAATTCCCACGAAGATACTATCGGTCCCATCCTTGCAGGTTTTCAAGTACCAGTCATGAAATTTTCGCTTCATTATTGGTAGATGCGGGAGCTGCTTAGGCTTGACGAGAGGCTTCTCGTGCTCGTATCTAAAGGCTACCTCAGCCATTTCGAACTGTACCTCATCGCCTAAGTAATCACCACGAGTGTAACCAGGACCAGCGGCCGCTACCCCCGGATCATTAGCGATATCGGGAAACACCTTGAGCAGGGGCACGATTTTTTTCCTATTCGCCGAGCTGGGGAATTGTTTTCCCACTTCTTGCACCACTGCTACTTCCCAACCGCTTCACTTGATCAAATGTCTTTACAATACAGCGGTCATAGTGTGATAGCGGCGGAGGCGGTGGTGGTCGCGTAAGGTTATCCAGATAGCGCTTCGCTTTTATCGGATCTATTTTCTCATTTAGATCTGGACGTTTCGGTGCAAGCTGGCGTTTCACATCGGCAATCACGATGTCATTGTTTTCCTCGACAATCATGTCGTATGGTAACTTGGCAGGAGCCTTCTTGATGATTGTACCTGCTCTGGATTTCTTCGCTATTGTACTGCTAGCCGCCGGAGCGGCGGCGGCTCTCTTCCGCCGTTGCTGAGGCGGCGAAGGAGGCGGAGTCAGCTGAGGCGGCGAAGGAGGCGGAGACAGCTGAGGCGGCGGAGGATTCTGCTGAGGGGCCTCCTCCGCCGGACTAAAGTTAGGCTTTAGTTTAGTATTTTCTGTTAACCTAATAATGTTATATTTTATTTATGTCATACACCGTTTCTTTCTTATCATCTCCAATAAGAGAAAACAGATAGTACCTCCAACTTTATGTTATTGTATCATAATTTCATCCACATAGCATGTGCTAAAAAGTTGAATGGGTTACGGCAAAAACTGGATGCACTTCGTGTACAAACTGGACAATCTCTTTCGAAGTATCATATTTTCGGACAAAAACTCATCTATTACAAAGGGATTTCATTTTTTTAACTTATTTTAACTCCAGACTTTTTGTGCGTTCAATATGCACCATTTAAAGCCACATCATCAATTTTCAACCATTTTCTTACTTTATTTGCTATTTTTCATGCATTTAATGATTTTTTTGAGCTAAATGATCCTGAAATTGAAAAACACTATAAATGAACTCTAAAAAGGTTGAAACTTGGCATGGTATCATAATTTCATAGACAGTACATGGATAATACATAAAACCATTCTGCTTATTTGCCTCAACCATATCGAGAAAATTATGCAGGCCCGTAATGTAGCCGGAGGTGCGTCGGTCATCGTACATCCATTGTCAGTTCATCTGCGTGCATTATATAATTAAGTATATCGAAAACCATTACAGAACATCATGAATAGAGAAATGACCAAATTAATACAAGTTCATCATCATATTAAAACCAAAGTACAATACTGATCAAATGTTATTACTGAAAAAATAAATATATAATGTTCATACATAGTTCTCATAGAACAACATACAACTCTCTAGAGCATCTAATTAAAACATATATTAAAACTAACATACAATTATGTAAAATATTTAAATGCAACAACAAATGCGATCAAAATCGCAACTAAGATAACAATTGGTCCAACAGCATAATGATACCAAGTCTTATTATCAATGGCATATTTTCTAATCTTTCTAATCTTCAAGCGCATTGCATCCATCTTGATCTTGTGATCATCGACGACATCGGCAACATGCAACTCCAATTTCATCTTCTCCTCTTCAATTCTTTTCATTTTTTTCAAATAATTATTTTCTTTTTCAACTAAATTTAACCTCTCGACAAGAGTGTCGGTTGGAATTTCCGAACATACCTCCTAGATAAAAACATCTATGCCACGTTGTTCGGCATAATTGTCATAAACACTAAATGAAACAAATAGTTATAAAAGATAATATACCACATCCGAATCATAGACCGGAGGAGAGCCGACGGGGGTGGATACCAAAACCATGGCACTATATAATAACAAACAATAATAAAAATAAAAAAATTATACAAGTAGCTATCTAAATCATACAAGTAAAGATTTTTTCTTTTAAAAATAAGGTAAGAACAAGAGGCTCACCACGGTGGTGCCGGCGACGAGATCGGCTTGGGCGACCGACGGCGGTGAGGACGGGGACGGGACGGGACCCTACACATGTGCAACTCTAAGAAGTTAATTTGAGCTCAAATTGTGCATCTAAATCAAATGAACTCCCACTAAAACCCACAAATCACTCTACTTCTAGAGCATATAAAATGAGCTAAACTAGCAGTGAGAGATGAAAGGATGAAGTTGCTAACCTTTTAGAACACTTGGATAGTTGGTGTACCGCCAAATCTAGACAAATCTTGGGGAAGATGTAGTTTGGAGGTCGAGCTTGGAGAGGAGAAAGCTTAAGTGTGGCTCAGGTATTTCATCGAACACCTCATGTGCATAGGAGGTGAGAACAGAGTAGCACACACTTCCCACACACTGGCCAACCAAAAAACAGAGGAGTGAGCGGGCAGGGACGAGCATATATATAAGCATTTTTTTAGTCCCGGTTGCTGTCTAGAACAGGGACTGAAGACTGACCTTTAGTCCCAGTTCTAGACACCAACCGGGACTAAAGGGGTTGCGCCAGGGGCGAGGCCCTTTAGTACCGGTTGGTGTCTGGAACCGGGACTAAAGGTCCAAGCTGAACCGGGACTGATGGCTGCTAAGGCCTGGCCGGCGTCCTGGCCGCTTGAACCGGGACTGATGCTCCCATTAGTCCCGGTTCGTAACACGACCGGGACTATTGCTCTGATCTGGCAAAAACCAAAGCCCGATTTTCTACTAGTGGGTCCAAATGTAGCAAATAGCATGTGGTAGAACAACTAGGAGTCGCTAAAACGTTGCCAGTGATGCTCAATAAGATCTTCTTAGAGCTGAGCATGAACTTGCCGGTTCTTGATCTTGTGATGCTCCTCAAGGAATGCAAAGATCCTGCCAGTGATGCTCAATTGAAGGCTCTCTCAACATCTTTACTAGCAGCTTCTTGACATTGGGCAAAGTGAAAGTTTTTGTTACCTTTTGGACGCATATTCTTTTGGCGAAGGTGGCCCATGGTGGATAGATGCCATCTGCAAGGTAGTAACCCAACGAGTAGTTGTGCCCGTTGACCGAGTAGTTGCAAGCAGGAGTATCACCTGTAATAAGCCTGAAAAACGGTGGTGATCTCGGCAGCACATTCAAGTCATTGTGAGAGCCAGACAAACCAAAGAATGAATGGCATATCCAAAGATCCTTCGATGCAACTGCCTCAAAAATGATCGTTGAATCGTTGCAGTGGCCTCTGTACTGACTCTTCCAGCCTACAGGACAATTCTTCTATGTCCAGTGCATACAGTCAAGTGGTCCAAGCATCCTTGGCCATCCTCTTGCTTCACTCTCAGTCATCAGCCTATGCGTGTCTTTCTCGGTTGATGCTCTCAAGTCAAGTGGTCCAAGCATCCTTGGCCATCCTCTTGCTTCACTCTCAGTCATCAGCCTGTGCGTGTCTTTCTCGGTTGATGCTCTCAAGTACTCCGGGCCAAGGACAGCGACAACTGCTTTAGTGAACCTTCAAACAACCTCTAAGATTGTGTCTTCACCAATACGGACATACTCATCAATTGCATCGGCCGAACACCCATGCATATGCCAACACTCGAACAGCCGCAATGCATGTTATCAGAGGGCTTGCACAACATTTCTCCGGAGCTTGAACCAGTCATCATATCTCTCAACAGCTTTTGCAATGGTCAGAAAAAGACTTTTTCTACAAAGAAAATATATTAATATCACGAAGATACCAATTACACCCGGCTTCTGTATCAACAAGATGTCCAAAGACATTAGGAATACACACAGCTAAAAAAGAAAATAAAAAACTGAAGAAAGAAAAAAGACCCTGCCACGGTAAACAATCGCTAGTAGCAGTAGCACTCTAGCCATCACCGAAGACAACACCCGGTATACAAAAGAGATTCTCCAAAAGCAACGCTAAGGAAACAATGCACAAGCGTTATCGTTGCCCGATCGAAGATCTTAGGTTTTCACCCCGGAGAAAGTCTGAGTTCACCGAAAGAACAATGCCTTCAACAAGGCCATTGCCAGGTACAACCAATAAATGCTAGACCATGAGTTTTCACCCTGGGGATCGAGACTCGGTACTCGAGGAGCACCACCAAAAATGCAATCCTCCAGTGTTGCCGCCCCCGCTTGCCGAGGCTGCTGAAACAAGTCACCATACACCTGGCACACAATCTTCATCGCATCCAATATACCCTTCTACCGAAGTTTTAAGACCTCCAATTGCAGCCGCCATGACTTTCGCTATCTCTATCAGCGCCTTGGAAATCTTGACTTAAACATGTCCCATGACACCGATAAAAAAGTGAAGCTTCGCGCAGCGTCCTCTTAAGGCCGTGTTGCCTGAAAATATGAGCGCGCGCTACTGGAGCCTTATCGATCTAGATATTCAGGGGCGACATACGCCAATCCATATAGATCTCCGACAGAGAAGACCGGAACTCGTCAGCAGCCAGATCCAAGAGATCAACATCCGACAGAAAAATGACATGGCGGAAGAAGAGTGTTAGGGCCCAAAGAACCAGCAGAACCAGATCGGAGCAAGTCACCACCATGGACGAAGCTGCTGCTAGCCGAGGCACCGCAGTGCAAAGCTAGCCTCTAGTAGCAATCGATCCACTCCAGGACGTGTAATCTAGCACACTCATCGGAACACTAGCAGAACAGCCCCACATCCGGCTCCGATCTGGCCGGCGCAAGCGCGTGCGTACTCCGCCGTCGTGGATCCAGAGCGAACGCACATCGCCTGTCCGGACGAGAGCAGCCCAGGACATCCGGACCTCAACGCCACCATCCCTGCCGCCAAGCCGTCCAAGCCGGATCAGATCGACAAGGCCGCTGCATCTCCGCCGCTGTCCACGAGAAGCTCCCAACCGTGCCCGAGAGCCACCCGCACCGCGAGCAAGGTCCTCGCCGCCGCCGTCAGCCACACGGCTTCGCCTGTGGCGTCCACCGACGGCGGCGGAGAGGAGGAGAAGGATTTCTGTGGCGGCGGCTAGGGCGGGCTGTCTCCCGAGTCGCCCACATGAGAGTGACGCGGGGCGTTTCTAATTTTTCCCCGTCAGAAAAAGACTTGTGTGCATCCGAAAGCGTCGGAGAAAGTACTTCTCTAGATAGGTTGCCTTTCGATCAAAGTAGTCTCTCATGATCTTGGCATGGACCTCCGCTCTGTCATGGTTGATATGTATGCGGCCAAATTGTGATCCTCTCCTAGGCCGTCGAACATCATCATTGAAAATCATGCCTAAAACGGTGTCAAAGTCATCGTCGTCTTCTTCCTCTTCGGATGACAACGAGTCCTCCAGGACCTTCTCCCTCAACCTCTTCATCTACAATTCAAACGGCTAGGTTCAATCCAAACGGCAATGTTCAAAAAGAAATGAACAAAAAAAGTCACCTAGGCAATTCGTCGAACACTTGCGACACGGTGATGGATAACCGGCCGGTTGGTGTCGTTTAGACCAAACCGGCGGGCGGCGACACGTGCGAATGATCTGCAGCGGTGTGCAAGCAAGGTGAGATACGGCGATCGGCAGAAAATGAAGAAGTTTCGAAGCAATCGGGCGAATCATCTATGGCAACGGCGGTGGCGTTTCACCTTGATTCTGGCGACGACGACGGGGGCTGAACGGGCTCAATGTAGGGCAGAAGGGCGGCGGGGGCCAAGGGAGGCAACGAGGTAGTGGCGGGGCTAGCCGGCGGCCGCCGGGAGGCGTGCCGGCGAAGATGCAGGGGCGGGGGGCGACGTGAGTGAGAGGCGCGGCTTTTACTCGGAGCCGCAACGGCCGGGTATATTAGAGAGAAGGTTGGCGCCGGAGTATAATTTTTACTCCCTTACGGCGGATTGGGGATCGGTTAGGTGCGTGTTAGAGGAGTAAAACCGACTTTTTATTTCTCTAGGGCCGGATAGGGGATCGGTTAGAAATGCCCTAATTCGACAGTCAACACAGCTTGAACATTAAAATAAGCAAGGGATCCTTTCAGCTGTAGCAAAACAGTTTTGCAAGACATCGGAGATACGATGAACTCTTTGAAAGAGTGGAGGTATTTATTTAAGATAGTTGATTTCATAGCATGTATATGCCCCTATCATTTTATTTGTTCGTCCTAATAAACTGTTAGAATGAACCTCTGCTGCATGTGCATATTATTTCAAAAAAGGTATAACATGACAAGCAGTGACTTAAAATACATGCACGTCAATACAAGATGGTGTCTTTATGATCATTTGATAACTGTATTTTGCTTCGGAATACTGGACTTTGATTGCACCCTTGCAAGTAAAACTTAAAAGTGACACCTACGGAAGGCAATACATCCGATCCCAGCAAATGCAAAAGATAGTAGAGGAGCCAAAGTAGTTTGCTGTAGTACGAAATGTGGTTTTTTTTTAGACAAGAGGCATATCGCCCGGCCTTAAGGATAAGATCCTTACAAGTTATGGGAAGGAGAACAAAGCAACAGACAAAGATAAAGGGAATAGTGACGCAGCACTATTAGACTTAGGGGCAAGACCGGCAAGGACCTAACACATGCAAAAGGCCGGCTTAGGTGTTGTTGCGTCTAGTCTCCGCTCGTAGCCGATTGCACTGAACCCGCATGTTGGAGATGAGCGAGTCCATTCGGCCCTGGTCTTGCCTTCTTCCAAGGGCCTTCCAGAGTTGCAAGAAGATGATCATCTTGTACACCAGGCCGGCGGGCTGCGTGAACACCTTTCCTTCGATGAGGGCTTTGTTCCTCGCATTCCACAGGGCCCACGTTAGGGCGCCGACCCCTACCCAAGCGAGGCGGGCGTCCTGGGGGGAGGTGCTGTTAATCAGGTGGTACATGTTGGCAAAGCCAGCCGGGCTCCATTGGCAACCCGTGGCCTCCCGGAGAACGCTCCACATGAATCTGGCAACAATACACCGGAAGAAGATATGCTCGCTGTCTTCGTCCATCCGGCACCATGGGCATTTACCATCTCCAGGACCATGGCGCTTTTGAACTTGCTCCCCACTTGGAATCCGATACCTGGCCATCTGCCATAGGAAAATTTTGATCTTAGCTGGGATTTTGGCCCTCCAAATGCCAGATAGGTCCACGAAATGTGGTTGTTACAAGTGACTGGACAGGTTGATATTGTTTATGGTTGCCATATATCGTATACAAGTCTAATAACTGCATTTCTTCCGAGGAAATCTAAAAGTTTCGTAATTTCACTTACCTCCCTATTAGTTTCTAGTTTTGTTAAACCCTCCCATGTCCTAATTGGAGAGAATAAATTATATTGCTTTTTAAGGTACAGTTAAAAAGGACGTGACGAGGATATTGTTCTTTTTTTTTGCGAAAAGATCAAACCTAAAAGAACCAATTACTGTATTGTTGCTCATAGCGAAAGTTGATATTGTTTATGATTCACTACTTGGAGACATACTGACCCTGAACTACTGATCATTTAATTAACCAGTGAATGGGCTGATTTTCCAAATGCTCCAGCTGAGTTAGTTGGTATGTTTAATCCGCAATAGGAGCATTATTGCAAAATATTGATCATGTCACCGAAAATCATTGTTTCTCACCGCCCTCTTTTACTTAGTGCTTTAATTCCTCTCATATTTTCTTGCTTGTGTAATGCACTCATCATTTATCTAGGGGTGGTCTGCTATAGATGGTTTCCAGTTTAATTGTTTTTTCCACGCTCTAAGATGTTGAGTTCCCAACACTGATACAGTGTTGCTTCCTAGGTCGAGGTCCAGACACAAGCGAATTATGACAATATCAAGAATATTTTATCCATCTGCTTCTCTGGTGAACTAGAATGGAATAAATTTGCAATCAAAATCACTGTAATAACCCAAGCGGACAATACCTACAATCACTAGTAATTTAATTTCATAATCCTACAAGATGATGTACATGGAAGACTAAGAATATGCTATAATGCAAGTCCAAGAGGTGGCATCGAGCTATGCTCACGGCACGCCACCGGCCGATGCAGGAGGAAGAAGATTCCGGCACACACAAGATTTTGAATGTTTTCTACATTTTCTGTAATGGTGTGCTTGCAAGGACTTGTGAAAGTTAATACATGGCTTTAGGCCTTTTCGAAAAAAAGAGAATGCTCTAAAATGTTATGATAAAAATGTTTCATGTTAAGACAACTAATAACTTTGTACTTCAAATCTGGTCGTACAACGTTGCTACTCTAGAATGATCTCTCATTATTCTTGTTGAATAAAACTAATATATTGAAGACCATCCACTACCTTAGATATAACCACACAAGAGTTGCTATAATTTTCTAAGTAATTGGGTACTTATAATGTTGTTAAGAGTGATTGATGTACCAGAATTCATACATGTGATCACCCGAGAAGTCTGGATATATATCAATGTTCATGCCGCTTTCAAGGTTGAAACTGGTGAAACCGTCGTGTATTTGATTGTTAGTGGCCATTTTAGTTCAGTTCTAAAGGTTAGAACAAACTTTATTCATAATATACTTAAATAACCGTGTGCTTGAAAGGTATTACAGTATGGATTTTGATGATTTTTCAGCTGCCTATGATCCATGGGGTCTGATTTCCTTATAGTGGTGAATGCTCTTAACAGATTAAAATGTTATACAAAGATGGAGTTTCTGGATCAATTAATCAAAAGTTGTGTACAATCAAACTTCTCATGTGGTGGTCCGGGAGCAGAAGATCTATAGAAACTTACTTGGTTGCTAACGAGTCTGCATGATATGGTAGACAAGTCGGGGATTACATTGTTTCTTCCTGAAATTTCCATACGCGGTATTTCGTACTTCTTTGCTTTGCATTAAAAAGGGTAGCAGCACCGGTGTTTGACGAACATATTCTCTCTTCACCTCAAAACAATAATCTTAAATACAAACTGAACTATATATTAATTAACTAATGGATTAAATTAATTATATGATTTGTACTGAAAACAGGTGATGGTAACATAAGACAAAGAGTGTACCCGCAAAAAAAAAACACAAGACAAGATTGATGAAACAAACAACATAGATTCCCTGATTACATATGATTGGTAAAAACAAACATGACAGTAAACATATTATATGGTACGACACAGTAAAACATTAATGAAAATACAACTTGTTGTAATGAAAAACTTATATGATAGGTAGATTCAGATCTCCCATGGATCATGATGGCACACGACTATGAGATCTTAGTGCATAGTTCACCCGGCCGAGGCTAAACAACAGGAAAATCAGGGAAATACCACGGCTTGGTGAAATTGTCACCCGTTCCTTCTGTAGGAGCGCTAGGGGTGACGGGAACGACGACCAGCTTGGGTTTCTTGAACACAAGGCGGCGAGACGAAGCCCCTAGGGTTTCCCTTGAGGAGCTTAAGCAGCTTTCCGCCTGCACCATGACGTTCATCCGTTTGATCGGCGGCTGTGGCTTTGGAGCAGGCGTGTGCGCTGGTTGCGGGCTGAGCCGTACTCGTGCCAGACGCGGCATGTGCAGGAACGGGTATGCCGGCACTGGCGGGGGGTTGCTGGCGGGCACTTCGAAGGGGAAGGGAAAGTAAACCACGAGCTTGGGCGGTGGTGGAGGCGGTGATGTGGGGTCTGGTGGCAATGTAACGACCTGAAAGAGCGGTGCTTCGTGACCGTGGCTGCGGTGCCTCGGTGCAGCAATCACCTCCTTAACCAGTGTGGCCGGCGGAGGGTAAGGGAAGTTGAGCTTTGCCTTTGCGCCCTTCAGCTCCCTAGCTGCGAGGTCATAGGCGCACGCGGCGACCTCGGGGGACGAGTACGTCCCTAGCCACAGGAACGTCTTCGTCACCGGGTGCATGATCGCTGCACCGAACTTGTCCTCCCCCTTCTTCCTCACCCCAATTAACCTGGTGTTCTCACCCGCTGCCGCCACTGCCATGGCCTCTGCCACAGTTGAACGGAGGTGGATGCACTTCGAGGTGGATGCCTAATGTGTGCAAGACGATGGGGTTTAATAGCGGGTCTCGCGCAGCCCACCCCGCCGGCATCACGCCGCGCATTGCGTACATACGTTTCAGCTTCACTGGAACCACGCCTCGCCAGGAACGGAGCGCCGATTAACACGATAACCACTCAAAAGCAAAGTCGTTATTAACACGACAAAAGATATATACAATGGCGTGCACGGAAAGGGATGAGTAAAGCTTGCACTGCCGTTTCCATTGTAGCGCAACTGCATGCGCGCGCTCGGCCGAGCGCGCGCTCTGGTGGTACACGTAAGTCTAGCTTATCTGATGCCCCAGCCAGATGGAATGGCACCTGGTTTACCTTGCCATTAGCTAATGTGAACCACACGTTTCTGTTGCTTATACATATACTTCTTTTTAATTGAGTTGCTTATACATATACTGGGGTCTTATAATCATGTGAAGTTTGTCTTTGCTTAAACTAATTAAGTTGTCTTTTCTTCCGATGCATGTTTTCCCCAGTTGTTAAGCATTATTGTTAACTAGATGGTTCCTCGCGCGTTGTTGCGGAAATATTGAGAGACATGTATCAATGAAATATTATTACTATATTCTAACATTTATTTTGTTAAGTTAGCAACTTAACCATTCAAGGAATTTTCAAAATAAATTAAATAAATTTTTCTGATGAAGGAACTTCTCAAGTTAGATTGTCAGATTAATATTCGGTATCTCTTTATTTTACCATTTCCCCTAAAACGGACATAATATCCGTCCGCAGATAATGATATGGGAGCCAGACATCCAACCCAACCAATCAATCGTCCAGACACATTTCAAATGGAATTTGAACAAACCGGACAAATTTCATGCAAACCAAACGATTTCATTTAAAACGAACCAAATTCATGACATTTTTAACATATATATTTCATTTGACAAAAGCGGACATGACAGTTTTTTAACATCCAAACATATTTCATTCATGCACCTGCGCCAGTCGTACCGATGCTTCTCCTGTGCCAGCCAGAACGCCGACACCGGCGGCTGCTCCTTCGCCATGACGGTGTTGAAGTGTGCCGGCTCCATGATGAAGCCGACATGGACCGGCACGAGAGGGAGCGCCGGCTCGTCGTCAAATGCCTCCTCCATCATCGGGCTGTCATTGCTCTCCTCCGGCGAGCTCGCTGGCAAGCCGGCCTCTATCCGTCGCACTTGACGGGCCTGCTAATTTGCCGCTAGGCTGGCCAACTCGTGCTTCTGCTCTACCGGGAGGCTTCCCCACATCGCTCTAGAGCTCTCTGTCATGGCAGAGGTGGTACACAGAGGAGGAACGAAAGCATACATGGAGCGTTGCGGGTTGTGCCGTGTGCGGCCACGTATAAATAGAGGGCACTGGCCAGGTGATGCGGCGAGATGTTTTAATGCGAGCGCCGGAGGGATTTCTCGGCCGTCGTGCCTGTTTAATGTCGGCAGGCGGATGAACGGGCAACCTACTTCAATGCAGTAGATAGACGTCCCGTCAGGTCACATCTCTCCAATACTGAACAGGCGGAGAGACCGAGACGCGGCGTGGGCGGCTCTCTCGGCCAACACGCTACTTTAATGCCGTCTCTAGTGACCGGTCGCTTCTGCTCTGGGCCCGCATGAATGCAACGTGGAGAGTGAAGGTACGGTCATGAGGGAGGGGACGCGGGTGCGTGAGATGATTTTGGGTGCGACCAGGGTGTTAGACGTGTACGTACCGGCTGTCTGGACTGCCGCAAACCTCCCCCTATTTGCGTCCGGATTGCGGGATTTCGGACAAGCGGGCGCGTCCATAGACCGATGGGTACCATGCTAGATGGCTTGCAGCGTCCAGTCCGAAAGTTTGTGGAAGTTTTGAGGGTCCACGTTGTAGATGCCCTTAGTATTTATGGAAAGACTACACATCAACCAATGTATGCATGTATTGCCTTCTTCAGTTCACATTTTCACTCTTCAATCCATCGTAACGATCAATGCCTACCCCCATTTCAAGTCAATTTTCCATACCACATAAATAAGATGGCATGCTAATGACATGAGTTTGTCTAAGATGCGTGACGTGGATAATCACATGACTAATTATGATATGGCAGAGATGCATGACTTAATGAGGTGGGAGAGTGCATATTCTAAGGGTTAAAGGCAATGGATGTGGTGCATGGCTGCAAAATAGTGTTAGTGGATGCTGACATGACATACCTGCACTAGTAGAAAACAGGGCATCAGTCCCGGTTCCAGAGGGCCTTTAGTCCCGGTTCTGCAACCGGGACAAAATGATCGGGACTAATGCCCACCACTTATAGTCCCGGTTGGCTTACGAACCAGGACTAAAGGAGATCCACGTGGCCGCTGTGGGGCGCCCAGGCAGGAGGACCTTTAGTCCCGGTTGATAACACCGACCGGGACTAAAAGGCAGCCGCGTGTCAGCAGCTGCCAGGCGCTGGGTTTTTTTTTTTGAAAGGAGGGGTTTAGGGGTTTTGAAGCTTTTAGGGGTTTTCATATTGTATTTTCCCCTTTTATTTTTGTGTTTACCATTTAATTCTTTTACATTTAGGGTTTCATTTTTATTTATTGTTTTCCATTCAACTCGACGCTAGCTACTACATATAGCAATGATGGAACCATTACACAAGATCGTCATGAACATATATAGAGAGAAGTGACCTCTCTTTCTCCGTGCTTGGTCGAACAACAAGTTTTCGTATATCTATCCGACGCTACTACATATATACAATATAACATCTATTACAATCCCTAACATCGTCTACTACCAAAACCCCATTGTATTTCCTGATGGTATTCTCCCTTTTCAGGTATGACGTGGGCAACAAAGAATCCCGCCAATTCCTTTTGAATTGCTCTTATGCGATCATGTGGTAGGAGTTCGTTCCGCTTCTCCCAGATCTAATTTAAAGAAGGGGGTCAATACATATTTATGAATGAAACTCAACACAATTGATGGTGATAAAATAAAATTGTGAATATTGTTTACGTACTTCAAATTGCCGGTCTGAGAAGCCCCGCTTAGAGGTCGAGTAGCGAATGAACTCGCAAACATAGTATCCACATAAATTATTCTCGGGTGTCTGCCACAAGCACTTTACGAGAATAGAGTTCAATCAAAATGACAATCAAGCATGATAATGGTATTGATGAAATTAGAATCAATGAGAGATGCGCGGAACTAGCTAGTACTACTTACTTTGGGGTGTGAAAATCGCAGCTCCTTTTTGTCTAGACCCGGAACCATTCTGGTGAACTTTTTCCAAACCCCGCGTGGCAAAGAAAATGATTACTTGATATCAGGAAATGAACGAAAGTTGCCGATATGGTGCGATAATGATTGAACTTACTTCTAGAGCATTTCACTCTTGTCCGCACACTCCTTTTGCTCTTTACGTCTCGAGTCCAAAACAGTTACTAGTCCCGCGTCAAGCTTAATGGATAGCAGAATAAAGTGCAAGCTGCGCACGCATAACTCATCAATTACACTTAACCTCGAGTAAGAGAAACAGAGTATGCACAAGACAGTAACACTCACTTGAAGTTGTAAGGAAAGAGTATTTTCCTTTTGTTTTGATGTCGAAGAAACACGTTTAGCAAGTTTTTCTCAGTATCTTTGGCTCTTTTTTGTACCGTAAATTCATTTACGGTATTTGGGCTAATGAACCCAATGTCATAGATTTGTCCTATTTTGCATTCGACGATCTTCAATCTGCATAATATAGTGAGGATAATTATATATACATGCAATGAACAAACTGAGTTAGAGACTTGATTAAAGAAATAATACTTATAGACAATAGCAAGTCATGAGAGTTTTGTCGATGGTGTCTTGATTGTATAACTGAAATAATTCCACAAATTCAACAGGCATCAGGTCGACTCCAATGAAGTCGTACTCATCTTTAATTCCCAGCAAGATAATGTCGGTCCCATCCTTGCTGCAGGTTTCCAAGTACCAGTCATGCAATCTTCGCATCATCGTTGGTAGATGCGGGAGCTGATCAGGTTTGACAAGAGGCTTCCCGTGCTCGTATTTAAAGGGCGCTACTACCTCAGCCATTTCAAACTATACATCATCGCCCATGTAATCATCAAGAGTGGTACTGGGCGCTAGCCCCGGATGATTAACGATATCGGGAAACACCTTGAGCGGGGGGCACGATTGCTTCTCCTGTTCGCCGAGCTGGGGAATTGTTTTCCCACTTCGTCTTGCAGCACTGCTAGTATTTCCCGACCGCCGCGCTTCATCAAATGTCTTTTCACTACAGCGCTCATAGTGTGATAGCGGCGGAGGCGGTGGTGGTCGCCTAAGGGCATCAAGAGAGCGCTTCGCTTTCACCAGATCTATTTTCTCCTTTGGAGGTGGAGGTTTCCATTCAAAATGGGCCTTCACTTCGGCATCCACGATGTCCTTGTTTTCCTCGTCAGTCCTCTCATATGGTAACTTTGGAGGAGCCCTGAGGCTTGGACAAGCTCTGAATTTCTTGCCTGTTGTACTGCTAGCCGCCGGAGCGGCGACGCCTCTCTTCCACCATTGTTGAGGCAGCGGAGGAGGCGGAGTTCGCTGACGCAACGGAGACAGCTGAGGCGGAGGAGGATTCTGCTGAGGGCCCTCCTCCATCGGAGTCCGCTGAGGCGGCGGAGACAGCTCACGTGCCAGAGACGACTGAGGCAGCGGAGATAGCAGAGATGGACTGTGAGGAGTCTGTCGAGGGGCCTCCTCCGGCTGAGTCTGCTGAGGCGGCGTCCAGTTTGGAAGCAGGATGTTTTCCTTTCTCCATAGACAGGTACTCCTTAAGGCATTTTCCAAAAGAATCTCCCCTTCACCTGTAGGGTAGTCAAGCTCCAGCCACTCAAATCCATCCATTATTTCATCCACCCCGACAATAGCAAAGCCATGTGGAATCGGAAGGCAATGAAAAATTCCCTCAGGTAGAGGAGGTAAGACATAGCCGACCGCCACCTTCAAGGTCAGGTTATGGCATTTCGCCATTAGCACACAATGTTCGTTCTCCGTGATACCATCCACGGGGTAGCGAGGAGCTGTGATATCAGGCTGAACGAGCTCAGTGGAAGCCATGCTGCTTTTCCGCTGAGATGGTGGGGTAGCTTCGTGGCCAGTGTCGAATGAAGGGTCTTCGTGCCACTGAGATGGTGGGCCGGTGGCTCGCTGGCTCTCAAGTTCCTCTAGTTTCGCTATTCTTTCTTCCATCATCTTCATCTGGTCTGCTTCCTCTTTCTTCTTTCTCCCTTAGCTTCTATAAGTGGCACTGCTGTCCGGAAACCCATACTTCCAGGGAACGGAGCCTGATTTGCCTCGTGTGCGTCCAGGGTGTTTAGGATTCCCGAGGGCCTTTGACGGCTCGTCCTTCTCTCTGTCGGGATGGAACCTCCCTTCCTGCACAGCCTTGATTGCTTCCTTAATCTTTCTGACGGGTGTTTCAAGTTGAGCTTTCGTGAAAACACACTTCCCTGTTTCTGGGTCCAAAGTTCCCCCAACCCCGAAGAACCAAGTCCTTGAACGATCGGGCCAGTTTAATGTCTCTGGTTGGACCCCTTTAGCAAGCAGGTCGTTCTCAAGTTTGTCCCACGTAGGCCGGGCTATGCTGTAGCCACCTGACCCCATAACATGGTGTCGGGGTACACAAACAGGGGTGTATGTTTCCTCTGACTTGTGCACAGATGGAAGGCCTTCTCCCCGGCAACCAAGGCCAAGCCAGAGAAGCAGCTCCTAGTGAGATCAAAGAGCGGATCAAGAAGACCAAGAATAAGCACGACGGAAGAATATCACCTTGGGAAAGCCTCCCTTGCCAGGCAGGAGAGCCTGGCCGGGTCGAGGCCGCCCCAAGGACAATGATGTCTACTACGCAACCTTCTTCTTGTAGACTCGTGTTGGGCCTCCAAGCGTAGAGTTTTGTAGGACAGTAGCAAATTTCCCTCAAGTGGATGACCTAAGGTTTATCAATCTGTGGGAGGCGTAGGATGAAGATAGTCTCTCTCAAACAACCCTGCAACCAAATAACAAAGAGTCTCTTGTGTTCCCAACACACCCAATACAATGGTAAATTGTATAGGTGCACTAGTTCGGCGAAGAGATGGTGATACAAGTGCAATATGGATGGTAGATATAGGTTTTTGTAATCTGAAAATATAAAAACAGCAAGGTAGCAAGTAACGAAAGTGAGCAAAAACGGTATTGCAATGCTTGGAAACAAGGCCTAGGGTTCATACTTTCACTAGTGCAAGTTCTCTCAACAGTGTTAACATAATTGGATCACATAACAATCCCTCAACGTGCAACAAAGAATCACTCCAAAGTTTCTATCGGAGAACGTAGGACGAAAACGTGCATCAACCCCTATGCATAGATTACCCCAATGTCACCTCGGGAATCCGCGAGTTGAGTGCCAAAACATACATCAAGTGAATCAATAGAACATCCCATTGTCACCACAGATATCCCATCACAAGACATACATCAAGTGTTCTCAAATCCAATACTCAATCCAACATAACAAAACCTCAAAGAGCAAGAGTCAATTCATCACAAGAAGGTAGAGGGGAAGAAACACCATATGATCCAACTATAATAACAAAGCTCGCGGTATATCAACATCGTGCCAAATCAAGAACACGAGAGAGAGAGATCAAACACATAGCTACTGGTACATACCCTCAGCCCCGAGGGTGAACTACTCCCTCCTCATCATGGAGACCGCCAGGATGATGAAGATGGCCACCGATGATGGTTTCCCCCTCCTGCAGGGTGCCGGAACGGGCTCCCGATTGGTTTTTCATGGCTACAGAGGCTTGTGGCGGCGGAACTCCCGATCTAGGTTTATTTCTGGAGGTTTTGGTATTTATCGGAGGTGTTGGCGTCGGGGACAAGTCAAGGGGGCCAACGAGGCGATGACAAGGCAGGGGGGCGCGCCCTAGGGGGGGCGCCCTCCACCCTTGTGGTTGCCTCGTGACTCCTCTCCGATATCTTTTTGTTCTAGTATTTTTTATATTTTCCAAAAATATTCTTCGTAAAATTTCAGCCCATTCCGAGAACTTTTATTTCTGCACAAAAAACGACACCATGATAGTTCTGCTGAAAACAGCCTCAGTCCGGGTTAGTTCTAATCAAATCATACCAAAATCATATAGAATTGTTGTAAACATGGCATGAATACTTCATAAACTATAGATACATTGGAGACGTATCTGTTGGGGAACGTAGCAGAATTTTAAAATTTTCTACGCATCACCAAGATCAATCTATGGAGTCATCTAGCAACGAGTGAGAGGGGAGTGTATCTACATACCCTTGTAGATCGCGAGCGGAAGCGTTCAAGAGAACGGGGTTGATGGAGTCGTACTCGTCGTGATCCAAATCACCGATGACCGAGCGCCGAACGGACGGCACCTCCGCGTTCAACACACGTACGGAGCAGAGACGTCTCCTCCTTCTTGATCCAGCAAGGGGGGAGGAGAGGTTGATGGAGATCCAGCAGCACGACGGTGTGGTGGTGGAAGCAGCGGGATTTCAGCAGGGCTTCGCCAAGCGCTACTGGAGGAGGAAGAGGTGTCACGGGAGGGAGAGGGAGGCGCCAGGGGCTGAGCTGTTTCTCCCATGCACCTCCCCACTATATATAGGGGTGGAGGGGGCTGGTTTCTTGCCCTCCAAGTCCATTGGGGCGTTGGCAAAGGTGGAAGGAAAGAAATCCCATCCTTTCCCTTCCCCACCGATTGTTATCCCCCTTTTTTAGGGATCTTGATCTTATCCCTTCGGGATATGATCTTATTCCTTCTAAGCGGGAATCTTGGTGCGCCTTGACTAGGGGTGTGGGGCCTTGCCCCCACTACCCACGTTCATGTGGGTCCCCCCATGCAGGTGGGCCCCACTCCGGAACCTTCTAGAACCTTCTCGGTACAATACCGAAAAATCCCGAACATTTTCCGGTGGCCAAAATAGGACTTCCCATATATAAATCTTTACCTCCGGACCATTCCGGAACTCCTCGTGACGTCCAGGATCTCATCCGAGACTCCGAACAACCTTCGGGTTACCGCATACTAATATCTCTATAACCCTAGCGTCACCGAACCTTAAGTGTGTAGACCCTACGGGTTCGGGAGACACGCAGACATGACCGAGACGACTCTCCGGTCAATAACCAACAGCGGGATCTGGATACCCATGTTGGCTCCCACATGCTCCTCGATGATCTCATCGGATGAACCACGATGTCGAGGATTCAATCAATCCCGTACGCAATTCCCTTTGTCTATCGGTACGATACTTGCCCGAGATTCGATCGTCGGTATCTCGATACCTTGTTCAATCTCGTTACCGGCAAGTCTCTTTACTCGTTTCCGTAACACATCATCCCGTGAACAACTCCTTGATCACATTGAGCTCATTATGATGATGTCCTAACGAGTGGGCCCAGAGGTACCTCTCCGTTACATGGAGTGACAAATCCCAGTCTCGATTCGTGCCAACCCAACAGATACTTTCGGAGATACCCGTAGTGCACCTTTATAGCCACCCAGTTACGTTGTGACGTTTGGTGCACCCAAAGCACTCCTACGGTATCCGGGAGTTGCACAATCTCATGGTCTAAGGAAAAGTTACTTGACATTGGAAAAGCTTTAGCAAACGAACTACACGATCTAGTGCTAGGCTTAGGATTGGGTCTTGTCCATCACATCATTCTCCTAATGATGTGATCCCGTTATCAATGACATCCAATGTCCATGGTCAGGAAACCGTAACCATCTATTGATCAACGAGCTAGTCAACTAGAGGCTTACTAGGGATATGTTGTGGTCTATGTATTCACACATGTATTACGATTTCCGGATAACACAATTATAGCATGAATAACAGACAATTATCATGAACAAGGAAATATAATAATAACCATTTTATTATTGCCTCTAGGGCATATTTCCAACAGTCTCCCACTTGCACTAGAGTCAATAATCTAGTTACATTGTGATGAATCGAACACCCATAGAGTACTGGTGTTGATCATGTTTTGCTCGTGAAAGAGGTTTAGTCAACGGATCTGCTACATTCAAATCCGTGTGCACTTTACAAATATCTATGTCTCCATCTTGAACATGTTCACGTATGGAGTTGAAGCGACGCTTGATATGCCTGGTCCTTTTGTGAAACCTGGGCTCCTTGGCAAGGGCAATAGCTCCAGTGTTGTCACAGAAGAGAGCCATTGGACCCGACGCATTTGGAATGCCTCCTAGGTCGGTGATGAACTCCTTCATCCATACTGCTTCGTGTGCTGCCTCCGAGGCTGCTATGTACTCCGCTTCGCATGTAGAACCCGCCACGACGCTTTGCTTGCAACTGCACCAGCTTACCGCTCCACCATTCAAAATATACACGTATCCGGTTTGTGACTTGGAGTCATCCGGATCTGTGTCGAAGCTAGCGTCGACGTAACCCTTTACGACGAGCTCTTCGTCACCTCCATATACGAGAAACATATCCTTAGTCCTTTTCAGGTACTTCAGGATGTTCTTGACCGCTGTCCAGTGTTCCTTGCCGGGATTACTTTGGTACCTACCTACCAAACTTACAGAAAGGTTTACATCAGGTCTGGTACACAGCATGGCATACATAATAGACCCTATGGCTGAGGCATAGGGGATGACACTCATCTCTTCTATATCTTTTGCCGTGGTCGGGCATTGAGCCGAGCTCAATTTCACACCTTGCAATACAGGCAAGAACCCCTTCTTGGACTGATCCATATTGAACTTCTTCAATATCTTATCAAGGTATGTGCTTTGCGAAAGACCTATGAGGCGTCTCGATCTATCTCTATAGATCTTGATGCCTAATATATAAGCAGCTTCTCCAAGGTCCTTCATTGAAAAACACTTATTCAAGTAGGCCTTTATACTTTCCAAGAATTCTATATCATTTCCCATCAGCAGTATATCATCCACATATAATATGAGAAATGCTACAGAGCTCCCACTCACTTTCTTGTAAACACAGGCTTCTCCATAAGTCTGTGTGAACCCAAACGCTTTGATCATCTCGTCAAAGCGAATGTTCCAACTCCGAGATGCTTCCACCAGCCCATAGATTGAGCGCTGGAGCTTGCATACCTTGTCAGCATTCTCAGGGTCGACAAAACCTTCCGGTTGTATCATATACAACTCTTCCTTAAGAAAACCATTAAGGAATGCCGTTTTGACGTCCATTTGCCATATCTCATAATCATAGTATGCGGCAATTGCGAACATGATTCTGACGGATTTCAGCTTCGCTACGGGTGAGAAAGTCTCATCGTAGTCAACCCCTTGAACTTGTCGATAACCCTTAGCGACAAGCCGAGCCTTATAGATGGTCACATTACCATCCGCGTCAGTCTTCTTCTTAAAGATCCATTTATTTTCTATGGCTTGCCGATCATCGGGCAAGTCAGTCAAAGTCCATACTTCGTTTTCATACATGGATCCTATCTCGGATTTCATGGCTTCAAGCCATTTGTCGGAATCCGGGCCCGCCATCGCTTCTTCATAGTTCGAAGGTTCACTGTTGTCTAACAACATGATTTCCAGGACAGGATTGCCATACCACTCTGGTGCGGAACGTGTCCTCGTGGACCTTCAAAGTTCAGTGGTAGCTTGATCATGATCATTATCAATAACTTCCTCTCTAGCCGGTGTAGGCTCCGCAGAAACATTTTCCTGTGCTGCGCTACTCTCCGGTTCGAGGGTCATCTCATCAAGCTCCACTTTCCTCCCACTTACTTCTTTCGAGAGAAACTCTTTCTCTAGAAAGGATCCATTCCTGGCAACAAAGATCTTGCCCTCGGATCTTAGGTAGAAGGTATACCCAATAGTTTCCTTAGGGTATCCTATGAATACGCATTTTTCCGACTTGGGTTCGAGCTTCTCTGGTTGAAGTTTCTTCACATAAGCATCGCATCCCCAAACTTTCAGAAACGACAGCTTAGGTTTCTTCCCAAACCATAATTCATACGGTGTCGTCTCAACGGATTTTGACGGTGCCCTATTTAAAGTGAATGCGGCAGTCTCTAAAGCATAACCCCAAAAGGATAGCGGTAAATCGGTAAGAGACATCATAGATCGCACCATATCCAATAGAGTGCGATTACGACGTTCGGACACACCATTGCTGAGGTGTTCCAGGCGGCGTGAGTTGTGAAACAATTCCACATTTCCTTAAGTGCGTGCCAAATTCATGACTCAAATATTCTCCTCCACGATCTGATCGTAAGAACTTTATTTTCTTGTCACGTTGATTCTCAACCTCACTCTGAAATTCCTTGAACTTTTCAAAGGTCTCAGACTTGTGCTTCATCAAGTAGACATACCCATATCTACTCAAATCATCGGTGAGGGTGAGAACATAACGATAACCACCGCGAGCCTCAACACTCATTGGACCACACACATCAGTATGTATGATCTCCAATAAGTTGGTTGCTCGCTCCATTGTTCCGGAGAACGGAGTCTTGGTCATCTTGCCCAAGAGGCATGGTTCGCATCTGTCAAATGATTCATAATCAAGAGACTCCAAAAGTCCATCTGCATGGAGTTTCTTCATGTGTTTAACACCGATATGACCAAGGCGGCAGAGCCACAAGTATGTGGGACTATCGTTATCAACCTTGCATTTCTTGGCATTCACATTATAAACATGTGTAACATCACGTTCGAGATTCAATAAAAATAAACCATTCACCAGCGGGGCATGACCATAAAACATATCTCTCATATAAATAGAACAACCATTATTCTCAGATTTAAATGAGTAGCCATCTCGCATTAAGCGAGATCCAGATACAATGTTCATGCTCAAAGCTGGTACTAAATAACAATTATTGAGGTTTAAAACTAATCCCGTAGGTAGATGCAGAGGTAGCGTGCCGACGGCGATCACATCGACCTTGGAACCATTCCCGACGCGCATCGTCACCTCGTCCTTTGCCAGTCTACGCTGATTCCGCAGTTCCTGCTTTGAGTTACAAATATGAGCAACCGCACCGGTATCAAATACCCAGGAACTACTACGAGTGCTGGTATGGTACACATCAATTACATGTATATCATATATACCTTTGGTATTGCTGGCCTTCTTGTCCGCCAAGTACTTGGGGCAGTTTCGCTTCCAGTGACCGTTTCCCTTGCAATAAAAGCACTCAGTCTCAGGCTTGGGTCCATTCTTCGACTTCTTCCCGGCAGCTGGCTTACCGGGCGCGGCAACTCCCTTGCCGTCCTTCTTGAAGTTCTTCTTACCCTTGCCCTTCTTGAACTTAGTGGTTTTATTCACCATCAACACTTGATGTTCCTTTCTGATCTCTGCCTCCGCTGACTTCAGCATCGCATATACCTCAGGAATGGTCTTTTCCATCCCCTGCATGTTGAAGTTCATCACGAAGCTCTTGTAGCTAGGTGGAAGCGACTGAGGGATTCTGTCAACGACCGCGTCATCCGGGAGATTAACTCCCAGCTGAGACAAGCGGCTGTGCAACCCAGACATTTTGAGTATGTGCTCGCTGACAGAACTATTTTCCTCCATCTTACAGCTGTAGAACTTATCGGAGACTTCATATCTCTCGATCCGGGCATGAGCTTGGAAAACCATTTTCAGCTCTTCGAACATCTCATATGCTCCGTGATGCTCAAAACGCTTTTGGAGCCCCGGTTCTAAGCTGAAGAGCATGCCGCACTGAACGAAGGAGTAATCATCGGTGCGTGTCTGCCAAACGTTCAAATCGTCTGGCAGTGCTGGGAGAGCAGGTGGGCCACCTAACGGTGCTTCAAGGACATATGATTTCTTGGCAGCTATGAGGATAATCCTCAGGTTACGGACCCAGTCCGCATAGTTGCTACCATCGTCTTTCAGCTTGTTTTTCTCTAGGAACGCGTTGAAGTTGAGGGTAACATTAGCGTTGGCCATTTGATCTACAAGGTAGATATGTAACATTTAGACTGAGTTCATGACAATTAAGTTCATCTAATCAAATTATGTAATGAACTCCCACTCAGATAGGCATCCCTCTCGTCATCTAAGTGATACATGATCCGAATCGACTAGGCCGTGTCCGATCATCACGTGAGACGGACTAGTCATCAACGGTGAACATCTCCATGTTGATCGTATCTTCTATACGACTCATGTCCGACCTTTCGGTCTCTTGTGTTTCGAGGCCATGTCTGTACATGCTAGGCTCGTCAAGTCAACCTAAGTGTATTGCTGTGTAAATCTGGCTTACACCCGTTGTATTCGAACGTTAGAATCTATCACACCCGATCAACACGTAGTGCTTCGAAACAACGAACCTTCGCAACGGTGCACAGTTAGGGGGAACACTTTCTTGAAATTTTAGTGAGGGATCATCTTATATGCTACCGTCGTTCTAAGCAAATAAGATGCAAAAACATGATAAACATCACATGCAATCAAAATAGTGACATGATATGGCCATTATCACTTCGCTCCTTTTGATCTCCATCTTCGGGGCTCCATGATCATCATCGTCACCGGCATGACACCATGATCTCCATCATCATGATCTCCATCATCGTGTCTTCATGAAGTTGTCTCGCCAACTATTACTTCTACTACTACGGCTAACGGTTAGCAATAAAGTAAAGTAATTACATGGCGAATTTCAATGACACGCAGGTCATATAATAAATTAAGACAACTCCTATGGCTCCTGCCGGTTGTCATACTCATCGACATGCAAGTCGTGATTCCTATTACAAGAACATGATCATCTCATACATCGCATATATCATTCATCACATCCTTTGGCCATATCACATCACAAAGCACTTGCTGCAAAAACAAGTTAGACGTCCTCTAATTGTTGTTGCAAGTTTTTTATGTGGCTGCTATAGGTTTCTAGCAAGAACGTTTCTTACCTACGCCAAAACCACAACGTGATATGCCAATTTCTATTTACCCTTCATAAGGACCCTGTTCATCGAATCCGATCCGACTAAAGTGGGAGAGACAGACACCCGCTAGCCACCTTATGCAACTAGTGCATGTCAGTCGGTGGAACCTGTCTCACGTAAGCGTACGTGTAAGGTCGGTCCGGGCCGCTTCATCCCACAGTGCCGCCGAATCAAGATAAGACTAGTAACGGCAAGAAGATTGACAAATCGACGCCCACAACTACTTTGTGTTCTACTCGTGCAAGATACTACGCATAGACCTAGCTCATGATGCCACTGTTGGGGAACGTAGCAGAATTTTAAAATTTTCTACGCATCACCAAGATCAATCTATGGAGTCATCTAGCAATGAGTGAGAGGGGAGTGTATCTACATACCCTTGTAGATCACGAGCGGAAGCGTTCAAGAGAACGGGGTTGATGGAGTCGTACTCGTCGTGATCCAAATCACCGATGACCGAGCGCCGAACGGACGACACCTCCGCGTTCAACACACGTACGGAGCAGAGACGTCTCCTCCTTCTTGATCCAGCAAGGGGGGAGGAGAGGTTGATGGAGATCCAGCAGCACGACGGTGTGGTGGTGGAAGCAGCGGGATTTCAGCAGGGCTTCGCCAAGCGCTACTGGAGGAGGAAGAGGTGTCACGGGAGGGAGAGGGAGGCGCCAGGGGCTGAGCTGTTTCTCCCATGCACCTCCCCACTATATATAGGGGTGGAGGGGGCTGGTTTCTTGCCCTCCAAGTCCATTGGGGCGTTGGCAAAGGTGGAAGGAAAGAAATCCCATCCTTTCCCTTCCCCACCGATTGTTATCCCCCTTTTTTAGGGATCTTGATCTTATCCCTTCGGGATATGATCTTATTCCTTCTAAGGGGGAATCTTGGTGCGCCTTGACTAGGGGTGTGGGGCCTTGCCCCCACTACCCACGTTCATGTGGGTCCCCCCATGCAGGTGGGCCCCACTCCGGAACCTTCTAGAACCTTCTCGGTACAATACCGAAAAATCCCGAACATTTTCCGGTGGCCAAAATAGGACTTCCCATATATAAATCTTTACCTCCGGACCAGTCCGGAACTCCTCGTGACGTCCAGGATCTCATCCGAGACTCCGAACAACCTTCGGGTTACCGCATACTAATATCTCTATAACCCTAGCGTCACCGAACCTTAAGTGTGTAGACCCTACGGGTTCGGGAGACACGCAGACATGACCGAGACGACTCTCCGGTCAATAACCAACAGCGGGATCTGGATACCCATGTTGGCTCCCACATGCTCCTCGATGATCTCATCGGATGAACCACGATGTCGAGGATTCAATCAATCCCGTACGCAATTCCCTTTGTCTATCGGTACGATACTTGCCCGAGATTCGATCGTCGGTATCTCGATACCTTGTTCAATCTCGTTACCGGCAAGTCTCTTTACTCGTTTCCGTAACACATCATCCCGTGAACAACTCCTTGATCACATTGAGCTCATTATGATGATGTCCTACCGAGTGGGCCCAGAGGTACCTCTCCGTTACATGGAGTGACAAATCCCAGTCTCGATTCGTGCCAACCCAACAGATACTTTCGGAGATACCCGTAGTGCACCTTTATAGCCACCCAGTTACGTTGTGACGTTTGGTGCACCCAAAGCACTCCTACGGTATCCGGGAGTGGCACAATCTCATGGTCTAAGGAAAAGTTACTTGACATTGGAAAAGCTTTAGCAAACGAACTACACGATCTAGTGCTAGGCTTAGGATTGGGTCTTGTCCATCACATCATTCTCCTAATGATGTGATCCCGTTATCAATGACATCCAATGTCCATGGTCAGGAAACCGTAACCATCTATTGATCAATGAGCTAGTCAACTAGAGGCTTACTAGGGACATGTTGTGGTCTATGTATTCACACATGTATTACGATTTCCGGATAACACAATTATAGCATGAATAACAGACAATTATCATGAACAAGGAAATATAATAATAACCATTTTATTATTGCCTCTAGGGCATATTTCCAACAGTATCAGCATCCCTAAGCTTAATTCCTGCTCGTCCTCGAGTAGGTAAATGATAAAAGAAATAATTTATGAAGTGTGTGTTGGGAAACGTAGCATGCAATTTCAAAAAAATTCTACGCTCACGCAAGATCTATCTAGGAGAAGCATAGCAACAAGAGGGGGAGAGTGTGTGCACGTACCTCATAGACCGGAAGCGGAAGCGTTAGCTTAACGCGGTTGATGTAGTCGAACGTCTTCTCGATTCAACCGATCAAGCACCGAACGTACGGCACCTCCGAGTTCTGCACACGTTCAGCTCGATGACGTCCCTCGAACTCTTGATCCAGCAAAGTGTCGAGGGAGAGTTTCGTCAGCACGATAGCGTGGTGACGGTGATGGTGAAGTGATCCGCGCAGGGCTTCGCCTAAGCACTACGACAATATGACCGGAGGAGTAAACGGTGGAGGGGGGCGCCGCACACGGCTAAGAACAATTGGTGTGCCTTGGGGTGCCCCCTGCCCCCGTATATAAAGGAGGAGGGGAGGAGGCCGCCGGCCCTAGGGGGTGCGCCATGGGGGGAAACCGAATAGGACTCCAAGTCCTATTCGGCCCCCCTTCCTTTCTTACGGAGGGGGAAAAGAGGAAGGGAAAGGGAAGAGGAGAAGGAAAGGGGGGCGCGCCCCCTCCCCTAGTCCAATTCAGACTCCCCATGGAAGGGGGGCGCGGCCACCCCTTGTGGGGCTGCCTCCCCTCTCCCCTATGGCCCATGTAGGCCCAATACTTCCCCGGGGGGTTCCGGTAACCCCTCGGTACTCCGAAAAAAATACCCAAACTACTCCGAAACCATTCCGGTGTCCGAATACCATTTTCCAATATATCAATCTTTACCTCTAGACCATTTAGAGACTCCTCGTCATGTCCGTGATCTCATCCGGGACTCCAAACAATCTTCGGTCACCAAAACACATAACTCATAATACAAATCGTCATCGAACGTTAAGCGTGCGGACCCTACGGGTTCGAGAACTATGTAGACATGACCGAGACACATCTCCGGTCAATAACCAATAGCGGAACCTGGATGCTCATATTGGTTCCTACATATTCTATGTAGATCTTTATCAGTCAAACCGTAATGACAACATACGTCATTCCCTTTGTCATCGGTATGTTACTTGCCCGAGATTCGATCATCGGTATCTTCATACCTAGTTCAACCTCATTACCGGCAAGTCTCTTTACTCATTCCGTAATGCATCATCCCGTAACTAACTCATTAGTCACATTGCTTGCAAGGCTTATCACGATGTGCATTACCGAGAGGGCCCAGAGATACCTCTCCGATACTCGGAGTGACAAATCCTAATCTCGATCTATGCCAACCCAACAAACACCTTCGGAGACACCTATAGAGCATCTTTATAATCACCCAGTTACGTTGTGACGTTTGATAGCACACAAGGTGTTCCTCCGATATTCGGGAGTTGCATAATCTCATAGTCAAAGGAATATGTATAAGTCATGAAGAAAGCAATAGCAATAAAACTTAACGATCATAATGCTAAGCTAACGGATGGGTCTTGTCCATCACATCATTCTCCTAATGATGTGATCCCGTTCATCAAATGACAACACATGTCTATGGTTAGGAAACTTAACCATCTTTGATTAACGAGCTAGTCTAGTAGAGGCATACTAGGGACACTGTGTTTTGTCTATGTATTCACACATGTATGAAGTTTCCGGTTAATACAATTCTAGCATGAATAATAAACATTTATCATGATATAAGGAAATATAAATAACAACTTTATTATTGCCTCTAGGGCATATTTACTTCAGTCTCCCACTTGCACTAGAGTCAATAATCTAGATTACATTGTAATGATTCTAACACCCATGGCGTCTTGGTGCTGATCATGTTTTGCTTGTGGAAGAGGCTTAGTCAACGGGTCTGCAACATTCAGATCCGTATGTATTTTGCAAATCTCTATGTCTCCCTCCTTGACTTGATCACAGATGGAGTTGAAGCGCCTCTTGATGTGTTTGGTTCTCTTGTGAAATCTGGATTCCTTCGCTAAGGCAATCGCTCCAGTATTGTCACAAAAGATTTTCATTGGACCCGATGCACTAGGTATTACACCTAGATCGGATATGAACTCCTTCATCCAAACTCCTTCATTTGCTGCTTCCAAAGCAGCTATGTACTCCACTTCACACGTAGATCCCGCCATGACGGTTTGCTTGGAACTGCACCAACTGACAGCTCCACCATTCAATATAAATACGTATCCGGTTTGTGACTTAGAGTCATCCGGATCAGTGTCAAAGCTAGTATCGACGTAACCATTTACGACGAGCTCTTTGTCACCTCCATAAACGAGAAACATATCCTTAGTCCTTTTCAGGTACTTCAGGATGTTCTTGACCGCTGTCCAGTGATCCACTCCTGGATTACTTTGGTACCTCCCTGCTAAACTTATAGCAAGGCACACATAAGGTCTGGTACACAGCATTGCATACATGATAGAACCTATGGCTGAGGCATAGGGAATGACTTTCATTTTCTCTCTATCTTCTGCAGTGGTCGGGCATTGAGTCTTACTCAACTTTACACCTTGCAACACAGGTAAGAACCCTTTCTTTGACTGATCCATTTTGAACTTCTTCAAAACTTTATCAAGGTATGTGCTTTGTGAAAGTCCTATTAAGCGTCTTGATCTATCCCTATAGATCTTGATGCCCAATATATAAGCAGCTTCACCGAGGTCTTTCATTGAAAAATTCTTATTCAAGTATCCTTTTATGCTATCCAGAAATTCTATATCATTTCCAATCAACAATATGTCATCCACATATAATATTAGAAATGCTACAGAGCTCCCACTCACTTTCTTGTAAATACAGGCTTCTCCAAAAGTCTGTATAAAACCATATGCTTTGATCACACTATCAAAGCATATATTCCAACTCCGAGAGGCTTGCACCAGTCCATAAATGGATCGCTGGAGCTTGCACACTTTGTTAGCACCTTTAGGATTGACAAAACCTTCTGGTTGCATCATATACAACTCTTCTTTGAGAAATCCATTAAGGAATGCAGTTTTGACGTCCATTTGCCAGATTTCATAATCATAAAATGCGGCAATTGCTAACATGATTTGGATAGACTTAAGCATCGCTACGGGTGAGAAGGTCTCATCGTAGTCAACCCCTTGAACTTGTCGAAAACCTTTCGCAACAAGTCGAGCTTTGTAGACAGTAACATTACCGTCAGCGTCAGTCTTCTTCTTGAAGATTCATTTATTCTCTATGGCTTGCCGATCATCGGGCAAATCAACCAAAGTCCACACTTTGTTCTCATACATGGATCCCATCTCAGATTTCATGGCCTCAAGCCATTTCACGGAATCTGGGCTCATCATCGCTTCCTCATAGTTCGTAGGTTCGGCATGGTCTAGTAACATGACTTCCGGAACAGGATTACCGTACCACTCTAGTGTGGAACATACTCTGGTTGACCTACGAGGTTCGGTAGTAACTTGATCTGAAGTTTCATGATCATCATCATTAGCTTCCTCACTAATTGGTGTAGCCATCATGGGAACTGTTTTCTGTGATGAGCTATTCTCCAATTCGAGAGAAGGTACAATTACCTCATCAAGTTCTACTTTCCTCCCACTCACTTCTTTCGAGAGAAACTCCTTCTCTAGAAAGGATCCATTCTTAGCGACAAAGATCTTGCCTTCGGATCTGTGATAGAAGGTGTACCCAACAGTTTCTTTTGGGTATCCTATGAAGACGCACTTCTCCGATTTGGGTTCGAGCTTATCAGGCTGAAGTTTTTTCACATAAGCATCGCAACCCCAAACTTTAAGAAACGACAGCTTAGGTTTCTTGCCAAACCACAGTTCATACGGTGTCGTCTCAACGGATTTAGATGGTGCCCTATTTAACGTGAATGCAGCTGTCTCTAATGCATAACCCCAAAATGATAGTGGTAAATCGGTAAGAGACATCATAGATCGCACCATATCTAATAAAGTACGGTTACGACGTTCGGACACACCATTATGCTGTGGTGTTCCAGGTGGCGTGAGTTGCGAAACTATTCCACATTGTTTTAAATGAAGACCAAACTCGTAACTCAAATATTCGCCTCCGCGATCAGATCGTAGAAACTTTATTTTCTTGTTACGATGATTTTCCACTTCACTCTGAAATTCTTTGAACTTTTCAAATGTTTCAGACTTATGTTACATTAAGTAGATATACCCATATCTGCTTAAATCATCTGTGAAGGTCAGAAAATAACGATACCTGCCGCGAGCTTCAAAACTCATCGGACCGCATACATCAGTATGTATTATTTCCAATAAGTCAGTAGCTCACTCCATTGTTCCGGAGAACGGAGTTTTAGTCATCTTGCCCATGAGGCATGGTTCGCAAGCATCAAATGATTCATAATCAAGTGATTCTAAAAGTCCATCTGCATGGAGTTTCTTCATGCGCTTTTCACCAATATGACCTAAACGGCAGTGCCACAAATATGTTGCACTATCATTATCAACTTTGCATCTTTTGGCATCAATATTATGAATATGTGTATCACCACGATCGAGATTCAACAAAAATAGACCACTCTTCAATGGTGCATGACCATAAAAGATATTACTCATATAAATAGAACAACCATTATTCTCTGATTTAAATGAATAACCGTCTCGCATCAAACAAGATCCAGATATAATGTTCATGCTCAACGCTGGCACCAAATAACAATTATTCAGGTCTAAAGCTAATCCCGAAGGTAGATGTAGAGGTAGTGTGCCGACGGCGATCACATCGACCTTGGAACCATTCCCGACGCGCATCGTCACCTCGTCCTTAGCCAATCTTCGTTTAATCCGTAGCCCCTGTTTTGAGTTGCAAATATGAGCAACAGAACCAGTATCAAATACCAAGGTGCTACTACGAGCATTAGTAAGGTACACATCAATAACATGTATATCAAATATACCTTTGTTCACTTTGCCATCCTTCTTATCCGCCAAATACTTGGGGCAGTTCCGCTTCCAGTGTCCAGTCCCTTTGCAGTAGAAGCACTCAGTTTTAGGCTTAGGTGCAGACTTGGGCTTCTTCCCGGGAGTGGCAACTTGCTTGCCATTCTTCTTGAAGTTCCCCTTCTTTCCTTTGCCCTTTTTCTTGAAACTAGTGGTCTTGTTAACCATCAACACTTGATGCTCCTTCTTGATTTCTACCTCCACTGCTTTGAGCATAGCGAAGAGCTCGGGAATAGTCTTCTCCATCCCTTGCATATTATAGTTCATCACGAAGCCTTTATAGCTTGGTGGCAGTGATTGAAGAACTCTGTCAATAACACTATCATCCGGAAGATTAACTCCCAGCTGAGTCAAGAGGTTATGGTACCCAGACATTCTGAGTATGTGTTCACTGACAGAACTGTTCTCCTCCATCTTGCAGCTATAGAACTTGTTGGAGACTTCATATCTCTCAACTCGGGCATTTGCTTGAAATATTAACTTCAATTCCTGGAACATCTCATATGGTCCATGAAGTTCAAAACGTCTTTGAAGTCCCGATTCTAAGCCGTAAAGCATGGCACACTGAACTATCGAGTAGTCATCAGATCGAGCTTGCCAGACGTTCATAACGTCAGCATCTGCTCCTGCAGTAGGCCTTTCACCCAGCGGTGCATCAAGGACATAATTCTTCTGTGCAGCAATGAGGATAATCCTCAAGTTACGGACCCAGTCCGTGTAGTTGCTACCATCATCTTTCAACTTAGCTTTCTTTAGGAACGCATTAAAATTCAAGGGAACGGTAGCACGGGCCATTGATCTACAACATAGATATGCAAATACTATCAGGACTAAGTTCATGATAAATTAAGTTCAATTAATCATATTACTTAAGAACTCCCACTTAGATAGACATCCCTCGAGTCATCTAAATGATCACGTGATCCATATCAACTAAACCATGTCCGATCATCACGTGAGATGGAGTAGTTTTCAATGGTGAACATCTCTATGTTGATCATATCTACTATATGACTCACGTTCGACCTTTCGGTCTCCAGTGTTCCGAGGCCATGTCTGTACATGCTAGGCTCGTCAAGTTTAACCCGAGTATTCCGCGCATGCAAAACTGTCTTGCACTCGTTGTATGTGAACGTAGAGCTTATCACACCCGATCATCACGTGGTGTCTCGGCACGACGAACTGTCGCAACGGTGCATACTCAGGGAGAACACTTATACCTTGAAAGTTTAGTGAGGGATCATCTTATAATGCTACCGCCGTACTAAGCAAAATAAGATGCATAAAAGATAAACATCACATGCAATCAAAATATGTGACATGATATGGCCATCATCATATTGTGCCTTTGATCTCCATCTCCAAAGCACCGTCATGATCTCCATCGTCACCGGCTTGACACCTTGATCTCCAGCGTAGCGTCGTTGTCGTCTCGCCAACAATTGCTTCTACAACTATCGCTAACGCATAGTGATAAAGTAAAGCAATTACATGGCTATTGCATTTCATACAATAAAGCGACAACCATAAGGCTCCTGCCAGTTGCCGATAACTTTTACAAAACATGATCATCTCATACAATAACGTGTATCACATCATGTCTTGACCATATCACATCACAACATACCCTGCAAAAACAAGTTAGACGTCCTCTACTTTGTTGTTGCAAGTTTTATGTGGCTGTTACGGGTTTCTAGTAAGAACCGTTCTTACCTACGCATCAAATCTACAATGATGTTTCGTCAAGTTTGCTATTTTAACCTTCAACAAGGACCGGCCGTAGTCAAATTCGATTCAACTAAAGTTGGAGAAACAGACACCCACCAGCCACCTTTATGCAAAACAAGTTGCATGTCTGTCGGTGGAACCGGTCTCATGAACGTGGTCATGTAAGGTTGGTCCGGGCCGCTTCATCCAACAATACCGCCGAATCAAAATAAGACGTTGGTGGTAAGCAGTATGACTATTATCGCCCACAACTCTTTGTGTTCTACTCGTGCATATCATCTACGCATAGACCTGGTTCGGATGCCACTGTTGGGAAACGTAGCATGCAATTTCAAAAAATTTCTATGCTCACGCAAGATATATCTAGGAGAAGCATAGCAATGAGAGGGGGAGAGTCTGTCCACGTACCCTCGTAGACCGAAGCGGAAGCGTTAGCTTATCGCGGTTGATGTAGTCGAACGTCTTCTCGATTCAACCGATCAAGCACCGAACGTACGGCGCCTCCGAGTTCTGCACACGTTCAGCTCGATGACGTCCCTCGAACTCTTGATCCAGCAAAGTATCGAGGGAGAGTTTCTTCAGCATGATGGCGTGGTGACGGTGATGGTGAAGTGATCCGCGCAGGGCTTCGCCTAAGCACTACGATAATATGACCGGAGGAGTAAACGGTGGAGGGGGGCGCCGCACACGGCTAAGAACAATTGGTGTGCCTTGGGGTGCCCCCTGCCCCCGTATATAAAGGAGGAGGGGAGGAGGCCGCCGGCCCTAGGGGGTGCGCCATGGGGGGAAACCGAATAGGACGCCAAGTCCTATTCGGCCCCCCTTCCTTTCTTACGGAGGGGGAAAAGAGGAAGGGAGAGGGAAGAGGAGAAGGAAAGGGGGGCGCGCCCCCTCCCCTAGTCCAATTCAGACTCCCCATGGGAGGGGGGGGGCGCGGCCACCCCTTGTGGGCTGCCTCCCCTCTCCCCTATGGCCCATGTAGGCCCAATACTTCCCCGGGGGGTTCCGGTAACCCCTCGGTACTCCAAAAAAATAGCCGAACTACTCCGAAACCATCTTCCAATATATCAATCTTTACCATCTTCCAATATATCAATCTTTACCTCTTGACCATTTCGAGAGTCCTCGTCATGTCCGTGATCTCATCCGGGACTCCGAACAATCTTCGGTCACCAAAACACATAACTCATAATACAAATCGTCATCGAACGTTAAGCGTGCGGACCCTACGGGTTCGAGAACTATGTAGACATGACCGAGACACATCTCCGGTCAATAACCAATAGCGGAACCTGGATGCTCATATTGGTTCCTACATATTCTACGAAGATCTTTATCAGTCAAACCGCAATGACAACATACGTCATTCCCTTTGTCATCGGTATGTTACTTGCCCGAGATTCGATCGTCGGTATCTTCATACCTAGTTCAACCTCGTTACCGGCAAGTCTCTTTACTCGTTCCATAATGCATCATCCCATAACTAAGTCATTAGTCACATTGCTTGCAAGGCTTATCACGATGTGCATTACTGAGAGGGCCCAGAGATACCTCTCCGATACTTGGAGTGACAAATCCTAATCTCGATCTATGCCAACCCAACAAACACCTTCGGAGACACCTGTAGAGCATATTTATAATCACCCAATTACGTTGTGACGTTTGATAGCACACAAGGTGTTCCTCCGGTATTCGGGAGTTGCATAATCTCATAGTCAAAGGAATATGTATAAGTCATGAGGAAAGCAATAGCAATAAAACTTAACAATCATAATGCTAAGCTAACGGATGTGTCTTGTCCATCACATCATTCTCCTAATGATGTGATCCCGTTCATCAAATGACAACACATGTCTATGGTTAGGAAACTTAACCATCTTTGATTAACGAGCTAGTCTAGTAGAGGCATACTAGGGACACTGTGTTTTGTCTATGTATTCACACATGTATGAAGTTTCCGATTAATACAATTCTAGCATGAATAATAAACATTTATCATGATAAAAGGAAATAGAAATAACAACTTTATTATTGCCTCTAGGGCATATTTCCTTCAGTGTGAATGCTAGCAAGTGCATTAGTTTCAATCACTTTTTCTAGCATCATTATATATCATAAACAGTAGCTCATCTCATAAAACTTCTCATGATCAAGTAGCAAGCTATTCACATGTTAAAGCATAGACCATAAACTTTCTTGAAAACTAACAAACTATGTTCTCAGTCATCAAACAATTGCAATTCATCTTATTTTCAGGAAGGGTCTATGTAAGAGCTTTGATTTAGCAAATTCCACATACTCAACTATCATATAGTCTTCCATGATTGCTACCACTCAAAGCATATTTTTAGAACAAATAGCATCCATCGAACACAGAGAAAGATAGGGGCTTAGTGTTTCGCCTCCCAACTTATTTATCATATAGATAATTGTCAACAATAATAATTCATGATCAAATATATTTGAATGGCCATATATGCTTAGATCTTTCCCCACCACATGATGCTTGCCAACTAAAGAATAGGTTGGAATAAGAAATTGACTCAACAAAAATAAAAGTAAAAGATAAGCCCTTCGCAGAGGGAAGCAGGGATTTGCAGTGGTGCCAGAGCTCGAAGCTTTTAAAATAGAGATGAACATAATTTTGAGAGGCATGCTTTCATTGTCAACATAACAACCAAGAGTTCTCACTATCTTCCATGCTAGATACATTATAGGCGGTTCCCAAACAGAATGGTAAAGTTTTTACTCCCCCTCCACCAACAATCACACTCCATGGCTGGTCCGAAACAACGGGTACCGTCCATACCAACAGCAGTCCTGGAGGAGTTTTGTTTGATATTATATTTTGATTTGACTTTGAGCACGGGACTGGGCATCCCGATTACCAGCCACTTTCTCGTGAATGACACTCATCATGAGAATAACCCACCTAGCATGGAAGATATTGACAGCCCCTAGTCGCTACATGAGCGATTCAGGCATACAAAACAGATTATTATTTGAAGGTTTAGAGTTTGGCACATGCAAATTTACTTGGAAGGGCAGGTAAATACCGCATATAGGTAGATATGGTGGACACTCAGGGAAGAAACTTGGTTCAAGGATTTTGGATGCACAAGCAGTATTCTCGCTTAGTACAGAAATTTTGGCTAGCAAAAGATTCTAAATAGCAAGCACCACATGTTGGAGGATCCATAAGAATATAACTTCTATACAAATATACCCAAGCATAACTCATTACGTTGTCTTCCTTGTCAAACTTCAACTAATTTGCTAAAATTCGAAAATAATTAATGGGGCTCACAATCATAGAAGATGTCCAACATAGTATATTTATATGTGAAATCTCTCTTCCTTCAATATTCTTTCATGAATTGTTCAAGTGACCAATACTATGTTTGCTAACTTTCAATAAATTTACCACCTCTACTTCTTATATGTGAAGTCATTACTCCCCATGGTATAAGCATATGAAGCATATATAAATTCAGATTTATGATATTCAATTCATTCAACCATTTACTCATAGGATATAAGTGAAGCACGAGAGTAAATGACAAACTACTACAAAAAATTTAAGTGAAGATCAATGAGTAGTCGAATAATTATGTAACTATGTGAAGACTCTCTTAACATTTAAGAATTTCAGAACTTGGGATATTATTCAAACAGCAAGAAAATCCTAGTAAAATAAAATGACGCTCCAAGCAAAACACATATCATGTGGTGAATAAAAATATAGCTCCAAGTAAGGTTACCGATGAACGAAGACGAAAGAGGGGATGCCTTCCGGGGCATCCCCAAGCTTAGTTGCTTGGGTATTCCTTGAATATTACCTTGGGGTGCCTTGGGCATCCCCAAGCTTAGGGTCTTTTCACTCCTTGTTCTCCTCATATCGATATCTCACCAAAAACTTGAAAACATCAATCACACAAAACTTAACAAAACGTTCGTGAGATCCATTGGTATAATAAAACAGATCATTCACTTTGGTACTGTCAAGACAAGATTCAAAAATTTTCTCACATGATGCCTACTGTACCCTATCATTTCTACAATTTATATTGAGCAATATAAGCCATAGAAACTAGGAAACAAGCAAACTATGCATCGAAAACAGAATCTGTCAAAAAAAGATCAGTCTGTAAAGATCTGAATTAATGTCATACTTCTGTAACTCCAAATATTCTTAAATATTAGGAAAACGTACACAATTTGTATATCAATCCTCTGTAAAAATTTCAGAGTTTTTACACGTTCCAGTAAAAGACAAGAATTTCTGTACTGGACGCAAACGTTTCTGTTTTTGTACAGAATCAAATCAACTATCAACCACACTATCCCAAAGGCTTTACTTGGCACTTTATTCAAACAAAAGCTATAAAACATGATTACTACAGTATCTTAATCATGTGAACACACAAAAATAGTAGGGGTAAATATTGGGTTGTCTCCCAACAAGCGCTTTTCTTTAATGCCTTTTTAGCTAGGCATGATGATTTCAATGATGCTCACATAAAAGATAAGAATTGAAATACAAAGAGAGCACCATGAAGCATATGACTAGAACATTTAAGTCTAACCCACTTCCTATACAAAGGTATTTTGTGAGCAAACAATTTATGGGAACAAATCAACATGCATAGGAAGGCAAAACAAGCATGACTTCAAAACTTTCAACACATAGAGAGGAAACTTGATATTATTGCAATATGTAAAAGCATATGTTCCTCTCTCATAATAATTTTCAGTAGCATCATGAATGAATTCAACAATATAACTATCACATACAACATTCTTTTCATGATCCACAAGCATAGAGATTTTACTACTCTCCACATAAGCAAATTTATTCTCATGAATAGTAGTGGGAGCAAACTCAACAAAATAACTATCATGTGAGGCATAATCCAATTGAAAATTAAAATCATGATGACAAGTTTCATGGTTATCATTATTCTTTATAGCATACATTTCATCACAATAATCATCATAGATAGCAACTTTGTTTTCATAATCAATTGAAACCTCTTCCAAAATAGTGCATTCATCACTAAATAAAGTCATGACCTCTCCAAATCCACTTTTATCAATATTGTGAAAAGATTCAACACCCTCCAAAATAGTGGGATCATTAACTAGAGTTGACACTCTTCCAAACCTACTTTCACCAATATAATCATCATAAATAGGAGGCATGCTATCATCATAATAAATTTGCTCATCAAAACTTGGGGGACAAAAAATATCATCTTCATCACACATAGCATCCCCAAGCTTGTGGCTTTGCATATCATTAGCATCATGGATATTCAAAGAATTCACACTAACAACATTGATCATGCTCATCATTCAAAATATTAGTGCCAAACATTTTATTGACTTCTTCCTCTAACACTTTGGCACAATTTTCCTTTCCATTATTTTCACGAAAGACATTAAAAAGATGCAACATATGAGGCAACCTCAATTCCATTTTTTTGTAGTTTTATTTTATAGACTAAACTATTGAAAAACAAGAAACTAAAAGATTAAATTGCAAGTTTTAAAGATATACCTTCAAGCACTCACCTCCCCGGCAACGGCGCCAGAAAAGAGCTTGATGTCTACTACGCAACCTTCTTCTTGTAGACTCGTGTTGGGTCTCCAAGCGCAGAGTTTTGTAGGACAGTAGCAAATTTCTCTCAAGTGGATGACCTAAGGTTTATCAATCCGTGAGAGGCATAGGATGAAGATGGTCTCTCTCAAACAACCCTGCAACCAAATAACAAAGAGTCTCTTGTGTCCCCAACACACCCAATACAATGGTAAATTGTATAGGTGCACTAGTTCGGCGAAGAGATGGTGATACAAGTGCAATATGGATGGTAGATATAGGTTTTTGTAATCTGAAAATATAAAAACAGCAAGGTAGCAAGTAACGAAAGTGAGCAAAAACGGTATTGCAATGCTTGGAAACAAGGCCTAGGGTTCATACTTTCACTAGTGCAAGTTCTCTCAACAATGTTAACATAATTGGATCACATAACAATCCCTCAACATGTAACAAAGAACCACTCCAAAGTTTCTATCGGAGAACATAGGACAAAAACATGCATCAACCCCTATGCATAGATTACCCCAATGTCACCTCGGGAATCCGCGAGTTGAGTGCCAAAACATACATCAAGTGAATCAATAGAACATCCCATTATCACCACAGATATCCCATCGCAAGACATACATCAAGTGTTCTCAAATCCAACATAACGAAACCTCAAAGAGCAAGACTCAATTCATCACAAGAAGGTAGGGGGGAAGAAACACCATATGATCCAACTATAATAACAAAGCTCGCGGTACATCAAGATCGTGCCAAATCAAGAACACGAGAGAGAGAGAGATCAAACACATAGCTACTGGTACATACCCTCAGCCCCGATGGTGAACTACTCCCTCCTTGTCATGGAGACCGCCAGGATGATGAAGATGGCCACCGGTGATGGTTTCCCCCTCCGGCAGGGTGCCGGAACGGGCTCCCGATTGGTTTTTCGTGGCTACAGAGTCTTGCGGCAGCGGAACTCCCGATCTAGGTTTATTTCTGGAGGTTTTGGTATTTATAGGAGGTGTTGGCGTCGGGGACAAGTCAAGGGGGCCCACGAGGCGATGACAAGGCAGGGGACGCGCCCTAGGGGGGCGCCCTCCACCCTTGTGGTTGCCTCAGGACTCCTCTCTGATATCTTTTTGTTCCAGTATTTTTTATATTTTCCAAAAATATTATCCGTAAATTTTCAGCCCATTCCGAGAACTTTTATTTCTGCACAAAAAACGACACCACGGTAGTTCTGCTGAAAACAACATCAGTCCGGGTTAGTTCTAATCAAATCATACCAAAATCATATAGAATTGTTGTAAACATGGCATGAATACTTCATAAATTATAGATACGTTGGAGACGTATCAGACAAGTCCAAGACTTCCCCGACAAGCTTGCCAGGTCCGCTAGGGGCAGGATCCCCGCCAAGACACCACCGCTCTACTGCACAGCGACGCAAGTCACTTATTAGTGCGGTGTCGAGCCCCCAAGTGATTAAGTGGCCTCTGCTAAGCACGTGGAGCCCCATTAGAAGACAAGATTTATCCAAGTGACACCCGTCCAGAGGCGTGTCAAGATGATAAGCAAGAGGTGGTTAAGCGGCTCGGCGGGCCTGCTGGGCTTCGTCCTCAGCATGACACCTAGCAGTGCATTTAATGCACTTTGTCCTAACTGCCAGAGTTAGGTATGATAGCACTGTTGGCTATCTAATCAGTAGATAAAGACTGTTTTGCCATTGTGGTTACTCCTTAAGCTATAAAAGGAGGTCCAAGGCGACCTAACAAAGGATTCAGACCCTCACACACTTGTACGCGCGTAGCTGCTCTCCTCGAGGCACCCTTGCCGGGCTTGAGTGTTACATGCTCATTGTGTTCTTCTACTCAATCCACCAAAGCAGGAGTAGGGTTTTACTCTACCCAGCGGCCCAAACCTGGGTAAAAACCACCAGTGTCACCATCATCGTGTTGTTCCATGGCTTCTGCTCTTTGTGCAACGTGATCCCCCTTGCCGAACCACAAGGGGCTCATGGCCCCATAGGTGATCGTCATCCACCACAACATCTTTGGCACTCCAGGTAGTGGGGCTTGCTTGTGCGAACCTAAAGTCATAAACAGCGTGTCGAACTCCATCGTCGATCATCACCATCGTCATCTTCATCGACACTCTCTTCGTCCACGGCTTCGAAGAAGAACAACATCACTCCCTCACCTTGTCCTACTCAGATTCCGTCGCTCGTTTCCACCACAGCCGCGGCGACGACAAGAATGGAGGGCGCTGGCGATGCGACGACCGTGGGCGACTCGGGTGGCATGGTCATCATGCCACCTGCGTCCGGAAAAAGGAGCGAAACATGCAGTGATATCGCCCTCCTCGCGAGCTCCTGTCAAGCATATCCGATGCCAAAAAGTGCCATTTGGGCAAGGAAGAAAAAGGTGAGTGGTCAGCCTCCTCCTCCTTTCTCACCTGTCAATGATCGAGCCATGCAATGATGGCGTTATTAGCGTCGATGAGCCCATGTGGAACTCGGTCCAGTATTTATTTCGCCAAGGGTAAATCCTAAGTGGAGCGCTGGTGCGAATCCGTTGGTCGACGCCCCAGCAAACATGCTCCGGCAAGGTCGTTCACGTCAGCATGGCCTTAATGCCCGCCGATGTGAGATCATTAATAGTATAAGGAAAGGGAGAGAGGAGCCGACCCTTCGTTTCCGCCATATATCTTCAGCTGCAAGCATTCTATTAGCCCCTCCAGCTCTTGCCGGGGGTGGACGCATAACTAATAAACTGCAAAGTCTTTCCTTTGTGCGCCTTCTCATTTGTTGTAGTTTCAGAACAAGGATGTATACACGAACGGGGGGAACAATCGCAAGTGGGGAAGGAGGTGTTATATGAGACCTAATGCATGCCCGGCAAGGGAGGGGAGCATTAACGAAAGATAAGTTAGCATGATCATTGATTTCTCCTTCGGAATTTGCGTCATTTATCCTTCGGACAACCAGGATTTTCATATGGCAAGCCTTTCGTATGATGATACCTTACTGTATTTGTCTGTGCCCCTGCTTTGTTTCGAGCCTGCTCAACAAAGTGGGTGGCTGCGTCAAAGACCATTATGGAAAAACCTGCCGGGGCATACCCTCGCCAGCTGAATGCTAAGGACCTATTCCTCGCAGCAATCGCGGCAGCATGATACTGGCGGGCAACCAAAGTACGCAAAAGAAACTAACCATATGAATATCGATGGGTAAACAGAAGAGGGATAGCGTGCATTAACATAATTAAACATCAGTTCAACGAGTGCAAAACCAGAAACAATACGTGGCCTAAACATAGGACACATAATTGTTTTATTACAGGTCACCACGGCAATAAGAACGGCTCAAGGCTGGGCGTGCTGGTCTCTGGGGACCCTTGGGACAGAGAGAACATTATCGGCAAGGGGACTGGCCTTCGCCTCGGCAGCAGAAACATCAGCGCCCGGTAGCAGCCTCTTGAAGCCGTCGGAGAGGTTGAGGTCCGGATGGCGATAAGAAAGATTGCTCAAGACAATAAAGAGGGCGTCGCAGGCAAGCTTCCGGGATTCAACAGCAAATCATTCGACCCTGTCTTCCTCGTACATCCTCAGCCCTTCAATCTAGCCTTCAAAGAAAAGCATCAGCTTGACGCTTGGAACTTCATGGTCGCTGACAGAGAAAGCCCAGCTCTTCATGTCCATCTTCGAGATTTGGGCAGTGAGGCGCTCGGCGATATTAACCAGGTTTTTGATCCAGAGGTCGCGTTGCTCGATCTGGTTCTGCAGCTTGTCCTTCGTGTCCCGTCAAAGAATTCTTGTGTTCTCCAAGTCCTTCATTAGCAACTGCTCACAAACACCGGCAGATTCAATCTCACTCTCCAGGGTGCCAAGTCGTGCTTTCATATCAGTGATGGTGCTGTTAGCAGGGTCAAGGTTCTGACTCTTGGAGGAAAGCTGCGATTGCGTCTCCTTCAGGAGAGTCTCTGCTTTTTGCGCTTCTTCCTTAAGAGCCATAATTTCCTTGGCGCTCCCGGCAAGGTCCTCTGTCAGCTTGGCCACCCGTTGATCAAGGTCAGTCTTGGTAGCAGACGCAGCGGCAAGCTCATTAGTGACCTTCCTTAACTGAGCAGAAGAGTCAAGTGTGATTGTGTCAAGAGCCGTTTTGTGCTTGTCCTCTAGGTCCTTGGTACTCTGTTGGACAAGAGCCTCCAGTTCTTCATCCTTGCCGCGGAGGATGGCTTCAAGGTTCCCTTCCCGGGAAGAGATATCCTTCTATTTGGCGTTCAGAAGTGCTTCGCGCTCCGCCAGGCAGATCTCCTGGGCAGCAACATCCTCCTTGGCCATGGTTATCACCTCCTGTTGCTGCAGAAGGGATTGAAACTGTTTGCTGTGCCACTCACGCAGTTCGCCACCCTTGTCCCTTAGTTTCTGATCCATGAGACCGGCAGAGTCGCGCTGCTCGTTGATCGTCTCGCACTTCAAGCTGTACATGCTCTGCATATCTTTGATGCCAGTTGCTACAGACTCCAAGAAGGATAGGTCCATGGCTGCGCCAACAGAATAGTCAGTCTCTTCGGTTCTCTGGGACAGCGGTGCCAAAATGCGCCGGATCTCTTCATTGAAGTCCGCACCCACTACAATAGATGAGCCGGGGGCTGCAAGCCCAGGCTAGGCAAGGACCAGCACCAGCTTGCTTGAGGATGGTTGTGGGGCTACTACTGGTGTACCAAATGAGGGATGAGGCCCCATAGTTTGCAGAGGGGTTTTCTCCTCCACAATTGCATCTTGGCCAGATGTGCTGCCGATGGCTTTCTCTATTCCTTCGAGAAATTCTTGTGTGGCCCCGGCAGTCTGATCTTGGCCTTCCGCGGCAGCAATTCTGGCGGCCTCCTCGGCAGCATCCTTACCAATACTGGCCACTTCTTCCAACAGCTCTGGTTCCTCGGCCAACGAAGCTGCAGATGAAATTAACAAGCGATGATAAAGAGATGCTACAAATTGTTGGGTCGGAGATCTGGAAGCAAAATAATTCAAATAAGAAGAGTTAAGAGCAAGCAGATTACCCGGTGGCGTTTGCTGTGTAAGGGTGATGACCCACAAGTATAGGGGATCAATCGGAGTCCTTTCGATAAGTAAGAGTGTCGAACCCAACGAGGAGCAAAAGGAAATGACAAGTAGTTTTCAGCAAGGTATTCTCTGCAAGCTCTGAAATTATAAGTAACGAGTAGTTTGATAGCAAGATAATTTGTAACGAGCAAGTAACAGTAACGGATTCCCTTAGGCCCTAATAAGGTGAAGTGTCATGTAGTCGACGTTCACATGACACCACTAAGGGAATCACAACATACATACTATCAAAATATCGAACACATATCAAGTTCACATGATTACTTGCAACAAGATTTCTCCCGTGACCTCAAGAACAAAAGTAACTACTCACAAATGATAATCATGCTCAAGATCAGAGGGGTATTAAATAGCATAATGGATCTGAACATATAATCTTCCACCAAATAAACCATATAGTAATCAACTACAAGATGTAATCAACACTACTAGTCACCCACAAGCACCAATCTAAGGTTCCGGTACAAAGATTGAACACAAGAGATGAACTAGGGTTTGAGAGGAGTTGGTGATGTTGAAGATGTTGATGGAGATTGCCCTCCCCAAGATGGGAGAGTCGTTGGTGATGATGATGACGATGATTTCCCCCTCCGGGAGGGAAGTTCCCCTGGCGGAATCGCTCCGCCGGAGGGCAAAAGTGCTCCTGCCCAAGTTCCGCCTCGAGACGGTGGCGCTTCATCCCAAAAGTCCTCACCTTATTTTTTCTAGGTAAAAATGACATATATACCAGAAGATGGGCACCAGAGGTGGGCCGAGGGGAGCACAACCCACCAGAGCGCGCCTGGGCTCCCTGGTGCGCCCAGGTGGGTTGTGCCCACCTGGTGGGCCCCCCTCTGGTACTTATTGGCTCCAATAATTCTCATATATTCCATAAAAATTCTCCGTGAAGTTTTAGCTCATTTGGAGTTGTGCAGAATAGGTGGCCTGACGTAGCTTTTTCAGGTCCAGAATTCCAGCTGCCGGTATTCTCCCTCTTTGTGTGAACCCTGCATATTATGAGAGAAAAGGCATTAGAATTACTCTAAAAGCATTATTATACATAAAAACAATATAAATAACAGTAGGAAAACATGATGCAAAATGGACGTATCAACTCCCCCAAGCTTAGACCTCGCTTGTCCTCAAGCGAAAAACCGAAATCGAAAAACATGCCCACATGCTTAGAGAGAGAGAGAGGTGTCGATAAAAACAAAATACGGACAAAGAAGCATCATGTATATTATTATAACAACAAAAAAATTTAACATAAAACATTATCATAGAACTTTTATCACATAGCTTCTATCATAAACTTCTCATGAACAAGTAACAATTCATCACAACATCAAAGTATAAAGCATAAACCTTATTGGAAACCCACAAATTATGTTCTCAGTTAACCTTGCAACTACAATTCATCATCTTTTCGGGAAGGGTCACGTATCGGAGCCTTTTGGCAAGTCCACATACTCAACCATCATATAGTCTTCTATGATTGCTAACACTCACCGCATACACATGAGCAAAAAGTTTCAACCGGACACATAGAAAAATAGGGGCTTATAGTTTCGCCTCCCAACATACTCACCTCAAGGGTGATGTCAACAATAATAACTCATGCTACCCATATCCAACTGGATATATGTGCCTAGATCTTTCCTCACCACATGATGCTTGCCAAAAGAGAAAATAAAAAGGAATAGAGAGAAATACTTTGACTCTTGCATAAAAGTAAATACATAAAAGTAAAAGATAGGCCCTTCGCAGAGGGAAGTAGAGGTTGGCATGCGCTTATTTGTTTGTATGCTCAATCTCTTAGTGCAAAAGAACGTCACGTTATATTTCCCCTTCTGATAACAACCTTTATTATGCAGTCTGTCACTTTTATTCTTTGCCATCACAAGTTCGTACAACGCTCAATTTTCTCTTACACTAAATGATCCAACACTTTTACAAGCAACTTTTATTGCCTTTTTGCACCGATGACAACTTACTTGAAGGATCTTACTCAATCCATAGGTAGGTATGGTGGACTCTCAAAACAAGATTTGGATTTAAGGGTTTTGGATGCACAAGTAGTATCTCTACTTAGTGCGGAATTTTTGGCTAGCAAAGATGGGGGGCAAGCACCACATGTTGAAGGATCCATGACAATATAACATCTATGTGAATATGAACAAACATAAATCATTACGTTGTCTTCCTTGTCCAACGTCAACAATTTTGGCATATAATATTTTGATGGGGGCTCACAATCACAAAAGATGTCCAAGATAGTGTATTTGCATGTGAATCTTCTCTTCCCTTATTAATTCTTTCATGAATTGCACCATTGACCAATGTTATGTTTGTAAATCTCCAATAAAATTTTCTACTTATGATCTTCCTTATGTGATGTCATTACTTACCATAAGATTAGCATATGATCTTTTTCATTAATTTCCTTTCTTTTTATTGAACATGAAAGTAAAGAAAACAAAACTTCAAACTAAACTTTGTTATATATCTTGCACACGATTACAAGGATAGATCACTAAGCAAATACTCAAAAATAAAGGATCGAACTAAACTTTTATTCATCTAAAGCAAAAGATAACTATGGATCGAACTAAGATAATTAAAGGCAAAAGATAGTGGAGGTGATACGATACCGGGGCACCTCCCCCAAGCTTGGCACAAGCCAAGGGGAGTGCCCATACCCGATACTCAATTTTCCTTTGGTGATGAAGAAGGAGGCGGTGGTGATGAAGTAGTAGCAATCTTATCCTCAGGTTTCCATGGCAAGGGCTCACCATCATAAGTGCAGTGAGTCTCGCGGGTCCTGCAACTGGCAGCCAAACTCATACCTTTAAACCTTGCCTCATATTCAAAGACATGGTTTTGAAGATCATACATGTGGCTTTGGAGAAAGTTGATTTGCTCGTTGAAGGTGAAGACGATGTCCTTCATGGACTTGCCATCCACCTTGAGATCACGGGTATAGTCCGTGATCATGAGGTGATTGGCATTGAGTCCACGTTCCACCATCCCCTTGCACCGGAAGACCTCCTGCTCCATAGCTTCAAGCCTAGCCTCCACGGATCCCGTCCCTTTGGGGCCTTGCACATCGCGGATGTGGAGCACCCCCTCATGCATCTCGATAGCTTGAGGGTGCTGCATCACCTCCCGTAGATATGGGTTGATGACGTTCTCGAAGAACTTGTCCTTGGAGGAGCTCGAAGTAGCCATGGTGGATTAGATCTGTCAGAAAATAGCAAGGAAAAGAAAACAAAAGATTTCTCCATGATACGGTGGTCAATAGGTTCGGGGGGTATATAAAGATTTTTTATCTTGGGAAACAAGCAAACGGAAGAAAAACGGAGTCTGGAAGGTACCCGAGGTGGGCACAACCCACCTAGGCGCGCCCTGGTGTCTTGTGCCCACCAGGGGTGCCTTCCTGGTTGTTTCTTATTTTCCTAATTTTTGATATATTCCAAAACTAACAAAAAATATTTTTGCGGATTTTTCGGAGTCCGTTTACTTACTTTATCACGTACCTCCTCTTTTTCAGTTATTCTGGAGTGTTCTGGAAGGTTTCCTTTATGTGTTCTTCCGGTGTCATAGTTTGGATAATATTTCTTTCAACATTAATGGGCGTACCTAAGATATAATGTTTAATTATTTGCCCATTGACAACCTTTGGGTTAGTACCTTCGGCATTATTTATCTTGACGGCTCCAGATCGATAGACCTCCTCGATAACATAGGGTCCTTCCCATTTGGAGAGGAGTTTTCTTGCAAAGAATCTACAACAAGAGTTGTACAAAAGGACATATTCTCCAACTTTGAACTCACGCTTTTGAATTCTTTTGTCATGCCATCTTTTAACTTTTTCTTTAAATAACTTGGCATTTTCATAAGCTTGGGTTCTTCATTCATCTAGTGAGCTAATATCAAATAACCTATTTTCACCGGCAAGTTTGAAAATCATAGTTGAGTTCTTTAATTGCCCAATATGCTTTATGTTCTAACTCCAGAGGCAAATGACAAGCTTTTCCATACTCCATTTTATAGGGAGACATACCCATAGGATTTTGATATGCTGTTCTATAAGCCCAAAGTGCATCATCTAACTTCTTAGACCAATTCTTTCGGGACCTATTGACAGTTTTTTGTAATATCAACTTTATTTCTCTATTGCTAAGTTCAACTTGACCACTAGACTGAGGGTGATAGGGAGATGCAATTCTATGGTTAATATCATACTTAGCAAGCATTTTACGGAAAGCACCATGAATAAAGTGTGAACCACCATCAGTCATTAAATATCTAGGGACTCCAAACCTTGGGAAAATAACTTCCTTAAGCATTTTACTAGAGGTGTTGTGATCAGCACTACTAGTTGGAATAGCTTCTACCCACTTAGTGACATAATCAACAGCAACCAAAATATGAGTATACCCATTAGAGGAAGGAAATGGTCCCATGTAATCAAATCCCCAAACATCAAATGGTTCAACAGCAAGTGAATAATTCATAGGCATTTCTTGACGCTTACCAATATTTCCAATCCTTTGACATTCATCACAAGATAAAACATACTTACGGGCATCCTTGAAGAGAGTAGGCCAATAAAAACCAGATTGCAATACCTTGTGAGTAGTTCTATCTCCCACAAGATGTCCTCCATAAGCTTCGGAGTGACATTTTCGTAGGATTTGTCCCTGTTCATGCTCAGGTACACAACGTCTAATAATACCATCTAGTCCTTCTTTATAAAGATGTGGGTCATCCCAAAAGTAATGTCTTAAATCATAGAAGAATTTTTTTCTTTTGTTGGTATGTGAAACTGGGTGGTATGTATTTAGCAACAATGTAATTAGCATAGTCAGCATACCAAGGAGTGTTATGAGAAACATTTATTGCAGCTAATTGTTCATCAGGAAAACTATCATTAATAGGTTGTGGGTCATCAAGAATATTTTCTAACCTAGACAAGTTATCAGCAACGGGGTTCTCAGCTCCTTTTCTATCAGTGATATGTAAGTCAAATTCTTGTAGCAAAAGAACCCACCTAATGAGTCTGGGTTTAGCATCTTTCTTTTCCATAAGATATTTTATAGCAGCATGATCGGTGTGAACAGTTACTTTAGAATCAACAATGTAAGGTCTAAATTTGTCACAAGCAAACACAACTGCTAAAAATTCTTTTTTAGTAGTAGCATAATTGCGTTGGGCACTTTCTAGAGTTTTACTAGCATAATGAATAACATTTAATTTCTTATCAACTCTTTGTCCTAGAACAGCACCAACAGCATAATCACTAGCATCACACATAATTTCAAAAGGCAAGTTCCAATCAGGTGGTTGAACAATAGGTGTAGAAATTAAGGCTTTCTTAAGTGTTTCAAAGGCTTCTACACAATCATCATCAAAAACAAATGGAACATCCTTTTGTAAAAGATTTGTAAGAGGCCTAGAAATTTTAGAGAAGTCTTTAATAAATCTCCTATAGAAACCAGCATGACCGAGGAAATTGCGAATACCTTTGATATCTTTAGGACATGGCATTTTCTACATTGCATCAACTTTAGCTTTATCCACCTCAATACCTCGTTCAGAAATTTTATGTCCCAAGACAATACCTTCATTAACCATAAAGTGGCACTTCTCCCAATTCAAGACAAGATTAGTTTGCTCGCATCTCTGCAAAACTCGATCAAGGTTGCTTAAGCAATCATCAAAAGAAGTTTCGTAAACGGAAAAATCATCCATGAAAACCTCAACAATCTTTTCACAAAAATCAGAGAATATAGCAGTCATACATCTTTGAAAAGTAGCAGCTGCATTACATAAACCAAAAGGCATACGTCTATAAGCATAAGTTCCAAAAGGACAAGTGAAGGTGGTTTTCTCTTGATCAGGTTGTGAAACAGGTATTTGAGAAAATCCAGAGTATCCATCAAGGAAGCAAAAGTGTGTGTGCTTAGATAATCTTTCTAACATTTGATCAATAAAAGGTACAGGGTAATGATCTTTTCTAGTAGCTTTATTTAATTTTCTAAAATCAATTACCATTCTGTAGCCGGTAACAATTCTTTGTGGAATAAGTTCATTTTTATCATTAGGAACAACAATAATTCCTCCTTTCTTAGGGACACAATGTACAGGACTTACCCATCTACTATCAGCTATAGGATAGATTATACCTGCTTCTAGAAGCTTTAATACTTCAGTTCTTACGACTTCTTTCATCTTAGGATTCAACCTTCATTGGTGATCAACAATAGGTTTAGCATCAGGTTTCATATTAATTTTGTGCTGACAGAGAGTGGGACTAATGCCCTTAAGATTGTCAAGAGTATATCCAATAGCAGCTTGGTGCTTCTTCAGAACTTTCAATAATCTTTCTTCTTCATGTTCTGAAAGGTTAGCACTAATAATAACAGGATATATCTTTTTCACATCAAGATAGGCATATTTCAAAGTGTCTGGTAATTGTTTTAATTCAAACACAGGGTCACCTTTAGGTGGAGGAGGTCCTCCTAGATTTTCAATAGGCAAATTGTGTTTAAGCAGAGGTCGTTGTTCAAAGAAAATTTTGTCTATCTCATTCCTTTCATGCATATGCATATCATTTTCATGGTCTAGCAAATATTGTTCTAGTGGATCAGTAGGAGGCACATCAATAGAAGCAAGACCAATTATTTCATCCTTACTAGATAATTCTTTCTTATGATGTTTTCTACTAAACTTAGAAAAATTAAACTCATGAGACTCATCACCAAAACTAACACCGACGATTTGTTTCTCACAATCTATTTTAGCATTGACGGTGTTCAAGAAAGGTCTACCAAAGATAATGGGACAAAAGTCATCTTGTGGGGAACCAAGAAAAAGAAAGTCAGTAGGATATTTAATTTTCCCACACAAGACTTCAACATATCTAACAATCCCAAGTGGTGTGATGGTGTCTCTATTAGCAAGCTTAATAGTAGCATCTATGTCTTCTATTTCAGCGGGTGCTATATCATTTATAATTTCTTGATATAAGGTAAAAGGAATAACACTCACGCTAGCACCTATGTCACATAAACCATGATAACAGTGATCTCCTATTTTGACTGAGACAACAGGCATGCCAACAACAGGTCTATGTTTATCTTTTTCATCAGGTTTGGCAATTCTAGCAGCTTCATCACAGAAGTAAATAACATGCCCATCTAAGTTTTCTACCAGGTGATCTTTAACCATAGCAACACTAGGTTCTACTTTGATTTGTTCAGCAGGCTTGGGTGCTCTAATATAACTCTTATTGACCATAGTTAAAACTTTAGCATGCTCCTTTATCCTAACAGGGAAAGGTGGGTTTTCAATATAAGCAGTAGGAACAACTGGATCAACATTGTAAATAATAGTTTCATCTTTAGCTATTACTGGTTCTTTAATTTCTTCTTTAATAGGTGGGTGATATTTAAACCACTTCTCCTTAGGGAGATCAACATGAGTAGCAAATGATTCACAAAAGGAGGCTACTATCTCAGAGCCAAGTCCATATTTAGTGCTAAACTTTTGAAAAGCATCGGTATTCATAAAAGATTTAACACAATCATACTTCAGCTTAATACCCGACTCTTTACCTTCGTCGAGTTCCCAATCTTCAGAGTTGCATTTAATTCTTTCTAAAAGATCCCACCTGAATTCAATAGTCTTCTTCATAAAGGAACCAGTACAAGAAGTATCAAGCATGGATTGATCATCACGAGAAAGCCGAGCATAAAAATTCTGAATGATAATTTCTCTTGAAAGCTCATGATTGGGGCATGAATATAACATTGACTTAAGCCTCCCCCAAGCTAGAACGATACTTTCTCCTTCACAAGGCCAAAAATTATATATATAATTCCGATCACGATGAACTAGATGCATAGGATAATTTTTTTGGTGAAATTCCAATTTCAATCGATTCCAAGTCCAAGATCCAATATCATCACATAGCCTATACCATGCAATTGCTTTTCCCTTCAAAGATAAAGGGAAAACCTTCTTCTTAACTTCATCTCCGGGCAAATCTGCAAGCTTAAATAATCCACAAATTTCATCCACATATATTAAGTGCATATCAGGATGTTCGGTTCCATCTCCTGCATAAGGATTAGCTAGCAGTTGTTCTATCATACCCGAAGGAATTTCATAACCGATATTTTCAGTAGGTGCAGTAGGTTGAGGGGTAACTAATTGTGGTTCCGGTCGAGGTGAAGATACCCCGAACAAACCCCTCAAAGGATTGCTCTCCATAGTAAGAAGTGACAATAAATTTCAGCACGTAGTAATAATTTTTCCTTACCAATTTCCACTTACCAAGAGCGCTTCACTCCCCGGCAACGGTGCCAGAAAAGATCCTTGATGACCCACAAGTATAGGGGATTAATCATAGTCCTTTCGATAAGTAAGAGTGTCGAACCCAACAAGGAGCAGAAGGAAATGACAAGTAGTTTTCAGCAAGGTATTCTCTGCAAGCACTGAAATTATAAGTAATGAGTAGTTTGATAGCAAGATAATTTGTAACGATCAAGTAACGGTAATGGTAACAAAAGTGCAGCAAGGTAGCCCAATCCTTTTGAGACAAAGGACAGGCCAAAACGGTCTCTTATGATAAGCAAAGCATTCTTGAGGGTACACGGGAATTTCATCTAGTCACTTTCATCATGTTGGTTTGATTTGTGTTCGCTACTTTGATAATTTGATATGTGGGTGGACCGGTGCTTAGGTGCTGTTTTTACTTAAAAAACCTCCTACTTATGATTAACCCCCTCGCAAGCATCCGCAACTACGAGAAAAGTATTAAGAATAAATCTAACCATAGCATTAAACTTTGGATCCAAATCAGTCCCTTACGGAATAGCGCATAAACTAGGGTTTAAGATTCTGTCACTCTCGCAACCCATCATCTAATAACTACTCCACAATACATTCCCTTAGGCCCTAATAAGGTGAAGTGTCATGTAGTCGACGTTCACATGACACCACTAAGGGAATCACAACATACATACTATCAAAATATCGAACACATATCAAGTTCACATGATTACTTGCAACAAGATTTCTCCCGTGACCTCAAGAACCAAAGTAACTACTCACAAATGATAATCATGCTCAAGATCAGAGGGGTATTAAACAACATAATGGATCTGAACATATAATCTTCCACCAAATAAACCATATAGTAATCAACTACAAGATGTAATCAACACTACTAGTCACCCACAAGCACCAATCTAAGGTTCCGGTACAAAGATTGAACACAAGAGATGAACTAGGGTTTGAGAGGAGTTGGTGATGTTGAAGATGTTGATGGAGATTGCCCTCCCCCAGATGGGAGAGTCGTTGGTGATGATGATGATGATGATTTCCCCCTCCGGGAGGGAAGTTCCCCCGACGGAATCGCTCCACCGGAGGGCAAAAGTGCTCCTACCCAAGTTCCGCCTCGAGACGGCGGCGCTTCATCCCGATAGTCCTCACCTTATTTTTTCTAGGTCAAAATGACTTATATACCAGAAGATGGGCACCGGAGGTGGGCCAAGGGGAGCACAACCCACCAAGGCGCGCCTGGGCAACCTGGCGCGCCCAGGTGGGTTGTGCCCACCTGGTGGGCCCCCTCTGGTACTTATTAGCTCCAATAATTCTCATATATTCCATAAAAATTCTCCGTGAAGTTTCAGCTCATTTGGAGTTGTGCAGAATAGGTGGCCTAACATAGCTTTTTCAGGTCCAGAATTCCAGCTGCCGGTATTCTCCCTCTTTGTGTGAACCCTGCATATTATGAGAGAAAAGGCATTAGAATTACTCCAAAAAAGCATTATTATACATAAAAACAATATAAATAACAGTAGGAAAACATGATGCAAAATGGACGTATCAAAGGGCACTAGTCTCCCAGGCAACATCGATTGCCGTGGTGCGGTCCGCGACCCGTTCCTCGGTGACCATGATCTCGACATGGGCCGACCCCTCGGTGGAGGTCCTTGCTGGTGATTTCTCTGCTTGAACGATGGGTGGGGTCGGCCTCTCTTGGTGGGCTCCATCCTGGTGGATATCCCCTCCTCCCTTGGCGGGGGACGGCGCGCGTTCTTCCGCGTCCCTCCTGGCGGGCGAAGCTTGCTCCATACTTCCGCGCCGAGGGCTGGGTGCAGGATCCTCTATGCTATCTTCCGCCAGGCCCGTGCTTGCCAAGGGCCCCGACAACGCCACCTGCTTGGTTCGTTTGGCCCGGTGGATGAGGGGTTCTTCGTCCCTGACAAGACAACAAAACCTGATTGAGTCAAGCAAGCACCAAGTACATGGTCCCTCAACAAGAAAAGTCAGTATTCTCCTTACTCTGGGTCGATGAGCATGGAGCCCAGTGCGTATCTCGCAAGTGTCGGGGTCGCTCTCCCCCTCTTCAGGGTTGGCGGAGCAGAACTTCCCGGCAGCTTTGAGCCCTTTTTGTGGAGGTGGGGGCTCCGACAGGATCAAGCTGCGCGAGGACGCTGGACTTGACTAGGGGCTGGGATCAACCCCCTTGACTGTCTGTCACTTGGCGGGTGGAGTCTTGGCCTCGGAAAGGCGGGAGGAATGGCGGCGTACTACATCTGGCTTGTCACTCTTGGAGGCGATCTTCTTCACTCTCTTGGTGGCTGGTGCCGAAACAGGGGCCACTGTTCCCCGGCTGGCCCGCCTGCGGGGAGGCTGGTCTAGATCTGGCTCTGGAGCTTGAGGACCCATTGCGATCCACTCCTCCTCAGGCTGCTCTGTTTCCTCAACCTCATCTCCTCCTTGGGCCTCTTCTGCCGCGGCTTGAAGAATTTCAGCCCCGGCAGGACTAATCTCGGCAGCTTCCTCCGCGGCATGCCCCTCATCCCTTTCATCTGAGGAGCCTTCGCCTTCGGCCTCCACTTCCTCCTCTTCCTCATCCTCTTCTCTGGGCCTCGCCTTCCCGGCAGCCCAGAGCGCTTTGTCCTCTTCGATCTGCCTCCTGATAAATTCTGCCTCCGCTTTAGAGGTGCGCTTGAACATGTTACTTTCCACCCTGGAAGCCCTTTCTAATAGGCTGGAGACCCACTCCATCTCTGCATCAAGCTAGGGCAACTTTCAGTCACCGGCAACCCCATAAGCGTTGCAGTCAGGCATCCACTTCAAAATTTGGACCCGGGTGGAGTTGATGTGTAGTGGGACGACCCTCACCGACAAAGGGAATGGCCCAAGGCTACCGAAGAGCTGTTCGCACAGCCAGTCGTGGCCATATATCGATAAATTGTTGGCAAGGCCCGGGTACAGACGCATCCTGTCAGCGGCATCCCCATACTCCCAGGAAAATCTGTACCTCTTCTACAGTGGCGCAATGCGGCGCTGGAGGAAGTCAGCCCCCACCTGCTCGATGGTTAGCCCGGCAGCCTTAAGGCGCGTGATTCGATTCAGCACAGGCTTGGCTTGGCTTTCCCCATTTGCTACCGCGTACGAGGCATTCCGTCAGCGCCCTGCAGTACTCTGGGGCGTCTTGTTCCTGGATCCAGCACCAGTCCGCCCTCCATTCCTCCCATCTGCCGTGTTGCTTACCAGGGAGGTAATCCCAATTCTCCCTCTTGGCCCGGGGAATCCAGCTTATGTTTCCAGAACGGTGGGTCTTGTCCTCCACCCGCGGGACGAAAAAGTGCCTGAACAAATCCGCAAAGATCGCCAGGCACGCCATTGCATTCGGCGTGAAATCCAAAAGGTGGAATCCATACACCACCATCATGGCTTCGAAGAAATCAGAGAAGGGGGAGGTGAGACCGCAGAGGAAGTACGCACAGAAAAAGCGGTACGAGTTCGGCGGAACCTCTTTCCCCTCCGCCAGGACCACAGGCGCTCCATGCCCCTTCGGGACTTCCCTACCCCACATGTATACATACCCCGCCCTCAGGGTTTGGCTGTCCAGACTCGACGGAAAGAAGACCACGTCCTCCTGCCATTTTCTGTCCAGCTCCGACGCCCTCTTCTTCTTCCCTCCACTGCAGCTTCCTTTGCGGTGGTCGCCCGCTTCCCCCTTGCGGCGGCGGCTTTCTTTCCCATCCTTTGGGATCGCCGGAAGGACGGAAGGTTTGGTGGAGCAATGGAGGCGAATTTTGGCGTGGGAGCAGTTGCTTGGCTTGAGGAAGAAGATGATGGAAGGAGAAACAGATGCGAACGAGCAGCACCCCTTCGCGTTGCCTTTTTCTTAGGAACGGGCGCGGGGGGGGGGGGGGGGGGCTGGCTCTTCACTATCTTTTTCTTAGGAAATTACTGTTTTACAGGCGCACTACCCATTAACTACTACAGTCCCATGACCCCACGACCTGTGGTAATTACGCGGAGTGGACATTGGATTGACTGTTCATCATGACAACCGCTGCATGTGCAGCATCTTTTCGATGCGTGTCCGTGCATTGTTTGGGGCCTAACCCAACGTGCCCGGCGACACGTATGGCTCAGGCTCGGGGGCTTCTGTCGGGGTACAAAAATAGGGGTGTATGTTTCCCCTGACTTGTGCATGGACGGAAGGCCTTCTCCCCGGCAACCAAGGCCAAGCCAGAGAAGCAGCTCCTAGTGAGATCAAAGAGCGGATCAAGAAGACCAAGAATAAGCATGACATAAGAATATCACCTTGGGAAAGCCTCCCTTGCCGGGCAGGAGAGCCTGGCCGGGTCGAGGCCGCCACAAGGACAAGTCCAAGACTTCCCCGGCAAGCTTGCCGGGTCCGCTAGGGGCAGGATCCCCGCCAAGACACCACCGCTCCACCGCACAGCGACGCAAGTCACTTATCAGTGCGGTGTCGAGCCCCCAAGTGATTAAGTGGCCTCTGCTAAGCACGTGGCGGCCCATTAGAAGACAAGATTTATCCAAGTGACACCCGTGTAGAGGCGTGTCAAGATGATAAGCAAGAGGTGGTTAAGCGGCTCGGCAGGCCTGCCGGGCTTCGTCCTCAGCATGACACCTAGCAGTGCATTTAATACACTTTGTCCTAACAGCCAGAGTTAGGTATGATAGCACTGTTGGCTATCTAATCAGTAGATAAAGATTGTTTTGCCATTGTGGTTACCCCTTAAGCTATAAAAGGAGGTCCAAGGTGACCTAACAAAGGATTCGGACCCTCACACACTTGTACGCGCGTAGCTGTTCTCCTCGAGGCACCCTTGCCGGGCTTGAGTGTTACGTGCTCATTGTGTTCTTCTACTCAATCCATCAAAGTAGGAGTAGGGTTTTACGCTACCCAGCGACCCGAACCTGGGTAAAAACTACCAGTGTCACCACCGTCGTGTTGTTCTATGGCTTTTGCTCTTTGTGCAACGTGATCCCCCTTGCCGAACCACAAGGGGCTCATGGCCCCATCGGTGATCGTGATCCACCACGACACATGGTGATACTTCTTCTTTCAGCATTTTGCTTATTTATCTATGACCTTTGCTTAGCCTTCTCAGATTTCTTGTATGCCACAAATGCGAGCCAGTGATCTTTTATCTTCTCATATTGACCGGTGAATTCTGGAGTGTCGTCTTTTTCGACAAACTTCTTCAATGTTTTCTTCCAGTTCTTGAATAGTTCTGCCATCTTCTTAAGAGCAAATGTCTTGACCTTTCGCTGTATAACTGTGTTATTCGGATCCTCCTCTGGCGGTAGGCTAAAATTTGTCATCAGCGAGTTCCAAAGATCATCTTTCTATCTATCGTGGACATAAGAAACTTCAGGGTCCTTCTTCTTATTCCATTCTTGGATGCTGATTGGGATGCTGTCCCTAACAAGAACTCCGCACTGATGTACAAATTTGTCTTTGCTCCGCTTGGGAGCAATTGGTTGGCCATCTGGAGCGACTTCTTCGATCGTGAACCTTTCATCCTAGAACAACTTTTTCTTAGGGCCTCGTCTCCTTACATAAGTTTGGCTCGATCCAGAGGGCTAAAAGAAGAAAGAAGCGTTAATATATGTACATACAAAACAATTAATGCATCTAGTCAGCAGAGGCTTAATTAATATATATATACCTCGCCGGACTTTGCGACAGTTAAGGTTCCAACACCGGCGGAGCCGTCATATCCTCCCTCCTCCGTTGGATCACCAGAGCCGTCATGATCTCCTTCCTCCTCCATTCGATCACCGGAACCGTCATCCTCTCTTTCCTTACCAACACCGGCGGAGCCGTCATCCTCTCATTCCTCACCATCGGTGTCATTGAGAAATGACAAGGTGATATCACCTCCGTCGCAGATTATATCACCCAACAACTCTTCTTTTTCTAAGTCTCTGTCCATAGTTTCTGCAAATATTACAACATGGCAATATACAACCATGAGAGATGGATTAGTGGCAAAAATAGACCTAATCACAACAAGGAATCATATGCATATGAGCAATGTATTAGTGGCAAACATCATGCAAAGTTCACAAGTTTTATAACCGTCGGTTTCAGACGATCGTCGAGGACTCCTCCCCCCTCATGTCGAAGTTATACTGAAATTATCAGGGTTATGTTTAACGACCCCCCCCCCCCCTCATGTCGAAGTCAATGAACAACATGAAAATTTCTAAGTGATTGCTAAACTTTTATGCTTCATTTATATGAAGATCAATTATCCAATATAACTATGTTCGCGATATGAGGCATTGGACATTATCTAGAATCATATCTGATGAGTCGTCCTATCTTTCGGGAGAGGATACTTTGTGGACCGCCTCTCTCATGCCTGTCCGATGTGCAAATCATGTTTTCATATGCAAGATGAATACAAGATTTATACATAAGATGAATACAAAATGAATACAAGATTTATACACATGATGAATACACAACTCAACAAATGAACTAACCATCATCCTATGAACAAAACTCAACATATATACAACAAATGGACACCTTTTATTGAACAGCGGAGGGACGATCAGTGACCAACTCCACGGAGATGCAACACTACAACCTGTAATTCCACCGAGAGAGAAAATTAGTATGGCAACATATATACAACAAAAAAATTGTAGCTAGCTAGATACCAATTTGAAAGCAAGTTTCAAACTTAGAGAAAAATAGCATGGCATGGCATGACAGATTTGTTCTTTGATTTGTTTTTCTGTCCATTAACATCCACAATAAAAAATATTGACCAAGTTTTCATACATCAAAATGAACTCTAAAGACAAAATATTGACCAAGTTTTCATACATCACAATGAACTCTAAAGACAAAATATTGACCAAGTTTTCATGCATCACAATGAAAATCAAAATGAACTCTAAATAAACTCTAAAGACAAAATATTAACCAAGTTTTCATACATCACAATGAACATCAAAATGAACTCTAAATAAATTCTAAAGTCAAAATATTGACCAAATTACTACAGAAAAATCATCATCATCATCTATCATCACAATCAAAGAACATCTATCATCATCATCATCTAAAAATCATCATCATCATCTACAGAAATATTCTAAAGACAATGAACATCACAATCATCAAAGCATAAAAAAAATCATCATCATCATCTAAAAATCATCGAAGCATAAAAAAATTACTATAGAAAAAATCATCTATCATCCATCTATCTAACATGCATCTACCTATTCATCTACTGCTATATATATATAACAGAAAAAATTAAAACAAAATACATAAAAAAATACCTTGGCAGAGGAGGGGAGCCCCGGCAGGGGATGGAGAGGGCCGTGCGGAGCAGCAGCAGAGGAGGGCCGGCCGGAGGAGCAGCAGAGGAGGGCCGGCCGGAGAGCAGCAGGGCCCGCTGGCTAGGCAGGGGCTCGGGTCGGCCGGAGCCGTGACCAAGCGGGTCGGGGAGGCCGGGGCGGGGCGGGGTCGACGCAGGCGATGGAGCTGGAGGGCCGGCGATGAGGGGAGCGCGCGGGTGACGGCATCGGGGAAGGGGCTCGGCGACGACGACGTCAGGGTAGGGCGCAGCGAGGGCGTCGGGGCAGGGCACGGCGAGGGGAGCGGGGGACGGCGTCGGGGCAGAGCTCGGGGAGGCGACAGCGCGGTCCGGCAGCCTGGCGGCGTCGAGGTGGTCGTCCGCGCCGTCGGGGGAGAGGAGGAGATCGAACTGCTGGATGGGGATTGGAAAATTCTCTAAGTTCTGCTTATATACCCCACCCTTTAGTCCCGGTTCATGGCTCCAACCAGGACTAAAGGTCAATTTTCAGCGGCCCAAAGGGCGGGAAGCACAGACCTTTTGTCCCGGTTGGTGGCTCCAACCGGGATGAAAGGGGGCCTTTAGTCCCGGTTGGAGCCACCAACCGGGGCTGAAAATTGACCTTTAGTCCCGGTTGGTGGCACCAACCGGGACAAAAGGGGGCCTTTAGTCCCGGTTGGAGCCACCAACCGGGACTAAAGGGCTGGTGCTGCCGCAGCCAAATGTTTAGTCCCACCTCGCTAGTTGAGAGGAGCTCGGAGTGGTTTATAAGCGCTGCTGCAGCTATCCTCTCGAGCTCCTCTCTAATGCAGGCATGACATGCCTATCTCTCGCCCTGTTGGGCCTGCTTGCACTGCGGGCCTGCATCCTGGCCCATTTGTAGGGTTTATAGTCGTATGTAGGCCGTGGTACCTTAGTTTTCTTTTTTATTGATTCTTTTTAGTTGATTCCTTTTGCTATTAGAGTTTTATAAAAGTTTTTTAGTTTGCTATTAAAGTTTGTAACAAAAAATACTTTATGAAAATTCTTTTTGCTATTAAAGTTTTTAACAAAAAAATACTTTGATAATTTTAGTTAATATTATTTTGATTCTTTTTGCTGTTGAAGAATATTATAGTTTTGATTTAGTTGATCATAACAAAATATTTTAATTGATTCTTTTTAGTTCATTCTTTTTGCTATTAGATTTTTATAAAAGCTTTTTAGTTCATTCTTTTTGCTATTAGTTCATTCTTTGAGCTAAATGACCCTGAAATTGAAAAGCACTACAAATGAATTCTGAAAAGGTTGAAACTTGGCATGGTATCATAGTTTCACCCACATAGCATGTGCTAAAAAGTTGAGAGGTTTACGAGAAAAACTAGATGCACTTCGTGTACAAACTGGACAATCTCTTTCGAAGTAAGATGGTTTCGGACGAAAACTCATCTATTACAAAAGGGATTTCATCTATCTTCACTTTTTCTTCACTAGAGAGAAAGTCTTCACTTTTTCTTCGTGTGTGTCCCTTGCTTATTGCACCGTAACCATGGATAATCTTCATTGTTTAACAGGATGCTTGGGTCAGCCTTCACTTTGAAGGGAGGAATTTCATGAAACTTTTCATAATCTTCAGACATGTCTGTCTTGCCCTCCACTCCCATGATGATACTGTAACGCCCGGATAATTAAGCTACAGTAAACCTCTACTAATGATGCCACGTCACCATGTTTACTGTTGATAATCTCGCGATGATTCAAATCACGTTCAAATTCAAATTTAAATAAAGGAAAACAACAAAAGTATTCAAACACTAAAACAAAAATGTAATACATGTGACAAATAATTCATAAGTAATTATGGTGGAGAAACCACACCTTTATAAAATGTTTAAATACAATCAGATGAAAAAAACAGCAGCAAAAACAATTATTGAAATACCTTTTGTAATTAATAAAATGTCAAACTAATTTATTTGAGGACTAGACTTTTTGTGACTATGGACTAAGTTGAAATACTAATTTAGATACTAAGTGTGTATTTTACTAAAACTACAATAATAGGAAACAAAACTAAAACAGAAAAAGTAAAAAAAAAGTAAAAAAACAAAACAAAAGAAAAGAAAAGAAAACCCCCCGGCTCCCCATGGGCCTCGGCCCATCCCGCCCGGCTGGCCACCAAGCCAACAACCGGCCGGCCCAGCCCCTGGCCTATACCCCCTAGGGGCACCGAACCCTAGCCCCACGACCACCACTTCCCCCCCACGATCCCCTTCTCCTCCCCCACCGATCTGGATCGGGATCGGCTCCGATCCCGTCGCCCCCGACGCCCTGCGGCCGTCGTCGCTGGACCGACCTCGCCGGAACGCTTCCTCGCCGGATCTCCACCCCACCGCGCGTCGTCCCTGTCCTCCTCCCCGCGCCCCGCTGCCTTGTCCCTACACCGTACGGTGAGGCCCAGCCTCCACCTCCCCTCTCTCTCCCGCGTCGTCGTCCCGTTCACCGCGCCGTTGCAAGGGCCAAGCCCCGCTCGCATCTCCTCCCGCTCACGCGGGGTCGCCCCTTGCCCGTGCGCTCGTTCGCGCGGTCGACGCTGTGCCCGCCAGCTTGACGCGCTCGCGCGCCCGCACCGCAGCTCCTGCCGCCCGCCCGCGGTGGCCTCATCAGTCGCACGCCCCGCGCCACGCCCCCTGCTCGCCGCTTAGCTGTCGCGCCGTGCGCCCCTCCCCTATGCTCCTCTACCTCCATCCGCCCCCCTGCACTGCCCCGCACCACCACAACCGCGCCGCGCGCGCCTCGGCTCGCCGTCGCACCAGCACCTGCGCGCCTCGCGCGCACGCGCTCGCCGCCACCGTGCCCGCTCCGGCCACGACCAGTGCGCCACCCTGCTCCCCTCGCCGCCTGCGCCGAGCTCGTGGCCGTCCCCTGCCCGGCGCCACTCCGGCTCCCTCTGCTCCGCCCCACCACTAGCTCGCAGGGCCGCCGCCTCCACTCCGCCGTCCCGTGCCGACCACGGCCCCTCGCCGCGCCGCTCAGGCACCCTGTCATCACCGTCGGACCCCCTTGTTGGCCAGGGCGAGCGCCCATTCGGGCTGGCGCCCGTTAAACGCCCGTAACCGCCACCCGGCGCCCGTTAGGCCATGGGCCAATGACACGAGGGGCCCACGCCCCTGTGAATAAAAGAAAAATAAATAATAATAATATAATTAATAATTAAATTAATTAATTAATTAACTAAATTAATTTACTTAACCTAATTAATCTGTTAATTAAACTAATTAACAAGGTTAATTAGTTAACAGTCAATGACTAACGGACCCCTCGTGTCAATTTGACCTGTCAACGGTCAGAGTTGACCGCTGACATCATGCTGACGTCATGATTACTTTTTCTAATTTAATTAATTCTGTTAATTCTAAAAATGAATTAAATCTTTAAAAATGAATATAAAATAATCCGTAACTCGGATGAAAATACTTTATACATGAAAGTTGCTCAGAACGACGAGACGAATCCGAATATGCTCTCCGTTCGTTCACCACACGTCCCTAGCATAGCGAACGTGCAACTTTTCCCTCCGGTTCGACTGTCCGAAAACGCCGAACACCAGGAATACTTTCCCGGATGTTTTCCCCCTTCGCCAGTATCGCCTACTACTGCGTTAGATCACACCTAGCACCGCTCATTGTCATGTCATGCATCGTCGTGCATATGTTTGCATTATATTTATTGTTTCTCCCCCTTTTCTCTCGTTAGACGCCGAGACCGATGTCGCTGCTACCCAGTACGACTACGGTGTTGACGACCCCTCCTTCTCAGCAGAGCTTCCAGGCAAGCCAACCCCCCTTGTTCATCCCGATATCGCCTACTCTTTCCCTCTACTGCTTGCATTAGAATAGTGTTACTGTTTCATCGATTTGATCCTATACTGCTGCATAGCCTGTCCTTGTTACTACTGTTGATACCTTACCTGCTATCCTAAATGCTTAGTATATGATGCTAGTATTTCATCAGTGGCCCTACATTCTTGTCTGTCTGCCATGCTATACTATCGGGCCGTGATCACTCGGGAGGTGATCACGGGTCTATACTATATACTATTTCATACTTATGTTACTGTTCGGAGATGGGGGCTGAAGGGGCAGGTGGTTCCATCCAGGCAGTGGTGGGCCTGGGTTCTCGACGGCCCCCGAGTGTTACTTTGTGGCGGAGCAACAGGGTAGGTTGTGACCACCTAGGAGACAGGTGGGCCTGGTCCCTGGTCGGCGTCCGCAGTTACTTCAAAATAACACGCTTAACAAGATCTTGGTATTTGATCTGAGTCTGGCTACGAGCCTATAAGCACTAACCACCACACGGGAACAATTATGGGCACTCGACGTCGTGGTATCAGCCGAAGCCTTCTTGACGTCAGCGACTGAGCGGCGTGCGCAGGGTTGGACCGCGTAACGCAACTTCCTTTGTAATGGAGGTTGCTAGGTCTGCTCTCCGGCCGCGTACGCAACGTGCAGGTGTGCAACGGGCGATGGGCCTAGACCCCTGCGCGCTTAGGATTTGGATCGGCGTGCTGACCTCTCTGTTGTGCCTAGGTAGGGCTGCGACGTGTTGATCTTCCGAGGGCGGGCATGACCCAGGAAAGTGTGTCCGGCCAGAGTGATCGAGCGTGTTGGGTAATGTGGTGCACCCCTGCAGGGAAGTTTATCTATTCGAATAGCCGTGTCCCTCGGTAAAAGGACGACCTGGAGTTGTACCTCGACCTTATGACAACTAGAACCGGATACTTAATAAAACACACCCTTTCAAGTGCCAGATACAACCCGGTGATCGCTCTCTCACAGGGCGACGAGGAGAGGATCGCCGGGTAGGATTATGCTATACGCTGCTACTTGGTGAACTTACCAGCTACTCTCTTCTATATGCTTCAAGATGGAGGCTGCCAAAAGCGTAGTCTTCGATAGGACTAGCTATCCCCATCTTATTCTGGCATTCTGCAGTTCAGTGCACATATACTACCCATTTCATTGATACCAATGCATATGTAGAGTAGATCCTTGCTTGCGAGTACTTTGGATGAGTACTCACGGTTGCTTTTCTCCCCCCTTTTCCCCTTTCTATACCCGGTTGGCGCAACCAGATGCTGGAGCCCAGGAGCCAGACGCCACCTTCGATGACTCCTGCTACACTGAGGGTGCCTACTACTACGTGCAGGCCGCCGCCGACGACCAGGAGTAGTTTAGGAGGATCCCAGGCAGGAGGCATGCGCCTCTTCGATCTGTATCCATGTTTGTGCTAGCCATCTTATGGCACCTTGTTTAACTGTATGTCTGTACTCAGATATTGTTGCTTCCGCTAACTCGTCTATGATCGAGCACTTGTATTCGAGCCCTCGAGGCCCCTGGCTTGTATTATGATGCTTGTATGACTTATTTACTTTTAGAGTTGTGTTGTGATATCTTCCCGTGAGTCCCTGATCTTGATCGTACACATTTGCGTGCATGATTAGTGTACAATTGAATCGGGGGCGCCACAAGTTGGAATCAGAGCCGACTGCCTATAGGAATCCCCCTTCCACACTCCTTGGCCGAAGTCGAGCCTAGACATTGCAAAACTTTTACTAACATGGCTGTGTGTCTTATGGGCCCACGTCGCCATTGGGTGGTATTAGGATCTTTTACTCGTCGATCTTTACTCCGGGACTCTGAACTCTCTTCTACTCGGGTTAAACAAATTTACTAACTTTAACATTAGGATCCCGTGACCACATTCACCCAAAAGTTGGATAAGCCATAGTTATTCCTTAGTATAGTATTTTGAACAAATACACACACTGTCATTTGACTACTTTGAAACATCTTTGTTTTCAGATGGAACCCACGAGGCAGGTCGTGCGCCACACGACGGCCATTGGTGTCCCAGGTTCACCTGCTGTGTTAGCTGAGATGATGACCTATCTGGGTTATCGCTGGCACCCTGATTACACCATGTACGAGCAGTACCAGGACTTTAACCAGGAGCAGTACCGTGCCATCGTCCACCTCTACTCTCGTGAGTATGACTCCACTACTGTGCTGCACACCGCTCATGGTGTTGGAGTGACCATTGATATGGCAGTCCACGATGTTGCTTACGCTGCTCTGACACGTCTTCGCGGAGAGTATCGGGCGTTGGACACCTCCCCTTTGAGGCACATTGCTATCGCATCCGACGATGGTGCGGAGGGATACTACACTGCTGCCTACTCCACCATCACCCGAGAGCCCTTCCACCATCAGAACCTGGTTCTGCATGCTGATGGGCTGGATCGAGCTAACCGAGCTCTTCACCATGAGTTGTACACCACCCGTCAGCACCTTTACAGTGCTTTGACGCTGTTGCACCCCTTTGTCCGATCTGGTGAGCTGCCGTGTTCTGCGATCTACCCAGCCAGGACCGTGATGCACCAGGGTGTCGGTTGGCCAGATATGGGAGGCTACACTCCCGCACTTGGTCCTCTTTTGCCACCTGGACGTCGGGTTCTACACCAGAGTGTTCACGGACCGCAGGCTACTGACGTGGAGGACTTCCCGGCGCGTCACTACCAGCTGTCAGGCTGCACCTACCTCCACAGTTCCTCCTGGGACTGATGTAGACTTGCTTATTAGTATTAGATGCATTCGCCGTGAGCCTGCGTGCCGCGTATGATGTCTTTAGTCTATGTACTGAACTCTGTGTATTGAACTCTATGCATGATCCCTTTTGTAAGATATGCCGACTACTATGTAGTATCTATCCTGCTCCTTTCATTATGCAAGTTTCATCATGAATGATTCTTGTCTTTGCAAATTTCTCAATGCTGAACTACCCCTGTTATATATGAGCAGGATGGTTAGACCAGGTGGTTGTGGTCGTGGTGGCAACGCCCCACCACCGCCTGAGTACATGGCTGGTATGATCCAACAGTTCGAGCTGAACCGCCAGTTCATGGAGAATATGATGGCTCAGTTTCCACGCCCCAATATGAACCATCAGCCAGCCCAAGTAACTCTGCAGGATTTCATACGCCTCAACCCAACCATGTACCGCAGCTCAACTTAGCCTCTGGATGCTGATGACTGGCTCCGTGACATCACTTATGAGATGGTGTTTGCTGATGTAGCCCCTGCCAGCTATGTCACATTTGCTTCCTTCTTCCTGAAGGGACCCGCTGCTCAATGGTGGGACAGCCACAGGCATACTCTGCCAGCCGGAACAATCATCACCTAGCCGGACTTTCAAGTTGCTTTCCGTGCCCGCTTCATTCCACAGGGAATCATGGACCGGAAGAAGCGCGAGTTCCGCAACCTCACCCAAGGAAACAAAACTGTGGAAGCTTATCAGCGGGAGTTTCTGGACTTATCCCGCTATGCTGAAGAAGACATTGCAACTGATGCACGCAGACAGGAGAAGTTCTGTGATGGCCTTCAAGCTGACATCAAGCTCGCCCTGCTAGTGCATGACTTTGCCGATTTCGCCACCTTGGTGAACAAGGCCATCAATGTCGAAACTGGTCTGCAGGAACACCAGAGCTCTCACAGGCGCAACCATGACACGGGCTCATCTTCGGGCCCGCCCTCGCAGAAGCGTAAGATCTGGATCCCGAACAGCATGTACCGTCCAAATGCACCTGCTCCAAGGCAGTCTTATGCTGCATCGCGTCTGCCTCCTCCACCACCCAGGCAACCAAGACTTTCAGCTGCACCACCCTGAGCTCCTGCTCCCACCCCCAATGATGGTCTATGCTACAAGTGTGGTCAGCCAGGTCACCTTGCCAGGAACTGCTATCAGAACCAGAATCAACTGGCACTTCCCGCAGCTGGCCGTGGAAACAATCAACCCCGCAACAACAATGCCAGGCCTTATGGTCGTGTTCATGCCAACCACGTAGATCTAAATGAAGCTCAAGACCAGCCTGCTACTGTGATGGGTACACTTCTCGTTAATTCAGTACCTGCATCTGTTTTATTCGATTCAGGAGCATCGCATTCATTCATGTTAGAAGATTTTGCATACAAGCATGACGTTAGATGTGAGGAGATGAACACTTCGGTAGTGGTTAAAACCCCTGCGGGCCAATGTCAAACCTCCATGGTTAGCATTGACGTCCCTGTTGAGATCGAAGGGCTGGAATTTCACGTCTCCCCCATTATTCTGGAGTCTTCCAATATTGACCTCATTCTGGGAATGGATTGGTTGAAAGCGCACACTGCTTCTATAGTTTGCGCCACTAAGACCGTCCATCTGCTACACCCTTCTGATGAAATAATAAGCTACAATGCTCGTCTGGTTCAGAATGCTGAGGCAAGGCTTTATGCCTTGAATGCATTGAACGCTGCACCACTCGAGGGCATTGAAAACATTCCCGTCGTTCACGAATTTTGAGACGTCTTTCCTGAAGAACTTCCAGGGATTCCCCCTGCTAGAGCTGTCGAATTCATCATCGACTTGAAACCAGGCACCACTCCTATAGCCAAACGACCCTACAAGATGCCACCGCATGAACTCATTGTGCTTAAGGAGGAAATCGACACATCTCTTCGCAGTGGTTTCATTCGCCCAAGTTGCTCTCCTTGGGGAGCACCTTCTCTCTTTGTCAAGAAGAAGGATGGGACAAACCGATTGGTCCAAGACTACCGTCCTATTAACCAAGCTACCATTCAGAACAAATATCCTCTTCCTTGGATCAATGATCTGTATGATCAACTAGCTGGCTCATTAGTGTTCTCCAAACTCGACTTAAGGTTGGGTTACCACCAGATCCGTGTTCGAGAAGAGGATATTCCAAAGACCGCATTCGTGACTTGATATGGTTCATATGAGAACACCGTCATGTCATTCAGCTTAACCAATGCTCCAGCCACCTTCTCTCGTCTGATGAACTATATATTCATGGAATACCTCGACAAGTTCGTCGTGGTTTATCTAGATGATATCCTTGTATATTCCAAGAACAAAGAAGAGCATGCCGAACATCTTCGTCTTGTCCTGGAAAAACTTCGAGAGCATAAACTCTATGCTAAGTATTCCAAGTGTGAATTCTGGCTTCCCGAAGTAACCTATCTTGGGCATGTCATCTCCAAGGATGGTATTGCCGTCAACCCCGAGCGAGTTCAGGCTATTCTTGATTGGACTCCTCCGAAGAAAGTCAAGCAAGTCAGAAGTTTTCTCGGTCTCGCCAGCTATTGCCGTCGATTCGTCGAGAACTTCTCCAAGATCGCCAGGCCCCTGACTAACCTGTTGCATAAGGGCGTCAAGTTCCAATGGACAGACAAATGTCAGGAAAGTTTCCAGGCACTCAAAGACAAGTTGACTTCTGCCCCAGTGCTTGCTCCACCTGATACTAAGAAGGACTTCGTCATTTACTGCGACGCTTCCCGTTAAGGATTAGGCTGTGTCCTAATGCAAGAGCGCAAAGTGATTGCTTATGCCTCTCGTCAATTGCGCCCTCACGAAGAGAACTACCCAGTTCACGACCTGGAGCTTGCTGCTGTCATTCATGCACTGAAACAGTGGCGACATTACCTTCTCGGTAATCGTTGCGAGATCTTCACCGACCACCAAAGTCTAAAGTATCTGTTTACTCGGCCAGACCTGAACCTCCGTCAGCAGAGATGGATGGAGACTATTGCAGACTTTGACTTGGGTATTTCCTATACCCCGGGAAAGGCTAATGTAATGGCTGATGCCTTGAGCCGTAAGTCATATTGCAACCACCTCCAGGTTCACAAAGTTCAGCCCTCGCTTGTTGAAGAATTCTGAAAGCTGAACCTCCATATTGTTCCTCCTGGAGCACTTGCTCCCCCTCCTCCAGAGTTCCGCAAGATGAACCTCCGTGTTGTTCCCCAGGGTTCCCTCCATACCCTGGCTGTCGAACCAGATCTTCAGGGCAGCATCAAGACACTGCAGAAGTATGACTCTCAAGCCCACAAGATTAAGCGCTACCTCGCAGAAGGGAGGCCCTCATGCTTCACTCTTGGAGATGATGACACCTTGTTCTTTAAAGGTCGCCTAGTGGTCCCTACGGAAGACAACCTGGATATGACTCAGAAGGTTATGAAAGAAGCTCATGACACGCCTCTGTCTATTCATCCCGGTAGCACCAAGATGTACCAAGACGTCCGTCGAAAATTCTGGTGGTCTAATATGAAGCAAGACATTGCTCGTTATGTTGCTGAATGTGACGTTTGTTGTCGAATCAAAGTAGAACATCAAAGGCCTGCTGGAACTCTGCAACCTATCTCTATTCCTGAATGGAAATGGGACCATGTTGAAATGTACTTCGTAACTAGATTTCCCAAATCGCAGAAAGGTAATGATGCTATCCTTGTCGTCATTGACCGACTTTCTAAAGTGGCACATTTTCTGGCGGTCAAAGAAACGATCACTGCTAGTCAGCTTGCAACTCTGTACATGTCCAGAATTGTTTCACTTCACGGTATTCCACTGGTAATGACTTTGGACCGTGGCAGCTTATTCACTTCGAGATTCTGGGCAAGTTTCCAAGAAGCTATGGGTACTCATCTGTCATTCAGTACTGCATTTCATCCTCAGTCGCAAGCTCAAGTTGAACGTGTCAACCAAGTTCTCGAAGACATGCTTCGAGCTTGTGTTATTTCCTTCGGCAAGAAATGGGAGGAATCTCTCCCGTATGCTGAGTTCTCTTATAATAATAGCTATCAAGCTAGCCTGAAGATGGCCCCCTTCGAAGTGTTATATGGACGAAAGTGCCGAACCCCTCTGAACTAGTCAGAAACTGGGGAACGTCCACTCTTCGGTCCAGATATTATCCAACACGCCGAAGAACAAGTCCGCATCATTCGTGAAAATCTCAAGACTGCCCAGTCACGTCAGAAGAGTCAGTATGACCGTCATCATAAAGACATGGTCTATCAACCTGGCGAGAAGGCTTATCTTCGAGTTACACCAATGAAAGGTGCTCACCGCTTCGGGATCAAGGGCAAGCTAGCTCCTCGCTATATTGGTCCATTCACTATTCCAGAAAAGCGTGGAAAAGTGGCATATCAACTGGAGCTTCCGCCGAACCTTTCTCAGGTTCACGATGTGTTCCACGTGTCACAACTCCGCCGCTGCTTCAAGGACCCAATCCGAGCAGTGGATCACGAAGTGCTCGAGTTGCAACAGGACCTCTCCTATAAAGAGCATCCGGTCTGCATTCTCGACCAAGCTGAACGCCGCACACGTCAGAAGGCGATCAAGTTCCTCAAGGTCCGGTGGTCGCACTATTCTGAAGATGAAGCCACTTGGGAACGTGAGGATCGCCTGCGTGATGAATACCCCCGCACTGTTTCCTTCTACCTCCTAAAATCTAGGGACGAGATTTCTTGTAGTGGAGGAGAATTGTAACGCCCAGATAATTAAGCTACAGTAAACCTCTACTAATGATGCCATGTCACCATGTTTACTGTTGATAATCTCGCGATGATTCAAATCCCGTTCAAATTCAAATTTAAATAAAGGCAAACAACAAAAGTTTTCAAACACTAAAACAAAAATGTAATACATGTGACAAATAATTCATAAGTAATTATGGTGGAGAAACCACACCTTTATAAAATGTTTAAATACAATCAGATGAATAAAACAGCAGCAAAAACAATTATTTAAATACCTTTTGTAATTAATAAAATGTCAAACTAATTTATTTGAGGACTAGACTTTTTGTGACTATGGACTAAGTTGAAATACTAATTTAGATACTAAGTGTGTATTTTACTAAAACTAAAATAATAGGAAACAAAACTAAAACAGAAAAAGCAAAATAAATAAAAAGTAAAAAAAAAAACCCGGCTCCCCATGGGCCTCGGCTTATCCCGCCCAGCTGGCCACCAGGCCAACAACCGGCCGGCCCAGCCCCTGGACTATACCCCCTGGGGGCACCGAACCCTAGCCCCACGACCACCACTTCCCCCCACGATCCCCTTCTCCTCCCCAACCGATCTGGATCGGGATCGGCTCCAACCCCGTCGCCCCCGACGCCCTGCGGCCATCGTCGCCGGACCGCCCTCGCCGGAACGCTTCCTCGCCAGATCTCCTCCCCACCGCGCGTCATCCCCGTCCTTCTCCCCGCGACCCGCTGCCTTGTCCCTACACTGTACGGTGAGGCCCGGCCTCCACCTCCCCTCTCTCTCCCGCGTCGTCGTCATGTTCACCGCGCCGTTGCACGGGCCAAGCCCCGCTCGTGGCTCCTCCCACTCACGCGCCGTCTCCCCTCGCCCGTGCGCTCGTCCGCGCGGCCGACGCCGTGCCCGCCCTCGCGACGCGCTCGCGCACCCGCACTGCAGCTCGCGCCGCCCGCCCGTGGTGGCCTCATCCGTCGCACGCCCCGCGCCCCCGGGCTCCCCTACCGCGGCCCCTGCTCGCCGCTTAGCTGCCGCGCCATGCGCCCCTCCCCTGTGCTCCTCTACCTCCAGCCGACCCCCTGCACTGCCCCGCACCACCACAACCGCGCCACGCGCGCACCTCGGCTCGTTGTCGCACCAGCACCTGCGCGCCTCGCGGGCACGCGCTCGTCGCACGCCCGCGCGTGCATCTTCCCGCTACCGCGCCCGCTCCGGCCACGACCAGCGCGCCGCCCTGCTCCCCTCGCCGCCTGCGCCGCGCTCGTCGCCGTCCCCTGCCCGGCGCCACTCCGGCTCCCTCTGCTCCGCCCCATCACTAGCTCGTCGGGCCGCCGCCTCCACTCCGCCGCCCCGTGCCGGCCACGGCCCCTCGCCGCGCCGCTCCGGCGCCTTGCCGTCGCCGTCGCCCCCCCTTTTGGCCTGGGCGAGCGCCCATTCGGGCTGGCGCCCGTTAAACGCCCGTAACCGCCACCCGGCGCCCGTTAGGCCATGGGCCAATGACACGAGGGGCCCACGCCCCTGTGAACAAAAGAAAAATAAATAATAATAATATAATTAATAATTAAATTAATTAATTAATTAACTAAATTAATTTACTTAACCTAATTAATCTGTTAATTAAACTAATTAACTAGGTTAATTAGTTAACAGTCAATGACTAACGGACCCCACGTGTCAGTTTGACCTGTCAACGGTCAGAGTTGACCACTGACGTCATGCTGACGTCATAATTACTTTTTCTAATTTAATTAATTCTGTTAATTCTAAAAATGAATTAAATCTTTAAAAATGAATATAAAATAATCCGTAACTCGGATGAAAATACTTTATACATGAAAGTTGCTCAGAACGACGAGACGAATCCGAATACGCTCTCCGTTCATTCACCACACATCCCTAGCATAGCGAACGTGCAACTTTCCCCTCCGGTTCGACTGTCCGAAAATGCCGAACACCGGGAATACTTTCCCGGATGTTTTCCCCCTTCGCCAGTATCGCCTACTACCGCTTTAGATCACACCTAGCACCGCTCATTGTCATGTCATGCATCGTCGTGCATATATTTGCATTATATTTATTTTTCTCCCCCTCTTCTCTCGTTAGACGCCGAGACAGACGTCGCTGCTACCCAGTACGACTACGGTGTTGACGACCCCTCCTTCTCAGCAGAGCTTCCAGGCAAGCCAACCCCCCTTGTTCATCCCGATATCGCCTACTCTTTCCCTCTACTGCTTGCATTAGAATAGTGTTACGGTTTCATCGATTTGATCCTATACTGCTGCATAGCCTGTCCTTATTACTACTGTTGATACCTTACCTGCTATCCTAAATGCTTAGTATAGGATGCTAGTATTTCATCAGTGGCCCTACATTCTTGTCTGTCTGCCATGCTATACTATCGGGCCGTGATCACTCGGGAGGTGATCACGGGTATATACTATATACTATTACATACTTATGTTACTGTTCAGAGATGGGGGCTGAAGGGGCAGGTGGTTCCATCCAGGTAGTGGTGGGCCTGGGTTCCCGACGGCCCCCGAGTGTTACTTTGTGGCGGAGCGAGAGGGCAGGTTGTGACCATCTAGGAGACAGGTGGGCCTGGTCCCTGGTCGGCGTCCGCGGTTACTTCAAAATAACACGCTTAACAAGATCTTGGTATTTGATCTGAGTCTGGCTACGAGCCTATACACACTAACCACCACGCGGGAACAGTTATGGGCACTCGACGTCGTGGTATCAGCCGAAGCCTTCTTGACGTCAGCGACTGAGCGGCGCGCGCCGGGTTGGACCGCGTAACGCAACTTCCTTTGTAATGGAGGTTGCTAGGTCTGCTCTCCGGCCACTTACGCAACGTGCAGGTGTGCCACGGGCGATGGGCCCAGACCCCTGCGCGCTTAGGATTTAGACCGGCGTGCTGACCTCTCTGTGTGCCTAGGTAGGGCTGCGACGTGTTGATCTTCTGATGCTGGCATGACCCAGGAAAGTGTGTCCGGCCATAGTGATCGAGCGTGTTGGGTAATGTGGTGCACCCCTGCAGGGAAGTTTATCTATTCGAATAGCCGTGTCCCTCGATAAAAGGACGACCCGGGGTTGTACCTCGACCTTATGACAACTAGAACCGGATAATTAATAAAACACACCCTTTCAAGTGCCAGATACAACCCGGTGATCGCTCTCTCACAGGGCGACGAGGAGAGGATCGTCAGGTAGGATTATGCTATACGCTGCTACTTGGTGAACTTACCAGCTACTCTCTTCTATATGCTTCAAGATGGAGGCTGCCAGAAGCGTAGTCTTCGATAGGACTAGCTATCCCCATCTTATTCTGGCATTCTGCAGTTCAGTCCACATATACTACCTATTTCATTGATACCAATGCATATGTAGAGTAGATCCTTGCTTGCGAGTACTTTGAATGAGTACTCATGGTTGCTTTGCTCCCCTTTTTCCCCTTTCTATACCCGGTTGCCGCAACCAGATGCTGGAGCCCAGGAGCCAGACGCCACCTTCGACGACTCCTGCTACACTGAGGGTGCCTACTACTACGTGCAGGCCGCCGCCGATGACCAGGAGTAGTTTAGGAGGATCCCAGGCAGGAGGCATGCGCCTCTTCGATCTGTATCCATGTTTGTGCTAGCCATTTTATGGCACCTTGTTTAACTGTATGTCTGTACTCAGATATTGTTGCTTCCGCTGACTCGTCTATGATCGAGCACTTGTATTCGAGCCCTCGAGGCCCCTGGCTTGTATTATGATGCTTGTATGACTTATTTAATTTTAGAGTTGTGTTGTGATATCTTCCCGTGAGTCCCTGATCTTGATCGTACACGTTTGCATGCATGATTAGTGTACGATTGAATCGGGGGTGCCACAGTTACTTTTCCCTGAAAGAACTATGTGGCGCTTTGGCTCATCGTATGATGTATTCGCTTCCTTGTCTTTTCTTTTCCTCGGTTTGGTAGACATGTCCTTCACATAGAAAACCTGCGCCACATCATTGGCTAGGACGAATGCTTCGTCTGTGTACCCAATATTGTTGAGATCCACTGTTGTCATTCTGTACTGTGGGTCTACCTGTACCCCGCCTCCCGACAGATTGACCCATTTGCACGGAAACAAAGGGACCTTAAATTCATGTCCATAGTCAAGTTCCCATATCTCCTCTATGTAACCATAATATGTGTCCTTTCCCCTATTGGTTGCTGCATCAAAGCAGACACCACTGTTTTGGTTGATGCTCTTTTTATCTTAGGCGATCGTGTAAAATGTATTCTCATTTATCTCGTACCCTTGGTAAGTCAATACAGTCGAAGATGGTGTCTTGTCCAACAAGTACAACTCATCTCCAACAATGTTGTTACCCATGAGGTGTGTTTGCAACCAACTGCCGAAAATCCTAATGTGTTCACATGTAATCCAGTCGTCAGAATGCTCCCGGTGTTTGGAGCGTAGAATATTCTTGTGTTCATTGATATACGGGGTCACCAAGGTAGAATTCTGTAGAACTGTGTAGTGTGCTTGAGCCCAAGAATGCCCGTCCCTATATATTATTGAATCCGCTCCTAGCGTGACTTTTCCAGTCAGTCTCCCCTCATACCGCGATTGAGGGAGACCAATCGGCTTAAGGTCAGGAAGAAATTCAACACAAAACCCAATGACCTCCTTTGTTTCATGGCCCATGGAGATGCTTCCTTCTGGCCTAGCACGGTTATGAACATATTTCGTTAAGACTCCCATGAACCTCTCAAAGGGGAACATGTTGTGTAGAAATACAGGGCCCAGAATGGCAATCTCGTCGACTAGATGAACTAGGACGTGTGTCATGATATTGAAGAAGGATGGTGGGAACACCAGCTCTAAACTGACAAGACATTGCGCCAAAACACTCCTTAACCTTGGTAGGATGTCTGGATCGATTACCTTCTGAGAGATTGCATTGAGGAATGCACATAGCTTCACAATGGCTAATCGAACGTTTTCCGATAGAAGCCCCCTCAATGCAACTGAAAGCAGTTGCGTCATAATCACGTGGCAGTCATGAGACTTTAGGTTCTGGAACTTTTTCTCTGCCATATTTATTATTCCCTTTATATTCGACGAGAAGTCAGATGGGATCTTCATACTGAGCAGGCATTCAGAGAAGATTTCCTTCTCTTCTTTGGAAGAGCGTAGCTGGCAGGACCTTCATACTGCTTTGGATGCATGTCGTCTTTTTCGTGCACACGTTGCTGGTCCTCCCATGCCTCCGGTGTATCTTTTGTCTTCCCATACACGCCCAAGAAGCCTAGCAGGTTCACGCAAAGATTCTTCGTCACGTGCATCACGTCGATTGCAGAGCGGACCTCTAGGTCTTTCCAATAGGGTAGGTCCCAAAATATAAATTTCTTCTTCCACATGGGTGCGCGTCCCTTAGAGTCATTCGGAACAGATAGTCCACCAGGACCCTTTCCAAAGATTACATGTAAATCATTGACCATATCAAGTATGTGATCACCAGTACGGACAGCGGGCTTCTTCTGGTGATCTGCCTCACCTTTGAAATGCTTGCCTTTCTTTCGACATTGATGGTTGGTCGGAAGAAATCGACGATGTCCCAGGTACACATTCTTCCTGTATTTGTCCAAATATATACTTTCGGTGTCATCTAAACAGTGCGTGCATGCCTGGTATCCCTTGTTTGTCTGTCCTGAAAGGTTACTAAGAGCAGGCCAATCATTGATGGTTACAAACAGCAATGCATGTAGGTCAAATTCCTCCTGGTCGTGCTCATCCCACACACGTACACCTTTTCCATTCCACAACTGTAAAAGTTCTTCAACTAATGGCCTTAGGTACACATCAATGTCATTGCCGGATTGCTTAGGGCCTTGGATGAGCACTGGCATCATAATGAATTTCCACTTCATGCACAACCAAGGAGGAACGTTATAGATACATAGAGTCACGGGCCAGGTGCTATGATTGCTGCTCTGCTCCCCAAAAGCATTAATGCCATCCGCGCTTAAACCAAACCATACGTTCCTTGCGTCACCTGCAAAGTCCCCCCATGTTCTCTCGATTTTTCTCCACTGCGACCCATCAGCGGGTGCTCTCAACTTCTCGTCTTTCTTACGGTCCTCTTTGTGCCATCGCATCAACTTGGCATGCTCTTTGTTTCTGAACAGACGTTTCAACCATGGTATTATAGGAGCATACCACATCACCTTGGCAGGAACCCACTTCCTGGGGCGCTCGCCCTCAACATCACCAGGGTCATCTCATCTGATCTTATACCGCAATGCACCGCATACCGGACATACGTTCAAATCCTCGTACTCACCGCGGTAGAGGATGCAGTCATTAGGGCATGCATGTATCTTCTGCACCTCCAATTCTAGAGGGCAGAGAACCTTCTTTGCTTCGTACGAACTATCAGGCAATTCGTTATCCTTTGGAAGCTTCTTCTTCATAATTTTCAGTAGCTTCCCAAATCTGTTGTCAGATACACCATTGTCTGCCTTCCATTGCAGCAATTTCAGTGTGGTACCGAGCTTTGTGTTGCCATCTTCGTAATTTGGGTACAACCCTTTTTTGTGATCCTCTAACATGCGATCGAACTTCAACTTCTCCCTTTCACTTTCGCATTCTCTCTGTGCATCAACAATGACCCGGCGAAGATCATCATCGGGCACATTGTCTGGTGCCTCTTGATCTTCAGCTTCTCCCGTTGCAGTATCACCGTATTCAGGGAACATAGAATAGTTGTCATCATCCTCTTCTTCTTCGTTGTCTTCCATCATAACCCCTCTTTCTCCGTGCTTGGTTCAAACATTATAGTGTGGCATGAAACCCTTCTCAAGCAGGTGGATGTGAAGGGTTTTCAAGGAAGAGTGATCCTTCGTATTCCCACAGACAGTACATGGACAATACATAAAACCATTCTGCTTGGTTGCCTCAGCCACATCGAGAAAAATATGCAGGCCCGTAATGTACTTGGAGGTGCGTCGGTCACCGTACATCCATTGCCGGTTCATCTGCGTGCATTACATAATTAAGTGTATCAAAAACCATTACAGAACATCATGAATAGAGAAATAACCAAATTAATACACTTGTGTAGTTGGTGCACCGCCAAACCTAGACAAATCTTGGGGAAAATGTATCTTGGAGGTCGAGCTTGGAGGAAGAATAGAGGAGAAAGCTTAAGTGTGGCTCCGGCATTTCATTGAACACCTCATGTGCATATATAGGCAAAAAACAGAGTAGCCCACACCTCTACCCTTCCACGGCCAGAAAACTGAAGAGATGGGAGGGAGGGGGGGCGTGGGTATATATAGGCAAAACTTTAGTCCTGGTTTGTGTCTAAAACCGGGACTAATTGCCTAACCTTTAGTCACGGTTCCAGACACCAATCGGGACTAGAGGGCAGCAACCCCTTTAGTCCCAGTTGGTGGCTGGAACCGTGACTAAAGGTCCCAGCCGAACCGGGACTAAAGGTCCCAGCCGAACCGGGATTGATGCCTGCCGAGGCCCGGCCGGTGGCCTAGCCTCTCGAACCGGGACTGATGCTCCCATTAGTCCCGGTTCGTAACACGACCGGGACTAATGCTCTTATCTTCCCAGGACCAAAGCCCTGTTTTCTACTAGTGCTGGCGAGGTGTAAAGCTGCATGTTAAGAGAATTGCTAGTAGTGAGGATGAACTTTAAAAAAATATAGGTTATAAGATATAGGATACCAGATAAGGTGCATGTTTGTGGAACTTATTGACTCCCTTGGGGACTTGGATCTTTGTTTTTGTGTAAGATCCAGTTAATTGCTGCCTTCAATTAGATTTAGCAGAAAGCAGCAGAAGAACAACATGGGAAGGATCCGAAGATCAAAGAGAAAATAAAAACTGCAACCCTATTTGCTGCTAAACAACACTACACTTACACGGAGCAACACCATCCACCCACAGCAAGACAACGCAGCTCCGACTCCCGTGGAGAAACTACGGAGAACAAAGCAATGTTGGTGTCACGGAAGATCACCGAACAAACCACCTGTCGCCCGTCATCGTACACCACTGGTGCCCCGCACAGTAGCTTCGACTTCACCGCAAGATGCAGCCGAGGTAGTCTCATGGACACACTGGAGAGGAGCCGACTAACATGACCAATGCCATGCCTCCGGCAATGCACACCATTGTCATCGTTGCCACAGAAGCAAACCGCCCTCAATGCCTAACAGACACGACCAAGCTGCACGAACGACATCCCCCACCTATCACTGGTCCCTCTGGCCGGTAAGGAGCTCCTGGAACGATGCCCCAAGAGGTGCGACACACGTCGCCATCATCGTCCGATCCTAGGGGATCAAAGGTTTCCCCTGAGCATCCTTGCGTAGTGGAGCGAGCAGGAACGCCTCAGTGACGCCTTCAAGAAGGGAGCAGCGCCCGCAGGTGTCGTCGTCGCCTGCCCGGCCCGGCCCAAAAACCTGCAGCAAAGTCTTCACCCGGCGCTACATCTGCAACCACCAAACCCGAGCTAGACCACCACCACAGACACACGGCCGCCGGCCCCACGCGCCCAACGACCGCCGCAATCACCTTCAGATCTGGACGCTGCTTAGCCCAGACACGCCGGGTAGCAAGGGCTCTCCGCCGCAGGCCCATAGGAACCCGCCGCCTATGGATCTAGCGCCACCGCCATGCCCCGCCCTTCCCTAGCCACTGCCGCACAACGGCAGTGCGTTGCCGCGCCACGAAGAGGCAACAGCCGAGCCGATCCAACATCGCGGGGCACCGCGCGCAACCACCCAATCTGACGAGAAGCCTGGAGCAGACCGATCCACCGGATCCCGACGAGGTCGACGCCACATGCCCCGAGGACCAAACAGGCGTGGCCGAGCACAGTGGCGGAGCCAGAACTTTTTTTCGAGCCGGGGCAAGCTTGAGCCTAAGTGTCTAATGTCGACATTAAAATGTGATGTTCCGATAGATACAACATATAAAATAGCCTCAAACTTCCATACCACAAATCCACATTGATAACGAAAAAACGAATTTAAAAACAAAGTCATACAAATGTGGTTTTAAAGTGGACTAATATGTAACATATCGATATTCAATTTCATGTACCAAAATGAATTTGAGACTTGACAATAAAAGTCATAGAACAGGGCCATGCATGGAACCAAACTCACCTTGTTCCAAGCAAAAGTATAGCTATCCAAATTACCATCCAAATGTCCTAAAAAAATACTACAAGATAAAAAACAGATTCGGAGTTCACATAAATTCATCATTGTAATTTAAATAGAGAGCTTGTAGGAATAAATGGAACATAGAATAGTGTGTTAAAGAAAATCACGAGGCAGATGTAATTTGTGATACTTCGTTGCGATGAATGTTCAAATAATATATTTTTTTGTCTGTCTAGGGCACATCTAGATGTGCTTTAGTTATTGCACATCTAAGTGACTCAAATCAAACTAGAAAGAAAAGAAAAAGAGATAAAAGAAAATGCTTGCACGAATCTTATCGTAAAATCAATGACATAGAATTTAGATGTGCAATACTTAGAGTACATCTAGATGTGCTTTAGCAAAACTGTATTTTTATCATGATCTAACTTGAATAAATTTCAACGGTCAGAACTTAAAACCTAAGCCCTAATCTATCCATGCCTAGATGTGGATAAGCACATCAATTAGCAATCTTACCTAATCTGATTACGAAGGAAGGAACGAGTAGGCAAGGTTGCAAGCCGTTCCTGCCTTCCCCGAGACAGATCCGCTCATCCCGCCGCTAGCTGTGCGCCGAGGCCAAGGCCAGCCTCCGGCCGCCGCCGCTAGGCTGTTTCTGCGCGATAGGCAGCCGAACAGCGCAGGGGGAAGCGAGCGATCAGCGAACAGAAACAGCGATTAACCAACAGCCCGAAAGTGCGTGTGCGTCAGCCTAGCGTTAACCAACAGCCGCCGAACGTGGCTTGCTCGGCCTAGCTCTTACAAAGCCCATTACCAAGCGGCCCAACACAATTCCGCCCGGGAAATCACGGTGCGTACGTCAATTTTTCCAGCTGTCGCAGGACATTGTACAGCGTACGCGTTGGCATCGAGCCCGGGCAAGTGCCCAGGTGGCCGGACGCTGGCTCCGCCCCTCCCGAGCAGCCGCTGGGCCACCAACCACCAAAGCGACGGATCTGGGCAGAGACCCAGCCAGATCGCCGCCCAAGCTAGATGCCGCCTCCCCGCTAACCTGTCGTGTGTCCCGACCGCAGCCGCCTCACTCCGCGGCGAGCGCGCGCCCCGCACCTTTCGGGTGCGTCGATCAGCACCGGCCCGGCGCCGCCATTTCCAGCGCCTTCGCTTGGCGAAGCTGCCCCGCGCAGCACACCTCACGAGCGGGAAAGGGAGAGCCTGCCGCCACCGCCGTCCAGGCTTTGCTCAGCTGCGCTTGCTGGCGGCGGCAGGGAGGAGGGGCGGCGGTGGGGTGGTTTTTCGGTGGCGGCTAGGGTGCGCGCCCTAGCCGCCGGCGGGGAGCAACGCGGGATGCCTCAGCTTTTTCTTTCCTTGAATTGGATCTTTGTTAAAAAAATGTATAAACAATTATGCCAACGGTTTAGTGCAGACTTGATAGTTTTTGCTCTAGCAACTGTTTCCGAAAATGTCTGATTTGTTCACTGTTCACAACTCATGTACTAAATACCTTTCTTGTTTTCTCAAGGGAATCCATAAGCCCGCGATTATAAAGATTGTGCCGATATTGATTCCATAGTATGTAGTTTCCTCATCTTGTAGAGGTTCAGGGGAATTTAGAAGACAACCGAATGGAGAGATCATGCGACGATGGCGAAGCAAAGTGTTGACACACGAACACGTCACGTGTACCCTCGACGCCGGGGGTGATGCACCGCAGCTCACGTCGAAGGAGACCCGACCGACAGCGCGATACGCAAGACAGTCGACGGGTGCTTTTAGGACCCGAAACCCCACACGCCCGGAAGGGACCCCGTCAGGGAGTGCGGCGGCTATGGGCTGCCCTAGGTCGATTCGCTCGCCTCTAGAACCATCGGTACTCGCAGCTCTCCAACACGAAGAACGAGAGAGAAAAACGATGGAAAGATAAAACGTAGATGAAAAAGTAGTGTATTGATTGTTCGATTGTGTGTTGTTCAATCGGCCGTCACCCCCAACATATATAATAGGCGGCTGGACTTTCCGTACAAGCAAAGGATTCATCTAGGCTTTTCTTACAAGAAAATTACATCAATTCACGTCCTAGAATCCTAGTTCTGGTCCCACTCGGATTCAGCCCAAATCTGGTCCAATCTTCTGTCTTGCTTCTTGCGTGGGCCGTGGAATCTGCATATGACTTCCGATGAAGACGGTTCAAATACCAATTTTGTGCGCTTCGACGAGGCCGACAATCCGTATGTTGATCACTTTTCCAAATAAGGCCATCTTAAATCCTCCACGGGGTCATCTTTAATTTCGAGTCGAACTCGGTCATGCAGCTGACTGGACTGTCCGACACTTGTAGCGTCTCTGCAGGTCGTATATTACGTTGGATGATGATGACTCCAAAAGTAAAGTTGACCGTTTCGACGTTACGAACAACTTTCATGTTGAACACTTTTTCATCCGAGGCCATCTATATAATCATTTGAGCTCATCTTCAGCTTCTGGTCGGATTGGCCTCGACAGTTTCCGCCCCGGCAAGCTTTTCCCGGCAAGATTTCCACCCCGGCAAGCTCTTTGCCCGGCAAGCTTTTCATCCGGCAAGCTTTTCACCCCGGCAAGCTCTTTGCCCGACAAGCTTTTCACCCGGCAAGCTTTTTGCCCGGCAAGCTTTTCACCCTGTAAACTTTCTGGCTGCACCTTGCGGGTCCTTTTTGTGGCAGTAAACCATCTCAGATGAAAATGTGCCCAAAAGAAAAGTTGACCATTTCGATGTTACGAACAACTTTCATGTTGAACGTTTTTCGATTCGAGACCATCTTGAATGGCTAATTGCTCACGCATTGTATCAGACATCCATCAAACATGTGTCTGATGTCCAGCGTAATATTTTGATCTCTAGCCGGTGCGCACCGTGTTGACCGTAACTTTTGCATACGAACTCGAATTTAGACAATTTTTATATCAAAATCGATCGTTTCGACGAGACGAAGATAATCCATGTAGAGCATTCCTTCATCCGAGGTTGTCTTGGAGGCGGAATCGACCAAAAAGCACTCAGAACATCATGACAATCCAAGTGTAGTTTTGGTCTTTGATATGATGCCGAATGATTATGGTCCAAACATCAAAGTTGTTCCACTCGGCAATGTGAAGTTTCTCATGTAGAATATCTTGTCATTTGAGGCCATCTCTATTGCATTATGCATTGTGCCAAAATCAGGTGTCAACACAAAGCCCAGAACATCTGGTGACGATCAGAAGAAATGAGAAGATAACACCTCGTAATGAGGATTGAAAAAGCATAAATACATGGCTATAAAAATCTAAACGGTAATTGCTATTAAAGATTTATATATTTGTATCTCGCAAAATAGCTAGCCCATTCTAGTGCATGCGTAGAGGATCGATATGGTTAATTTGTGATGCGTTGAGGATAGCACTATTTAGAGTAAGATGCCCTTTCTTTCTTTCTGACATGTTGATATGACCAACGCTAAAGTTGTTTGTATCGACTACCACCACAGATGTACAAGATGCTGGTCTGGGTCAAGTTATGACAGCTTCGCTTGATAATATGATGCATCCTAGTGAGGAGAATATTAAGGTTGAACCAGAGTCATCCGTTGGTGCTGTGCCAAAATATGGGACGCGTGCTATGGTGTTAGCAAAGGAAGGGAAGAACTCCATCATATACACGTTTGAAGGCGTGCAGCAGCTTAATTGTTTCTTTATGTTGTTACGTCCAGGACAAGACCCAGCTGTACGTATACAAGAGATATATTTTATTGAGACTAAGCAAAGAATCCTAATCAGCTACTACTTCTCCCGATCAAGACCGCGCGAGCGAGCGTACGTCAACAGGTTCGATCGGTGGAAATTGCTTTCCCTGAGAGACATTGGATGAGGGCCACCAAATAAAATATATTTAATAATTTTGGTATTTAATCTGTAATGAATACCTGCTAAAATAAAGCACGTAATCAGGTTTTCCTTTTAGTTGTTGGGTCGACAGTTAGAGACATAGAGAATATTTTGTACGGTCAACTTATTAGGCAAGTTAGAGATGGATAGCTATTCTATTATATTATATATAGTCCTTGTTTGGTCATTGTAAAGGAGGTTATATTTTACGAATAGACACGATGTGTTTTTAGAGTAAATACCCGTATCGAGTTTTGGGGGAAGCTGTCTAAAAATCCCTAAGTTTTGGAGGAAGCTTTAGAAAATCTCTGTGTTGCGATTTCTCTTCGTGGAAATTGTTTTGTGCGTGAGTACCGTCGTCGAGATTGGTTTTCTCGTGCTGGACCGTAAGGTTCAATCCCTCTACTTCGTGTACATCGCGTGCGCGGGAGAGAGGCTACTACTGCTGAAGGTGGAGCGTCGTGAAAGGTCGGGCCGCAACAACGGATCGGATCTCGCCATCGAGGTTGGGTCTACATTAGGTGGTATTCAGAGCAAGGTTGTTCACGACACTATGGAGAAGATGACGAGCGCATCATCATTCAGGAAGTTAAGCTATGGATTTCAGTTGGAGGAGGAAGGCCGCTGGGCCGGGCTATTTCACACCCGTGTGGTGGTGAGAGAGAGATCATGTGCTATGACGATCGATCACATGAATTTGATCAATGCCGCAAGCATCGAGATGGTGGAGAAGCTGAATCTACCAATGACACCACGTCCACAACCATACTGTTTCCGTTGGGGTCATGAAGAGCTCACCGTCACGCAACAAACCAAGGTACCATTTTTGTTGGAAAATTAATTTTGCGAGGTTTTGTGCGACGTGATTCCGGCACCGATGATTTCATGTCACTTGTTATTGGGCGAGCCATGGTACAGAGAGCATGATGTCGCGTATGATTGCAAAACACACAGATATACCGTCAAGAGGGGTAAGAAGTGCAGCCTCGTGCCAATGGGTGAGGAGCGTTTTATTTCTTGGAGGAAAGAACATCTTGAGAGGATAAAAGAGCAGGAAGAAGAAGAAAGGAAGAAGGCCCAAGTTGTTGAAATTTCTGTGGCTGTTATTCAATCGAGTGAAGAAAATATTGCTCAAGAGGTCAACTCAAATCTGAGGACGGTTTTGATGCAAGGGGGAGAGGATGATATGACCAACGCTAAAGTTGTTTGTATCGACTACCACCACGATGTACAAGACGCTGGCCTGGGTCAAGTTATGGCAGCTTCGCTTGATAATATGATGCATCCTAGTGAGGAGAATATTAAGATTGAACCAGAGTCATCAGTTGGTGTTGTGCCAAAATATGGGACGCGTGCTATGGTCTTAGCAAAGGAAGGGAAGAACTCCATCATATACACCTTTGAAGGCGTGCAGCAGCTTGATTGTTTCTTTATGTTGTTAGGTCCAGAACAAGACCCAGCTGCACGTATACAAGAGATATATTTTATTGAGACTAAGCAAAGAATCCTAATCAGCTACTACTCCTCCCGATCAAGACCGCCCGAGCGAGCGTACGTCAACAGGTTCGATCGGTGGAAATTGCTTTCCCTGAGAGACAATGGATGGGGGCCACCAAATAAAATATATTTAATAATTTTGGTATTTAATCTGTAATGAATACCTGCTAAAATAAAGCACGTAATCAGGTTTTCCTTTTAGTTGTTGGGTCGACAGTTAGAGACATAGATAATATTTTGTACGGTCAACTTATTAGGCAAGTTAGAGATGGATAGCTATTCTATTATATATAGTCCTTGTTCGGTCATTGTAAAGGAGGTTATATTTTACGAATAGACACGATGTGTTTTTAGGGTAAATACCCGTATCGAATTTTGGGGGAAGCTGTCTAAAAATTCCTAAGTTTTGGAGGAAGCTTTAGAAAACCTCTGTGTTGCGATTTCTCTTCGTGGAAATTGTTTTGTACGTGAGTACCGTCGTCGAGATTGGTTTTCTCGTGCTGAACCGTAAGGTTCAATCCCTCTACTTCGCGTACATCGCGGGCGCGGGCGAGAGGCTACTACTGCTGAAGATGGAGTGTCGTGAAAGGTCGGGCCGCAACAACGGATCGGATCTCGCCATCGAGGTTCGGTCTACATTACATGTGCCAGCCAAGCTGGGGCATACAAAGTTCATAGAGTTCAATGCAATCGGAAGCAAGACAACCAAGCCTCGGCATGGTCTTAACGGCTAAAAAAGACGATGCCACATGACGTACATAAAACATGTTGCATGATTTGGGTTGAACTTCCAGGATGTGCATGTTCCGTTGCAATGCACGGACAGCATTATACTAAACCAACAACAATTAATATAGATCGGAGTGAGTATTATTTGTTATTAAAGTGCAAAGATGGGGATATCAAACCCTCCATAATTGTATGTTTTGTGCTTGATGAGGCGGAGATCACCTTCGTCACCGCCGTAGCGTGTCACCTCCAAGCCAGTGAGCATGACCGATTTCCCGACGTCTTGTGTTACAGTATTTTTTGACAAATCTGACCCCTTTGCACGACTTGAGGCACGTGTGGCCTTTAGGCAAAACTAATTTGAAATCTGACCTCTGGGGTCGGCGCCACATATCATGGAGCCGAACTTATACATATCGGCGCCACACTACACGGAGCCGACATGTACAAGTTCGGCGCCGTGCTACATGGAGCCGACCTCAGATGGGCCCACAAAAACCCTAAGGGTCAGTTTTGCTCGGCTCCACATAGCATGGCGCTGAAATTGTACATCTCGGCGCCATGTAGTATGGCGCCGACATGTACAACTTCGTCGTCATGCTATGTGGCGCCGACCACAGAGGCCAGATTTCAAATTAGTTTTGCCCAAAGGCCAGATGCGCCTTAAGTCGCTCAAAGGGGCCAGATTTGTAAAAAAAAAAAAAAAAACTGTGTTACATGAGAATTTGACGATGCAAAATCTGCCGCCGGCGCCTAGGTGCACGAGGAACGAGCCTGACTCATAGTGCCCCTTGGGTACTTCGAAGGTCTCCCACTCGTGGGCCACTACGGGAACTTGTCCACGTCTGGCTGAAGGTCCACGGCGCATAAAATCCTCTCCAGATCCTCTCTCATCGACAGGCCGAACCAGAGATCGAGCTCCTCGGTGTACACGGCCGGTCCACAGAACCGCAGCATCCAGTCGCCGACCTTGCTCCACTCACCGTCAAGGCTCATATCGTGGTGCCCCTTGATGTCACATGTGACGTCCTTCTTCATGTCAAAGGAGTAGGTGCCGTAGGTCTTCGTGGAGACCCAGACGTCCGACTCACCGACCACTGTGTAGGACTCATAGATTTAAATCGCGGGCGAAGGAGTTTAGCGGAAGGAAAATTTGCAACGAAATTATAGGAAGGAAGGCCGCGATCTCCGGCGAAATTGGCGCGATCTCCCGCGATTTTGGGAAGGAAGCAAATCGCGGGGAAGATTCTAAACCGCGATAGCGCCGCTATAGCGGTAATTTCGCCCGCGATTTAAAAGTATGGTAGGACTAGACGTCGCCGTCCAGGTCGTAGCCCGGCTGCACATTGGGAGGCGGCGGGATGTGATGCCAGGCCATGTGTGGTGCATCTTCAGGCGACCCGACTCGGGTCGACCAGCGCCTCCGCGGATGGCCTCGACGCATTGTCCTTGGCAGAGGGTGGGTTGGCCATGACAAACCGATCGTTGCGAGCGACACGGGCTGATACTTCAAATACTTCATGTTGGGCAGCGGCGAGACAGCCCGCAAAGCATCGTCGTAGAGGACCATGCTGCCTTGGTTGTCCTTGGAGCGGCCGAAGAGAGCGAAGTCCATGAGCGGACAGCGGCTTGATGGGTACAGGCCCAGAGTTGGCGGAGGCAGGCGAGTCTTGACCAGTGCCGCCTCAGCAGCTTGCCGCGGTTGATCATCGTCCTTGCTGGAGAAAAAGAGGTGTGACGGGTTGATGCGGTGCACCATATACACGGACGGCAACTTGGGACTCCATTTTTCGACCACTAGATACAGAAGTGCCCGACTCATAGTCGTCGTCACTCGCTCCCGGGTCTGGCATGTTAAAAGATTTGAAGTAAATCCTTCATAACGTGAAAATATGAGATAAAAATTCAAACATGAATGTCTTTTCTTCTGGGAATTAAAAGATAAACATTGAGAGTTTATGAAAAGCAGCATAGTGCGCGTGTGAATTTGTTTGGAATTTTTTTGTATGTCGGCCCACACACTAATTAGTCTCGAGAACATATTGGACCAAATTGTGGTAATCTCACTGCAATCTATCTATACCTACTAATAAAGAGAATATGTATTCTTGGTCCGTCGTGACTTTTTATAGAAAACTCCCACGCTTTTTATGCAATGAACCCACACTTCATGTTTAATAAGTAAGTCTAGGAAAATAACGTTTGGATCGTCCGCCGTGTCTCGCACATCATCATGGGCCAGCCCTTCAACTCTGTGCCGCTCTGATCAATAAAAAATAATATTGTAATAATAATAATAATAATAATAATAATAATAATAAAAGGGTTATTGCTTTCATCGGGTTCACCGTCGCGGACTTTTTGCAAAAACTTCCCAGCTTTTCTTAGAATCAACCCGCACTATAAAAAATGTCCGTTTTCGTCGGTCCATCTCGCCTGCCAGTTTCATGCGTGCAGTGTCCGGCTTCCTTGGTCATTATGGGCAAGAATTTGAATTTTGGTTATGGGCCGGTAAAAAAGTTGCTCCTTATGCATGTAATTAATAGTCCCACCTTGCTCCTTTAAATCAAATCCTACCATCTTATATACGTTCGTTTGCAAGAATCAAACAGCCATGGCAGCAACCAAAAAAGGATGAGATATGTACCCAGCTCGGAAGTAGAGAGACACAAAGAACTAGCGAGGAAGGGAGCAAAAAGAAACTCAGAGTTGACAGAAAGAAGAGAGAGAGCCGAGGTAGCCAGCAGCCTGATGAAGCATCTAAGGCCCAGCTGCTCCGGCGACGGGGCGGATGGATCAAGGCTGAGGCCGTCGATAGGGAGGTAGGTGGCGGCGATCTCCAAGGCAGGCGGGGTGATGCGGTTCCAGATGGGACGGCGGCCTCGCGGGCGGCTGGGCCGAACCAGAGAGAGAGAAGGGAAAAGTCGAGGGAGTGGGACGGGGGCGGCAGCTGGCTGGCCTGCTCGGGGCTCAGACGAGCTTCCGTCTAGCCGCAGTTGGAGGAGGCAAGGAGTAGTCAGCGTTGGGAAAACGGAAATTTGCGAAGGGGGAAAGGGGATAGAAACATGTGGAGGCCTGCGTCCTGAAAGATAAGTCCTGAGATAAGATTGACTAAAAAATGGACAAGGTTGCATAGTGCGTACGGCTGCACACGTTGCCAGATATTTTTGTTCCTAGGTTTATTACCTGTGTTTTTAGGCTGAATTTTGCTATGTTTGTTTCCCTCGCGACTGACTATTAGGACGTGCAAACTAGAAGACTGAACGAAAATATAGACCAACAAAAATATAGCCTGCACGTCCAATGAATATAAATTTCCTTCCCGGTTCATAAAAGTGCAAAATAAACCATCGACGCCAAAACGCAGATGTTTATATGTCATGCTAATATAGTCTTTAGTTGATCTCAGTGAAGCCTGTATGATAATTAATCTGCCGATATGATATGCTTTTTTCACCAGGCATCAACATTCTGATCTGCAATGTTATACTCAACTCAGACAAAAAATATGGTCCGTATAGCAGTGCTCGCTCTTCAATAACACTTTTCTACTTCCTAAATTGTTAATTGATCCATGTTTTTATTATCAATATAGTAATCTAAAGATAGGGTTGTCCATCCAATTACATGACTACGATTTATGTCCCATGTTTCAAACTGGCGCGTGAGAGAATTGTATTGTTAGATGAAACATTATTTTGTCATCGTCAAAGTTCTCCTCTAGGTTGCCAACCTAAGTCGTGACAATTGGCATTTGTTTCGCAGTGAAGCACGTCAACTTTTTTTCTCCCGTTGCAACGCACGGGCATATTTGCTAGTGATAACTAATGAAAATATCTCGTAGGGAGTTTAGTGCACACAGGTGCGCTTTAATTCATTCTTGCTGTTAGAGATATATTTAGGATACATGCATTTAGTAGTCTAGAATTTGTATTCTGTCTCCACCTTATCTCCAGGAGAGGCGTCTTGCCCTCCAAATCTTGTACTCAATATATATACTCGCCATCGAGGCTCAATAATACATCCATCATATTTCACAACAATCCCTCTCTGTCCCTTCTAACATGGTATCAGCCTAATCGATAATAAACCCTAGCCGCCGCCGCTTCCGCACCCGCGCGCCGCCCCCGGGGCGGTCGACCTCCATGACCGCCGTCGGGGGCCGCGCCGCCCGTACCCAGGGTTTGTCCGCCGATCGTGTTGACCAGTTGCCCTAGAGAGTCTTTTTCCCGAGCCCTTGCTCTGGGTTTTTTCGCTCTCTCGCCGGTCGTTTTGATCGGCGTTTTCTTTTTGGTTTTTCGATCTATGCTTGATCGGTTTGCGTCGCCCGCCGCCGCCGTCGACCCCCGTGCGCCTCTACTCCGACACTGGCGCGACCGGCTGGCTTCTTCACCGACCCGGCGGCCTCGTGCGACAGGCGGCCCCTCACGACCGTCGTCCGCGCGCCGGCCCGCCCGTCGATCTACGCCGGCCGTCATCGCCCTGCTCCAACCAGGACACCTGCATCGCCCCGACCCGGCGGCCTCGCGCCATGCGGCGGCCCATCATAGTCGCCGATCGCATGCCGGCCCGCCCATCGATCCACGCCACCCGCCTCCACCGCGCACTAGTAGAAAACAGGGCTTTGGTTCAGGCCAGGATAAGGGCATTAATCCCGGTTCACTCACGAACCGGGATCAAAGGGTGCATCCGTCCCGGTTCGTGATGCCAGGGCATCGGCCGGGCCTCGGGGGCCATTGGTCCCGGTTTGTCTGACACTTTTGGTCCCGGTTCCAGACACGAACTGGGACCAATGGGCCACGCTCCTGGCCCAGCACCTTTAGTCCCGGTTGGTGGCTGGTACCGGGACCCAAGGTCAGTCTTCTGTCCCGGTTCTAGCCACCAACTGGGACTAAAGAGAAGCCTATATATACCCCTGCCCGCTCACTGCTCTGTTCGCTCACTGCTCTGTTTTTTTGGCAGGCCGTGGGAGAGGTGTGTGTTGCTCTAGCTCACCTCCTATGCACATGAGGTGTTCGATGAAATGCCCGAGCCACACTTAAGCTTTCTCCTCTCCAAGCTCGACCTCCAAGCTCCATTTTCCTCAAGATTTGTCTAGGTTTGGCGGTCCGTCCTGTCCCGTCCCCGTCCTCACCGCTGTCGATCGCCCTTGCCGATCTCGTCGCCGGCACCACCGTGGTGAGCCTCTTGTTCTTATCTTCTTTCTAAAAGAAAAAAATTCTTACCTGTATGATTTAGATAGATACTTGCATAATTTTCTTACTTTTATTATTGTTTGTTATTATATAGTGCGATGGTTTTGGTATCCGCCCCCGTCGGCCCTCGTCCTGTCTATGATTCGGATGTGGTATATTATCTTTTATAACTATTTGTTTCATTTAGTGTTTATGACAATTATGCCGACCAACGTGACATAGATGTTTTTATCTAGGAGGTATGTGAACCGAAAATTCCAACCGACCATCTTGTCGAGAGGTTAAATTTAGTTGAAAAAGAAAACAATTACTTGAAGAAAAAAGTAAAAAGAATTGAGGAGGAGAAGATGGAATTGGAGTTGCATGTTGCGGATGTCGTCGATGATCACAGGATCAAGAAGGATGAAATGTGCTTAAAGATTAGAAAGATTAAAAAATATGCCATTGATACTGAGGCTTGGTATCATTATGTCGTTGGATCAATTGTTAACTTAGTTGCGATTATGATCGCATTTATTGTTGCATTGAAATGTATTACATAGTTTCAGTATATGTTTTAATTAGATGCTCTAGAGAGCTATATGTTGTTCAATGAGAACTATGTATGAACTTTATGTATTTATTTTTTCAGTAATAACATTTGATCACTACTGTACTTTGGTTTTAATGTGATGATGAACTTCTATTAATTTGGTCACTTCTCTATTCATGATGTTCTGTAATGGTTTTTGACACAGTTAATTATATATAATGCACGCAGATGAACCAGCAATGGATGTACGGTGACAGACGCACCTCCGAGTGTAGGAGATATGCCCTAGAGGCAATAATAAATGTTATTATTTATCTCCATGCTCATAATTAGGTTTATGTTCCATGCTATAACTGCTATGGTTCTCGAGTCTACAATAACCACGAGGCTTGGAGGAAGACTCATATGCACGTGTGGAATAATAAACGGAAAAATGTATTCCTAAGTCTAGCCTCTAAGACTAGCTCAAGTGTTGCATGATGGTCCTGTTTTCCTGATCATGGGCATGTCTATGCCAGCAACTTTGAGGGCACAATGTTAGAAGAACATTTGTGTTGAATCGACCCGAATTGATGTTATGCTATGAGATACATTCGTCATGAGTTAATGGTTAATAACACAGAGATAGTTAACGTTTGCATGATTCCTTAGACCATGAGAGTGTCGAGTTTCTTCATGCTTGCTTCATGAAATTTGGGGTTTGTTAAACGTCATCCGTAAATGGGTGGCTATTACGGCGGCTTACGGGTTCATGGAAAAGTATGTCAAGTAACTTGATAGCTCAAGATTGGGATTTGCTCCTCCGACGATGGAGAGATATCTCTGGGCCCTCTCGGTGTTACGGTATCCATCATCGTCTGGCCAGACACTTTGTGATTTGATCACGGGGATGCCGGAACACGGTAACGAGAAAAGAGAACAATACCGGTAACGAGGTAACTGGCTTAATGGACAAGTTGTTGATCCACGGGAATGCCAACATGTCTCACCTCGGGTATTTGTAACATATCGCGAAGCAACAGGAATAGCACACGGCAACTGGAGGTTCACTCGAATATTCATTCGTGTGGGTATAGGGGTTAATATGGGTGTCCACGGCTCCGATGTTGATCATTGATCGGAAAGTGTTCCGGTCATGTCTATACTTCACCGAACCTATAGGGTCACACGCTTAAGGGTCATCTATCTGCTGAATACTAGACAGGGAGTCTGAGAGAAAGTCACCGAAAATGTTTCGGAGACAACGGAAGAGTTCCGGAGAGAGAGAACACCGAAAGAGTTTCGGTAAAACCGAAAAGGTGTTTCGGAATATATTATTAGGTCAAATAGGGTTTCGGCATCGCATGGAAATTTTCAGAGGATGTCAGGATTGGTCTGGGAACTTCTGGGAATTTTCAGAGAGAAAAAACCGGAAATGTTCCGAAACTGCCGTAACCGCTGTTGATGCTTTCCGCTGATAAAAACCACCGCACCGAAAATGTTTCGGATCATGCCCAGAATAATTTTAGAGGGTGCCAGAAATGTTCTGGGACCTTCTGGAATTTTTCAGAAAAATGTTTCACGGAAAACATCTTGTCCCAACGCGAGGGGACAAGATCCCACGAATCGGGGGTTGCATGTTTGGTGGCTTTTTGTCTAGGGAGCATGCATGTTTCATGGAGACATGTTGGTGGCTTGTTGGGGGGGCCCCCCCATGGGGGGAGACAAGGTGTGGGCCGGCCCAAGGGCTGCCATGGTGGTGTCCCCTTGGTGCCCCCCTTGTGTTACCATTATGCCCTTTCATGTGTGACATGAAGCTTGGGTATTTTGGTATTTCAACATCCCACCCCACCCCTTGCCTTGGTCTATAAAAGGAGGAGTTGGGGCTGCCATCTCCTTCATCCCCTTGCTCTCATACTCATGCCATGCAATTATCTGGCTTCTCTCTCCCTCCCACGAAAAGAGTTTCGTAGAGCCGAAAGGCTGTCTGGGTTCCGGTGGGAACTAGTTCTGGACGGCGAAGCCCTGCCGGATAGATGACACCGTATGTGTGCAACTCTGTAGAGAGGTCGTAGTTTCGATCTTAGTGCCCGTGGGGCTGTTCGTGAGTGCCTCCCGAAGGGCTGTCCAAGTGACGGTCCGAGTTCTGTGAGTCCTCCCGAAGGGCTGTCCGCGACACCATCCGGGGGACTATCCGACCGCCTCCCGGAGGGCTGTCCGGGTGGCGGATGAGGGTATACATCCTCGCGGTTGGGAGGTGTAAATCCTAGCTGCGGGGATCTGCACCGACGATCGTCATCGACTCTACTTCCGCTGCGCTACGAGTCGGTAACGAAAATGATCAAACCTTGTATGCAGTCTCCATAGTGGTCCTGGGCTGGTGCGTAGGGCGGAAATTTTTTGTTTTCTGCTGCGTTCCCCTACACCGAGTACATTAAGGGCGTGCATAAATTTCTCGAAGTGGCTGAGGCAAACAAGCAGAATGATTTTATGTGTTGTCCATGCCCTATTTGTGGGAATACGAAGTCTTACTCTGACTCAAAAACCCTTCACATCCACCTGCATGAGAAGGGTTTCATGCCACACTATAATGTTTGGACCAAGCACGGAGAAAGAGGGGTTATGATGGAAGACAACGAAGAAGAAGAGGATGATGACAACTATCCGCCCCCTGAATACGGTGATGCCGCAACGGGGGAAGCTGAAGATCAAGAGGAACCAGACGATGTGCCCGATGATGATCTTCACCGGGTCATTGTTGATGCAAAGAGACAATGCCAAAGGGAAAGGGAGAAGTTGAAGTTTGATCACATGTTAGAGGATCACAAAAAAGGGTTGTACCCAAATTGCGAAGATGGCAACACAAAGCTCGGTACCACACTGGAATTGCTGCAATGGAAGGCAGACAATGGTGTATCTGACAACGGATTTGAGAAGCTACTGAAAATATTGAAGAAGAAGCTTCCAAAGGATAACGAATTGCCCGAAAGTACGTACGGATCAAAGAAGGTTCTATGCACTCTAGGATTGAGGTGCAGAAGATACATGCATACCCTAATGACTGCATCCTCTACCGCGGTGCGTACGAGGATTTGAACGCATGCCCGGTATGCGGTGCATTGTGGTATAAGATCAGACGAGATAACCCTGGTGATGTTGAGGGCGAGCGCCCCAGGAAGTGGGTTCCTGCCAAGGTGATGTGGTATGCTCCTATAATACCACAGTTGAAACGTCTGTTCAGAAACAAAGAGCATGCCAAGTTGATGCGATGGCACAAAGAGGACCGTAAGAAAGACGGGAAGTTGAGAGCACCCGCTGACGGGTCGCAGTGGAGAAAAATCGAGAGAAAATGGGGGGACTTTGCATGTGACGCAAGGAACATATGGTTTGGTTTAAGCGCGGATGGAATTAATCCTTTTGGGGAGCAGAGCAGCAATCATAGCACTTGGCCCGTGACTCTATGTATCAATAACCTTCCTCCTTGGTTGGCATGAAGCGGAAGTTTATTATGATGCCAGTGCTCATCCAAGGCCCTAAGCAACCCGGCAACGACATTGATGTGTACCTAAGGCCATTAGTTGAAGAACTTTTACAACTGTGGAATGGAAAAGGTGTACGTGTGTGGGATGAGCACGACCAGGAGGAATTTGACCTACAATAGTTGCTGTTTGTAACCATCAATGATTGGCCTACTCTCAGTAACCTTTCAGGACAGAAAAACAAGGGATACCACGCATGCATGCACTGTTTAGATGACACCGAAAGTATATATTTGGACAAATGCAGGAAGAATGTGTACCTGGGACATCGTCGATTTCTTCTGACCAACCATCAATGTCGAAAGAAAGACAAGCATTTCAAAGGTGAGGCAGATCACCGGAAGAAGCCCGCTCTCCATAATGGTGATCACATACTTGATATGGTCAATGATTTACAAGTAATCTTTGGAAAGGGTCCTGGCGGATTATCTATTCCGAATGACGCTGAGGGACGCGCACCCATGTGGAAGAAGAAATCTATATTTTGGGACCTACCCTATTGGAAAGACGTAGAGGTCCGCTCTGCAATTGACGTGATGCACGTGACGAAGAATCTTTGCGTGAACCTGCTAGGCTTCTTGGGCGTGTATGGGAAGATAAAAGATACACCGGAGGCACGGGAGGACCAGCAACATGTGCACGAAAAAGACGGCATGCATCCAAAGTAGTATGAAGGTCTTGCCAGCTATGCTCTTACCAAAGAAGAGAAGGAAATCTTCTTTGAAGGCCTGCTCAGTATGAAGGTCCCGTCTGGCTTCTCGTCGAATATAAAGGGAATAATAAATATGGCAGAGAAAAAGTTCCAGAACCTAAAGTCTCATGACTGCCACGTGATTATGATGCAACTGCTTCCGGTTGCATTGAGGGGGCTTCTACCGAAAAACGTTCGATTAGCCATTGTGAAGCTATGTGCATTCCTCAATGCAATCTCTCAGAAGGTAATCGATCCAGAAATCCTACCAAGGTTAAGGAGTGATTTGGTGCAATATCTTGTGAGTTTCGAGCTGGTGTTCCCACCATCCTTCTTCAATATCATGACGCACGTCCTAGTTCATCTAGTCGACGAGATTGCCATTCTGGGCCCTGTATTTCTACACAATATGTTCCCCTTTGAGAGGTTCATGGGAGTCTTAAAGAAATATGTTCGTAACCATGCTAGGCCAGAAGGAAGCATCTCCACGGGCCATCAAACAGAGGAGGTCATTGGGTTTTGTGTTGACTTCATTCCTGGCCTTAAGAAGATTGGTCTCCCTCAATCGCGGTATGAGGGGAGACTGACTGGAAAAGGCACGCTACGAGTGGACTCAATAATATGTAGGGACGGACATTCTTGGTCTCAAGCACACTACACAGTTCTTCAAAATTCTACCTTGGTGACCCCGTATGTTAATGAACACAAGAATATTCTGCGCTCCAAACACCCGAAGCAGTGTGATGACTGGATTACATGTGAACACATCAGGACTTTCGGCAGTTGGGTGGAAACACATCTCATGGGTGACAACATTGTTGCAGATGAGCTGTACTCGTTGGCCAGGGGACCTTCTTCGACTGTATTGACTTACAAAGGGTACGAGATAAATGGGAATACATTTTACACGATCGCCCAAGATCAAAAGAGTACCAACCAAAACAGTGGTGTCCGCTTTGATGCAGCAACCAAGAGGAGAAAGGACACATATTATGGATACATAGTGGACATATGGGAACTTGACTATGGACATGATTTTAAGGTCCCTTTGTTTCGGTGCAAATGGGTCAATCTGTCAGGAGGCGGGGTACAGGTAGACCCGCAGTACGGAATGACAACAGTGGATCTCAACAATCTTGGGTACACAGATGAACCATTCGTCCTAGCCAATGATGTGGCACAAGTTTTCTATGTGAAGGACATGTCTACAAAACCGAGAAAAAGAAAAGATAAGGAAGCAAATACATCATACAAAGAGCCAAAGCGCCACATAGTTCTTTCAGGGAAAAGAGACATCGTGGGAGTGGAGGGCAAGACATACATGTCTGAAGATTATGAAAAGTTTCATGAAATTCCTCCCTTCAAAGTCAAGGCTGACCCAAGCACCCTGTTAAACGATGAAGATTATCCATGATTATGGTGCAATACGCAAGGGATACACACGAAGAAAAAGTGAAGACTTTCTCTCCACAACTATTCTGATGATGCCTTTGATCTAGAATATCACTGCAGTTACATGTGAAGAAATGAAATGCCTTTGTAACATATGAGTTTCCGTCCGAAATCCTGATACTTCGAAAGTGATTGTCCATTTTGTACATGAAGTGCATCCAGTTTTTGTCGTAACCCTCTCAACTTTTTAGCACATGCTATGTGGGTGAAATGATGATACCATGCCAACTTTCAACCTTTTCGGAGTTCATTTGTACTGCTTTTCAATTTCAGGTTCATTTAGCTCAAAGAAAAGATTAAATGCATGAAAAATAGCAAATGAAGTCATAAAGGGTAGAAAATTGATGATGTGGCTTTGAATGGTGCATATTGAATGCACAAAAAGTCTGGAGTTCAAATAAGTTTAAAAAATATGAAATGCCTTCGTAACACATGAGTTTTCGTCCGAAACCCTGATACTTCGAAAGAGATTGTCCAGTTTGTCCACGAAGTGCATCCAGTTTTTGCCGTAACCCTCTCAACTTTCTAGCACATGCTATGTGGGTGAAATGATGATACCATGCCAAGTTTCAACCTGTTCAGAGTTCATTTGTAGTGCTTTTCAATTTCAGGGTCATTTAGCTCAAAGAAAATATTAAATACATGAAAAATAGCAAATGAAGTCATAAAGGGTAGAAAATTGATGATGTGGCTTTGATTGATGCATATTGAACGCCCAAAAAGTTTGGAATTCAAATAAGTTTAAAAAATATGAAATGCCTTCGTAACACATGAGTTTCGTCCGAAATCCTCATACTTCGAAAGAGATTGTCCTGTTTGTACACGAAGTGTATCCAATTTTTGCCGTAACCCTCTCAACTTTCTAGCACATGCTATGTGGGTGAAATGATGATACCATGCCAAGTTTCAACCTGTTCAGAGCTCATTTGTAGTGATTTTCAATTTCAGGGTCATTTAGCTCAAAGAATGAACTAATAGCAAAAAGAATGAACTAAAAAGCTTTTACAAAACTCTAATAGCAAAAAGAATGAACTAAAAAGAATCAATTAATTTTTTTATGATCAACTAAAACAAAACTATAATATTCTTCAACAGCAAAAAAAATCAACTAAAAAGCTTTTATAAACCTCTAGTATTTTTGAAACTAAAATTATATAAAATTTATGCAACTAAAATTATCAAAGTATTTTTTGTTCAAAACATTAATAGCAAAAAGAACTTTCATAAATTATTTTTTGTTAGAAACTTTAATAGCAAACTAAAATAATAAAATTTATTTTTGATTAAAACACCCATTTAAAATAACCTAAAAATTACCAAATTGAATATAATGATAAAACACACAAATATTAAATAGCAGGAAAAAAATCACACAAAAATCTATTTTTAAAGTAAAGTTATTCACAAACTAGTGATTCACACAAATTTCAAAAAATTCAAATGTAAACTATTGAAATTTGAAAACTAATGGCACTAACAGAAAGTTTATAATTTTTGTGACCTAAAGCAAAAAGAATCACTCAAAAACTCTAAAAAAATAAATAAAGCAAAAAACAAAACCAAAATACTGGAAAAAAATTTAAAAAAATGCCGCCTACAGGGCCACCACGGCCTGCATACGACTAGAAACCCAACCCGCTAGTTGGGCCAGGATGCACACCCGCAGCAGGCCCACAGGCAGAGAGAGTGTGTTTAGGCCCGTAGGCCTGCATTAGAGAGGAGCTCGAGAGGGTTGGCACAGCCGCGCTTATAAACCACTCTCGACGCCTCTCAGCTAGCGAGGTGGGACTAAACATCCACCCGCCCGACGCCGTACCAGTCGCAGCCCTTTCGTCCCGGTTGGTGGCACCAACCGGGACCAATGCCCACCTTTCGTCCCGGTTGGTGGGACCAACCGGGACTAAAGGTCTCTGTTTCCCGCCCTTTGGGCTGTTGAAAATAGACCTTTAGTCCCGGTTGGTGGCACAAACCAGGACGAAAGGTGGGCATTGGTTCCGGTTGGTGCCATGAACCGGGACCAATGCTTTGTGTATATAAGAAAACACTTTTTTTTTCAATTTTCATCTACCAGTTGCCCCTGGCAACACCGAACACATCGACGCTGCCAGGCTGCCCGAGCTCGCCGTCGACGCCCTCGACCTGCCCTGCCCCGATGCGCCGCCCCGTGCTGTGGACGCCCTCGCCCTGCCCTACCCCGAGCTTGCCGTCGACGCGCCGCCCTGCGCCCCTGCCCTGCCCCGATGTGACGCCCGGAAAATTAAGCTACAGTAACCCTCTACTAATAATGCCAAGTCATCACAATCAAATTTGCTAATCGTCACTTTGTTTCCAACCAAGCTCAAATTCAAATTCAAATGCCAAGTCAAATTATGATTTTACGAAACAGTAAATTAAAAATGTTCGTTGGGTTGCAAATTTTAACTAACTAATTGTCATGAATGATTCAACATCATTTGAGATATTTAATTTCCCCTGAAGATTAAAACAGTACCAATTCAGCCCAGTTAATCACTTATCCTTTTCTGGAAAATTCAGTTTAACTCCTATGCCTCCCAAACCTTTTGTGACAGTACAAAATATTGCAATATATTTAAATGGCCAAGCTCCAAAATTTCTTGCAAAGTCATTTGGTGGCTTATTTAATTGCAAACAGTGGCTATGTTTTAAATGTCAGAAAAGGAAAAGGAAAAAGGGGAAACTAGCTACTGTACCAACGGGCTCTACCCGCTACAGTAAACGGCCCAGCCCAATACCAGGGCCTTTTCCTTTAACCTCTGTATAGAGGGAACAGAGGCCATGGCGTGGCTCACGCATGCACGTCCGTGCCGCGGATGTCGCCGTGTCGAGCATCCGACGAACCCCCGCGAGGATAAGACCGCCCCCGACCTCGTTGGCGAACCCTAGATCGATCTTTCCCTCTCCTCTCACCACTCTCTTCGACCCCGAGGTGCCCATGACTGCTGCGCCGTCATTCGCGTAGCCACCGTGCTCCCCTTGCCGCATCTCCGTGTCGAGAAGAACTGTAGTCGTCGTCTACATCTCCTGCTACACCGACTCGACGTCGGGAAGCCCCGCAACGACGGGATCGACCCCTTCTTCAACCACCAGCCACCGCCCATCACCGCTCCGATTCGTCGCCTCCGAGCCGTCCCCGGCCCGCCGACCTCACCATCGAGCTCGTGGTGAGCCTCTCGTCCGATTCCTGCTCTTCTCGGTCTCGATCCGTGCCCCTCTGCACCGTTGCTCGGCGTGGCCGAATCTCGCAGTAGCCGCGCCCGGTTCCCGCGGTCGTCGCGCCCGGGCCACACCCTGCTCGCCCCGGCCGCACCCTTGGCCGCCCTGTGTGCGCCCACTGCGGCCCAGCCCCGCGCCCACATGCGCGCATGGCCGCGCGGCCACCGCTGCCCTGCTACTGCTGCAGGAAATATGCCCTAGAGGTAATAATAAAGTTGTTATTTATATTTCCTTATATCATGATAAATGTTTATTATTCATGCTAGAATTGTATTAACCGGAAACTTAGTACATGTGTGAATACATAGACAAAACAGAGTGTCCCTAGTAAGCCTCTACTAGACTAGCTCGTTGATCAAAGATGGTTAAGTTTCCTAACCATAGACATGTGTTGTCATTTGATGAATGGGATCACATCATTAGGAGAATGATGTGATGAACAAGACCCATCCGTTAGCTTAGCATAATGATCGTTAAGTTTTATTGCTACTGCTTTCTTCATGACTTATATATATTCCTCTGACTATGAGATTATGCAACTCCCGAATACCCGAGGAACACCTTGTGTGCTATCAAATGTCACAACGTAACTGGGTGATTATAAAGATGCTCTACAGGTGTCTCCGAAGGTGTTTCTTGGGTTGGCATAGATCGAGATTAGGATTTCTCACTCCGAGTATCGGAGAGGTATCTCTGGGCCCTCTCGGTAATGCACATCACTATAAGCCTTGCAAGCAATGTGACTAATGAGTTAGTTACGGGATGATGCATTACGGAACGAGTAAAGAGACTTGCCGGTAACGAGATTAAACTAGGTATGAAGATACCGATGATCGAATCTCGGGCAAGTAACATACCGATGACAAAGGGAATAACGTATGTTGTCATTGCGGTTTGACCGATAAAGATCTTCGTAGAATATGTAGGAACCAATATGAGCATCCAGATTCCGCTATTGGTTATTGACCGGAGATGTGTCTCGGTCATGTCTACATAGTTCTCGAACCCATAGGGTCTGCACGCTTAACGTTCGATGACGATTTGTATTATGAGTTATGTGTTTTGGTGACCGAAGATTGTTCGGAGTCCTGGATGAGATCACGGACATGACGAGGAGTCTCGAAATGGTCGAGAGGTAAAGATTGATATATTGGAAGGTTATATTCGGACACAGGAATGGTTCCAGAGTGGTTCGGGTATTTTTCGGAGTACCGAGGGGTTACCGGAACCCCCCGGGGAAATATTGGGCCAACATGGGCCTTAGGGGAGAGGGGAGGCAGCCCACAAAGGGTGGCTGCGCCCCCCTCCCATAGGGAGTCCGAATTGGACTAGGGGAGGGGACGCGCCCCCCTTTCCTTCTCCTCTTCCCTCTCCCTTCCTGATTTCCCCCTCCGGAGAAAGGAAAAGTGGGGGAAGCCGAATCCTACTAGGAGTGAAGTCCTAGTAGGACTCCCCCACATGGCGCGCCCCTAGGGGGCCGGCCTCCTCCCTCTCCCTCCTTTATATACGGGGGCGGGGGGTGCCTCCAAGGATAACAAACATTGTTAGCCGTGTGCGGCGCCCCCCACCACCGTTTACTCCTCCGGTCATATTGTCGTAGTGCTTAGGCGAAGCCCTGCGCGGATCACATCACCATCACCGTCACCACGCCGTCGTGCTGACGAAACTCTCCCTCGACCTTCTGCTGTATCAAGAGTTCGAGGGACGTCATCGAGCTGAACGTGTGCTGAACTCGGAGGTGCCGTACGTTCGGTGCTTGATCGTTTGGATCGTGAAGACGTTCGACTACATCAACCACGTTAAGCTAACGCTTCCGCTTTCTGTCTACGAGGGTACATGGACATACTGTCCCCCTCTCGTTGCTATGCATCTCCTAGATAGATCTTGCGTGAGCGTAGGAAATTTTTTGAAATTGCATGCTACGTTCCCCAACAGTGGTATCAGAGCCAGGTCTATGCGTAGATGATATGCACGAGTAGAACACAAAGAGTTGTGGGCGATGATAGTCATACTGCTTACCACCAACGTCTTATTTTGATTCGGCGGTATTGTTGGATGAAGCGGCCCGGACCAACCTTACATGACCACGTTCATGAGACCGGTTCCACCGACAGACATGCAACTTGTTTTGCATAAAGGTGGCTGGCGGGTGTCTGTTTCTCCAACTTTAGTTGAATCGAGTTTGACTACGGCCGGTCCTTGTTGAAGGTTAAAACAGCAAACTTGACGAAACATCGTTGTGGTTTTTATGCGTAGGTAGGAACGGTTCTTAATAGAAGCCCGTAGCAGCCACGTAAAACTTGCAATAACAATGTAGAGGACGTCTAACTTGTTTTTGCAGGGCATGTTGTGATGTGATATGGTCAAGACATGATGTGATATATGTTATTGTATGAGATGATCATGTTTTGTAAAAGTTATCGGCAACTGGCAGGAGCCTTATAGTTGTCGCTTTATTGTATGAAATGCAATTGCCATGTAATTGCTTTACTTTATCACTGTGCGTTAGCGGTAGTTGTAGAAGTAATAGTTGGCGAGACGACAACGACGCTTCGATGGAGATCAAGGTGTCAAGCCGGTGACGATGGAGATCATGACGGTGCTTTGGAGATGGAGATCAAAGGCACAAGATGATGATGGCCATATCATGTCACATATTTTGATTGCATGTGATGTTTATCTTTTATGCATCTTATTTTGCTTAGTTCGGCGGTAGCATTATAAGATGATCCCTCACTAAAATTTCAAGGTATAAGTGTTCTCCCTGAGTATGCACCGTTGCGACAGTTCGTCGTGCCGAGACACCACGTGATGATCGGGTGTGATAAGCTCTACGTTCACATACAACGGGTGCAAGACAGTTTTGCACGCGCGGAATACTCGGGTTAAACTTGACGAGCCTAGCATGTACAGACATGGCCTCGGAACACTTAGACCGAAAGGTCGAACATGAATCATATTGTAGATATGATCAACATAGAGATGTTCACCATTGAAAACTACTCCATCTCACGTGATGATCGGACATGGTTTAGTTGATATGGATCACGTGATCATTTAGATGACTCGAGGGATGTCTATCTAAGTGGGAGTTCTTAAGTAATATGATTAATTGAACTTAATTTATCATGAACTTAGTCTTGATAGTATTTGCATATCTATGTTGTAGATCAATGGCCCGTGCTACCATTCCCTTGAATTTTAATGCGTTCCTAGAGAAAGCTAAGTTGAAAGATGATGGTAGCAACTACTCGAACTGGGTCCGTAACTTGAGGATTATCCTCATTACTGCACAGAAGAATTATGTCCTTGATGCACCGCTAGGTGAAAGGCGTGCTGCAAGAGCAGATGCTGATGTTTTGAACGTCTGGCAAGCTCGATCTGAGGACTACTCGATAGTTCAGTGTGCCATGCCTTACGGCTTAGAATCGGGACTTCAAAGACGTTTTGAACGTCATGGACCATATGAGATGTTCCAGGAGTTGAACTTAATATTTCAAGCAAATGCCCGAGTTGAGAGACATGAAGCCTCCAACAAGTTCTATAGCTGCAAGATGGAGGAGAACAGTTCTGTCAGTGAACACATACTCAAAATGTCTGGGTATTATAATCACTTGACTCAGCTGGGAGTTAATCTTCCAGATGATAGTGTTATTGACAGAGTTCTTCAATCACTACCACCAAGCTACAAAGGCTTCATGATGAACTATAATATGCAAGGGATTGAGAAGACAATTCCCGAGCTCTGCGCAATGCTCAAAGCTGCGGAGGTAGAAATCAAGAAGGAGCATCAAGTGTTGATGGTTAACAAGACCACTAGTTTCAAGAAAAAGGGCAAGGGAAAGAAGGGGAACTTCAAGAAGAATCGCAAGCAAGTTACCACTCCCAGGAAGAAACCCAAAGCTGGAACCAAGCCTGAAACTGAGTGCTTCTACTGCAAAGGGACTGGTCACTGGAAGCGGAACTGCCCCAAGTATTTGGCGGATAAGAAGGATGGCAAAGTGAAAGGTATATTTGATATACATGTTATTGATGTGTACCTTACTAATGCTCGTAGTAGCGCCTGGGTATTTGATACTGGTTCTGTTGCTCATATTTGCAACTCGAAACAGGGGCTACGGATTAAACGAAGATTGGCTAAGGACGAGGTGACGATGCGCGTCGGAAATGGTTCCAAGGTCGATGTGATCGCCGTCAGCACGCTACCTGTACATCTAACTTCAGGATTAGTTTTAGACCTGAATAATTGTTATTTGGTGACAGCGTTGAGCATGAACATTATATCTGGATCTTGTTTGATGTGAGACGTTTATTCATTTAAATCAGAGAATAATGGTTGTTCTATTTATATGAGTAATATGTTTTATGGTCATGCACCCTTGATGAGTGGTCTATTTTTGTTGAATCTCGATTGTAGTGATACACATATTCATAATATTGAAGCCAAAAGATGCAAAGTTAATAATGATAGTGCAACTTATTTGTGGCTCTGCCGTTTAGGTCATATTGGTGTAAAGCGCATGAAGAAACTCCATGCTGATGGGCTTTTGGAATCACTTGATTATGAATCACTTGATGCTTGCGAACCATGCCTCATGGGCAAGATGACTAAGACTCCGTTCTCCGGAACAATGGAGCGAGCCATTGACTTATTGGAAATAATACATACTGATGTATGCGGTCCGATGAGTGTTGAGGCTCGCGGTGGGTATCGTTATTTTCTGACCTTCACAGATGATTTAAGCAGATATGGGTATATCTACTTAATGAAACACAAGTCTGAAACGTTTGAAAAGTTCAAAGAATTTCAGAGTGAAGTGGAAAATCATCGTAACAAGAAAATAAAGTTTCTACGATCTGATCGCGGAGGCGAATATTTGAGTTACGAGTTTGGTCTTCATTTAAAACAATGTGGAATAGTTTCACAACTCACGCCACCTGGAACACCACAGCGTAATGGTGTGTCCGAACGTCGTAACCGTACTTTATTAGATATGGTGCGATCTGTGATGTCTCTTACCGATTTACCACTATCGTTTTGGGGTTATGCATTAGAGACAACTGCATTCACGTTAAATAGGGCACCATCTAAATCCGTTGAGACGACACCATATGAACTTTGGTTTGGCAAGAAACCTAAGCTGTCATTTCTTAAAGTTTGGGGTTGTGATGCTTATGTGAAAAAACTTCAGCCTGATAAGCTCGAACCCAAATCGGAGAAGTGCGTCTTCATAGGATACCCAAAAGAAACTGTTGGGTACACCTTCTATCACAGATCCGAAGGCAAGATTTTTGTTGCTAAGAATGGATCCTTTCTAGAGAAGGAGTTTCTCTCGAAAGAAGTGAGTGTGTGGAAAGTAGAACTTGATGAGGTAATTGTACCTTCTCTCGAATTGGAGAATAGCTCATCACAGAAAACAGTTCCCGTGATGCCTACACCAATTAGTGAGGAAGCTAATGATGATGATCATGAAACTTCAGATCAAGTTACTACCGAACCTCGTAGGTCAGCCAGAGTACGTTCCGCACCAGAGTGGTACGGTAATCCTGTTCTGGAAATCATGTTACTAGACCATGACGAACCTACGAACTACGAGGAAGCGATGATATGCACAGATTCCGTGAAATGGCTTGAGGCCATGAAATCTGAGATGGGATCCATGTATGAGAACAAAGTATGGACTTTGGTTGACTTGCCCGATGATCGGCAAGCCATAGAGAATAAATGGATCTTCAAGAAGAAGACTGACGCCGACGGTAATGTTACTGTCTACAAAGCTCGACTTGTTGCGAAAGGTTTTCGACAAGTTCAAGGGGTTGACTACGATGAGACCTTCTCACCCGTAGCGATGCTTAAGTCTGTCCGAATCATGTTAGCAATTGCCGCATTTTATGATTATGAAATCTGGCAAATGGACGTCAAAACTGCGTTCCTTAATGGATTTCTCAAAGAAGAGTTATATATGATGCAACCAGAAGGTTTTGTCGATCCTAAAGGTGCTAACAAAGTGTGCAAGCTCCAGCGATCCATTTATGGACTGGTGCAAGCCTCTCGGAGTTGGAATATACGTTTTGATAGTGTGATCAAAGCATATGGTTTTATACAGACTTTTGGAGAAGCCTGTATTTACAAGAAAGTGAGTGGGAGCTCTGTAGCATTTCTAATATTATATGTGGATGACATATTGTTGATTGGAAATGATATAGAAATTCTGGATAGCATAAAAGGATACTTGAATAAGAATTTTTCAATGAAAGACCTCGGTGAAGCTGCTTATATATTGGGCATCAAGATCTATAGGGATAGATCAAGACGCTTAATAGGACTTTCACAAAGCACATACCTTGATAAAGTTTTGAAGAAGTTCAAAATGGATCAGTCAAAGAAAGGGTTCTTGCCTGTGTTGCAAGGTGTGAAGTTGAGTAAGACTCAATGCCAGACCATTGCAGAAGATAGAGAGAAAATGAAAATCATTCCCTATGCCTCAGCCATAGGTTCTATCATGTATGCTATGCTGTGTACCAGACCTGATGTGTGCCTTGCTATAAGTTTGGCAGGGAGGTACCAAAGTAATCCAGGAGTGGATCACTGGACAGCGGTCAAGAACATCCTGAAATACCTGAAAAGGACTAAGGATATGTTTCTCGTTTATGGAGGTGACAAAGAGCTTGTCGTAAATGGTTACGTCGATGCAAGCTTTGACACTGATCCGGATGACTCTAAGTCACAAACCGGATACATATTTATATTGAATGGTGGAGCTGTCAGTTGGTGCAGTTCCAAGCAGAGCATCGTGGCGGGATCTACGTGTGAAGCGGAGTACATAGCTGCTTCGGAAGCAGCAAATGAAGGAGTATGGATGAAGGAGTTCATATCCAATCTAGGTGTTATGCCTAGTGCATCGGGTCCAATGAAAATCTTTTGTGACAATACTGGAGCAATTGCCTTGGCGAAGGAATCCAGATTTCACAAGAGAACCAAACACATCAAGAGACGCTTCAACTCCATCCGCGATCAAGTCAAGGAGGGAGACATAGAGATTTGCAAAATACATATGGATCTGAATGTTGCAGACCCGTTGACTAAGCCTCTTCCACGAGCAAAACATGATCTACACCAAGACTCCATGGGTGTTAGAATCATTACTATGTAATCTAGATTATTGACTCTAGTGCAAGTGGGAGACTGAAGGAAATATGCCCTAGAGGCAACAATAAAGTTGTTATTTATATTTCCTTATATCACGATAAATGTTTATTATTCATGCTAGAATTGTATTAACCGGAAACTTAGTACATGTGTCAATACATAGACAAAACAGAGTGTCCCTAGTAAGCCTCTACTAGACTAGCTCGTTGATCAAAGATGGTTAAGTTTCCTAACCATAGACATGTGTTGTCATTTGATGAACGGGATCACATCATTAGGAGAATGATGTGATGGACAAGACCCATCCGTTAGCTTAGCATAATGATCGTTAAGTTTTATTGCTATTGCTTTCTTCATGACTTATACATATTCCTCTGACTATGAGATTATGCAACTCCCGAATACCGAAGGAACACCTTGTGTGCTATCAAACGTCACAACGTAACTGGGTGATTATAAAGATGCTCTACAGGTGTCTCCGAAGGTGTTTGTTGGGTTGGAATAGATCGACATTAGGATTTGTCACTCCGAGTATCGGAGAGGTATCTCTGGGCCCTCTCGGTAATGCATATCACTATAAGCCTTGCAAGCAATGTGAAGAATGAGTTAGTTATGGGATGATGCATTACGGAACGAGTAAAGAGACTTGCCGGTAACGAGATTAAACTAGGTATGAAGATACCGACGATCGAATATCAAGCAAGTAACATACCGATGACAAAGGGAATAACGTATGTTGTCATTGCGGTTTAACCGATAAAGATCTTCATAGAATATGTAGGAACCAATATGAGCATCCAGGTTCCGCTATTGGTTATTGACCGGAGATGTGTCTCGGTCATGTCTACATAGTTCTCGAACCCGTAGGGTCCGCACACTTAACTTTCGATGACGATTTGTATTATGAGTTATGTGTTTTGGTGACCGAAGATTGTTCGTAGTCCCGGATGAGATCACGGACATGACGAGGAGTCTCGAAATGGTCGAGAGGTAAAGATTGATATATTGGAAGGTTATATTCGGACACTGGAATGGTTCCAGAGTGGTTCGGGTATTTTTCGTAGTACCGAGGGGTTACCGGAACCCCCCGGGGAAATATTGGGCCAACATGGGCCTTAGGGGAGAGGGGAGGCAGCCCACAAAGGGTGGCTGCGCCCCCCTCCCATAGGGAGTCCGAATTGGACTAGGGGAGGGGGTGCGCCCCCCTTTCCTTCTCCTCTTCCCTCTCCCTTCCCGATTTCTCTCTCCGGAGAAAGGAAAACTAGTTTAGTGCTAAGTTAGTCTAATAGTAGATGACATGTAGGCCCCCATTAAATAAGTTAGGTTTATTTATTTGTTTGGGTAAATAGTCTATGACATGTGGGCCACATCTGCCCTTTTGACTAGTCAAATTGACTTGGTCAATTCGGATTAAACTAGATATAATAATTTCAGAATTTTTTTAAAAGTTGGGAAAATCATATAAAATAAACCGTAAGTCGGATGAAAATACTTTGTACATGAAAGTTGCTCAGAAAGACGGGACGGATCCGGATACACTCTCCGTTCGTCTGGCACACATCCCTAGCATAGCAAACCTGCAACCGTCCCCCTCTGTTTCATCTGTCCGAATAAAAATGCAAACTTTGGCAAAACTTTCCCAGATGTTTTCCCCCTTCGCCGGTATCGGTAGTACTGTGTTAGAACACACCTAGTGCTGCTTATTATCTTGTCATGCATAGTATTGCACTTGTTTGCTCTGTATTTATTGTTTCTTCGCCCTCTTCCTATTCGGTAGACCCCGAGACCGCTGACGATGCCCTGAAGATCGACGACCCCACTGACGACCCTGCCTTTGCCGCCGAGCAACCAGGCAAGCACCCCCCCTTTGAACATGCCGATATCGCCTATTCTTTCTCACTTATGCTTGCATTAGAAATTGCTGCTGCTACTGTTTATCCTATTTCTGATGCATAGCCTGTTTTGTAACTACTGTTGATACCTACCTGTCTATCCTAAACTGCTTAGTATAGGCTGGATAGAGACCCATCAGAGACCCCACTTTGACCCAGTTGCCCCCGCTGGATTATCAGATGACTCGATCAACGCGATCGACAACCAGGCCCCGGCACCGCACATCACCCCCCCTTAGTTGTACGACACTACTGGGTTACTATCGAGTGCCGAGGGTGATACCTCGTCAGCACTTCTGATGTTAACCTTGTAGCGTAGTTAATTGGTCGTGGTCATCGAGGGTGATTCCTCCACCACTCCCGATACGACTCTGTCGTGCAGCACTTCAAGTGTGAACCTCGAGGGTGATTCCTCCTAGGTTCACCTTGACGACTACTTCAGGTGGAATCTATCGAGGGTGATTCCTCAGGTTTCCCCCTGGTGTTTGTACACACAGTTACTTTGACTAAACACAGAACCATGATGACCTCGGGTCGACCCTAAGGGGTACCCGCGAGGTTGTGGAGACGGGTTGACCTGGAGGGTGCCCGTGAGATAAATACGAGGCGTGGCCGGGCATTCTTAGCCCTTGCCACAAGTCCTCGAGACGGGGCGACGGGGTCACATCAATCATGAGTCTCTGCTCGTTACCGCACTACCAAAACACTAACGATTTGGATATTTGATCCAAGTGGGCCTCTGGCCCGATAGCACTAACCATCACGCGGGAAAAGTTATGGGCACTCTGCATCGTAGCATCAGCCGAAAGCTCTGTCAGACGTCCAGTTCAGCATCGCGGCACGGCTGGGCCGGCGCCATCCTGTAGTGGTGGTACCGAGATTTGCCCTGCACGCAACGACCCGGAGTGCAAAGGGCGATGGCCTATGACCCCTGAGCGCTTAGGATATAGACCGACGGGGACCTCTCTGCTGAGCTCTAGGTAGGGTTGCGGTGTGTCGTTTGGCCGAGGCCGGGCATGACCCAGAAAAGTGTGTCCGGTCGAAGTTAAACGAGCATGGTGGGTAAGTTGGTTCACCCCTGCAGGGAAGAACTAATCTATGCATAGCCGGATCCTCGGTAACGGACGCTCGGAGTTGTATCCCGATCGATACAACTAGAACTGGATACTGGAGATGATAACTGGATAGTATGGCTCTGGGATCGCTTTCTTGCAGGGAGTCGAGGAAGTATCTCTGGGCGAGGTTGATAACACTACTACTATGGCTCTGGGATCGCTTTCTCGCAGGGAGTCGAGGAAGTATCTCTGGGCGAGGTTGATAACACTACTACTTTGGCTCTGGGATTGCTTTCTCGCAGGGAGTCGAGAAAGGATCTCTGGGTGAGGTTGACTACACTACTACTACTTTATATTATGATTTTCTATACTCTTCTAAATGCTGCGAGATGCTCGAAGATGCTTGAAGATGCTAGTCTTCGATAGGATTAGGCCTTCTCTCTATTCTAGCATTTCTGCAGCCCAGTCCACATATACAGCCTTTCTTTGAAAATATTGCATACGTAGCGTAGATCCTTGCTTGCTGAGTACTTCGGATGAGTACTCACGGTTGCTTTGCTTCCTCTTTTCCCCCATATCTGTTTGATGCAACGAGATGATGGAGCCCCTGAGACAGCTGCCCCCGCCGACGACTACTACTACTACACCGAGGATGGATACTACTACGAGCTGGCGAGACGACCAGGAGTATGTTCGGAGGGTCCCAGGCAGGAGGCCTACACCTTTTCGATCGTAGCTTTTGTTTTGCCCCGCCTTGTTAAAGGCTTTTATGTCTTTCTTTTATATCTGTACTCAGATATCTGATGCTTCCGCTGATGCTTGTAAGCGAGCTTTTGTATTCGAGCCCTCGAGGCCCTTGGCTTGTAATATAAAGCTTGTATTATTTTAATTTGTGTCTAGAGTTGTGTTGTGATATCTTCAAGTGAGTTCTTAGGCTTGATCGTGTGCATTTGCGTGTATGATTAGTGCACGATTGAGCCGCGGGCGTCACAGGTTGGTATCAGAGCCGACTGCCTGTAGGAATCCCCCTTTCAAACTTCTTGGCTGAAGTTGAGTCTACTCGTTGAAAAACTAATTTACTAACATGGTTGTGTGGCTTACGGGCCCACGTCGCCATTGGGTCGTATTAGGATCTTTTATTCCTCGTCTATACTCTGGGAATCTAATCTTTCTTCTATTCGGGTTAAATGATTTTGCTAACTCTAACTCTAGGTTCTCGTAAATACTTTCTCCCGGAGAGCCCCTCACTCCAGATGATTGCTTGATGCACCAGAAGATTCTGAAGATACTCTCCGGTGTTTTTCCCGAGACCCTTGTGCCCTTCGCTTTTGCAATCCTCTGCAACCGATAAGTCCCTATGGATAACTACATACACTTCCATTCATACAATCCTTCCCAATTGATTTTGTTATCACAAGATACCCCGACATTCTCCTTATTGTTCCGAGAATACCTTGTGCCTACTGCCTTGCAGTTCTTTGCCACATGAATACCCCTACGGATAATTACTCGCGCTTGTCGAGTATCCGTTCGTCCACAGTTGTTCATGTGTTTCACAAAATTCTTTGGAATATTATTCGATCTTCCGAAAATCCTCATTAGCCTATTACTCTTATTCCTCCTTACCTGCTTACATTATGGTTACTTCCATATGTCTAGCAATGTTCATTAGCATCCTTTGTCATCGTAATTTTGAGCATTTGATTCGATACGTTTGTGAATGCTCGCAATCACCAATCACAATTAGAATTCTTCCCTTCGGCTCAGACGTCACCCCGGACATAAGCTGGTGTTCGACAAATCAAACCTTGATTGATTGTCGATCTATGTCTATTCAACTTGTGTTTGATTAGAGCCTCTACTTCTGATCCCCCGATTTGGGCGTGATTCCGTTATATTTGAGCTTTGAATTAGTTAGTTGTTTCTATAACCTGATCTCCTTGCATCCTTTCTTCTTTTGGTTGAGTACCGTTGCTCACATCAGATCCCTCGTGGACCACCAGATCCTTTGTTGGATTTTATCCGACATCGTCTTCCATTTTCAATAACCTTGTGAGCCTTTCCTCGGATACATAATGCCTTTGGTAAATTGTATCCCTCACTCTTGTCAACCATACTCTGCTTCCGGGCTTGAGCTATAACACGTGAAGTTTGTGGTATATGTTCCTAAGATGCCCCAGTGGGTTGAACCTACGCCTTCCCTAATCTGTGTGAACCCGAAGATTATGCGGGTTATATCTACTGGCGTTTCTTCGGATAAATTTTCAATTCTACAACTTCGTCGAAGACGAGAAGTAAATGAAAGGTTATGCATTGAAGAAGTGGGAGTCGACCTTGAACCTTTGTGTTCATGCCCATGGACCCGATGTGGAACTTATCATGGAAGCTTCTTGTAATAATAATAATCCCCTTGTGATATGTTCATATTGTATCTATGTTTGGTCCTTCGCAACCGTGTTTCCGACCATATTGTTCTTCTTTGATCCCATTTCTCGGGCAAGTGGAAGTACTTGTCTTCTGCAGATCTTTTCACCTGTCCAGCCTCTATTCTGTTCTATCTTCGAGTATTACCCTCTGGTATCTCGAGAATATCACGGAACTACATAACTTCTTATGAGTTCTTCATCAACTATTATTTCTCACCGATTCCAATTTTCCACGGGTTCTGAGTTGTTAGACACTCGAGAACACCGATAACTGAATCAAGTCTACAGTTTCCTTTCCATTGTTTCGTTTAACCTTTCTTGTAACCTAACATATCTGGGCAGTGATAATTCCCTACTTATGTAAACACCTCGGTGTACACACTCTGTCAGTAAGACCTTGTTACTACTGTTGATGACATTCCGGTAACCACCGATGGATGAGAACTTTGCCTATTGGTCCGCCTCGTTTCAACGAGCAGGAAAATGGTTCTCTTCGTCCCTCGCCCTTGGTACCAACGTTGTTGCCAACATAACTGATAGGCTATCCTCTGACCTGCCTTGCTACCATGACCGTGCAAAATGTTAGCACCCTTCCTGCTTCTAACCCACATGGTGGTTCCATAACCCACAGTTCCATAAGATCGAAACCTGACTCTCCTATACACCCCTGTTTCTAAAGTTATTCCTCATGTTTGGCTTCGTATGAAAATCACGAGCCACCTTCCGGGAGATCATCAATTCTGGTATCAGACACAATACTTATTCCCATCGCTCTGAACCCCTTTCACCCTCTGTTTCAGGCAACGAACGATTGCCTACCCGGTTGAAGCTTCTTATTGCACCTCCTTACCTTGCTCTCGATGACTTTCTTGAATTTCAACTCGAGAGATGCTTCTATGCCACGTTCACTGAGATAGTCCCCAGGTACCTATCTTGTGTTGAGCTCCGTCCTTCCCGAGTCTTTCCCCCTTACTCCACCCCTTAAATCTCGGGACGAGATTTCTTGTAGTGGAGGAGAATTGTGACGCCCGGAAAATTAAGCTACCGTAACCCTCTACTAATAATGCCAAGTCATCACAATCAAATTTGCGAATCGTCACTTTGTTTCCAACCAAGCTCAAATTCAAATTCAAATGCCAAGTCAAATTATGATTTTACGAAACAGTAAATTAAAAATGTTCGTTGGGTTGCAAATTTTAACTAACTAATTGTCATGAATGATTCAACATCATCTGAGATATTTAGTTTCCCCTGAAGATTAAAACAGTACCAATTCAGCCCAGTTAATCACTTATCCTTTTCTGGAAAATTCAGTTTAACTCCTATGCCTCCCAAACCTTTTGTGACAGTACAAAATATTGCAATATATTTAAATGGCCAAGCTCTATAATTTCTTGCAAAGTCATTTGGTGGCTTATTTAATTGCAAACGGTGGCTATTTTTTAAATGTCAAAAAAGAAAAAGGAAAAAGGGGAAACTAGCTAGTGTACCAATGGGCTCTACCCGCTACAGTAAATGGCCCAGCCCACTACCAGGGCCTTTTCCTTTAACCTCTGTATAGAGGGAACAGAGGCCATGGCGTGGCTCACGCACGCACGTCCGTGCCGCGGATGTCGCCGTGTCGAGCATCCGGCGAAACCCCGCGAGGATAAGACCGCCCCCGACCTCGTTGGCGAACCCTAGATCGATCTTTCCCTCTCCTCTCACCACTCTCTTCGACTCTGAGGTGCCCATGACCGCTGCGCCGTTGTTCGCGCAGCCACCGTGCTCCCCTCGCCGCATCTCCGTGTCGAAAAGAACTGTAGTCGTCGTCTACGTCTCCTGCTACACCGACTCGACGTCGGGGAGCCCCGCACCGACGGGATCGACCCCTTCTTCGACCTCCGGCCACCGCCCATCACCGCTCTGATTCGTCGCCTCCGAGCCGTCCCCGGCCCCCCGACCTCACCATCGAGCTCGTGGTGAGCCTCTCGTCCGATTCCTGCTCTTCCCGGTCTCGATCCGTGCCCCTCTGCACCGTTGCTCGCCGTGGCCGAAGCTCGCCGTAGCCGCGCCCGGTTCCTGCGGTCGTCGCGCCCGGGCCACACCCTGCTCGCCCCGGCCGCACCCTTGGCCACCCCGCGTGCGCCCGCTGCGGCCCAGCCCCGCGCCGGCCGCGTGGACGCGCCCCTGCCCGCACCCACATGCGCGCATGGCCTCGCGGCCGCCGCTGCCCTGCTACTGCGTGATGCGCTGCTGCTGCGTACAGCTGCGACTGCTACTGCTGGCGACTGCTGCTACTGCTTGCAAGTTTGCTGTGCTCCTTGCCGCTACTGCTCTCTGCTCCTTGCCGCTGCTTACAAGCTACTGCTGCTCCCTCCTCCTCCTTGTAGCGCTGCTGCTTGCTGCTACTACTGCCTACTGTTGTTGCTGCTTGCTGCTACTACTGCCTACTGTTGTTGCTGCTCTGTAGTGCTCATGCCGCTGCTACTGCTGGTGGCAGTGGCCATAGCCGTGTGTGTGTTTGTGTGTGTGCACGGCTGTGCCACGGCCGGCCCTTATTTAATTAGGCTAGGCTTAGTTAGTTAGTAGTACTAGTTTAGTGCTAAGTTAGTCTAGTAGTAGATGACATGTAGGCCCCCATTAAATAAGTTACGTTTATTTATTTGTTTGGGTAAATAGTCTATGACATGTGGGCCACATCAGCCCTTTTGACTAGTCAAATTGACTTGGTCAATTCGGATTAAACTAGATATAATAATTTCAGAAAATTATTAAAACTTGGAAAAATCATATAAAATAAACCGTAAGTCGGATGAAAATACTTTGTACATGAAAGTTGCTCAGAAAGACGAGACGGATCCGGATACGCGCTCCGTTCGTCCGCCACACATCCTTAGCATATCGAACCTGCAACCGTCCACCTCTGTTTCATCTGTCCGAATAAAAATACAAACTTCGGGAAAACTTTCCCGGATGTTTTCCCCCTTCGCCGGTATCGGTAGTACTGCGTTAGAACACCCCTAGCGCTGCTTATTGTCTTGTCATGCATAGTATTGCACTTGTTTGCTTTGTATTTATTGTTTCTTCCCCCTCTTCCTATTCACTAGACCCCGAGACCGCTGACGATGCCCTGAAGATCGATGACCCCACTAACGACCCTGCCTTTGCCGCCGAGCAACCAGGCAAGCACCCCCCTTTGAACATGCCGATATCGCCTATTCTTTCTCTCTTATGCCTGCATTAGAAATTGCTGCTGCTACTGTTTATCCTATTTCTGATGCATAGCCTGTTTTGTAACTGCTGTTGATACCTACCTGTCTATCCTAAACTGCTTAGTATATGCTGGATAGAGACACACCAGAGACCCCACTTTGACCCAGTTGCCCCCGCTGGTTTATCAGATGACTCGATGAACGCGATCGACAACCAGGCCCCGGCGCCACACATCACCCCCCCCCCTTAGTTGTACGACACTACTGGGTTACTATCGAGTGCCGAGGGTGATACCTCATCAGCACTTCTGATGTTAACCTTGTAGCGTAGTTAATTGGTCGTGGTCATCGAGAGTGATTCCTCCACCACTCCCAATACGACTCTGTCGTGCAGCTCTTCAAGTGTGAACCTCGAGGGTGATTCCTCCTAGGTTCACCTTGACGACTACTTCAGGTGGAATCTATCGAGGGTGATTCCTCAGGTTTCCCCCTGGCGTTTGGACACACGGTTACCTTGCCTAAACACAGAACCATGATGACATCAGGTCGACCCTAAGGGGTACCCGTGAGGTTGTGGAGACGGGTTGACCTGGAGGGTGCTCGTCAGATAAATACGAGGCGTGGCAGGGCATTCTTAGCCCTTGCCGTAAGTCCTCGAGACGGGGCGATGGGGTCACATCGATCGTGAGTCTCTGCTCGTTAGCGCACTACCAAAACGCTAACGATTTGGATATTTGATCCGAGTGGGCCTCTGGCCCGATAGCACTAACCATCACGCGGGAAAAGTTATGGGCACTCTGCATCGTAGCATCAACCGAAAGCTCTGTCAGACGTCCAGTTCAGCATCGCGGCACGGCTGGGCCGGCGCCATCTTGTAGTGGTGGTATCGAGATTCGCCCTGCGCGCAACGACCCGGAGTGCAAAGGGCGATGGCCCATGACCCCTGAGCGCTTAGGATATAGACCGACGGGGACCTCCCTGCTGAGCTCTAGGTAGGGTTGCGGTGTGTCGTTTGGCCGAGGCCGGGCATGACCCAGAAAAGTGTATCCGGTCGGAGTTAAGCGAGCGTGGTGGGTAAGTTGGTGCACCCCTGCAGGGAAGAACTAATCTATGCATAGCCGGATCCTCGGTAACGGACGCTCGGAGTTGTATCTCTATCGATACAACTAGAACTGGATACTGGAGATGATAACTGGATAGTATGGCTCAGGGATCGCTTTCTCGCAGGGAGTCGAGGAAGTATCTCTGGGCGAGGTTGATAACACTACTACTTTGGCTCTGGGATTGCTTTCTCGCAGGGAGTCGAGAAAGGATCTCTGGGTGAGGTTGACTACATTACTACTACTTTATATTATGATTTTCTGTACTCTTCTAAATGCTGCGAGATGCTCAAAGATGCTTGAAGAGGCTTGAAGATGCTAGTCTTCGATAGGATTAGGCATTCTCTCTATTCTGGCATTTCTGCAGCCCAGTCCACATATACAGCCTTTCTTTGAAAATGTTGCATACGTAGCGTAGATCCTTGCTTGCTGAGTACTTCGGATGAGTACTCACGGTTGCTTTGCTTCCTCTTTTCCCCCATATCCGTTTGATGCAACCAGATGACGGAGCCCGTGAGACAACTGCCCCCGCCGACGACTACTACTACTACACCGAGGATGGATACTACTACGAGCTGGCGAGACGACCAGGAGTATGTTCGAAGGGTCCCAGGCAGGAGGCCTGCGCCTTTTCGATCGTAGTTTTTGTTTTGCCCCACCTTGTTAAATGCTTTTATGTCTTTCTTTTATATCTGTACTCAGATATCTGATGCTTCCGCTGACGCTTGTAATCGAGCTTTTGTATTCGAGCCCTCGAGGCCCCTGGCTTGTAATATAAAGCTTGTATTATTTTAATTTGTGTCTAGAGTTGTGTTGTGATATCTTCAAGTGAGTCCTTAGACTTGATCGTGTGCATTTGCGTGTATGATTAGTGCACGATTGAGCCGGGGGCGTCACACCCGAGCTCGCCGTCAACGCGCTGTCCCGCGCCCCTGCCCTGCCCCGAGCTCGCCGTCGACGGGCCGCCCCACGCCCCTGCCCTGCCCTGACGGTGCGCGCCGCCCCGCGCTCCTCCCCGTTCGGTCCGGCCGCCCCCCTTTCCTCCCTGTCGTCCTCCCCTGTTTTTTTCATGATTTTGTTGATAGATGATGATGTTGTTGATAGATGATTGTTAGATGATGATGTTGATGATAGATGATGTATGCTTTTTTTTTGTTCATATAATTTTTTTTGTTCATATGATGATTTTTTTGTTCATAAAATATTTTTTTCTTTATAGCATTTTTTGGTCCATGTATATATGTATGTGTATGGATGGATGGATGTATATATATAGAAAATGATCATATGATGTTTTTTTTTGTTCGTAGAATATTTTTTTGTTCATAGAAATTAGTTAAAATTTACCAAATTACTAAGTTAATAAGTTAAAATGTTCATATATTCAAAATGAGTTAATTAAAAGACTCACTCTAAGTTAAAATTTACCAACTCCTCGATAACTTCGACATGAGGGGGGACGTCGGACATGCATGAGAGAGAGGCGGTTCGCTCGCCCGACCAACTATCGAGGCCACCCAAACCCTAAAAGAAAGAGCGTCGTTGTCGATCTACCCCCTCCCCGATAACTTCGACATAAGGGGGGACATCGGATATGCATGAGAGAGAGGCGGTCCGCTCACCTGACCAACTATCGAGGCCACCCAAACCCTAGAAGAAAGAGTGTCATTGTCGATCTACCCCCACCCCGATAATTTCGACATGAGGGGGGACGTCGGACATGCACGAGAGAGAGGCGGTCCGCTCGCCCGACCAACTATCGAGGCCACCCAAACCCTAGAAGAAAGAGCGTCGTTGTCGATCTATCGTTGCCGGCATAGGTCAATGGGGTAGAATGGATAGTTTGATCTCCTGCATAGCGATTATTTTTTGCAAAGTGTCCTCTCCTGAAAGTATAACTCTGATAACTTCGACATGAGGGGGGACGTTGGACATGCATGAGAGAGGCGGTCCGCAACTAATCCATTGCTCATATATGCATATGATTCCTTGTTGTGATTAGCTAGGTCTATGTTTGCCACTAATCCATCTTTCATGTTTGTATATTGCCATGTTGTAATAGTTGTAGAAACTATGTAAAGAGACTTAGAAGAAGAACAGTTGTTGGGGGATATAATCCTCGCCGGAGGTGATCCCTTGTCGTTTCTCAACGACACCGATGGTCAGAAAGGAGAGGATGACAGCTCCGGTGTTCCAACAATGGAGGAGGAGGGAGATCATGACGGCTCCGGTGACCGAATGGCGGAGGAAGGAGATCATGATGACGGCTCCGGTAACCGAATGGAGGAGGGAGCTGTTGCAAAGTCCGGCGAGGTATATATATATATATATTAATTAAGCCTGTGCTGAATTGATGCATTAATTGTTTTGGTATGTACATATATATATATATATATATATATATATATATATATATATATATTAATGCTTCTTTCTTCTTTTAGCCCTCTGGATCGAGGCAAACTTCCGTAAGGAGACGAGACCCGAAGAAAAGGTTGCGCCAGGATGAAAGGTTCACGATCACAGAAGTGGCAAAAGATGGCCAACCGATTGCTCCCAAGCGGACCAAGGACGCATTTGTACATCAGTGCGGAGTTGTTGTTAGGGACAACGTCCCGATCAACATCGTGCAATGGAATAAGAATAAGGATGACCCTGAAGTATCTTATGTCCAGGATAGACAGAAAGATGATCTTTGGACCTCGCTGATGACAAATTTCATCTTACCGCCAGAGGAGGAGCCGAATAACCCAGTTATAGAGCGAAAGGTCAAGGCGTTTTCTCTTAAGAAGATGGAAGAACTATTCAGGAACTGGAAGAAAGAGTTGAACACAAAGTTTGTCGACAAAGAGAAGACTCCAGAATTCATCGGTCGATATGAGAAGATAAGAGATCACTGGCCCGCATTTGTGGCCTACAAGAAATCGGAGAAGGGTCAGAAAAGGTCACTGACAAACAAGCAAAATGCTGTAAAGAAGAAGTATCACCATCACACGGGGTCAGATGGCTACTACAAAGCCCGGCCGTTGTGGGACAAAGCTGAGCAAGGCCTTGCACTGGGGTCCAACCAGCGACATTGCACTGGGCAGATCGTTCAAGGACTTGGTTCTTCGGGGTTGGGGGAACTTTGGACTCAGAAACAGGGGAGTGTGTTTGGACGGACGAGCAACTTGCAATACCCATCACGAAGCTTCAGAAATATATCAAGGCAGTGCAGGAAGGGACGTTCATTCCCGACATAGAGAAGGACGAGCTGACAGAGGCCCTCAGGAATCCTGAGCACTCTGGACAAACACGAGGCACACCAGGCTCCGTTCCGTGGGTGCATGGGTTTCCCGACAGCGGTGGTTATAGAAGCCGAGAGAGAAAGAGGAAAGAGGAAAGAGGAAGCAACCGAAATGCAGAGGATCAATGCAAGATTAGCAAAGCTAGAGGAACTTGAGAGCCAGCTTCATCTCGGACTCCGCCGCCACCCCGCCTCCACCAAGCGGCGTCCCTGGCCTCACGCGCGATCGGCTTGATCACCCTCTCGCCACCGCGATCCGCCTCATCTACGCTGCGCGACCGACTTGGCCCGTCGGTGGCGCGCGCCTCCGCAGGTCGCGTGAAGACCGTCCCGAGTACAACGCGCCTCTCCACCGATCGAGCATCGGGCTGCCGCTGCGTCGCCCCGCCGGGCCGCAGCTCCACCGCCCGTTGGTTCTCCTCGCGGCTGCATTGACTCGCGCGTCACCCCTGCGTCGCCCCTTCGGGCCGTAGTGCCGCAATACGCGGTCCCCGCCGCCACCCCGAGGCCCTCCCCGCGGTTGCACCGACCCGCACTCCGCCGTTGTGCCGCCCCTTCGGGATGTAGCGCCGCGGCCCGTGGTCTTCGCCGCCGCCCCAAGTGTTGGAAATATGCCCTAGAGGCAATAATAAAATGGTTATTATTATATTTCCTTGTTCATGATAATTGTCTGTTATTCATGCTATAATTGTGTTATCCGGAAATCGTAATACATGTGTGAATACATAGACCACAACATGTCCCTAGTAAGCCTCTAGTTGACTAGCTCGTTGATCAATAGATGGTTACGGTTTCCTGACCATGGACATTGGATGTCATTGATAACGGGATCACATCATTAGGAGAATGATGTGATGGACAAGACCCAATCCTAAGCCTAGCACTAGATCGTGTAGTTCGTTTGCTAAAGCTTTTCCAATGTCAAGTAACTTTTCCTTAGACCATGAGATTGTGCAACTCCCGGATACCATAGGAGTGCTTTGGGTGTACCAAACGTCACAACGTAACTGGGTGGCTATAAAGGTGCACTACGGGTATCTCCGAAAGTGTCTGTTGGGTTGGCACGAATCGAGACTGGGATTTGTCACTCCGTGTGACGGAGAGGTACCTCTGGGCCCACTCGGTAGGACATCATCATAATGAGCTCAATGTGATCAAGGAGTTGTTCACAGGATGATGTGTTACGGAAACGAGTAAAGAGACTTGCCGGTAACGAGATTGAACAAGGTATCGGTATACCGATGATCGAATCTCGGGCAAGTATCGTACCGATAGACAAAGGGAATTGCGTACGGGATTGATTGAATCCTCGACATCGTGGTTCATCCGATGAGATCATCGAGGAGCATGTGGGAGCCAACATGGGTATCCAGATCCCGCTGTTGGTTATTGACCGGAGAGTCGTCTCGGTCATGTCTACGTGTCTCCCGAACCCGTAGGGTCTACACACTTAAGGTTCGATGACGCTAGGGTTGTAGGGAAAGTTTGTACGTGGTTACCGAATGTTGTTCGGAGTCCCGGATGAGATCCCGGACGTCACGAGGAGTTCCGGAATGGTCCGGAGGTGAAGATTTATATATGGGAAGTTGTCATACAGTCACCGGAATAGTTTCGGGGGTTATCGGTATTGTACCGGGACCACCGAAAGGTGTCCGGAGGTCCACCGGGTGGGGCTGATTTACCCGGGAGGCCTAATGGGCTGTATATGGGAGGGAACCAGCCCCCTAGTGGGCTGGTGCGCCCCCCCCCCAAGGGCCCATGGCGCCTAGGGTTGGGAAACCCTAGGGGAGGGAGCCTTCCACCTTGCTTGGGGGGCAAGTTTCCCTCCCCTGGCCGCCTCCCCTCCCCTCAGATTGGATCTGAGGGGGCCAGCCCCCTCTCCTCTTCCCCCTATAAATAGTGGAGGGGTGGGAGGGAGGCCATACCTGATCCCTGGCGCAGCCCCTCCCCTCTCCAACACCTCCTCCTCCTCCCGCGGTGCTTGGCGAAGCCCTTGCAGGAATACCACGCAGCTCCAACTCCACCACGCCGTCGTGCTGCTGATGGAGCTGTCCTCCCCAACCTCTCCTCCCCCCTTGCTGGATCAAGAAGGAGGAGACGTCTCCGCTCCGTACGTGTGTTGAACACGGAGGTGCCGTCCGTTCGGCGCTCGGTCATCGGTGATTTGGATCACGACGAGTACGACTCCATCAACCCCGTTCTCTTGAACGCTTCCGCTCGCGATCTACAAGGGTATGTAGATGCACTCCCCTCTCTCTCGTTGCTAGATGACTCCATAGATTGATCTTGGTGATGCGTAGAAAATTTTAAAATTCTGCTACGATCCCCAACAGTACTGTTGGAAATATGCCCTAGAGGCAATAATAAAATGGTTATTATTATATTTCCTTGTTCATGATAATTGTCTGTTATTCATGCTATAATTGTGTTATCCGGAAATCGTAATACATGTGTGAATACATAGACCACAACATGTCCCTAGTAAGCCTCTAGTTGACTAGCTCGTTGATCAATAGATGGTTACGGTTTCCTGACCATGGACATTGGATGTCATTGATAACGGGATCACATCATTAGGAGAATGATGTGATAGACAAGACCCAATCCTAAGCCTAGCACTAGATCGTGTAGTTCGTTTGCTAAAGCTTTTCCAATGTCAAGTAACTTTTCCTTAGACCATGAGATTGTGCAACTCCCGGATACCGTAGGAGTGCTTTGGGTGCACCAAACGTCACAACGTAACTGGGTGGCTATAAAGGTGCACTACGGGTATCTCCGAAAGTATCTGTTGGGTTGGCACGAATCGAGACTGGGATTTGTCACTCCATGTAACGGAGAGGTACCTCTGGGCCCACTCGGTAGGACATCATCATAATGAGCTCAATGTGATCAAGGAGTTGTTCACGGGACGATGTGTTACGGAAACGAGTAAAGAGACTTGCCGGTAACGAGATTGAACAAGGTATCGAGATACCGACGATCGAATCTCGGGCAAGTATCGTACCGATAGACAAAGGGAATTGCGTACGGGATTGATTGAATCCTCGACATCGTGGTTCATCCGATGAGATCATCGAGGAGCATGTGGGAGCCAACATGGGTATCCAGATCCCGCTGTTGGTTATTGACCGGAGAGTCGTCTCGGTCATGTCTGCGTGTCTCCCGAACCCGTAGGGTCTACACACTTAAGGTTCGGTGACGCTAGGGTTATAGAGATATTAGTATGCGGTAACCCGAAGGTTGTTCGGAGTCTCGGATGAGATCCTGGACGTCACGAGGAGTTCCGGAATGGTCCGGAGGTAAAGATTTATATATGGGAAGTCCTATTTTGGCCACCGGAAAATGTTCGGGATTTTTCGGTATTGTACCGAGAAGGTTCTAGAAGGTTCCGGAGTGGGGCCCACCTGCATGGGGGGACCCACATGAACATGCGTAGTGGGGGCAAGGCCCCACACCCCTAGTCAAGGCGCACCAAGATTCCCCCTTAGAAGGAATAAGATCATATCCCGAAGGGATAAGATCAAGATCCCTAAAAAAGGGGGATAACAATCGGTGGGGAAGGGAAAGGATGGGATTTCTTTCCTTCCACCTTTGCCAACGCCCCAATGGACTTGGAGGGCAAGAAACCAGCCCCCTCCACCCCTATATATAGTGGGGAGGTGCATGGGAGAAACAGCTCAGCCCCTGGCGCCTCCCTCTCCCTCCCGTGACACCTCTTCCTCCTCCAGTAGCGCTTGGCGAAGCCCTGCTGAAATCCCGCTGCTTCCACCACCACACCGTCGTGCTGCTGGATCTCCATCAACCTCTCCTCCCCCCTTGCTGGATCAAGAAGGAGGAGACGTCTCTGCTCCGTACGTGTGTTGAACGCGGAGGTGCCGTCCGTTCGGCGCTTGGTCATCGGTGATTTGGATCACGACGAGTACGACTCCATCAACCCCGTTCTCTTGAACGCTTCCGCTCGCGATCTACAAGGGTATGTAGATACACTCCCCTCTCACTCGTTGCTAGATGACTCCATAGATTGATCTTGGTGATGCGTAGAAAATTTTAAAATTCTGCTACGTTCCCCTGCGTCACCCCTGCGTCACCCCTGCGTCACCCCTGCGTCACCCCTATACTCGCGCGTCACCCCTGCGTCGCCCCTTCGGGCCGTAGTGCCGCAATACGCGGTCCCCGCCGCCACCCCGAGGCCCTCCCCGCGGTTGCACCGACCCGCACTCCGCCGTTGTGCCGCCCCTTCGGGATGTAGCGCCGCGGCCCGTGGTCTTCGCCGCCGCCCCAAGGTCTTCCCGCCGTCGCCCTGACCAGCCCGCCGCCACTGCGTCACCCCTTCAGGCTGTAGCGCCGCGGCCCACGGTCCCCTCCGTCGTCACCACGCGTCGACCTCCCGTGGTATGCACTGCGCTATCTCCCTCGGTGCAGGAACGCCACCACCGCGCCGGTCTTCGTCACGTTGTTGGGTTCCTCGCCTACTTCGAGAATCGCCGCCGCACTCCTAACCTAGCCGCCGCCGCCGCCGCCGCCAGGCCACCGCCGCCGCTCTTCTTCGGCCATCGCCGCCGCTACCCTCTTAGCCACCGCCGCCCGTCCACCTCCTTCGTCTTCGTCCATCATCAGCCCGTCGACAGCGTCGCCGTTATCTACCCCGACCACTTCGTCTACTCCGACAACCGCAGGCGACATCGGCCCCGCGCTGATTGGCGCCGCAACCGTCGTCGAGTCCTTCTCTACTGGCCTCTCCGACTTCTCCGACATGGCGTACAGCTCGTGCAGGTCCCAGTCTACGCATGCCCGATGCTGGCAACACCGAAGCGTGCCTTCGTCCACGACGTGTCCCCGGGCCTAGCAAGCCTGGTGCGGCGCTTCGTCAATTTCGTATTCGTCCGTCTACGCATGCCCGGTGCTGGCAACACCTGTGCGTGCCTTCGTCTACGATGTGTCCCCGAGCTTGGCAATCCCGGCGCGACGCGTCGTCAACAACATCTTCTCCCCGGCGCACCACTACTTCGACACTACTGCGCCCATGACTAACTCGGCGCCTCCTTGCGCCCGCGGCTCCACGGCAACTTCCTCGACACCGGCCACCCCGACTCCACATCGACCACGACGTTCTTCGCACGGCTACACCACCCTACGCTCTCGGCTACCTCGATATCGGCACAAAGGGTTATCATCCGCTTGAGCAACTCGTCGGCTTCCTCTACAGTCAACGCGTCCGCGACGCGACACCGTCCACGACGCTATCGCTACGACTACGGGGGGATGTCAGCCCGTTGGCTGCTATTCTCTCCAGTCTGACTGTCCGCGACGCTCCTGTTGTTCGCAACGCTATCGCTACGACTGCGGAGGGATGTTAGAGATATATTTGGGATACATGTATTTGGTAGTCTATGATTTGTAATATGTTTCCTACCTTATCTTCAGGAGAGGCGTCTTGCTCTCCAAGTCTTGTACTTAATATATATACTCGCCCTCAAGACTCAATAATACATCCATCATATTCTGCAACAATCCCTCTCTATCCCTTCTAACACTTGCCTCACCTCTTCATACAAAATAAGCATTGTTTGACCCTAACGTGGAGCACCTCAAAGTTAATGATGACCGGAGACATAGCCTCATTCCAGTTCATGCGAATATGAATCAAATGAAGCCAGATGAGAGAATAAGAAAATATAAATGTCTTTTTAGGGGTTTCAAATATGTGAATGTTGAATGGGAATTCATGAAAACGAGTTATCAACCTGTGCGCCTGCATAGGTTAATAGTTATTACAAAAGATAACCAATAAGTTTTTTGTGCATCTTCAACCAATATGTTGAATGAGATGACGTATTATATTTTTTTGAACATAGTACAATCGCAGATACTCACATACAAAAACGAACATCGCCGAAAAGTCCGAAATAAATCGAAGAAAATGCAAACACCAGTGGCAAGTCGCGTAGTACTTGAATCCTGGTGGACTAGTTCCACCACAAGTAACCTAACAACCTGAGTTATGCTCAGTTCGCATCTACATATTACATATTGACACACAACAGAGAAATAAGAGAAGAGAAATTATTAAAAATGTAGTTTTAGGTAATCCGACTTTGCACACTTGCTCTGGAGGTTAAAGGAAATTAAAGCACTCTTTAAAACTTTTTTAAAGGGAGTTAACCGAGTTTGTCAAGTCTTACAAAGGAAACAAAAGATATTAAAGGTATTACAAAGTCCACTGCTATATCGCCAGTTCGCCACCCATGTTGACACATAGATATCCTTATAATAACCCCAACTCATTGATACCCGTTTTGTAACATTGAACAAGTCCGCAGCGACTTGATCAAGTTTATAGACTATTAATTCGAAGTTTTTTTAAAGAAGTGTCCAATTGATCAATTTCTAGAGTTCGCTATACTCAACTTGTATTTCGCTCATTTCAACTTGGTGAGTTTTTAGACGAAGGGGGAAGGAGCTTCTGGTGGTGTCAGTTGCCATGTTTCTATCACCACATCTTAGTTTATATTTGGCGATCGAGGGTAAGCCTATGGAATTGGAGCTTCCAAATAAGGAACATGCGCAACCTCCGTCGGCCAGTTCCAGAGTTATAAAGTCAGAAGAGCCACCGAACCAGCCACTCAACTCGTGCTTACAATAGTGTGAGAAGAGCAAGGACGTTGACAAGTTCATAGGCAGGCAAGTCAACTCCCGGCCTTACAACCGTACAAGTGACGGTGTAAGACAAGCAGGCCCAGTGGACGGAGACATGGATGGAGCACCTAGAATCAAACATATAGTACTATCTGTCCTACCTGTACACGAACTGGTAACGAACATATATATTGTGCTGCATTGTTGCCGGCTTGCTTGTGCAATGGAGCGATCAACGCCCCGAACAATGGCGCCAACACGGTGGCTGCTGCTTATCTGCCTCACCGCTGCGGCTGGTGGCGTACTCCAAGCTCGCGCCCAGCCTGACAGCAACGGTATTTTCTAACACTGACCCCATGTTCACAACACAATTTCCCATTCTCTTTCGCAACGCATGGATCATAGGCATGCACAGTTGAACTGTGTACATGCTGTATCTGTGTGTAATTGATGGATTCATCGCATGTTGTTTGCACTGAAGGGTTCATAAGCATAGACTGCGGTCTTCCAGGGAAGATGAGCTCCGTGGAAGACACCACCAAACTCCCGTATGCTCCGGATGCCGGCTTCACCGACACCGGCACCAACCACAACATCTCAGCTGAGTATGTAACCCCGTCGACCGGCAGGAGCTGGCACAGCTTGCGCAGCTTCGCCGCAGGGGCGCGCAACTGCTACACACTCCTCTCCCTCACGTCCGGGCTCAAGTACCTCGTCCGAGCCAAGTTCATGTATGGAAACTACGACGGCCTTGACAAGCCGCCCGTGTTTGACCTCTATGTTGGTGTCAACCTGTGGACGACGGTAAACATCACGGGGCCGGAAGGGATGGCGTCCACAGAGGCTATTGTTGTGGTGCCGGACGACTTCTTGCAGGTCTGCCTGGTGAACACCGGCGCTGGGACGCCCTTCATCTCTAGCCTGGAGCTGCGGCTGCTGCACAGGACACTCTACCCGCAGGCAACCACGACGCAGGCCCTCGTCCTCTCGTCCAGGCTCAACTTCGGCCCAACCAGCGAAAACAATGTCATCAGGTGAACCAGATACCAAGCAAAGTTTTTCTCCGGTTTTTGCCTCCCAAGCACATGTTCCCGGGTGAACAACAAATTTGAGAAAACAGTAACAAAAATCAAAACAATATAAAAGTTGTGGGAAATAAACATGTTCATGTCTTCTATCCGCGTACAAATTGCAATGAAGAAAAGACGTATTTTGTGATCTGGCAAAAAAGGAAATAATCATTTTTGGCCTAGATCAACATATGCCATTTCTTCCCAAAATCTCGCATGCAGTTACAAGGCACAACACTAAAAAAAACATGCTTGTTGTAACAAAATAAAAAATTATTGATTTTTTCTGTCGAATTTCCTGTCCACCGAGCATGTGAGCTAGCTTGGCCTCCATTTTGAACATCCTTTGTTTTCCTCTAAGTTTTCATTTTTTTCAATGGCACTAACCCTATGATGACACAATTGATCAGGTATCCGGACGACCCACACGACAGAATATGGGTTCCTCGGGTCAACTCGGCAACCTGGACCGAGATAACAACGACGAACACGGTGCAACACGAAGAAGGCGACTTATTCGAAGTGCCGACTGCGGTGATGCAAACGGCAATCATGCCGCGGCGGAATGCGTCCAACAGCATAGAGTGCTCCTGGGATCCCGTGGCGCAGTCCAGCGACCCATCGCCAGGGTATATCGCCATCATGCACTTCTCCGAGCTGCAGCTCCTCTCAAGCAACAGCGTGCGTGAGTTCTTCGTCAGCATCAACGGCGAGCCATGGCACCCAAACGGCTTCACACCCAAGTACCTCTATGGCAGCGCCACTTACAATAGCTTGCCCTCTCGGAAGAGCCAGTACAACGTCTCCATCATCGCCGCACCCAACTCAACACTGCCACCTGTAATCAACGCTCTCGAGGTGTTCTCCGTTATCCCTACTACCATCATCGGCACAGACTCCAGGGATGGTATGTGCATTCTGTATAAAATATGTACATGACCACAATAGTGGACGCCTAAAAAAGAAAATCAAATCACATTTTTTCTAAAATTATTGTCAAACCGGATCAGTATCATCTCAAAGTTTTTTGATCGACATCTAACCAGCCTCCTCTCAAGTCACTCCATATATAACATTATACTAGTACTGACTTAAAATTGCAGTTACAATAAAGCTAGAGTGCAATTTTTAGGCTTAGTAGTATGTAAGTTTTCATATGTTTTAAGGCAACGGAGAATTAGCAAATGTGAACCAAACAATTGGTGCTACTAACTGCAGTGTCTGCCATGGCTGCGATCAAGACAAAGTATAAGGTGCTGAAGAACTGGATGGGTGATCCATGCGTTCCGAATAATATGGTATGGGATATGTTGACTTGTGACTATGCCAATGCAAGCCCTCCAAGGGTCAGAAGCATGTAAGTAGTTCATAGCTGCATGGAATATATATTTATGTTAGGGACAATTATAATTAGAAATGTCAAAATAACAAGATGGTTTCATTGCTACCATGGAGTAAAGTTGATCACTTAATGTTTTCTCTATGTAGAAACATGTCCTCCAGTCGTCTCAGTGGTGATATATCGTCTTCTTTTGCAAGCCTCGAGAACATCCAATACTTGTACGTATAGAGTACTTCTGGATCTATTTTGGCCTCTTTTATAGCTGATGGTTTGGTGAAAAAAATGCTAACAAAAAGGACCATGTTTCATATCTTGCAGGAATCTGTCAAATAATAATTTGATAGGCTCAATCCCAGATGCTCTTTCACAGTTAAAATCACTGACAGTTCTGTAAGTCAGATAACTTTTATCAAAATTTACCCATTCCAGTGACTGCTTTGAGCAATGTAAATAGCCTTTTTTTTTCCTATAGAGATTTGTCAGGTAACCAGCTCAGTGGATCAATGCCCTCTGGACTTCTCAAAAGAGTTCAAGATGGCTCCCTGAATCTAAGGTATTTTTTATTGATTTTAATTCCCATATCTAACATGATACTTGATCAATTTATGTATGCTTCTTCGTTTCATGTCTTCCTAGATATGACAACAATCCAGACCTCTGCGCCAATGGTGATTCATGCCAGCCAGCTAAAATAAAGAGCAAGCTGATCATCAAAATTGTTGTCCCTGTAGTTGTGGTTGTGGTGGTAGCAATGGCACTAATCTTTTACTTTCTGAGGCGAAAAAAGCAAGGTAGGGTTTTGGCATTAGAACACCAATTGTCTACTTTTCTTCACAAAAAATAGATACCTAAGTTTTATCTTAAGTTAAACTTTCTTATGTTTGACCAAATTAACTGAAAATATCAATATTGTACCAAATAAATATGTTGTTATTACATATTTCAGGATAAATCTTTCGATATTGACTTACTATTTTAGATGTTGACACATTTTCATGAAAGCTTAGTCAAACTTAAGAGATGCTGACTTCAAACAAAACTTAGGGGGGTCTATTTTGTAATATTTTTCCCAATGGATCTGTGGACACTACTAATGTTAGTTGTGCTATTCTACACATATATAAGGTTCCATGAACAACTCCGTGAAGCCACAAAATGATCCGATGGCGAGCTATGCGTCAGGAAGCGATGTCTATGGGGACGGCTCGCTGCGACTTGAGAGCCGTCGGTTCACATATGAAGAGCTCAAGATGATAACGAACAACTTCCAGCGAGTACTCGGTCGAGGAGGGTTCGGGTACGTCTACGATGGTTTCCTAGAAGATGGCACTCAGGTGGCAGTGAAACTGCGCTCTCAGTCTTCCAATCAAGGCGTTAAGGAGTTCCTCGCGGAGGTAAAAACTTCTTTCTTGGGCCACACTTGATGTTTACGGGTAGAAATGTTTTGTCAACAAATTTAGGAGTGGAAGGTGATAACTTAGAAACATTTATCTAGGCTCATATTTTGACCCGGATTCACCACAAGAATCTTGTCTCCATGATTGGTTACTGCAATGACGGGGAGTACATGGCACTTGTCTATGAGTACATGTCAGAAGGGACCCTGCAAGACCATATTGAAGGTATAGAGGTTCTTAGTCATTTTTTTCCGATTTCAGTGTCTCTTAAGTAGTTTAAACTGAGAAAATTGCAATCTGATTGTAGGAAGAAAAAACATCGAGGGATGTTTACCCTGGAAACAGAGACTCCAAATTGCACTTGAATCTGCGCAAGGTGCACCCTTCAATATTTTGAGTTCGTTGTTCCTGAACCTTTTATGTTTCTAGAAACTTGGGCACTAGCTGGTATGTTGATGTGCAGGATTAGAGTATCTGCATAAGGGGTGCAACCCGCCCTTGATTCATAGGGATGTGAAGGCCACAAACATCCTCTTAAACACGAAGCTCGAGGCTAGGATTGCCGACTTCGGACTGTCCAAGGCCTTCAATAGTGAGAGTGACACCTATGTGTCCACAAACACACTTGTGGGCACGCCGGGATATGTCGATCCTGAGTACCAAGCGACGATGCAGCCAACAGCCAAGAGCGATGTGTACAGCTTTGGTGTTGTCCTTTTGGAGTTGATCACGGGGAAGCCAGCCATACTGCGGGAGGCAGAGCCAACTAGCATCATCCAGTGGGCAAGAAAACGGATGGCACTAGGCAACATTGAAAGTGTGGTTGATGCGCGCATGCGTGGAATTTACGATGTCAACAGTGTGTGGAAGGTGGCGGATATCGCACTAAAGTGCACCTCGTATGCGTCGACGCAACGGCCCACAATGACAGATGTTGTGGCACAGCTACAGGAGTGCATCGAGCTCGAGGAGGGCCATGCCAGTGGAGACGTGAATGTCGAATTCCACACCACTGGTAGCGGGGACAACCCGAATCTGAGTTATGGTTCTTATGGAGGTGATCAGTCGACTGATATGAGCCAGAGCAGCACCGCATTTGACATGGAGCAAAATGCTAAGAGGGTACTTGCAATGTCCATGGGTCCTGCTGCACGTTAATGACCGTTATGTTTTGTAACAGTCTAGCGTAAATACAAACTTCAATGCATACACCCTATTTTTTGTTAAAAAAGGTATTTTCATCCATGTACCTATATAAATAAATTAATTAATCACCACTTCGTCTCTCGAACATCATGTCATCACCTCGAGCCCGGTCTTCCTTGACGCCCATGCACGCCACAGGCCGCTCAAGGTCCTATATAGAAGGACGGTGGTCTTGATCGGGCTCTGGGTAACATCTAGGCCCAGTTCTTTTGCCAGAATCTGGGAATTCTCCCAGAATCCGACCCCTACCCAGCTTCTCCCAGAATCTTTGAGCCCCATTTGTTTTGCAATCCTATCTAATTAGACCATAACTAGATAGGATTGTAAAATAAATGGGGTTCAAAGATTCTGGGAGAAGCTGGGTAGGGGTCGGATTCTGGGAGAATCCTCAGATTCTGACAAAAGAACTGGGCCCTAGTGTGCTACCGCGAGACGGCCGAGGCTCCAAAGTACGAGCGGAGGTACCACTGCTCCCTGCTAGCCTCGTGCAACGGGTCTCCTCCTGCTCTGGAATAAAGTTCCCTTTGTCAACGTGACGTTGTCGTCCACGGCCAAGCGTCACCTCTTGTGCAATACCACACCATTGCAGTAGAGCACCCTCCATAGCTTTTCAAGCTTCTCGTCGCCAACGGGTCACTCAATGGGTTCTTGGGTTACCTTTTTTTTAGGGGTAAGCCAACTTTATTAATCAAAAACCATAACTAGTGAGATACAATTTGTGTCATGTGGTTGGCCAAACCAAACATGACAACCCGGAGCTAAAGTAAGAGAAATCTAGCTAAGCTGTGCCTGTCAACATTGACCGCACGATCCTCAAACGTAATGGTACAGTTAAGAGAAGTTGCTCTGGTTTTTATCTCACGGATGGGTTCTTGGGTTACCTGTTAGTGAACCTTTGGGTGCTAGGTGTGCAGCCAGCTGATGAGGCCAGACTCGCTGTCAGCCCAGCTAGTCCAACATTGTAATCGCACTGTCTATGGGCACCTTCGCTCCCAACAGCCCAGCAAGGGAGCAATGGACCCGGAGAGAAAATGACCCCTTGTCCTAGTGTAAATTCACACATGATTTACATCTGAAAACAAGGTGTCACACACTATACTATACACAAAATTACCAAGAAAACAATTTTGCACCCGGTGTCCTGTGCACCCGGAAAGCTGAATGTGAGTACGCCCCTACGGTGAGGGGTGCTCCTAGTTGGCGCATATGCACCAGTTATGGATATTGGTGCTCACGTCCTCCCGCTCATGGGCCGGTCCAATTCAACCTCTCGAGCGTGGGCTCAGTTCCTGGATCGATCGCTAAAAAAAAGGTTCCTGGTTCGTTTAGATTTTATTTTCTAGTTCGGTCGGTTCCTAGTTGACCGGCCGTTGTTCACCAATGATCAGGGCCCACATTGATCATTGACTATTCAGAAAAGTTAACAAAATTAAAAAAAATCATGAAAAGAAAATTCACGAATTTGAAAAAATTTCATGGATTATGGAACACAAAGTTCAAGGGTTTGAAAAAAGTTTATCGATTTTGAAAAAATTCATGATTTTTTAAAGAGTTCATCGATTCTGAGAAAATTTCATCGGTTTTGAAAAACAGATCATGTATTTTGAAAAAAGTTCATCGATTTTTAAATAAAGATCACGAATTTAAGAAAAAGATAATTGATTTTAAAAAAAATAATGAATTTTAAAAAGAACATTGATATTAAAAATATCATGAATTGAGAAAATTTCACACATTTAGCAAAAGAAAAGCAAAAAAAGAAAAGAAAACAGAAAAATAAATAAATAAATAAAAACCAAACAAAACTGTTCAAAAAAATGAAAAAAAAAACGAACAAGAAAAAATGGAAAAAAAATGAAAAAAAATGAAAAATGAAAAAAGAAATGTTGAAAGAAGAAAGGACTGAAAAAGTTGTAAGCTATCACATCAAATGAGGTTGGCTAGTTGGTTATTGCGGCTTACTTTGAACCAGGAAGTCGCTGGTTATCTCGTCACAATCACAATTTTCTGCGGGTTAAAATAAGAAAAAAAAAGATAGATGGGCTAGCACCGCTCGCAGGAGGGGGTATGCACCCGTTTGCAAAATGACCTGTAACACGTGCCTGCAACGCCAAATAGGAAATGCCTCGGGCGAGTGTCACCGCGGCAGGTTGTCCATGTCTTTTCCATTTGACAACTCGGGAAACTATTTTGCCTCCTTGAAGTGGAACTGGAGGCGGACAGAGGTTGTGCCTTGACTGGTTGCGCGCTTCGTGGGGCTTTGCGGACAAATGAGACGCCTTGATCTGATTAGCAATCTGCCCGGGTTACACATGATTTCAGGCTCACGGGGAGCCTGGGCTTGAGAGGCTATCCTACGGGCGGTCTCAACCGATGAGCTATTGTCTCCTTCCTCTCATCTTTTCTCTCAGCAAGAGAAGCCGTAGAGAAAGATATTTTACGTGAGAGCAGCCATGTGTTCAAAGTTCTACTTTTTTTAAGGACACTGATAACGCTCATACGTGTGGTGGGAGCAACACCCGCCCACATGCCCTATAACACACAGATTGCGCCATGTCACCGCATGCATGCATGTGAGAATCTTTTTGGATTTTCAGTTTTTGGATTTTGCATGAAAAATCCGGCTGAAGATCCGTTTTCACCATTAAATCCATCGCGACGAGATCTTTGAAACTAGATCTCACATCAATTTGTTTCGATGACTTTTTTTTGATTAAAAGTTGCCATGTCTATTGCACTGGAATTGCCATGGTGTTTACACTGAAGTTGCCATGATATGTTTCAGCTATTTTTTCTTCTACCTTTAAAAGTAAATTTTGACATATTATAAAACGGGGAATTAAGAAACTAGACTTGCCATGAGCCATAAACTAAAATTGCCATGGTGAATTACTTTTAAATTTGCCGTGGTTAATTACTAAAAATTGCCATGGTCAATTAATAAAAATTGCCGTAAAAAGTAATTGAAAATATAACGATAGCTTTAAATCTAGAAGAAAAAAATAGATAAAAACTTGTCATGGCAACTTTAGTGTAAACACTATGGCAATTACAGTGTAAACATCATGGCAACTTTTGGCCCAATTTTTTTTTCATCGAAACATATCAACATGGGATCTAGTTTTGAAGATCTCGCCGCGACGGATTTAATGGTGAAAACGGATTTTTAATTCGATTTTTTAATTAGAGGATAAAATATTTTTAAGCCGAAAACCAAAAAGATTTCCGCTGATGTCATCTGTTTTGACATTGCAAAAATGGATGATAATAGAGGCATTTGGGCCATGTTGCTTTGTGCCACACGTGTGGACGTGAACATTTTCGTTTTTTAAATTGTAGGGATCGATGCATTCCTTACGTCTGTATGCACAAAACAATAAGAAAGGATTTCCCTCAAAAAAAGAAAAAGGATTTCTTTCCCCTTTTCCCATCGATATTCCTTATTCGGTTATTCCCCTCTCGCATTTTCTTTGAATTGTCGTAAGGAAATGTTCTATTACCTTTTTCAGGTTGTTCCTTGTATTTTTCCAGGCATGGAAAATGAGGATTTCTAGTAGCGGGAGAAAGGTAACTGATCCATTCCATGATGAGATAACTAAACACCCACTTAATATTTTATTAAACAGCTCCATACACGCAGAGTGCATCAGTTTTGATGGGTGATACATGCATCCTAGTCGTCCCGGCACATGATCTGACAGTCGTGGTAAACATCCTATGCAATGCTAACTAGCCCTACTAGATTTGCTAGCGTGGCTGCTGTTGACAATCAAAAGTGACACAATCGTAAAGGTTGCTTAAAGCTATGTCAAAATTGATTCAAACTTATGATTGGAAGTCATCATGGGATGGCTTTCTTCGAGAAGATCAAGATGGATATGAAGATGGTCTAAAACGAAGCTCGGATGCAAAAGTTATGACAAGTTTAGAGATGCTCATATTGACATCTGATTAAAGAATGGCGTCATACTCAATTGAAATGGCCTCTAATGGAAAATGTTTCAACATGAAAGTTGTGCGTCTCGTCGAAACGGTCGATTTTGTTATAAAAATCGTCTTAATCCGATGTCGTATGCAAAAGTTAGAGCCGAAAATGCGCGACTGCATCAGGATGGCCGGACACTCCGGGGATAATCATCCGGGTTTTGGATTTCTGTGAGGATGGCCGGACACTCCCGAGATGTTCGTCCGGGTTTTGGATTTCTCTGCCACAGACTTCGGAAAACAGCCGAAAACGCCCTCAAGATGGTCTCTGATCAAAAAACGTTCAACATGAAAGTTGTTCGTCTCGTCGAAACGGTCAAGATTGCTTTTGGACTTGTTTCCATCCGAGGTGGTTTACTGCCTCAAACGTGACCCGCAAGGTGTAGCCAGGTTGTAAACCAAACAGTTTTGGAAAGTATGGATTCCGAGTTGGACCCAAACTAGGGTTTTGAATGTGAATTCTAATCTTCCCTTGCACAGGAAGTCCATCCGCCTCTTATATACCTAAGGGGTGACGGCCGATTGAACAACAACACACAATCGCAAAACCCATCTACTTTTTACCCTAGTTTTACATCTCTCCCTTGTTCTTTCTCTCTCGTTCTTCGTATTGAAGGGCTGCGATCCTCGAGGCTCTAGGGGCGGGCGAACCGACCTAGGGCAGCCCATAGCCGCCGCCCGTCCAGACGGGGTCCCTCCCGGGTGCGTGGGATTTCGGGTGCTCAAAAGCACCCGCCGGATTACTTGTGTACCGCGCTTCCGAACGGGTCTCCTTCGACGTGAGGTGCGGTGCATCACCCTCGGCGTTGGAGGTACACGGTGACGTGTTTATGTGTGAACACACTTTTTGGCGACTCCGCTGGGGACGAAAGATCAAGAATCATCATCGACCATGTCGGATCTCCCCAAGCCCTCAGAAGTTACTGCCGATAACATCATTAAGCCCAGTCTTGATGAACTATCGGATGAACATCGCCAGGCCTATGAAGCGCTCAAGAAGCAGCGTGAAGAGGCTTTTGAGGCGCTCAAGAAGAAGCGCGAGGAGCAGGATTTGCAGGCGTTTCTTTCAAGTTTCAAGAAGGACCGTCAAGGGAACATCACCTCGGTTGGAAACATCAATTTTCGTCCTCTCAGTGACGAACAAGATGTAATCACTGTGAGTAAAGTTTTTTCTCCAGCAAGTGGCTGTGATTGAAAGTCTTATTAGTAAGGGTAATGTGATGACATACAATTCTTTCGTAGCAAGTACTAATGCTCAGAAAAATATGCCTCCGTCATCTAGTGGTACTGTTGGTTTATCTGAAAACCCTAGTCCAACTTTACCTATTTCATCGGCACCTCCTATACAACAACAATATAGTATGCCGTTGAATTTTTACCCTAGTCAAAACAACCAGCTTGTGGCTGCACCTACATATCCTAATCCTATTATGAGTGTGCCCAATTCGGCGTCAACGCCGAATCACTTTGTCACACAACCCATAGGCGCAAGCATGTTTGGTCTTCCGCCGAATTATAGTTCGGCGCCCATCCCACAAGTTGCACCACTAGCTAGTACTCAGGTTGCTCCTATGTCATTGCCACAAACATCTTCATCTACCTCGGATCCAATTTTAACCAAATTAAGGGAGGATTTGCATAAGATGTTTCTAGAAACTTTCAGAAACGAGCCGAAAGTAAAGAGTCGTGTGTACCAAAAGCCTTATCCTGAACACTTTGATGTAGTTTTGTACCCTCAAGGTTATAAGGTTCCTGATTTTGTCAAATTTAGTGGAGAGGGCACGAAAACAACATGGGAGCATGTTAGTCAGTATCTAGCGCAGTTGGGTGAAGCTGGTTCCATAGAAGAATTGAAAGTGCATTTATTTCTATTATCTTTAATTGGTACCGCATTTTCATGGTTTGCTGCTTTACCACATGGTTCAATTCTCTTATGGTCGCAATTAGAGCAAACGTTTCATGATCACTTTTATAACGGCGATAATGAGCTTAAGTTGTCACATCTTACATCGATTAGGCAAAAACATGATGAATCGGTCATCGATTATGTCAAGAGATTTAGAGATATAAAAAACCGATGTTATAGCTTAGTGATAACTAAGAGAGACTTGGCGGATCTTGTTCTTAATGGTTTAAAAACTCACATTAAGGAGAGGCTAGAAAGTTATGAGTTTTTGAATATTAACCAAGTCCTACAAAAAGCTTTGGCTCAAGAGAGTCAAAGTAAAGAGGTTCATAGGTCTACAACCGATCGTCCTAGAATGCATATGGTTGAATACAATGATGAAAATTCGGACGATGAGGTTGATGTCTATACTACTGAGTTTGTTTGGTCCTCAAAGGCCAAACCCTATACATGCAATGCTCTTAAGCCATTCGCAAGAATCGTGATGAGGAGATGAAGTTTACTTTTGATACATCTAAGTGTGACAAAATATTTGATGCTCTCTTGCAAGATAAGATGATTAGAATATCACACACCATACCACTGTTTGATGAGCTGAAACGGCGTGCTTATTGCAAGTACCATAATTTATTTTCTCTTGCTACTTACGATTGCAATGTTTTTCGACGACAGATACAATCGGCCATAATGACGGAAGATTGAATTTTGCAGAGATGCAAGTTGATAAACAACCCTTCCCGATAAACACCATGGACTTGGAAGGAAAGAAAATGTTAATTCGGCCTAGCATAGCTGAATCTGCTAACAAAGATAATGTTGTTATTGGTGAACCCAGGAAAGGCAAGGAGAGCGCCAAAGTTTTGGGAAGAGAGGTTGTGCTTGATAAGCAACCCGATGGCAAGGAAGTATTGAAGATCATCATAAAAAATCCTGCACTCAGGGGGCAACCACAAGTACAAGAAGATACTCATGTTAAATTTATCAAGCCCAAGCATTCAGAAGTTGGCAAGTGGGAAAAGAGTGAAGCTAAGTGCAAGAGAATCAAGCCAACTTTTGATATGTTGCTATCCAAATATGCAAGTCAAGCGGCCGGTTCTAGCTCTAATCGGCCATCACATTCAAAGCGTTCAGGATCGCCTCCGAAGCAAGAGTTTTGACGCTATGCAAGGCCATATGGGTCATGGACACCGACTCCATGGATGTCACAACCCCCGTATGCGCCATATTACATGAGAGACTTCAATGGAGGATGGGGGCAGCCCAGTGGCTCCTTATGCTTTTCATATGGGGTGGGTAGCACCTAGATGCCCTGCTTGCGAGAGGCTTTATTATCCCACACAAGGCCATTTGAGCTATGGTGCTAATCGGCCAACAAAAATTTCTCCAAGCAAGGTCAATAAAAAAGTGTGGCGTATTAAGTCACCTAATGCGGCAATTTCAGAATGTGATAAGCAAAAGGAGATCAAAAAGCCGATTGTTGGTAATCTGGCTAATTCTAATGGTGATATTGTTATTGTTCAGCAGGGTTCCATGGTTAATGATCATGAGGCTAGCACAAGCAAGGCCATACTTAGGGATCCCAAATGTACCCAACCTAAGTGGTGTCCTCCCGGTCTAACCAAGACTGTGAAAAGTAGATTACAATGCATAAGGAACCACGAGAAGGTAGAGCGCAAAGAAGAGAAGCAAAGTGACGAATTGTTCAATGAAATTCGGCCCATGGCATTCAAAAAACAAGTGTGGAGGCCTAAACAAAAAGAAAATGCAGATGCTTCTACATTAGCTACAACAACACCTTCACCACCAAAAGAGGATGATGCGACCCCTATTACATCGTCCACACCACCTGAAACATCCCCTTCAATTGAGGAAACTTTAAGCCCAATATACACATTGAGAGATGAAGATGAGATGGTGGATTACAAATCTACGCCGGTTCGGGAAGGTATGGATATTAATATGGTGTATTACTTATCTGCCGAGTTTCGTGCTATAGGTGAAGAAGATGAGGTGGCCCAGCTGGATTTTGGTCCTAAGAACGCTATCTTTGAGAAGCCAAAAGAACCGGTGAAATAGTTGAAGCCATTGTACCTCAAAGGTCATATTAACGGATCGCCGGTTGCTAGGATGCTCATTGATGGTGGTGCTGTGGTAAATCTTATGCCCTACTCGGTCTTCAAAAAGTTGGGGTTAGATGATGATGCATTGATGAAGACCAATATGGTACTTAATGGATTTGAGGGTAAAGAAAAGACAGAGGCCAAAGGTGTGATGTGCATGGAAACACACCGTGGGAAGCAAACCTTTGGCCACCACTTTCTTCATCGCCGAGGTGCAAGGTAACTATAATGTTATATTAGGCCGCGATTGGGTTCATGCTAACCAATGTGTGCCATCTACCATGCACCAATTCTTAATACAATGGGTCAATGATGAAGTAGATGTCATTCACGCTGATAATTCGGCTTGTGTTGCTTTGGCTGATGCGTCGGTGGATTGGAATCATCCCGATGTTACTTGCTTAACAGGGCGTGACCTCTCGGAGTTTGATTTCCTTAGTGCCACAAGGAACAGGTTCATTCCCATCTCTTTAAAGCCGATTGGTGGTAATCGGTTCCAAGGTATGATGTAAATAAGAAGTTAAAATCAATGGCTGATATAGAATTATCGCCCCAAGCATGAATATGGCCGATATAGATTTATCGCCCTAAGCACATATAAATGGCCGATGGATTGTTTACATCGTCCTTAGAACAAGCCTGGTACAAGTTATTTTTCGGCACGCTAGCTTTGCCAAAAAACAGGGGGGCATGTGTTGACGATCAAAAGTGGCACAATCGTAAAGGTTGCTTAAAGCTATGTTAAGAATGATTCAAACTTATGATTGGAAGTAACCATGGCATAGCTTTATTTGAGAAGATCAAGATGGATATGAAGATGGTCTAAAACGGAGCTCGGATGCAATAGTTATGACAAGTTCAGAGATGCTCACATTGACATCTGATTAAAGAATTGAGTGAAACTCGGTTGATATGGCCTCTGATGGAAAACGTTTCATAATGAAAGTTGTGCGTCTCGTCGAAACGGTCGATTTTGATATAAAAATCATCTTAATCCGAGGTCGTATGCAAAAGTTAGAGCTGAAAATGCGCGGCTGCATCAGGATGGCCGGACACCCCGGGGATAATCATCCGGGTTTTGGATTTCTCTGAGGATGGCCGGACACTCCGGAGATGTTCGTCCGGGTTTTGGATTTCTCTATCGCAGACTTAGGAAAACAGCTGAAAACCCCCTCAAGATGGTCTCTGATCAAAAAACGTTCAACATGAAAGTTGTTTGTATCATCGAAACGGTCAAGATTGCTTTTGGACTCGTTTCCATCTGAGGTCGTTTACTGCTTCAAACGTGACCCACAAGGTGCAGCCAGGTTGTAAACCAAACAGTTTTGGAAAGTTTGGATTCCGAGTTGGACCCATACTAGGGTTTTGAACGTGAATTCTAACCTTCCCTTGCACGGGAAGTCGATCCGCCTCTAATATACCTAAGAGGTGACGGCCAATTGAACAACAACACACAATCGCAAAACCCATCTACTTTTTACCCTAATTTTACATCTCTCCCTTGTTCTTTCTCTCTTGTTCTTCGTTCGTTCTTCGTATTGAAGGGCTGCGATCCTCTAGGCTCTAGGGGCGGGCCAACCGACCTAGGGCAGCCCATAACCGCAGCGCGTCCAGACAGGGTCCCTCCCGGGCGCGTGGGGTTTTGGGTGCTCAAAAGCACCCGCCGGATTGCTTGCGTACCGTGCTTTCGGACGGGTCTCCTTCGACGTGAGCTGCGGTGCATCACCCTCGGCGTTGGAGGTACACGGTGACGTGTTCATGTGCGAACAGCTGCGCGTCCAGCCAGCCATTGGGAGAGATGTAGGACAAGTTGACGAATTTGGCGATTTCTTTGCCGCTCAGCTGCTTGGCCCACGGTACTCGCTCCATCGTGTTGGACCCCGCCCCTATGCACTCTAATTCTACCATCGTTAGCAATCCCCTGCAAGTAAACCAAACACCAAGAAAATCATATATACGTGCGACAGTTTAACCACACGATCAACAGGAAACTATATATTATGTGAGCACACAAGCACACAATCACTACTGGAAACAGGGAATTTGCCATCAGTCCCCTCTTTGCCGTCTGCTAGCAGATAGCAAAGATCATATTTGTCGTCAGTCCCCTCTTTGCCATCTGCTAGCTGACGGCAAATAGAGCCAAAGCAGACGGCAAAAATCTGGGTGTGGCCCACTGGAGCACTGCCCTGGGTACGTTAGGGCTCTTTTGTTTATCGTCAGCTAGCGGACGACAAAGTGATCCAAAAGCAGACGGTAAAGACTCTTTGTCGTCTGCTAGCGGACGACAAAGAAAAGAGTCCTAGCATACCTAACGGCCACCCCCGCCCCCGCCCCACCTCCAACTCCCCTCTCTCTCTTCTCTCTCTTTCTCTCTCTCTCTCCCTCTCTCTCCCCGACCCCCCATCGCACCCGGCCGCTGCCCCGAGCCCCCCGAGCCCCCGCCTCCCCGGCCAGCCGCCTGTCGCCCACGACGCCCCCGCCGCCCGTGGCCACCCCGACACTCCACCCGCCCCCCCCCCACGACGCCCCACCGGCCCCGTCCCGCAGTGAGTTTTTTCTTCTCTGTTTTTCTGTTTTTTAGATAGTGAAATAAATAAGAAGTATAAGATTGGGTATAAATATTTAGTATAAATAGAGTAGTTAAATAGTTAGTACAAATAGAAAGTAGTGAAAAACAAAAGAAGAAAATAAGAAGAAGTACGAAGAAGAAGACGGAAAAAAGGAAACCCAGAAGACAAAAAAAAAACCCAAAGACAAAGGAAGAACGCAAGACAGAAGAAACAAAGAACGAGAAGCTAAGCAACGAACAACTGAGGTAACCAGAGTGACCCTTGCGACGGAAACGGAGGCACGGCTTCCCTCCATTCGCAGGACCAGGCGCGAGAGCAGCGATCGCAGTGGAGGAACAGCGAGGCCCTAGGAAGGCAATCTGCTGGCCAACGCGAAGGAGGAGCCATCAGCCGAAGCGCGAAGGAAGAGGAATGGGAAGGAGGCAGCGGTGAAGGCTCGAAGAGGAGGAGCCTGAAGGACCACTGCTAAGGCCATCAGCAGCTGGCCCCGAAGCCCAGAGGATGGAGGAGGAAGGTAAGAGAAGGAGACAAAGAGACGCGATAAGGAAGCGAAGGAGGAGGACTCCCACGAAGGAAGACGAAAAGAAAAATAAGAAGCAGAAAACACTGCACGGAGAGCACGCCCGGACCCAAAGAAGAACCAACCCCCCCCCCCCCCCCCCCAACCCCCCCCCAGACCCCAACCCCCCCAGGGGTACGTGTTGGCTGGCAAATAGAAACCGACGAGCAGCGAAGGAGAAAGATAAAGAATAGTGGGGGGAACAAACCAAAGAGAAGAAGACAGTACAGAAGAATTAGATACACCAAGAACCGAAGAAGACAGCGCAGAAAGAAGACAGAAGAAAGAACGCAAAGCAAGAAGCAACGTAGAAGAGAAGAACGAGAGATAGAAAGACATAGAAAGAACGCCCAAGCAAGACAAGGAAGAAGAAAGAGAAGAAGAAGAAACGGAATAACAGAAGATAGAAGAAAAGAAAGAAGAGAACGAAAGGAAGAAGAAAGAGAAGAAGAAGAAGAGAGAGATAAGAAATAAGAAGAAGAGAAGAAGGAAATAGAAGAAGAAGAAGAAAGAAGAAGAAAGAAGAAGAAGAAGAAGAAGAAAGAAAGCGGCGGGGGGGAACAGAACGAAGAGAAAGAAAGCAGATAGAAGAAGAAAAGAAGAAGAAGAAGAAGACAGAACGGAGCAAGAAAGAAGCAACGAAAAAAGAAGAAGTAACAGAAAGAAAGGAAGAAGAAAGGAAAGAAGAAGAAGAAGAAGAAGAAGAAGAAGAAAGAAAGGAAAAGAAAAAGAATAGGAGGGAGGAGGAGGAGGAGGAGGGAGGAGGAGGAGGAGAAGAAGAAGAAAAGAAGAAAGAAGAATAAGAAGAAGAAGAAGAAGAAGAAAAGAGGAGGAGGAGGAGTATTGGATTAGAAAATGAGAGAGAAGAGGAAGAGAAGGAAAAAGAGGAGAAGAGGAGAAGAAAGAGGAAAAACAGAAGAAGGGGAGAAGAAGAAGAAAAAGAGGAGAAGAAGAAGGAATAGAGGAGAAGAAGAAAAAAAATATAAAAGTGTATATATATATATATATATATATATATATAGAGAGAGAGAGAGATTTTATCGGGATTGAATATTTGTGTTTATCGGGTGGATTTAAATGTGCAGTTGTTTCGTCGCTGCGAGGGTTTGGTGTTCGACGGACACCAAACAAACCCCCACCCACACCAAACAAAAAAAAAACAAAAAAAAAAAAACCCAAACCCCCCACCCAACCCACAACACCCCCCCTCCCCCCCCCCACCCCCCCCCCCCCCCCCCCCCCCCCCCCCCCCCGCGTGCGTTTGACGAGCTCCCCTGCATTCGTAGGTGAGCACAAATGACATCTCCTCCTCCCCCTTAATTTGCTCTGTTGCGATCTTCGTGCCGATGAAACTTGCTAGCTATAGGTGTCTTCAATCATTAGTATGCGTGACCAGTATGCATCTCCCGTTCGAAAGGGTTACAGTTATAAATATGCATGCATTTGCATATTTATAATCGTGATTCTTTCGAATTGTCCAACGTTATCCATGGACAGCCCGAGTATGTGTAGATTGAGTTCGTTTTCCCATGCTCTGCTCCGGATCCGATGCAAAATTTTGTCAGTGCCTCCCTGTTGTTCTCCGGGTACACATGCATCCTCTCTGTTTATTGCTGAGATGTGTATCAGGAGAACAATGGGGAGGTGCTGCCGAAATTTTGCGTCGGATCCGGAGCAGAGCATGGGAAAATGAACCCAATCTACACATACTCGGGTGGGATTAGGACCTATCTTTACCTATTAGCGTGTAGGTTGCATGGACGTAATAAAATTGACAAACTTCATTAACTAATGAATATATATGATGAATTATATATATATTTCTTGTGTGTTTAGTAGGTAGGCAAGATGAGTGACATGCATGGATGTACACCGGTCACACTAGTCAGGAAGACATGACCAATGAATGGTTAACAAAAACCAAGGGGTTTGTGAAAGCCGCATTTAAAAATGGCCAGAGAAAAACCTGGTGCCCGGGTGTTAGGTGCGACAACTTTTCTCAGAGGAAAGAGGATGAAATGGGTAAACACCTGCAGAAGTGGGGGTTTACACGCGATTATACGGTGTGGACATTTCATGGAGAGTCTGTCCAACATACCAGAGCTGAGGTGGTTCATCGTCGCACCGACGAGCATGGTACCGGGATCGAAGACATGGTGCAAGACTTTGATGATGCTCGGGATTCAGACGATGAGATGGAGGAATCTGCAAAGGCCTTCAACGAAATGTTGGAGTCTTCAAAACGTCATCTCCACGAGCACACTGAGCTTTGTCAGCTGGATGCCATCGCACAAGTAATGGCTCTGAAGGCTCAATTCAACTTGGGCAGAGAATGCTATGACGCGATGATGACAGTATTTGGACGCTTTCTACCCAAAGGCCATGTAATACCTGCAAACCTGTACCAGTCGGATAAAATCCTCCGTGCACTTAAGATGCCCTATGAGAAGATAGATGCCTATGAGAAAGGATGTGCCTTATTTAGGCTTAAGTATGCGGACTTGATGTGGCTTGAACTACGTCGGTATTTCCCCAAAGAGGAAGGGATGATGCAGCATAGCTACGGTAGGTATTTCCCTCAGTGATGAGACCAAGGTTATCGAACCAGTAGGAGAACCATGCAACACTACGTAAACGGTACCTGCACACAAAGAACAAATACTTGCAACCCGACATGTTAAAGGGGTTGTCAATCCCTTTCGGGTAATTAACGGTGCCAGAAATTGGTGAGTGGACGGGAGACTAATTGAAATAGATTGGATAAATAGATCTCAAATAAACACGATATAAAATAAAGTGCAGCAAGGTATTCTTGGGTTTTTTGAAATATAGATCTAAAAATAAAAGATACAAATAAATAAAAAAGGCAAATAGCAATATAGATCTGAAAATATAAGATGGGAAAAATAGACCCCGGGGCCGTAGATTTCACTAGTGGCTTCTCTCGAGAAAAATAGCATACGGTGGGTAAACAAATCACTGTTGGGCAATTGATAGAACTTCAAATAATTATGACGATATCCAGGCAATGATCATTATATAGGCATCATGTTGAAGGTTAGTAGACCGACTCCTGCCTGCATCTACTACTATTACTCCACACATCGACCGCTATCCAGCATGCATCTAGTGTATTAAGTTCATGGAGAAACGGAGTAATGCAATAAGAACGATGACATGATGTAGACATGATCTATTCATGTAGGAATATACCCCATCTTGTTATCCTTAGTAGCAACGATACATACGTGTCATTTCCCCTTCTGTCACTAGGATTGAGCACCATAAGATCGAACCCATCACAAAGCACCTCTTCCCATGGCAAGAAAAATCGATCTAGTTGGCCTAACTAAACCAAAGATTCGAAGAAGAAATACGAGGCTATAAGTAATCATGCATATAAGAGATCAAAAGACTCAAATAACTTTCATGGATAAAAACATAGATCTGATCATAAACTCAAAGTTCATCGGATCCCAACAAACACACCGCAAAAAGAGTTACATCAAATAGATCTCCAAGAGACCATTGTATTGAGAATCAAAAGAGAGAGAGGAAGCCATCTAGCTACTAACTACGGACCCGTAGGTCTACAATGAACTACTCATGCATCATCGGAGAGGCACCAATGAGGATGATGAACCCCTCCGTGATGGTGTCTAAATTGGATCTGTGGTTTCTGGAACTTGCGGCGGCTGGAATTGTATTTCGTCGACTCCCTTAGGGTTTCTGGAATATTGGGGTATTTATAGAGAAAAGAGGCGGTGCGGGAGGCCACCAAGGTGGGCACAACCCACCAGGGCGCGCCTAGGCCCCCAAGCGCGCCCAGGTGGGTTGTGCCCCCCTCGGGGCACCCCTCTGGTACTTCCTTGGCCCAACTTGTGTCTTCTGGTCCAGAAAAAATCACCAAAAAGTTCCGCTGTGTTTGGACTCCGTTTGGTATTGATTTTCTGTGAAGTAAAAAACAAGCAAAAAACAGCAACTGGCACTGGGCACTATGTCAATAGGTTAGTCCCAAAAAATGATATGAAGTTGCTATAAAATGATTGCAAGACATCCAAGAATGATAATATAACAGCATGGAACAATAAAAAATTATAGATACGTTGGAGACGTATCAGCATCCCTAAGCTTAATTCCTGCTCATCCTCGAGTCGGTAAATGATAAAAAAAGAATTTTTGATGTGGAATGCTGCCTAACATGTTCATCACATAATATTTTCTTTGTAGCATGGGCATTTGGACTTTTATATGATTCAAAGCAATAGTCTAGTTTTGACATGAACATTTCAATACTCAAGCATATCAACAAGCAACCATGTCTTTCAAAATATCAACACTAAAGCAAGTTATCCCTAGCCCATTATGCTCAATCATTGATCCATTCATGAAACACACTCGCATATTAGCTACACCCAATGCTCAAGTGCGATCATAGTGCCCCTTAGTTTGTGCTTTATAAGAGAAGATGGAGACTCAAAAATAAATATTGCATGAAGTAAATAGAAAGGCTCTTCGTAGAGGGAAGTAGGGATTTGTAGAGGTGCCAGAGCTCAAAGCGAAAAAGATAGAGATAAAAAAAATTTGGGTGGCATACTTTTCCTGTCAATGAAAATGATCGAGTAGTTCCCAATACTTTCCATGCTAGATATATCATAGGCGGTTCCCAAACAGAAAATAAAGTTTATTCCTTTTTCCACCATACTTTGACATTCCATGGCTAACCGAATCCACGGGTGCCGTCCATACCAACACTTTCCAAGGAATTAATTATTTAACAACATAAAGTAAATTCATTTTTCATTTCGGGACTGGGTATCCCTAATACCTTTGCCATACTCTCATGCAATGACAAGTGAATGAACACTCATCTTGAGAATAACACATCTAGCATGGAAAAATATCAGCCACCCCCTACCATTTCATGAGCGGTACGAGCACACAAAAGAGAAATTTATTTTAAAAATTAGAGATGGCACATACAAATTTGCTTAGAACGGCAAAAGAATACCGCATATAGGTAGGTATAGTGGACTCATATGGCAAAACTGGTTTAAGGATTTTGGATGCACAAGTAGTGATCATACTTAGTGCAAATGAAGGCTGGCAAAAGATTGAGAAGCATCCAACCAAGAAACGAAAAATCTCATAAGCGAGCATTAAGCATAACTAACATCGAATAATGCACCACAAGTAGGATATAATTTCATTGCATAACTATTGACTTTCGTGCTTGCATAGAGAATCACAAACCTTAACATCAATATTCTTACTAAAGCATAATTACTCATCAACATGACTCACATATTATATCATCATATCAGAAAACTATTACAAGGAATCAAGTTTATTTTGTCCAATGATCTTCATGAAAGTTTTTATTATATCCCTCTTGAATATCTATCACTTTGGTACTAATTTCATATGTTGCTTTTGAAAGCTCAAACAAATCTAAGTGAAGAACATGAGCATAAAATTTTTTTTTTCTCAAAATAATTTAAGTGAAGCATGAGAGAGTTTCTTAAAAAATTTACTAACTCTCAAATAAATCTAAGTGAAGCATGAGAGCATTTCTTCAAAAGTACTAAACCACACCGTGCTCAAAAAGATATAAGTGAAGCACTAGAGCAATTCCTTAGCTCATAAAGATTTAAGTGAAGCATAGAGAGCAATTTTAACACATCATAGCATAATTTTGGCTCTCTCAAATAGGTGTGTCCAGCAAGGATAGATGACACAAAATAAAAAGCAAAACAAGCAAAGGCTCATATCATACAAGACGCTGCAAGCAAAACTCATGATATGTGACGAATAAAAATATAGCTCCAAGTAAAATACCGATGGTCGTTAGAAGAAAGAGGGGATGCCGCTCGGGCATCCCCAAGCTTAGTTGCTTGTTCCTCTTTGGATAATAACTTGGGGTGCCATGGGGCACCCCCAAGCTTAGGCTCTTCTTACTCCTTATTCCTTCATCCATCATGATCTCACCCAAAACTTGCAAACTTCACTCACACAAAACTCAACAAAACCTTCGTGAGATCCGTTAGTATAAGAAAACCAATTTTACTTTAAGTACTGTAGAAAACCCATTCAATTTTTTTTATTGCATTATATCTACTGTATTCTAACTTTACCATGGCTTATACCCTCCAATACAAACCATAGATTCATCAAAATAAGCACACAATGCAAAGAAAACTGAATCTATCAAAAACAGAACAGTCTGTAAAGATGCGAATTGTTCTCATAATGATGTAACTCCAAAAATTCTGAAAACTCGGGACAACAGAGTAAATTTGTATATCAATCTTGTGTAAAAACTACAGAATTTTTTGTTGTGTCTGTGAATTTTCAAAAGTGTTTTACTGGACGCAAAAGTTTCTGTTTTTCAACAAGATCAAATCAAATATCACCAAAGCTATCCCAAAGGCTTTACTTGGCACAAACACTAATTAAAACACAAAAAACACAATCATAAAAGTAGCATAATTGTGCAAACCCTCTAGAACAGAAAGAAAAAGACAAAAATAAATTTTATTCATTGGGTTGCCTCCCAACAAGCGCTATTGTTTTATGCCCCTAGCTAGGCATAATGCAAGGATCTAAGTGTTGTCATCTTTAGTTCTATTTTCTTTAGAGGTGTTTTTGTCAGGAGGTTTTGCAAAAACAACATAAAACACCTTATCCATAGAGACTTTAGCACTATCAAGTTGCTTATCATCATATCCCTTTTAATTTCCGGCAACAATCCAAGAATAGTGTTGATTAACATCATTGAAAACTTGTTGGATTATATCTAAAACAGGGACTTCCTTTTTCAGATTCTTATCAAAGATTCGATTATCCCCAAGCAAATGCATTAGCACATAATCACTATTATAAAGAATCTCATCTATCACTGGTTTTTCACGATTCATACCATAGAAATCAAAAAATTCCCTAGCTTCCCGTATTATGTAATCAAATTCATTCATAAGAATAAGGGTAGCCAATTTTTTAGCCTTGGGATACTTTATAACGGGTAACTCAAAAAACAATCTTTGCAAGGTAGGATGGGTACGGATAAATTTATTTTCAAGTTTCAGAACAAGTGCTGAAATAGCTTCCGCATAAGATTTAGTCCTTTTAAGTATAGGAACATCGTCAAGACTTAAATTTCCAGCACAATTGAAAAATTCTTGGATACGTTCTGTTCCTATAAGATTCCCTTGGCCCAAAACAAAAGTTTTAGCATCCAGATTGCCAGATCGTCCAATTTTGGGAGTTAGGCCATCATCTGTTTCTGCCATACCAAAGTCATTCATGGTGACAAATCCAAGCAAACAAGAATTCCAACGAGAAACACAAACGAAAAAGAGGGCGAATAAAACACCAAAAAAATTTGAAGTGGGGGAGATGAAAACGAGAGGAAAATGGCAAATAATGTAAATTGCAAAGAGATGAGATTTGTGATTAGGAACCTGGTATATGTTGATGATGTCTCCCCGGCAACGGCGCCAGAAATTCCTTTTGATGCTGCTTGAACTACGTCGGTATTTCCCCAAAGAAGAAGGGATGATGCAGGATAGCTACGGTAGGTATTTCCCTCAGTGATGAGACCAAGGTTATTGAACCAGTGGGAGAACCACGCAACACTACGTAAACGGTACCTGCACACAAAGAATAAATACTTGCAACCCGACGTGTTAAAGGGGTTGTCAGTCCCTTTCGGGTAATTAACGGTGCCAGAAATTGGCGAGTGGACAGGAGACTAATTGAAATAGATTGGATAAATAGATCTCGAATAAACGTGAAATAAAATAAAGTGCAGCAAGGTATTTTTGGGTTTTTGGAATTATAGATCTGAAAATAAAAGATGCAAATAAATCAAAAGGCAAATAGCAATATAGATCTGAAAATATAAGATGGGAAAAATAGACCCGGGGGCCGTAGATTTGACTAGTGGTTTCTCTCGAGAAAAATAGCATACGGTGGGTAAACAAATTACTGTTGGGCAATTGATAGAATTTCAAATAATTATGACGATATCCAGGCAATGATCATTATATAGGCATCACGTTCAAGATTAGTAGACCGACTCCTGCCTGCATCTACTACTATTACTCCACACATCGACCGCTATCCAGCATGCATCTAGTGTATTAAGTTCATGGAGAAACGGAGTAATGCAATAAGAATGATGACATGATGTAGACAAGATCTATTCATGTAGGAATAGACCCCATCTTGTTATCCTTAATAGCAACAATACATACGTGTCATTTCCCCTTCTGTCACTAGGATTGAGCACCGTAAGATCGAACCCATCACAAAGCACCTCTTCCCGTGGCAAGAAAAATCGATCTAGTCGGCCTAACTAAACCAAAGATTCGAAGAAGAAATACGAGGCTATAAGTAATCATGCATATAAGAGATCAAAAGACTCAAATAACTTTCATGGATAAAAACATATATCTGATCATAAACTCAAAGTTCATCGGATCCCAACAAACACACCGCAAAAAGAGTTACATCAAATAGATCTCCAAGAGACCATTGTATTGAGAATCAAAAGAGAGAGAGAGAGAGAGAGGAAGCCATCTAGCTACTAACTATAGACCCGTAGGTCTACAATGAACTACTCACGCATCATCGGAGAGGCACCAATGAGGATGATGAACCCCTCCGTGATGGTGTCTAGATTGGATCTGTGGTTTCTAGAATTTGCGGTGGCTGGAATTGTATTTCGTCGACTCCCCTAGGGTTTCTGGAATATTGGGGTATTTATAGAGCAAAGAGGCGGTGCAGGAGGGCACCGAGGTGGGCACAACCCACCAGGGCGCGCCTGGGCCCCCAAACACGCCCAGGTAGGTTGTGCCCCCCCCTCGGGGCACCCCTCTGGTACTTCCTTGGCCCAACTTGTGTCTTCTAGTCCAGAAAAAATCACCAAAAAGTTTCGCTGTGTTTGGACTCCGTTTGGTATTGATTTTCTGCGAAGTAAAAAACAGCAACTGGCACTGGGCACTATGTCAATAGGTTAGTCACAAAAAATGATATAAAGTTCCTATAAAATGATTGTAAAACATCCAAGAATGATAATATAACAGAATGGAACAATCAAAAATTAAAGATACGTTGGAGACGTATCAGGACTTCAACTATTGTCCCATTTGCAACTCTTCCAGGTATGTTGTGGTAGACAATGGTATGGGTGAGAAGAGGTAGACCAAAATTCCCGTTAATGTTCTTTGGTATCTGCCAATCATACCAAGACGTCACCGTCTTTTCATGGTCGAAGAGATGGTCAGACAGATGACATGGCACAAAACGGGCAAAAGAACCGAAGTAGATGCAGATGGGAATCAGATGTTGGTACACACATCGGATGGTTCTGCGTGGAAGCACTTCGATGCATTACATGAACAAAAAGCGCCAGATCCAAGGCATCCTCGAGTCTGCATCGGCATGGATGGGTTCAATCCGTTTGGTATGATGGCAACCCAATATAGTTGTTGGCCTGTATTTTTCATTCCACTCAATCTCCCCCCGGACAGATTATGCAAAGAAAGAACATTTTCCTGACATTGATAATTCCAGGTCCCAACTATCCGGGGAAGAATATGAATGTGTACATGCAGCCGCTTAAGGATGAATTGCGAGAAGCTTGGGATAATGGGTTCAAGAGATACGACGCCGCTAGCAAATGAAACTTCATAATGCGTGTCTGGTACATGTACTCGATGCATGACTTGCTGGCGTATGCGCTATTCATTGGCTGGTGTACGCATGGAAGGTTCCCGTGCCCCACATGCAAGGCAGCCCTTTAGTTTCATTGGCTGCAGGCGGGTCGCAAGTATTCTTGCTTCGACTTGCATAGACAGTTCCTGGATCCTCGCCATAAGTTCAGAAAAGACAAGAAGAACTTCACCAAACATAGAGTTGTCAAAAACTCTGCACCACCTGCGTTGAACGCTCTCGATCAGTTAAACGCTCTCGAGCCTAATCCAGAGCGTCCAGGGTATTTCAAGGGGTATAATTCGGAACACGCCTGGACTCACAAGACATGCTTGTGGGATATGCCTTACTTCAAAGACCTCCTTCTTCCACACAACATCGACGTGATGCACACTGAAAAGAATATTCGCCATGCCCATTTTGGTACATTGTTTGGCATAGATGGGAAGTCAAAGGACAATACTAAGGCTAGAGTCGATCTGCAGACTCTATGTGATAGACCGTTAGAAAACATGCGACAACCGAAAGGAAAGCAGAACTGGACGAAGCCAAAGGCCTGGTTCAATCTTGAAAGGCCAGCTATGAGGGAAATTATCTTGTGGGTGAAAATGCAGTTAATGTTCCCCGATGGGTATGCAGCGAATCTAAAGAGGGGAGCGAGTCTTGAAAAATTGAAAATATTTGGTCTCAAGAGTCATGATTGGCACATACGGCTTGAGCGGGTAATGTCGGTGATGTTGCGTGGCTTTATCTCTGAGGATGAATGGCTAGTACTGGCAGAGCTGAGCTATTTCTTCCATGTTCTTTGTGCGAAAGAACTATCGCCTGCCGTGATAGATGACATGGAAAAGTTGGCGCCAGAGTTGCTCTGCAAGTTAGGTAAGATCTTTCCACCGGGCTTCTTTAATCCAATGCAGCATTTTATTTTACATCTCCCGACCGAGGAAAGATTGGGGAGGGGTGTGCAAAATCGTTGGTGCTATGCAACCGAGAGGATGCAGAAGACACTTCGAGCAAAATGTAAAAATAAATATAGAATTTAAGCATCGATGGCCGAGGCATTCATTGAAGGAAATATGCCCTAGAGGCAATAATAAAGTTGTTATTTTATATTTCCTTATTCATGATAAATGTTTATTATTCATGCTAGAACTGTATTGATCAGAAACCTAAATACATGTGTGAATACATAGACAAACACTGTGTCCCTAGTGAGCCTCTACTTGACTAGCTCGTTGATCAAAGATGGTTAAGGTTTCCTAACCATAGACATGATTTTTCATTTGATAATGGGATCACATCATTAGGAGAATGATGTGATGGACAAGACCCATCCGTTAGCTTAGCATTATGATTGTTCAGTTTTATTGCTATTGCTTTCTTCATGTCAAATGCATATTCCTTCGACTATGAGATTACGCAACTCCCGGATACCGGAGGAATGCCTTGTGTGCTATCAAACATCACAACGCAACTGGGTGATTATAAAGATGCTCTACAGGTATCTCCAAAGGTGTTTGTTGAGTTGGCATAGATTGAGATTAGGATTTGTCACTCCGAGTATCGGAGAGGTATCTCTGGGCCCTCTCGGTAATACACATCATAAGAACCCTTGCAAGAAAAGTGACTAATGAGTTAGTTGCAGGATGATGTATTACGGAACGAGTAAAGAGACTTACCGGTAACGAGATTGAACTAGGTATGAACATATCGACGATCGAATCTCGGGCACGTAACATACCGATGAACAAAGGGAATAATGTATGTTCTCATAACGGTTCGACCGATAAAGATCTTCGTAGAATATGTAGGAGCTAATATGAGCATCCAGGTTCCACTATTGGTTATTGACCAGAGAGGTGTCTCGGTCATGTAGTATTATATGAGTTATGTGATTTGGTGACCGAATGTTGTTCGGAGTCCAGGATGAGATCACGGACATGACGAGGAGTCTCGAAATGGTCGAGAGATAAAGATTGATATATAGGACGATAGTATTCGGACATCAGAAGTGTTCCGGAGTGTATCGGGTATTTGTCGGAGTACCGGAGGGGTTACCGGAACCCGCCGGGGGAATATATGGACCATATGGGCCATGAGAGGGGAGCACACCAGCCCACAAGGGGTGGCGAGCCCCCCCTATGGAAGGAGGCCAAGTGGGAGAAGGTAAAGAGGGGGTTCGCCCCCCCCCCCCCTTTCCTTCTCTCCTTCCCCTTCCCTTTTCCCCCACCGGCAATTATGGAAGGGCGGAGGCCGAATTGGGGAAGACCCCAAGTAGGATTCGGCCTAGTTGGGGCGCCCCCGGCTGCCTCTCCTCCCCTCCCACCTATATATATGTGGGGAGGGGGGGCTAGAACTCACAACATCAATTGTTAGCCGTGTGCGGCGCCCCCCTCCACAGTTTACACGTCCGGTCATATTCTCGCGGTGCTTAGGCGAAGCCCTACACGAATCACATCACCATCACCGTCACCATGCCGTCGTGCTGACGGAACTCATCTACTACCTCGACACCTTGCTGGATCAAGAAGGCGAGGGACGTCATCGAGCTGAACGTGTGTAGAACTCGGGGGTGTCGTACGTTCGGTACTCGATCGGTGGAGCGCGAAGAAAGTTCGATTACATCAACCGCGTTGTGAAACGCTTCTGCTTTCGATCTATGAGGGTACGTAGACACACTCTCCCTCTTGTTGCTATGCATCTCCATGGATAGATCATTGCGTGTGCGTAGAATTTTTTTTGTTTTCCATGCTACGTTTCCCAACAGTGGTATCAGAGCTAGATCTATGCGTAGATGATATGCACGAGTAGAACACAAAGAGTTGTGGGCGGTGATAGTCATACTGCTTACCACCAACATCTTATTTTGATTTGGCGGTATTGTGGGATGAAGTGGCCCGGACCAAACTTACATGTCCACGCACATGAGACTGGTTCCACCGACAGACATGCAACTAGTTTTGCATAAAGGTGGCTGGCGGGTGTCTGTTTCTCCTACTTTAGTTGAATCGAATTTGACTGCGGCCGGTCCTTGAAGAAGGTTAAAATAGCAAACTTGATGAAACACCGTTGTGGTTTTGATGCCTAGGTAAGAACGGTTCTTGCTAGAAGCCCGTAGCAGCCACGTAAAACTTGCAACAACAAAGTAGAGGACGTCTAACTTGTTTTTGCAGGGCATGTTATGATGTGATATGGTCAAGACATGATGTGATATACGTTATTGCATGAGATGATCATGTTTTGTAAAAGTTATCGGCAACCGGCAGGAGCCTTATGGTTCTCTTTATTGTATGAAATGCAAACGCCATGTAATTGCTTTACTTTATCACTATGCGTTAGCGATAGTTGTAGAAGCAATAGTTGGCGAGACGACCACGACGAAACGATGGAAATCAAGGTGTCGAGCCGGTGACGATGGAGATCATGACGATGCTTTGGAGATGGAGATCAAAAGCACAAGATGATGATGGCCATATCATGTCACATATTTTGATTGCATGTGATGTTTATCTTTTATGCATCTTATTTTGCTTAGTAAGGCAGTAGCATTATAAGATGATCCCTTAACTAAATTTCAAGGTATAAGTGTTCTCCCTGGGTATGCACCGTTGCGACAGTTCATCGTGTTGAGACACCACATGATGATTGGGTGTGATAGACTCTATGTTCACATACAACGGGTGCAAGACAGTTTTGCATGTAACACCCCTGTGTAACTACCACTATGATCAGCTGCTAATAATGCCAAGTCATATCATTTGCAGAGCTTACTCATAGTGATTAACCAAAACAATTCAACTCCATTTTGAAAATTAACTCAAATTCCAAAGTGCAAAATAAATTTGCTCAAACACTGTTGCAAAAATGTTCACTAAATAGCAAATATTCCAGAAGCACTCATAAAAATATCACCAATAATGCTTGGATTAATTAGAGGACTCAAACCATGTGGAACAACACCGAAACAGCAATATATAACACATTTAAAATCATATCAATTTCAAATGAAACCCAACTTGGCTCAAACCAATTTTTGGTTAAGGCTAATACTACACATTAATATTTGGGTCAACTCTCACATTTTACAAAAGTGCTAAAGTGTGCTAACTATTTCGAAACAGAAAATAAATAAAGAAAAATCAATACAGAAAACAGGAAAATAAAACAAGGCACTGTGCACTGGGCCTAAGTACACAGTGCCCCGACCGCGGCCCAGCTCCTCTCTCTCCTTCATCGTGTCGGCCGCGCCTTGGCCGAGCGCGCGCGCGCCGGCGCGGCGTCGACACGGCGATGGCCGCGGCAGCCACCGACAGGGAGGAGATTAGGCCGACCTTCCCATCCATCTCCCCTGGCCTCCGTCATTTCCCCTCTTCCTCCCTCGCTTGCTTCGCACTTCTTCCCCCTTCAGATCCGTCGAGGCCGACGCGGTCGCCGCCGCACCTCGCACCTCCTCGCGGCCACCGAGCTCTGTTCGTCGTTCCGCCGTGTCCATCGCCTCCGCCGTCGACTGCTCCGACGACTGCTGCCACCTGGAGGAGCCAGGACCCCCTGCACCGAGCGCCTCGTCCTTGTCTTCCTCCTCGGATCTCCGGCGATCTCCTCATCCCCGGCGACGCCTCTGCGCTACTAAGATTACAACGGGCCACCGTGTGCCTCCGCTGTAAGCTCCCCTTTCCTCACCATCTCTCTGGTCGCTCCCGCGCGCTCGCTAGCCGTAGCTTCGCCTGAGCCCGAACCCGCTGCCGCCGACGAGCTCGCTGCCGTAACCAACGTCGCCGTCCTGCGCAACCGAGCCCAACTTCGAGCTCCTGGAGCTCGTGCGAGTCCAGCAAGGCTTCTAGCACCTCTCCCCGTGCCGCATAGCATCGAACCCGACGAAGCCCGAGCTCCGGCGTCCGTTCCGCCGCTCGCCGCGAACGAACCAGCTCACCTCCGGTCGGTCCATGGCCACCAGTCGACGCGGCGCTTTTCCAGCTTTCGAATGCATTAGACCGCGCGTGAAATGGCGTCTCCTAGCGCGATTCCGACGAGCTCCGGCGACGTGCCGCCGTTGCTTCGATCGCCGGAGCAGTTCCGGCGCCGGCCGTCGACGTGGCTCGGTGGGGCCCAGCCCTGGGTCACTGACCGTGGGCCCTGGGGACCCTAGTAGACTGGGTTGACCCAGTCAACTGCGCTGACTGGGTAGCCAGCCACTGACATGTGGGCCCCCGCGGTTAATTAATCTAATAACGAATTAAATAAATAAAAATAATTAGTTAGACTAATGACTCACGGACATATGTGGCCCACCCCACTAATCCCTCTGTTAGTTTAGATAAATACACTGTTAGTCTAACAGAGACTGACATGTGGGTCACACTGGACCCACATGTCAGGTTTGACTGGTCAGTCGACCTGTTGACTTGCTGATGTCAGCATTACCTCATGCTGACGTCATAATTCCCTTTTTTGTTAAAATAAATAAATTCCAGAAAATCATTTAAACTTCGAAAATTAATAACTTTTAAACCGTAGCTCAGATCGAAAAAGTTAAAACATGAAAGTTGCTCAGAACGACGAGACGAGTCTGATCAGGTCGTCTGTTTTCCTGCGGAACCTTCTACGTAGGAGAACTCGTAACTCCGAGCCCAAATCAGGTAGATGAATAGTGCACACATGCCGATTAATAAATCCCCGGTTAATCATAAATATAACCAAAATGACTTAGATGCATATTTAGTGAACTCTACACTGCATCATAGCATAGCACGCACCGTGTTGCATTTGATTGCATTTTATTTACTTGTTTCCTCCCCCTCTTCTCTCTCGGTAGACCCCGACGTCGACGTAGTTCCAGAGGCAGACGCCGCTCCGGAGTACGACTACGTCCCCGATGACCCTGCCCTTGCCGTCGAGCAGACAGGCAAGCACCCCCATTTTGAGCATTCCGATATCGCCCACTCTCTTCTCTCTTATGCTTGCATTAGAAGTACTGCTGCTACTGTTGTCCTATATCTGCTGCATAGCCTGTTTTATTGTAGCCTACTTTTGATACCTGCCTGTTCTCCTAAACTGTTTAGTATAGGATGGGTAGAGCCTTATCAGAGACCCACTTGTCCCGACTGCCCCGCTGGACTCTCAGAAGACCCGAGCAACGGGATCGAAGATCAGGCCCTGGCACCACACGTCACTTCCCCCTTAAATTGCTCGACACAACTGGGTTACTATCGAGTGCTGAGGGTGATACCTCGTCAGCACTTCTGATGATAACCTTGTAGGTTAGCTAATCGGTCGTGGTAAGCGAGGGTGATTCCTCCTACACCACCCCCGATAACGACATCGTCGTGCAACTGTTCAAGTGTGGACCTCGAGGGTGATACCTCCTTCGTTCACCTTGACGAGAACATCAGGTGTGACTCCATCGAGGGTGATTCCTCAGGGTTCCCTTGGTGTTAGACACACGGTTACTGTTGTTACTGTGACTTACACTGAAACATGATACTAAAGACGGGTCGGCCCTGAGGGGTACCCACGCGAGCATGTTGCGAAGTGATGTGGAGTCGGGTTGACCTGAGAGGTGCCCGCGAGATAACTATGAGGCATGGCCGGGCATTCTTAGCCCTTGCCGCAAGTCCTCGAGACGGGGCGACGGGGTCACATCGATCATGAGTCTCTGCTCGTTACCGCGCGCTCCTAAACCACTAAACGGTTTGGATATTTGATCCGAGGGGCCTTTGGCCTGATAGCACTAACCATCACGTGGGCATAGTATGGGCGTTCTACGTCGTATACTTCAGCGAAAGCTTTACGGACGTCAGTGATTGAGCGGCACGCGCCGAGTTGAACTGGTTACGCAACTACGCTTGTATTAAGGGGTTGCTAGGTCTGCTCTCGGCCGTGAACGTAACGTGCAGGAGTTCCCGGGGCGAAGGGCCAAGACCCCTGGGGGCATAGGTTTAGTCCGGTGTGCTGACCTCTCTGTTAAGTATTTGGTCGGGTTGCGGCGTGTTGCTTAGCCGAGGCCGGGCATGGCCCAGAAAAGTGTGTCCGGCCGGAGTTAAGCGAGCGTGGTGGGTAAGTTGGTGCACCCCTGCAGGGAAGAAAACATCTATCGATAACCTGTCCTACGGTAACGGACACTCGGAGTTGTATCCCGATCGGTACAACTAGAACATGACTTGAGATAAAATGGATAGTATGGCTCTGGGATTGATTTCTCGCAGGGAGTCGAGGAAGAATCTCTGGCCGAGGTTGATGACACTACTATACTTTACATTATGTTTCTGCACTCTTCTTATGCTGCGAGACTGATGAAGATGCTTGAAGATGCTAGTCCTCGATAGGACTAGGTTTTCCCCCGCTATTCTGGCATTTCTGCAGCCAAGTCCACATATACAGCCATCCTTTGAAAATGATGCATATGTAGTATAGATCCTTGCTTGCTGAGTACTTCGGATGAGTACTCACGTTTGCTTTATTTTCTTTTTTTCCCCATATCCAATGACGCCACCAGATGACGGAGCCCCTGAGTTAGCTGCCCCCGTCGACGACTACAGCTACTACTACTACCCTCCCGACGAGTACTACTACGCGGAGCCGACCGACGACCAGGAGTAGGATTCGGAGGGTCCTAGGCAGGAGGCCTACGCCTTTCGATCGTAGTATTTTGCTTTGCCCCGCCTCTGTGAAGGCTTATCTCTGTTCTGTAATATATCTGTACCCAGATATCTAATGCTTCCGCTGACACTTGTATGCCATCGAGCTATGTATTCGAGCCCTCGAGGCCCTGGCTTGTAATATAAAGCTTGTATGATGTTATTTATGTTTTAGAGTTGTGTTGTGATATCTTCAAGTGAGTCATTAGATTTGATCGTGTGCATTTGCGTGTATGATTAGTGCACGATTAAGCCGGGGTCATCACAGGTTGGTATCAGAGCCAGGTTTCGATCCTGGGACCTGTGGGTTATGGGCCCACGTTGCCCACTGGGTGGTATTAGGATCTTTTATTCCTCGACCTTTAATCTGGGACTCTAACCTCTCTTCTATTCGGGTTTAATAAAATTACTAACACCGACACTTAGGATCTCGTTAATTCCATCCATCCGGAGAGCTGGATATCAGTGCGATTTCCCTGTCATTGATCTGATTAGTCTGATAATCATTTTCCTTTCCATTGTTTTGTTTAACCTTTCAAATTCGAGATCTTCTATATTTCTCTTCATCGAATGACAATCCTGAATCTTCTCTGTTTCAGATGGACAGTCTGTTTCCACCTCGCCCTACGACGCAGATTGTGCTTCGCACCTGTGCTCAAGACATCCCTGGGTTTCCAGCTATTCTGATCGCCCTGTTGATCAGGCTAGGATACCGCTGGTGCCCCGAGTACATGGTCTACGAGGTTTATCGGGAGTTCAACCAGGAGCAGTACTATGCTGATGTTCGCATCTACGATCAGCAGGATGACTCTGACACTGAGCTACACTGTTTTCACGGTATCGGCATGACGATCGAGATGGCAGTCCATGATGCCGCCAACTCTGTTGTTGCCCATCTTCGAGGACAGTTCAGCGCTGACTTGGATGCCTCTGAGTATCGGTACATTCCGTATGTCCCTGCTGGAGATGCTACTAGATACTACACAGCTGTCTGTGCCCCGTACGAGCCTCGTCGCTACGATTAGTGAGTTCTGATTCACTGTACTCAGGCTCTGGATCACACTGTTCGCGCTCTTGCTGTCGAGTTGTTTGCCACTCGAGCACGACTCTACGAGGCTATGACACAGTTGCTACCAGCTGTTCGTGCAGGGATACATCTGGAGCACATTCTTTACCCGAGCAGGACCGAGATGCCATCAGGGATCGATTGGCCTGCTGTGGGAGGTCACACGCCTGCACGTGGACCTCTTCTTAAAGCTCGAGACCGGGTTCTGCATCAGAGTGTGCATGGAGCGCAGGATCCTTCTGCGATGAACGTCCGTCGTCCGCACTTGCAGCTACCCCGTTTCAGTGGTTTTCTCCGACGTTGATGTAGCCTTTGCTATGTCTCATTGTGTACTTCCTTACCGCGAGCCTGCGCGCCGCCTAGTATGTCTAGCTTTTGAATTTGCGCCGTTATGCTGCCCAAATGTAACCGACTCTGTATGGATGTGTATGACTTAATGACTATTATTAAGCATCTGTTGTACTACTTAAATCCCATCGCATTACATCATGCATGACGCTAAACACTTGCATTGGCTTCTGCTAAACTACCCCTGTTGATTTAGCAGGATGGCAGATAACAATCCACCTCCGCCGCCACCGCCTGACTATATGGCTGCGATGATGCAACAGTTTGAACTTAATCGGCAGTTTATGACTGGGATTACGGAACAATTTCCCCGTCCCAATGCCAACTATCAGCCAGCTTCAATCACACTGCCAGAGTTTGTCCGACTCAACCCATAGATATTCCGCAACACTGTTAATCCGCTGGATGCCGATGACTGGCTGCGTGACATCTTTTATGAGATGGAGTCAGCTGATTTTCCCCTGTCAGCTATGTCACTTTCGCGACATACTTTCTGAAGGGACCCGCAGCACAATGGTGCGCCACTCACAGACAGACTCTACCTCCGGGAACTGTTGTCACTTGGGTGGAGTTCAAGACTGCTTTTCGCGCCTGCTATATTCCTCAAGCAGTCATAGCCCGGAAGAAAGCCGAGTTCCGTAGTCTCGTTCAAGGTAACAAGACTGTGGAAGTTTATCAGCGCGAGTTCCTTGACTTGTCTCGCTATGCTGAAGAAGACATTCCTACTGATGATCGAAGGCAGGAGGAGTTTCATGAAGGGCTGCACCATGACATTCAGTTAGCCCTGCTTGTTCAAGACTACCCTGATTTCGCCACGTTGGTGAATAAGGCTATCATGGTCGAGACTGGATTGAAGAAGCACAAGGAAGCTACCAGACGCACTCGTGAGACGGGCTCATCTTCGGGCTCGTCTTCCCAGAAGTTCCGCATATGGATTCCACAGAGCATGTATCGTCCATCAGCTCCAGTATACAGACCTGCATATGCTGCACCTCATCTGCCTCCTCCACCACCGAGGCAGCCTCTTCGAGCGCCACCACCTCGAGTTCCTACACCACGTCCTGACAGTGGACTATGCTTCAAGTGTGGCCAGCCAGGACACCGTGCCAGAGACTGCTCACAGAGTCAGAATCAGCTAGCTCTTCCTTCTGCTGGCCATGGTAATGGCCGTGGGAATTCTCAGCCTCGCTACAGCAATGTCAGGCCTTCTTATGGTCGTGGACAGAACTATCATGTCAATATGGCTGAAGCCCAGGATCAACCTGAAACTGTGATGGGTACACTTCTTGTTAATTCAGTACCTGCATCTGTTTTGTTTGATTCAGGAGCATCGCATTCATTCATGTCAGAACATTTTGCACTCTTGCATGACGTTAAATGCGAAACACTACACCAATCCTTAATGGTAAACACTCCCGCGGGTCAGTGTCAAACCTCCCTGTTCAGCCCCGAAGTCACTGTTGAAATTGAGGGGTTGAAGTTCCAGGCACTCCCCATTATCCTGAGTTCTTCCAAGATTGATCTTATCTTGGGAATGGATTGGTTGAAGGCTCACTATGCCTCAATCAATTGTGCCACTAAAGTTGTTCACCTCTTACACCCATCGAATGAGATAGTGAATTATCAAGCTCACCTCACCCAGAACGCTGAGGCTCAGATTTATGCCTTGAACGTGTTGAACGCTTCTCCGCTTGAGGGGATCGAGAACATCCCAGTTGTCTGTGACTTCCCGGATGTTTTTCCAGAAGAACTTCCAGGAATACCCCATGCTAGAGCTATCGAGTTTGTCATCGACTTGAAGCCTGGCACAACTCCTATTGCGAAGCGTCCTTACAAGATGCCTCCGCACCACCTTATTGAGCTTAAGGAAGAAATCGATAAATCTCTTAGGAAGGGCTTCATCCGTCCCAGTTCCTCTGCCTGGGGAGCGCCGTCTCTTTTTGTCAAGAAGAAAGATGGTACGAATAGGTTGGTCCAAGATTACCGTCCTATCAACCAGGCAACCATTCAGAATAAATATCCGCTTCCCCGGATCAATGACTTATATGATCAACTTGCTGGATCTTCGGTGTTCTCTAAACTCGACTTGAGGTTGGGTTATCACCAGATCCGTGTCCTTGAAGAGGATATTCCAAAGAATGCATTCGTTACTCGATATGGCTCCTATGAATAAACTGTCATGTCATTTGGCCTGACGAATGCTCCAGCTATGTTCTCACGTCTGATGAATTATATATTCATGGATTACCTCGACAAATTCGTCGTGGTGTATCTGGATGATATCCTAGTATATTCGAAGAATAAGGAAGAACATGCGGAACATCTTCGCCTTGTTCTGGAGAGGCTTCGAGAGCACAAGTTATATGCCAAGTACTCCAAATGTGAATTCTGGCTTTCTGAAGTGACCTACCTTGGACATGTGATTTCCATGGACGGTATTGCCGTTAACCCGGAGCATGTTCAGGCTATCCTTGACTGGACTCCTCCGAAGAATGCCAAGCAAGCCCGAAGCTTCCTCGGTCTAGCCAGTTATTGCCGCTGATTCTTCGAGAACTTCTCCAAGATTGCCAAACCTCTGACTAATCTACTCCACAAAGGCGTCAAGTTTGAGTGGACCGACAAGTGTCAGGAAAGTTTCCAGACACTCAAGGACAAGCTTACTTCTGCTCCAGTGCTTGCTCCTCCTGATTCCTGCAAGGACTTTGTCATATACTGCGACGCCTCTTGTCAGGGATTAGGCTGTGTCCTAATGCAAGAACGAAGAGTAATTGCGTATGCTTCACTTCAATTGCGTCCACATGAAGAAAATTATCCAGTGCATGATCTTGAACTTGCTGTAGTGATCTATGCATTAAAGTTTTGGCGCCATTACCTTCTGGGTAATCGGTGTGAGATCTATACCGATCACCAAAGCTTGAAATATTTGTTCATTCAACCGGATCTTAATCTCCATCAGCAATGATGGTTAGAAACAATCACGGACTATGACTGCGGTATTTCATATACCCTTGGCAAGGCTAACATGATGACTGATGCCCTGAGCCGCAAGTCATATTGTAACAACCTCATGGTTAGAAGAGCTCAACCTCGTCTTTATGCAGAACTGACTCAGCTGAATCTGCGAATTGTTCCCCAAGGTTCTCTTAATAACCTTGTGGTACAACAAGACCTTCAAAAGGCTGTTAAGGAAGCGCAAGCCAAAGATGCTGAAATTGACTTGATGATGAAAGAGCTTCACCTTGAGAAGTACCAGGATTTCTCAGTTGCTGAAGATGGAACATTATATTTCAGAGACCGCATCATAGTACCTCGCTTCGAGCTTATGACTGACAAGGTCATGAAGTAGGCTCATGATACACCGCTGTCTATCCATCCGGGTAGCACCAAGATGTATCACGATCTTCGACAGAGGTACTGGTGGTCTAGAATGAAGCAGGACATTGCTTGATATGTTGCTGAATGTGATGTATGTCGTCGCGTGAAAGCAGAACATCAGAAGCCTACTGGAATTCTTCAACCACTCCCTATTCCTTTGTGGAAGTGGGATAAGGTACAGATGGATTTCATTACTGGTCTTCCCAAGTGTCAGAAAGGTCACGACGCTATTCTTGTCGTCGTCGACCAACTTTCCAAGGTTGCTCATTTTCTGCCTGTCAAGGAGACTATCACTGCTAGCCAACTAGCAGAGCTGTATATCTCCAGAATTGTTTCACTCCACGGTATTCCGAAGGAGGTCAGTTCGGACCGTGGCGGTCTTTTCACGTCCAAGTTCTGGGAGAGTTTCCAACAAGCTATGGGAACTCACATCACATGGAGTTCAGCTTATCATCCTCAATCCCAAGGCCAATTCGAGCAAGTAAATCAAGTGCTTGAAGATATGCTTCGCGCTTGTTTTATATCGTTCAGTAAGAAGTGGGAGGAATCTCTCCCGTATGCCGAATTCTCTTATAATAACAGCTATCAAGCCAGCTTGAAGATGGCTCCATTCGAAGTGTTATACGGACATAAGTGTCGAACCCCTCTGAATTGGTCAGAAACTGGGGAACGACCACTCGTTGGACCGGATATTATTCAACATGCCGAAGAACAAGTCAAAATTGTCCGAGAAAATCTCAAGGCGGCTCAGGACCGCCAGAAGAGCAATTATGATCGCAAACGATGGGGTTTGACCTATCAACCAGGTGATCAAGCATATCTTCGTGTCACTCCTATGAAGGGCACTCGTCGATTCGGAATCAAGGGCAAGCTAGCTCCTCGCTATATTGGTCCCCTTCGCATTGTGGCCAGACATGGACAGGTGGCTTATAAATTGGAGTTGCCACCACAATTCTCTCATATCCATGATGTTTTCCACGTGTCGCAACTTCATAAATGCTTCAAGGAATCTCCGCACCACGCAGTGGATCACGAGATGCTTGATTTGCAAGATGACTTATCTTATAAGGAGCATCCGATCCGCATCCTTGATGAAGCTGAGCGTCGAACTCGTCAGAAGACGACCAAGTTCCAGAAAGTGCAGTGGTTGAATCACACTGAAGATGAAGCCACTTGGGAACGTGAGGATAATCTCCGAGCAGAATATCCCGAGCTCTTTCCTTCTACCTCTTAAATTCTCGGGACAAGAATTTCTTTTAGAGGAGGAGAACTTGTAACACCCCTGTGTAACTACCACTGTGATCAGCTGCTAATAATGCCAAGTCATATCATTTGCAGAGCTTAGTCATAGTGATTAACCAAAACAATTCAACTCCATTTTGAAAATTAACTCAAATTCCGAGTGCTTCTGGAATATTTGCTATTTAGTGAACATTTTTGCAACAGTGTTTGAGCAAATTTATTTTGCACTTTGGCATAAAAATATCACCAGTAATGCTTGGATTAATTAGAGGACTCAAACCATGTGAAACAGCACCGAAACAGCAATATATAACACATTTAAAATCATATCAATTTCAAATGAAACCCAACTTGGCTCAAACCAATTTTTGGTTAAGGCTAATACTACACATTAATATTTGGGTCAACTCTCACATTTTACAAAAGTGCTAAAGTGTGCTAACTATTTCGAAACAGAAAATAAATAAAGAAAAATCAATACAGAAAACAGGAAAATAAAACGAGGCACTGTGCACTGGGCCTAAGTGCATAGTGCCCCGACCGCGGCCCACCTGCCCTAGCTCCTCTCTCTCCTTCGTCGTGTAGGCCGCGCCTTGGCCGAGCGCGCGCGCGCTGGCGCGGCATCGACACGGCGATGGCCGCGGCAGCCACCAACAGGGAGGAGATAAGGCCGAGCCTCCCCATCCATCTCCCCAGGCCTCCGTCATTTCCCCTCTTCCTCCCTCGCTCGCTCCGCACTTCTTCCCCCTTCAGATCCGTCGAGGCCGACGCAGTCGCCGCCGCACCTCGCACCTCCACGCGACCAGCGAGCTCTGTTCATCGTTCCGCCGTGTCCATCGCCTCCGCCGTCAACTGCTCCGTCGACTGCTGCCACCTGGAGGAGCCAGGACCCCCCTGCACCGAGCGCATCGTCCTCGTCTTCCTCATCGGATCTCCGGCGATCTCCTCGTCCCCGGCGATGCCTCTGCGCTACTAAGCTTACAAGGGGCCACCGTGTGCCTCCGCTGTAAGCTCCCCTTTCCTCCCCATCTCTCTGGTCGCTCCAGCGTGCTCGCTAGCCGTAGCTTCGCCTGAGCCCGAACCCGCTGCCGCCGACGAGCTCGCTGCCGTGGCCAATGTCCCCGTCCTGCGCAACCGAGCCCAGCTTCGAGCTCCTGGAGCTCGTGCGAGTCCAGCAAGGCCTCTAGCACCTCTCTCCGTGCCGCATAGCGTCGAACCTGACGAAGCCCGAGCTCCGGCGTCCGTTCTGCCGCTCGCTACCAATGAACCAGCTCACCTCCGGTCGGTCCAAGGCCACCAGTCGACGCGGCGCTTTTCCAGCTTTCTAATGCATCAGACCGCGCGCGAAATGGCGTCTCCTAGCGCGATTCTGACGAGCTCCGGCGACGCGCCGCCGTTGCTTCAGTCGCCAGAGCAGTTCCGGCGCCGGCCGCCAACGTGGCTCGGTGAGGCCCAGCCCTGGGTCACTGACCGTGGGCCCTAGGGACCCCAGTAGACTGGGTTGACCCAGTCAACTGCGCTGACTGGGCAGCCAGCCACTGACATGTGGGCCCCCACGGTTAATTAATCTAATAAAAAATTAAATAAATAAAAATAATTAGTTAGACTAAGGACTCACTGACATATGGGGCCCACCCCACTAATCCCTTTGTTAGTTTAGATAAATACACTGTTAGTCTAACAGAGACTGACATTTGGGTCCCACTGGACCCACATGTCAGGTTTGACTGGTCAGCCGACCTGTTGACTTGCTGATGTCAGCATTACCTCATGCTAACATCATAATTCCCTTTTCTGTTAAAATAAATAAATTCCAGAAAATCATTTAAACTTCAAAAATTAATAACTTTTAATCTGTAGCTCAGATCAAAAAAGTTAAAACATGAAAGTTGCTCAGAACGACGAGATGAGTCTGATCATGTCGTCTGTTTTCCTATCGGAACCTCCTACATAGGAGAACTCGTAACTCCGAGCCCGAATCCGGTAGATGAATAGTGCACACATGCCGATTAATAAATCCCCGGTTAATCCTAAAGATAACCAAAATGACTTAGATGCATATTTAGTCAACTCTGCACTGCATCATAGCATAGCACGCACCGTGTTGCATTTGATTGCATTGTATTTACTTGTTTCCTCCCCCTCTTCTCTCTCGGTAGACCCCGACGTCGACCTAGCTCCTGAGGCAGATGCCGCTCCGGAGTACGACTACGTCCCCGATGACCCTGCCCTTGCCGTCGAGCAGACAGGCAAGCACCCCCATTTTGAGCATTCCGATATCGCCCACTCTCTTCTCTCTTATGCTTGCATTAGAAGTACTGCTGCTACTGTTGTCCTATATCTGCTGCATAGCCTGTTTTATTGTAGCCTACTTTTGATACCTGCCTGTTCTCCTAAACTGTTTAGTATAGGATGGGTAGAGCCTTATCAGAGACCCACTTGTCCCGACTGCCCCGTTGGACTCTCAGAAGACCCGAGCAACGGGATCTCAGATCAGACCCTGGCAGCGCACGTCACTTCCCCCTTAAATTGCTCGACACTACTGGGTTACTATCGAGTGCCGAGGGTGATACCTCGTCAGCACTTCTGATGATAACCTTGTAGGTTAGTTAAACAGTCGTGGTAAGCGAGGGTGATTCCTCCTACACCACCCCCGATAATGACATCGTCGTGCAACTGTTCAAGTGTGGACCTCGAGGGTGATACCTCCTTCGTTCACCTTGATGAGAACATCAGGTGGGACTCCATCGAGGGTGATTCCTCAGGGTTCCCTTGGTGTTAGACACACGGTTACTATTGTTACTGTGACTTACATTGAAACATGATACTAAAGACGGGTCAGCCCTGAGGGGTACCCGCGCGAGCATGTTGCGAAGTGATGTGGAGTCGGGTTGACCTAAGAGGTGCCCGCGAGATAACTACGAGGCGTGGCCGGGCATTCTTAGCCCTTGCCGCAAGTCCTCGAGACGGGGCGACGGGGTCACATCGATCGTGAGTCTCTGCTCGTTACCGCGCGCTCCTAAACCACTAAACGGTTTGGATATTTGATCCGAGGGGCCTTTGGCCTGATAGCACTAACCATCACGTGGGCATAGTATGGGCGTTCTGTGTCGTATACTTCAGCCGAAGCTTAACGGACGTCAGCGATTGAGCGGCGTGCGCCGAGTTGGACTGGTTACGCAACTGCGCTTGTATTAAGGGGTTGCTAGGTCTGCTCCCGGTCATGAACGTAACATGCAGGAGTTCCCGGGGCGAAGGCCCAAGACCCCTGGGGGCATAGGTTTTGTCCAGCGTGCTGACCTCTCTGTTAAGTATTTGATCGGGTTGCGGCGTGTTGCTTAGCCGAGGCCGGGTATTGCCCAGAAAAGTGTGTCCGGCCGGAGTTAAGCGAGCGTGGTGGGTAAGTTGGTGCACCCCTGCAGGGAAGAAAACATCTATCGACAGCCTGTCCTACGGTAACGGACACTCGGAGTTGTATCCCGAACGGTACAACTAGAACATGACTTGAGATGAAATGGATAGTATGGCTCTGAGATTGCTTTCTCGCAGGGAGTCGAGGAAGAATCTCTGGCGAAGGTTGATGACACTACTATACTTTACATTATGTTTCTGCACTCTTCTTATGCTGCAAGACTGATGAAGATGCTTGAAGATGCTAGTCCTCGATAGGACTAGATTTCCCCCCGCTATTCTGGCATTTCTGCAGCCCAGTCCACATATACAGCCATCCTTTGAAAATGTTGCATATGTTGTATAGATCCTTGCTTGCTGAGTACTTCGGATGAGTACTCATGTTTGCTTTATTTTCTTTTTTTCCCCATATCCAATGACGCCACCAGATGACGGAGCCCCTGAGTTAGCTGCCCCCGTCGACGACTACAGCTACTACTACTACCCTCCCGGCGAGTACTACTACGAGGAGCCGACCGACGACCAGGAGTAGGATTCGGAGGGTCCTAGGCAGGAGGCCTACGCCTTTCGATCGTAGTATTTTGCTTTGCCCCGCCTCTGTGAAGGCTTATCTCTATTCTATAATATATCTATACCCAGATATCTGATGCATCCGCTGACACTTGTATGCCATCGAGCTATGTATTCGAGACCTCGAGGCCCTGGCTTGTAATATAAACCTTGTATGATGTTATTTATGTTTTAGAGTTGTGTTGTGATATCTTCAAGTGAGTCCTTAGGCTTGATCATGTGCATTTGCGTGTATGATTAGTGCACAATTAAGCCGGGGTCGTCACATTGCACATGCAGAATACTCGGGTTAAACTTGACGAGCCTAGCATGTACAGACATGGCCTCAGAACACTGGAGACGGAAAGGTCAAACGTGAATCATATAGTAGATATGATCAACATAAAGATGTTCACAATTGATGACTACTCCATCTCACGTGATGATCGGACATGGTTTAGTTGATTTGGATCATGTATCATTTAGATGACTTGAGGGATGTCTATCTAAGTGGGAGTTCTTAAGTAATTTGATTAATTAAACTTAATTTATCATGAACTAAGTCCTGATAGTATTTGCATATCTATGTTGTAGATCAATGGCCCGTGCTACCGTTCCCTTGAATTCTAATGCGTTCCTAGAGAAAGCTAAGTTGAAAGATGATGGTAGCAACTACATGGACTAGGTCCGTAACTTGAGGATTATCCTCATTGCTGCATAGAAGAATTATGTCCTTGATGCACCGCTAGGTGAAAGGCCTCCTGTCAGAGCAGATGTCGATGTTTTGAACGTCTGGCAGGCTCGATCTGATGACTACTCGATAGTTCATTGTGCCATGCTTTATGGCTTAGAATCGGGACTTCAAAGACATTTTGAACGTCATGGACCATATGAGATGTTCCAGGAGTTGAAGTTAATATTTCAAGCAAATGCCCGAGTTGAGAGATATGAAGCCTCCAACAAGTTCTATAGCTGCAAGATGGAGGAGAACAGTTCTGTCAGTGAACACATACTCAAAATGTCTGGGTTTCATAATCACTTGACTTAGTTGGGAGTTAATCTTCCAGATGATAGTGTAATTGACAGAGTTCTTCAATCACTGCCACCAATCTACAAAGGCTTCATGATGAACTATAATATGCAAGGGATTGAGAAGACAATTCCCGAGCTCTTCGCAATGCTCAAAGCTGCGAAGGTAGAAATCAAGAAGGAGCATCAATTGTTGATGGTTCACAAGACCACTAGTTTCAAGAAAAAGGGCAAGGGAAAGAAGGGGAACTTCAAGAAGAATGGCAAGCAAGTTGCCACTCCCGGGAAGAAACCCAAAGCTGGACCCAAGCCTGAAACTGAGTGCTTCTACTGCAAACGGACTGGTCACTGGAAGCGGAACTGCCCCAAGTATTTGGCGGATAAGAAGGATGGCAAAGTGAACAAAGGTATATTTGATATACATGTTATTGATGTGTACCTTACTAATGCTCGTAGTAGCGCCTGGGTATTTGATACTGGTTCGATTGCTCATATTTGTAACTCGAAACAGGGGCTACGAATTAAACGAAGATTGGCTAAGGACGAGGTGACGATGCGCGTCGGGAATGGTTCCAAGGTCGATGTGATCGCCATCGGCTCGCTACCTCGACATCTACCTTCGGGGTTAGTTTTAGACTTGAATAATTGTTATTTGGTGCCAGTGTTGAGCATGAACATTATATCTGGATCTTGTTTAATGCGAGACAATTATTCATTTAAATCATAGAATAATGGTTGTTCTATTTATATGAGTAATATCTTTTATGGTCATGCACCCTTGAAGAGTGGTCTATTTTGGTTGAATCTCGATTGTGGTGATACAGATATTCATAATATTGATGCCAAAAGATGCAAAGTTGATAATGATAGTGCAACATATTTGTCGCACTGCCGTTTAGGTCATATTGGTGTAAAGCGCATGAAGAAACTCCATGCAGATGGGCTTTTGGAATCACTTGATTATGAATCATTTGATACTTGCGAACCATGCCTCATGGGCAAGATGACTAAAACTCCGTTCTCCGAAACAATGGAACGAGCTAATGACTTATTGGAAATAATACATACCGATGTATGCGGTCTGATGTGTGTTGAGGCACGCGGCGGGTATCGTTATTTTCTAACCTTCATAGATGATTTGAGCAGATATGGGTATATCTACTTAATGAAACACAAGTCTGAAACATTTGAAAAGTTCAAAGAATTTCAGAGTGAAGTGGAGAATCATCGTAACAAGAAAATAAAATTTCTACGATCTGATCGCGGAGGTGAATATTTGAGTTACGAGTTAGGCCTTCATTTAAAACAATGTGGAATAGTTTCACAACTCACGCCACCTAGAACACCACAGCGTAATGGTGTGTTCGAATGTCGTAATCGTACTTTATTAGATATGGTGCGATCTATGATGTCTCTTACCAATTTACCACTATCGTTTTGGGGTTATGCATTAGAGACAGCTGCATTCATGTTAAATAGGGCACCGTCTAAATCCGTTGATACGATATCGTATGAACTGTGGTTTGGCAAGAAACCTAAGCTGTCGTTTCTTAAAGTTTGGGGTTGCGACACTTATGTCAAAAGGCTTCAGCCTGATAAGATTGAACCCAAATCGGAGAAGTGCGTCTTCATTGGATACCCTAAGGAAATAATTGGGTACACCTTCTACCACGGATCCGAAGGCAAGATCTTTGTTGCCAAGAATGGAACATTTCTAGCGAAAGAGTTTCTCTCGAAAGAAGTGAGTGGGAGGAAAGTAGAACTTGATGAGGTAATCGTACCTTCTCTTGAATTGGAAAGTAGCTCATCAGAGAAATCCGTTCCCGTGATGCCTACACCAATTTGAGAGGAAGCTAATGATGATGATCATGAAACTTTAGATCAAGTTACTACAGAACTTCGTAGGTCAACCAGAACATGATCCGCACCAGATTGGTACGGGAATCCTGTAATGGAAGTCATGTTACTAGACCAAGGCGAACCTACAAACTATGAAGAAGCTATGATGAGCCCAGATTCCGACAGATGGCTTAAGGCCATGAAATCTGAGATAGGATCCATGTATGAGAACAAAGTGTGGACTTTGGTGGACTTGCCCAATGATCGGCGAGCCATAGAGAATAAATGGATCTTCAAGAAGAAGACTGACACTGATGGTAATGTTACTATTTACAAAGCTCGACTTGTCGTAAAAGGTTTTCGACATGTTCAAGGAGTTGACTACGATGAGACTTTCTCGCTCGTAGCGATGCTTAAGTCTGTCCGAATCATGTTAGCAATTGCCGCATTTTATGATTATGAAATCTGGCAAATGGATGTCAAAACTGCATTCCTTAATGGATTTCTTAAAGAAGAGTTATATATGATGCAACCAGAAGGTTTTGTCGATCCTAAAGGTGCTAACAAAGTGTGCAAGCTCCAGCGATCCATCTATGGACTGGTGCAAGCATCTCGGTTTTGGAATATACGCTTTGATGAGGAGACCAAAGCATATGGTTTTATACAGACTTTCGGAGAAGCCTGTATTTACAAGAAAGTGAGTGGGAGCTCTGTAGCATTTCTAATATTATATGTGGATGACATATTGTTGATTGGAAATGATGTAGAATTTCTGGATAGCATAAAAGGATACTTGAATAAGAGTTTTTCAATGAAAGACCTCGGTGAAGCTGCTTATATATTGGGCATCAAGATCTATAGGGATAGATCGAGACGCTTAATAGGACTTTCACAAAGCACATACCTTGATAAAGTTTTGAAGAATTTCAAAATGGATCAGTCAAAGAAAGGGTTCTTGCCTGTGTTGCAAGGTGTGAAGTTGAGTAAGACACAATGCCCGACCACTGCAGAAGATAGAGAGAAAATGAAAGTCATTCCCTATGCTTCAGCCATAGGTTCTATCATGTATGCTATGCTGTGTACTAGACCTGATGTGTGCCTTGCCATAAGTCTGGCAGGGAGGTACCAAAGTAATCCAAGAGTGGATCACTGGACAGCGGTTAGGAACATCCTGAAGTACCTGAGAAGGACTAAGGATATGTTTCTCGTTTATGGAGGTGACAAAGAGCTCGTCGTAAATGGTTAAGTCGATGGTAGTTTTGATACTGATCCGGATGACTCTAAGTCACAAACTGCATACGTCTTTATATTGAATGGTGGAGCTGTCAGTTGGTGCAGTTCCAAGCAGAGCGTCGTGGCGGGATCTACGTGTGAAGCGGAGTACATAGCTGCTTCGGAAGCAGCAAATGAAGGAGTCTGGATGAAGGAGTTCATATCCGATCTAGGTGTAATACCTAATGCATCGGGTCCAATGAAAATCTTTTGTGACAATACTGGAGCAATTGCCCTAGCAAAGGTATCCAGATTTCACAAAAGAACCAAACACATCAAAAGACGCTTCAACTCCTTCTGTGATCAAGTCAAGGAGGGAGACATAGAGATTTGCAAAATACATACGGATCTGAATGTTGCAGACCCGTTGACTAAGCCTCTTCCACGAGCAAAACATGATCAGCACCAAGACTCCATGGGTGTTAGAATCATTACAATGTACTCTAGATTATTGACTCTAGTGCAAGTGGGAGACTGAAGGAAATATGCCCTAGAGGCAATAATAAAGTTGTTATTTTATATTTCCTTATTCATGATAAATGTTTATTATTCATGCTAGAATTGTATTGATCAGAAACCTAAATACATGTGTGAATACATAGACAAACACTGTGTCCCTAGTGAGCCTCTACTTGACTAGCTCATTGATCAAAGATGGTTAAGGTTTCCTAACCATAGACATGAGTTGTCATTTGATAACGGGATCATATCATTAGGAGAATGATGTGATGGACAAGACCCATCGGTTAGCTTGGCATTATGATCGTTCAGTTTTATTGCTATTGCTTTCTTCTTGTCAAATGCATATTCCTTCGACTATGAGATTATGCAACTCCCGGATACCGGAGGAATGCCTTGTGTGCTATCAAACATCACAACGTAACTGGGTGATTATAAGGATGCTATATAGGTATCTCCTAAGGTGTTTGTTGAGTTGGCATAGATCGAGATTAGGATTTGTCACTCCGAGTATCGGAGAGGTATCTCTGGGCCCTCTCGGTAATACACATCATAAGAAGCCTTCCAAGCAAAGTGACTAATGAGTTAGTTGCAGGATGATGTATTACGGAACGAGTAAAGAGACTTGCCGGTAATGAGATTGAACTAGGTATGAAGATATCAACGATCGAATCTCGGGCAAGTAACATACCGATGAACAAAGGAAATAATGTATGTTGTCATAACGGTTCAACCGATAAAGATCTTCGTAGAATATGTAGGAGCCAATATGAGCATCTAGGTTCCTCTATTGGTTATTCACCGAAGAGCTGTCTCGGTCATGTCTACATAGTTCTCGAACCCGTAGGGTCCGCACACTTAACGTTCGTGATGATTTAGTATTATATGAGTTATGTGATTTGGTGACCGAATGTCGTTTGGAGTAGATACGTCTCCTACGTATCTATAATTTTTTTATTGTTCCATGCTATTATATTATCATTCTTGGATGTTTTATAATCATTTATAGCAACTTTATATCATTTTTTGGGACTAACCTATTGACATTGTGCGCAGTGCCAATTCCTGTTTTTTCCTTGTTTTTACTTCACAGAAAATCAATACCAAACGGAGTCCAAATGCAGTGAAACTTTTTGGAGATTTTTTATGGACCAGAAGGAACAACTTGGGCCGAAGAAGTACCAGAGGGGTGCCCCGAGGGGGGGCACAACCCACCTGGGCGCGCCTGGGGGCCCAGGCGCTCCCTGGTGGGTTGTGCCCACCACGACGGCCTCCCGCACCGCCTCTTTTCTCTATAAATACCCCAATATTCCAAAAACCCTAGGGGAGTCAACGAAACACAATTCCAGCCGCCACAAGTTCCTGAAACCACAGATCCAATCTAGACACCATCACGGAGGGGTTCATCATCCTTATTGGTGCCTCTCCGATGATGCGTGAGTAGTTCATTGCAGACCTACGGGTCCGTAGTTAGTAGCTAGATGGCTTCCTCTCTCTCTCTCTTTTGATTCTCAATACAATGGTCTCTTGGAGATCTATTTGATGTAACTCTTTTTGCCGTGTGTTTGTTGGGATCCGGTGAACTTTGAGTTTATGATCAGATCTATGTTTTTATCCATGAAAGTTATTTAAGTCTTTTGATATCTTACTTATAGCCTCGTATTTCTTCTTCGAATCTTTTGTTTAGTTAGGCCGACTAGATCGATTTTTCTTGCCATGGGAAGAGGTGCTTTGTGATGGGTTCGATCTTACGGTGCTCAATCCTAGTGATAGAAGGGGAAATGACACGTATGTATCGTTGCTATTAAGGATAACAAGATGGGGTCTATTCCTATATGAATAGATCTTGTCTACATCATGTCATCGTTCTTATTGCATTACTCCGTTTCTCCATGAACTTAATACACTAGATGCATGCTGGATAGTGCGGTCGATGTGTGGAGTAATAGTAGTAGATGCAGGCAGGAGTCGGTCTATTAATCTTGGACGTGATGCCTATATAATGATCATTGCCTGGATATCATCATGATTGTTTGAAGTTCTATCAATTGCCCAACAGTAATTTGTTTACCCACCGTATGTTATTTTTCTCGAGAGAAGCCACTAGTGAAATCTACGGCCCCCGGGTCTCTTCTTTATCATATTTGCCTTTGAGATCTATTTTTATTTGCTTTTATTTTCAGATCTATTAATCCAAAAACCCAATAATACGTTGCTTCAATTTTTGTTATTTATTTTGTCTCGCGTTCCCGCGAGATCTATTTATCCAATCAACTACAATTTTATCTATCTTTTTACCCGAGAGGGATTGACAACCCCTCTTTTACGTCGGGTTGCAAGTATTTGTTCTTTGTGTGCAGGTACTGTTCACGTAGTGTTGCGTGGTTCTCCTACTGGTTCGATAAACTTGGTCTCATCACTGACGGAAATACCTACCGTAGTTGTGCTGCATCATCCCTTCCTCTTTAGGGAAATACCGACGTAGTTCAAGACGCATTAGGAGTCCCGGATGAGATCATGGACATGACGAGGAGCTCCGAAATGGTCCGGAGGTAAAGATTGATATATAGGATTATGATATTCGGACACCGGAAGAGTTTCGGAGTGCACCGGGTAGTCAACAGGGCACATGAAGTGGTTCAGGACAACCCCGGGAGGTCTATGGGCCTAATGGGCCAAGGGGAGAGACACACCAGCCCACAAGGGGGCTGGCGCGCCCCTCTCCCTGCCCGCCGGCCCTAGGGAAGGAAAGGGGTAGGGCTAGCCCCTCCTGCCTTCCCCTCCACATGGGAGAAAGGAAAGGGGGGGGGGGCAGCCTTCCCTGCCTTTCCCCGCTCGCATAGAAAGGCAAAGGGGGGCGCGGCAAGGGGCAGGACCCCAAGTGGGATTCGGCCCCACTTGGGGCTCCTCCTTGGTTGCTCCTCCCTCCCCCCACCTATATATATGTGGGAGGGGGGCGCCACACATCAACCACGACAATCTCTTAGCCTTGTGCGGCACCCCCCTCCACAGTTTTGTCCCTCGGTCATATTTTTGTAGTGCTTAGACGAAGCCCTGCGGAGATAGCTTCACCATCACCGTCACCACGCCATTGTGCTGCCGGAACTCATCCACTACTTCACCGTCTTGCTGCATCAAGAAGGCGAGGACATCATCGAGCTGAACGTGTGCTGAACGCGGAGGTGCCGTACGTTCGGTACTCGATTGGTTGGATCGCGAAGAAGTTGGACTACATCAACCGCGTTAACAAACGCTTCCGCTTACGGTCTACAAGGGTACGTAGACACACTCTCCCCTCTCATTGCTATGCATCTCCATGGATAGATCTTGCGTGTGCGTAGAACTTTTTTTGTTTTCCATGCAACGTTCCCCAACAGTGGCATCCGAGCCAGGTCTATGCATAGATGATATGCACGAGTAGAACACAAAGAGTTGTAGCCGATGATAGTCATACTGCTTACCACCAACGTCTTATTTTGATTTGGCGGTATTGTGGGATGAAGCGGCGTGGACCAACCTTACATGTCCACGCACATGAGACCGGTTCCACCGACTGATATGCAACTAGTTTTGCATAAAGGTGGCTGGCGGATGTCTGTTTCTCCTACTTTAGTTGAATCGAATTTGACTACGGCCGGTCCTTGAAGAAGGTTAAAATAGCAAATTTGATGAATCACCATTGTGGTTTTTGCGTAGGTAAGAACGGTTCTTGCTAGAAGCCCGTAGCAGCGACATAAAACTTGCAACAACAAAGTAGAGGACGTCTAACTTGTTTTTGCAGGGCATGTTGTGATGTGATATGGTCAAGATGTGATGTGATATATGTTGATGTATGAGATGATCATGTTTTGTAATATTGGCAACCGGCAGGATGTGATGTGATATATGTTGATGTATGAAATGCAAGCGCCATGTAATTGCTTTACTTTATCGCTATGCATTAGAAATAGTTGCAGAAGCAATAGTTGGCGAGACGACCCCGACGCAATGACGGAGATCAAGGTATCGAGCCGGTGACGATGGAGATCATGTAGATGCTTTGGAGATGGAGATCAAAAGCACGAGTTGATGATGGCCATATCATGTCACATATTTTTGATTGCATATGATGTTTATCCTTTATGCATCTTATTTTTCTTAGAACGACGGTACCATTATAAGATGATCCCTTCACTAAATTTCAAGATAAAAGTGTTCTCCCCGAGTATGCACCGTTGCCAAAGTTCGTCGTTTCGAAGCACCTCGTGATGATCGGGTGTGATAGACTCTACGTTCACATACAACAGGTGTAAGACAGTTTTGTACATGCAGAATACTTGGGTTAAATTTGACGAGCCTAGCATGTACAGACATGGTCTCGGAACACTGGAGACCGAAAGGTTGAACGTGAGTCATATAGTAGATATGATCAATATAGAGATGTTCACCATTGATGATTACCCCATCTCACGTGATGATCGGACATGTGTTAGTTGATTTCGATCACGTATCACTTAGATAACTTGAGGGATGTTTATTTAAGTGGGAGTTCATTAGTAATTTGATTAATTGAACTTAGTTTATCATGAACTTAGTCTTATAGTTTTGCTTATCTATGTTGTAGATCAATGGCCCGAGCTACCGTTCCCCTGAATTTTAATGCGTTCCTAGAGAAAGCTAAGTTGAAAGATGATGGTAGCAACTACACGGACTGGGTCCGTAACTTGACGATTATCCTCATTGCTGCACAGAAGAATTATGTCCTTGATGCACCGTCATACGTCTCCAATGTATCTATAATTTTTGATTGTTCCATGCTGTTATATTATCATTCTTGGATGTTTTACAATCATTTTATATCATTTTTTGGTACTAACCTATTGACATAGTGCCCAGTGCCAGTTGCTGTTTTCTGCATGTTCTTTACATCGCAGGAAATCAATACCAAATGGAGTCCAAATACAGCGAAACTTTTTGTGGATTTTTTTGGACCAGAAGACATCCAGTGGGCCGGAGAAGCACCTAGGGGGTGCTCCGAGGGGAGCACAACCCTCCAAGGCGCGCCTGGAGGCCTAGGCGGTCCCATGTGGGTTGTGCCCACCTCGGGAGCCTCCCGCACCGCCTCTTTGCTCTATAAATACCCCAATATTCCAGAAACCCTATGGGAGTCGACGAAAATCAATTCCAGCCGCCGCAAGTTCCAGAACCACCAGATCCAATCTAAACACCATCACGGAGGGGTTCATCATCCTCATTGGTTCCTCTTCGATGATGCGTGAGTAGTTCATTGTAGAACTTCGGGTCCGTAGTTAGTAGCTAGATGGCTTTGTCTCTCTCGTTTGATTCTCAATACAATGGTCTCTTGGAGATCCATATGATGTAACTCTTTTTTGCGGTGTGTTTATTGGGATCCGTATAACTTTGAGTTTATGATCAGATCTATGTTTTTATCCATGAAAGTTATTTAAGTCTTTTGATATCTTACTTATAGCCTCGTATTTCTTCTTCGAATCTTTTGTTTAGTTAGGCCGACTAGATCGATTTTTCTTGCCATGGGAAGAGGTGCTTTGTGATGGGTTCGATCTTACGGTGCTCAATCCTAGTGATAGAAGGGGAAATGACACATATGTATCGTTGCCATTAAGGATAACAAGATGGGGTCTATTTCTACATAAATAGATCTTGTCTACATCATGTCATCGTTCTTATTGCATTACTCCGTTTCTCCATGAACTTAATACACTAGATGCATGCTGGATAGCGGTCGATGTGTGGAGTAATAGTAGTAGATGCAGGCAGGAGTCGGTCTACTAATCTTGGATGTGATGCCTATATAATGATCATTGCCTGGATATCGTCATGAGTATTTGAAGTTCTATCAATTGCCTAACAGTAATTTGTTTCCACCGTTTGCTATTTTTGTCGAGAGAAGCCACTACTGAAAACTACGGCCCCCGGGTCTTTTCTTTAATATATTTACCTTCAATATCTATTTTGCTATTCGCTCTTTTATTTATTTGCAATTTTTATTTTCAGATCTATTAATCCAAAAACCCAAAAATACCTTGCTGCAATTTTTACTTATTTATTTTATCTTGTGTTCCCGCGAGATCTATTTATCCAATCTACTACAAGTTTATCTATCTCGTTACCCGAAAGGGATTGACAACCCCTTTAACACGTCGGGTTGCAAGTATTTGTTCTTTGGGTGCAGGAGCTGTTTATGTGGTGTTGCGTGGTTCTCCTACTGGTTCGATAACCTTGGTCTCATCACTAAGGGAAATACCTACAGTTGCCGTGCTGCATCATCCCTCCCTCTCTGGGGAAAAACCGACGTAGTTCTAGCAGACATCAAGAGGAGTTTATGGCGCCGTTGCTAGGGAGACATCATCAACATCAACCAGGTTCCTAATCACAAATCTCATCTCCTTGCAATTTACATTATTTGCCATTTGCCTCTCGTTTTCCGCTCCCCCACTTCACAAAAATTTGTCGTTTTATTCGCCCCCTTTTTCGTTCGCCGTTTTCTCGTCAGATCTGTTTTTGAGTGCAATCTTGTTGCGAAGTCACCATGACTCAAGAGAACACCAAGTTGTGTGATTTCTCAAATACCAACAACAATGATTTTATTAGCACTCCGTTTGCTCCTCCCGCCACTAGCGCGGAGACTTGTGATATTAATACTGCTTTGTTGAATCTTGTTATGAAAGATTAGTTTTCCGGTACTCCTAATGAGGATGTCGCGTCCCATCTTAACACATTCGTGGAATTATGTGATATGCAAAAGAAAAAAGATGTGGACAATGATGTTGTGAAGTTGAAAGTATTTCCGTTTTCTTTGCGAGATCACGCAAAAATTTGGTTTTCCTCTTTGCCTCGCAATAGTATCGATTCTTGGAATAAGTGCAAGGATGCTTTTATTACTAGGTTTTTTCCGCCTGCGAAAATCATTTCCCTTAGAACCCAGATCATGAATTTCAAGCAACTTGAGCATAAGCATGTTGCACAATCTTGGTAAAGGATGAAAATGATGCTAAGGAATTGCCCAACTCATGGGATTAAATCTTTGGATGATCATACAAAATTTTTATGCGGGATTGAATTTTGTTTCTCGTAATCTTTTAGATTCCGCCTCGGGGGGTACTTTTATGGAAATTACTTTGGGTGAAGCTACCAAATTGCTTGATACCATTATGGAAAATTATTCACAATGGCATACCGAAAGAGCTCCTACTAGTAAAAAAGTTAATTCGATTGAAGAAAATTCTTCTTTGAGTGAAAAAGTTGATGCTCTTATGAAATTGGTTGCTAATAAAAATGCTCCTATTGATTTTAATGATGTGCCTTTGTCTACTTTGATTGAGAAAAATATTAATGCTATAGATGTGAATTTTATCTCGCGAAACAATTTCAATAACAATGCTTATAGAGGTAATTTTAATCCTAGGCCTTTTCCTAGTAATTCCTCTAATAATTATGGTAATTCCTATGGTAATCCTTCTTATAATAATAATAGGAACACCTCCGATTTTGAGAATAATATTAAAGAATTTATCAATGCTCAAAAGAATTTTAACACTATGATGGAAGAAAAACAGAGTAAGATTGATGATTTGTCTTGAAGCGTTGATAAAATTTCTCATGATGTAGAAAATCTCAAGATGAAAATTTTTGTGCCTAAGGTTGAAGAATCAATTAAAGCTTTATATGTTTCTATGGATGAAAGTAAGAAAAGAACCGCTATGCTTAGAGCTAGACGAGAATTATTAGAAAAAGCGTTTTCTAGTGATTGCTTTCATAAAAGTGATGAAGATCTTAAAGTGATTGGTGTTTCTTTTATTGATTCTTTGTTTAGTAAAATTAAGATTGATGATAAAGGGACTGGAGAAGAGTCAACTTTAGCTAGAAGGCGTCCCGATAATTTGGAGGGTGAAAATCTTGTTGAAAATTTTGCTAAAAGTGGGTTTGAAGAGGTCAAGACTTTAACTAGTGATGTGCCCACTATTTTGGATTACAAAGACTTTAATTATGATAGTTGCTCTTTGGTTGATTGTATTTCTTTGTTGCAATCCATGATAAATTCACCCCATGCCTATGAACAAAATAAAGCTTTTACTAAACATATTGTTGATGCTATGATGAAAGCTTTTGAAGAAAAGTTGGAATTAGAAGTTTCAATTCCTAGAAAACTACATGATGAATGGGAACCTACTATCAAAGTCAAGATTAAAAATTATGAGTGTTTTGCTTTATGTGACTTGGGTGCTAGTGTTTCTACAATTCCTAAATCTTTGTGTGATGTGCTTGGTCTTACCGATATTGAAGAATGCTCTTTAAATTTGCACTTGGCGGATTCCACTATTAAAAAGCCTATGGGAAGAATTAATGATTTTCTTATTTTTTCAAATAGAAATTATGTGCCCATAGATTTTATTGTTCTTGATATTGATTGCAATCCGTCTTGCCCAATTATTCTTGGTAGACCGTTTTTACGTACTATTGGTGCCGTGATTGATATGAAAGAAGGCAATATTAAATTTCAATTTCCACTAAGGAAGGGTATGGAACACTTTCCTAGAACTAGAATTAAGCCACCATATGAATAAATCATGAGGGCATCTTATGGATCTCGAAACAAAGATGACAATACTTAGATCCCTTGCATTATGCCTAGCTAGGGGCGTAAAACGATAGCGCTTGTTGGGAGGCAACCCAACCTGTATCTTTTTGCTTTTTGGTTTTCTTGCTGTTTTCAATAAAATACCCAATTATGCCTCTGATTAGATGTGTTTTTGTGGTTTATATTAGTGTTTGTGCCAAGCAAAGCCTTTGGGTTGATTTGGGTGATAGTTGATTTGATCTTGTTGGAAAACAGAAACTTTTGCGTCCAGGAAAACAATTTTGAAAATTCACAGAAGAGACGAAAAATTCTGAATTTTTTACACAATATTGATATACAAATTTCCTCTGTTCTTCTAATTTTCAGAAATTTTTGAGTTAAAGAAGTATGAGAACAATTCGTATCTTTGCAGACTGTCCTGTTTTTGACAGATTCTGTTTTCTTTGCATTGTGTGCTTATTTTTATAAATCTATGGTTTTCTTTGAAGAGTTTTTGCCATAGAAAAGTTGGAATACAGTAGATATAATGCAAGAACAAAATATGAATGTGTTTTCTACAGTACTTAAAGTAAAGATTTGTTTTCTTATACTAACGGATCTCACGAAGGTTTTGTTGAGTTTTGTGTGATTGAAGTTTTCAAGTTTTGGATGAGATTACGATGGATGAAGGAATAAGGATTAGCAAAAGGCTAAGCTTGGGGATGCCCGAGGCACCCCAAGATAATATTCAAGAAGTATCAAGCAACTAAGCTTGGGGATGTCCCCGAGTGGCATCCCCTCTTTCTTCTAACGACCATCGGTATTTTACTTGGAGCTATATTTTTATTCGTCACATATTATGAGTTTTGCTTGGAGCGTCTTGTATGATTTGAGTCTTTTCTTGTTTCACTTTTTATTTTAAGTCTTGAATCCTTGCTGTACACACCTTTTTGAGAGACCCAAAAACTATGCTATGCTTGCTCCTATGCTTCACTTAAATTTTAAGAGCCTTGGAATTGCTCTAGTGCTTCACTTATATCTTTTTGAGAACGGTGTGCTTTGTTATTTTTGAAGAAATGCTCTCATGCTTCACTTAGATTTATTTGGGAGTTAGTAAAATTTTAAATAAATTCTCTCTTGCTTCACTTAGATTAATTTGAGAGAAAGAAATATTATGCTCATGTTCTTCACCTATATTTGTTTGAGCTTAGTAAAAGCAACATATGAAACTAGTCCCAAAGTGATAGATATCCAAGAAGGATATAATAAAAACTTCCATGAAGATCATTGGAAAAAATAAACTTGGTTCTTAGTAATAGTTTTGAGATATGACGATATAATATGTGAGCCATGTTAATGAGTAATTATGCTTTAGTAAGAATATTGGTTTTAAGGTTTGTGATTCCCTATGCAAGTACGAAAGTCAATAGTTATGCAATGAAATTATATCTTACTTATGGTGCATTATTCGGTGTTACTTATGCTTAATGCTTGCTTACGAGATTATTCGTTTCTTGGTTGGGCGCTTCTCAATCTTTTTGCTAGCCTTCATTTGCACCAAGTATGATCACTACTTGTGCATCCAAGACCCTTTAAACCAGTTTTGCCATATGAGTCCACTATACCTACCTATATGTGGTATTTCCATGCCGTTCTAAGCAAATTTGTATGTGCCATCTCTAATTTTCAAAATAAATTTCTCTTTTGTGTGCTCGTACCGCTCGCGAGGCGGTGAGGGGTGGCCGATATTTTCCATGCTAGATGTGTTATTCTCACGATGAGTGTTTATCCACTTGTCTTTGCACGAGAGTACGGCAAAGGTATTAGGGATGCCCAGTCCTGAAATGAAAAATGAATTTACTTTATTTTGTCAAATAATAAATTCCTTGGAAAGTGTTGGTATGGAGGGAACCCGTGGATACGGCTAGCCATGGAAAGTTAAAGAAATGGTGGAAAAAGGAATAAACTTTATTTTCTGTTTGGGAACCACCTATTATATATCTAGCATGGAAAGTGTTGGGAGCTCTAAGTCGTTTTCGTTGGTGGGAAAAGTATGCCTCTCAAAATGTTTTTATCTCTCAATTTAAGCTTTGAGCTCTGGCACCTCTACAAATCCCTACTTCCCTCTGCGAAGGGCCTTTCTTTTACTTTATGCAATTTTTATTTTTAATTTGAGTCTCCATCTTCTCTTCCAAAGCACCAACTAAGGGGCATGTAACACCCCCGGTGGTTAACTACAGTAATCCCATTTTGATTATGCCACGTCAGCATGATTAACAGTGCATGATCATCATTTGCATCATAATGCATTTCAGCTTCTAGCTCAGATGAAAATACTTTGTACATGAAAGTTGCTCAGAACGACGAGACGAATCTGAATACGCGGTCCGTTCGCCCGTCACGCGTCCCTAACTATCCGAACTTGCAACCGTTCCCCTCTTATCCTCTGTCCGATAATTCCAAAGACCCGGGAAATATCGTCAGATATTCTCCCGCTCCGTCTGTTACGTGTGATGCTGCGTTAGACTACCCCTAGCACCGTGTATCGTATTTGTCATGCTCATGCTTGCTATATATTTATACTGTTTCCTCCCCCTCTTCTCTCTCGATAGCCCCCGACCCCGACGTCGTCCCCGAGACCGACGCAGCTCCGGATCCCGAAGACACCATAGACGACCTTGCCCTTGCCGCCGAGCAACCAGGCAAGCCCCACCTTTGATTATCCCGATATCGCCCATTCTATATTCTCATGCTTGCATTAGAATTACTTCTGCTGCTGCTTTACCTATTCTGATGCATAGCCTGTTCATTGTAACCTGCTGTTGATAATTACCTACATATCCTAAACTGTTTAGTCTAGGCTGGGTAGAGACCTATCAGTGACCCCACTTATCCCGACTGCCGCGCTGGATCGTCAGAAGACCCGATCAACGGGATTGAAGACCAGGCCCCGACACCGCACATCACCCCCCTTAGTTGTAACGACACTGCAGCGTTACTATCGAGTGCCGAGGGTGAAACCTCTTGTAGCACTTCTGATGTTAACTCTGTAGAGTAGCTATTCGGTCGTGGTCATCGAGGGTGATTCCTCCTTCACCGCTTCCGATAACGACGCTGTCGTACAACACCTCAAGTGTGGACCCAGTGAGGGTGATTCCTCCTAGTTCACCTTGACGGATACATCGAGTGGGAATTCAATGAGGGTGATACCTCGGATTCCCTGATGTTATGGACACACGGATACTTGGACTTTACAATGTTACTTGGAAAGGCGGGTCGACCCTGAGGGGTACCCGCGTGTGATGTGAAGGCGGGTTGCCATTGTGGTGCCCGAGTGGTGAATACGAGGCGCGGCCGGGCATTCTTAACCCTTGCCGCAAGTCCTCGAGACGGGGCGACGGGGTCACATCTTTCGTGAGTCTCTGCTCGTTACCGCAAGCCCTAGTCCTAACGATTTGGATATTTGATCCGAGCAGGCCTCTGGTCTGATAGCACTAACCATCACGTGGGCATAGTATGGGCGTTCTGCATCGTATGCATCAGCCGAAAGCTCTGTCAGACGTCCAGTTCAGCACTGCGGCACGGTCGGATCGTGTCGACCACCCGAGGCGATGCTGGTATCCACCCTGTGCGCAACGACCCGGAGGGTGAGGGGCGATGGCCAAGACCCCCTTGCGCTTAGGACGTAGACCGGCGGGGACCTCTCTGCTGAGCTGTAGGTAGGGTTGCGATGTGTCGTTTGGCCGAGGCCGGGCATGACCCAGGAAAGTGTGTCCGGCCGAAGTTAATCGAGCGTGTTGGGTAAGTTGGTGCACCCCTGCAGGGAAGAACACTTCTATCGATAGCCGGTCCTACGGTAAAGGACACTCGGAGTTGTATCCTGATTGATACAATTTAGAAATGGATACCTGTGATGAGACCTGTATATATGGCTCTGGGATTGCTTCTCGCAGGGAGTCGAGAAGGGATCTCAGGACGAGGTTGATGAATGTATGGCTCTGGGATTGCTTTCTCGCAGGGAGTCGAGAAAGGATCTCTGGGTGAGGTTGATATTATTACTGCTACATTATATGGTATTGTTCTACTCTCTTCTACTGCTGCAAGATCGCTGAAGATACTAGTCTTCGATAGGACTAGGCCTTCTCTCTATTCTGGCATTTCTGCAGCCCAGTCCACATATACAGCCTCCCCTTGATAATGTTGCATATGTAGTGTAGATCCTTGCTTGCTGAGTACTTCAGAGTACTCACGGTTGCTTTGTTTTCCTTTTTCTCCCCATATCAGTTTGACGTGACCAGAGGACGGAGCCCCCTGAGACAGATGCCCCGACGATCGCTACTACTACTACCCAGAGGATGGATACTACTACGAGTTGACTGACGACCAGGAGTAGGATCGGAGGGTCCCAGGCAGGAGGCCTTCGCCTTTCGATCGTAGTGTTTTATTTTGCCCCGCCTTTCTAAAGGCCTTTCTGTTTCTATTTAATATCTGTACTCAGATATCTGATGCTTCCGCTGACGCTTGTTCGCAAGCTTATGTATTCGAGCCCTCGAGGCCTCTGGCTTGTAATATAAAGCTTGTATGACTTTATTTATGTTTTAGAGTTGTGTTGTGATATCTTCCCGTGAGTCCTTAGGCTTGATCGTGTGCATTTGCGTGTATGATTAGTGCGCGATCGGGCCGGGGGCGTCACAAGTTGGTATCAGAGCCGACTGCCTGTAGGAATCCCCTTTCCAACTCCTTGGCCGAAGTTGAGTCTAGAAACCGGAAAACTGTTTTACTAACTTGGTTGTGTGGCTTACGGGCCCACGTCGCCAATTGGGAGGTATTAGTATCTTTTATTCCTCATCTTTACTCTGGGACTCTGACCTCTCTTCCTTTCGGGTTAACTAAAGTTTACTAACGCCGACACTTAGGATCTCGTAATTCTCGTCCACCCGGAGAGCTGAATATCTGTGCGATTTTCCTGACATTGATCTGATTAGTCTAATAATCATTTTCCTTTCCATTGTTTTGTTTAACCTTTCTCTCCGAGATCGGTTATACTTCTCCTTGTCTTTTGACAATCATGAGTTTCCTCTGTTTCAGATGGATCGTTTGTTTCCACCACACCCTGCGACGCAGCTACCAGCTGTTCGAGCAGGGATACATCCAGAGTACATTCTTTATCCACTGGGGCAGATGTCAATCCGTTACAATACCCCAGTACTTGCTCCTCCAGATTCTCGCAAAGACTTTGTGATCTATTGTGACGCATCCCGTGAAGGATTAGGCTGTATCCTAATGCAAGAGCGTAAAGTGATTGCTTATGGCTCTCGTCAGTTGCGCCCACATGAAGAGAATTATCCGGTACATGATCTAGAACTAGCTGCTGTCATCTATGCATTGCAGTTATGGCGACATTACCTTCTCGGTAATCGTTGCGAGATATACACGGATCATAAAAGTCTGAAGTACTTGTTCACTCAACCTTCTCTAAACCTCCGTCAGCAAAGATGGATGGAGACCATTGCGGACTATGACTTGGGTATTTCTTATACCCCTGGCAAGGCTAATGTAATGGCTGATGCGTTGAGCCGCAAATCCTATTGCTGCGAACTTGAGGTTCAGCTACAGCAACCACTTCTGTATGAAGAGCTTCGAAAGCTAAATATCGAGATAGTTCCTCAAGGATACCTAAAAACCTTGGTTGTTGAACCAGATCTTGAGAAAGCTGTTAAGAATGCGCAAGCTAAAGATGCTGAAGTTGATCTGATGAAGAAAGATCTTCACCTTGAAAAGTACAGGGATTTCTCGCTGTCTGAAGATGGAACCTTGTATTTCAAAGACCGCATTGTGGTACCTCGCTTCGAGCTTATGACTGACAAAGTCATGAAGGAGGCACATGATACCCCGCTGTCTATTCATCCGGGTAGCACCAAGATGTATCGTGATCTCCGTCAAAGGTACTGGTGGTCTAAAATGAAGCAGGACATTGCTCGATATGTTGCTGAATGTGATGTTTGTCGTCGCGTTAAAGCAGAACATCAGAAGCCTGCTGGAATTCTGCAACCACTTCCTATTCCTTTATGGAAATGGGACAAGGTTCAGATGGATTTCATTACAGGACTTCCCAGGTCACAGAAGGGTCACGGTGCTATTCTTGTCGTCGTCGACCAACTCTCCAAAGTTGCACACTTCCTGCCTGTCAAGGAGACGATCACTGCTAGTCAGTTAGCAGAGTTATATATCTCCAGAATTGTTTCGCTCCACGGTATTCCGAAGGAGATCAGTTCGGACCGTGGCGGTCTTTTCACTTCCAAATTCTGGGAAAGCTTTCAAACAGCTATGGGAACTCATATCACCTGGAGTTCAGCTTATCACCCCCAATCCCAAGGCCAAGTTGAACGAGTTAATCAAGTGCTTGAAGACATGCTTCGGGCTTGTGTTATATCGTTTGGCAAGAAGTGGGAAGAATCTCTTCCATATGCCGAGTTCTCCTATAACAACAGCTATCAAGCCAGCTTGAAAATGGCCCCCTTTGAAGTTCTCTATGGATGTAAGTGTCGAACCCCTCTGAATTGGTCAGAAACTGGGGAACGACCGCTCGTGGGTCCAGATATTATTCAACACACCGAAGAACAAGTCCATATCGTCCGTGAAAACCTCAAGGCAGCTCAGGACCGTCAGAAGAGCAACTATGATCGCAAACGATGGGGTTTGACTTATCAACCTGGTGATCACGCTTATCTTCGTGTCACCCCTATGAAGGGAACTCACCGTTTTGGAATCAAGGGCAAGTTAGCTCCGCGCTACATTGGTCCTTTCCGCATTGTTGCTAGGCGTGGACAGGTGGCGTATAAATTGGAGTTGCCGCCGCAATTCTCTCATATCCACGATGTCTTCCATGTGTCGCAACTTCGTAAATGCTTCAAGGAATCTCCGCACCGATCTGTGGATCACGAGATGCTTGAATTGCAAGATGATCTTTCTTATAAGGAGCATCCGATCCGCATCCTCGATGAAGCTGAACGTCGAACCCGTCAGAAGGTTACCAAGTTCCTCAAAGTGCAGTGGTCAAATCATACTGAAAATGAAGCCACTTGGGAACGCGAGGATAATCTTCGTGCGGAATACCCCGAACTTTTTCCTTCTACTTCTTAATTCTCGGGACGAGAATTCTTGTTAGTAGAGGAGATTTGTAACACCCCCGGTGGTTAACTACAGTAATCCCATTTTGATTATGCCATGTCATCATGTTTAACAGTGCATGATCATCATTTGCATCATAATGCATTTCAACTTCTAACTCAAATTCAAATTAAATTAAAGTGGAAAATAAAAGTTGTCCAACATAGTAACTAAATTGTTCATTAAATAGCAAATAAATTAGAGACAATTCTAAAATTGAAACCAACATCATTGGAGTTGGGTAAGTGACTCAAACATCTTCAAACAGCGACTAAAAACAATATTTAATAACCAATTATTAAATCTAATTTAAGTATGAAATGATGTTTTGCCCAAACTAATTTTAGGTGTTAGGAAATAAAGCACTGGTATTTATGGACCAGGTCACATGTTTTACAAAATTCAATTTGAGCCCTAACTATTTACAAAACAGGGGTATGGATAAATAAAAAGAGAAAAGAAAAGAAAAAGGAAAAGCCCCCCCCCGGCCCAACTGGGCCAAGGCCCAGCCGGCCGGCCCACTCCCTCCCTATATGGCCTCCCCCTGGAGGCCAGCAAACCCTAGCCCACCCCGCACTCTTCCCTCGCTCCTCTGCTTCCCCCGACCCGATCCAGATCGAGGGGCGGCGACCCCGGCGACCGCGCCGCCCCGCTCCCCGTCGCCGTTCGACGCCACCAAGCCGGCGCCCCTTCGCCACCTCGTCGGACCGCCAGCCGCCGACGCCTCGCCTCCTCCCCGGAGCCTGCGCTCGCCGCCTCCCTCGTCGCCGTCGCTGCCCTCCCTCGCTGGACCGCCGAACCCCGCCGCCTCCTCGTCCTCCCCCTCAACGGCTACCCCGAGCCTCGCCGGCCCCCGAACCCCGGCAACGAATGTGAGCCCCGCCGCCGCCTCCCTCTCTCTCCCCGTCCCCGTCGCCCGTCCCGGTCGCCGCACTCCGGCTGCGCCCTGGCTCGCCCGCCCACGCCGATGGCCGCGCTCGCTGCGCCACTTCGTGCCCCCCCGCGTCCCTCTGTGCTCGCCTCGCTCGCCGCACGCCTCGCCCGCGCAGCCTCGCTGCTGCCGCTGTCTTGCGCCACCGCCCGCGCTGCTACTGCTGCTCCGCGAGCTGCTCGCCGCCCGCGCACGCCGCTGCTCGCCAGCTGCCGCCGAGCCCAGCTTGCCGCCTGCGCCCGCGCGCCACTCGGCGTCGCCTCGCCACTCCCCGCGCCGGCGCGCGCCCGTAGCCGCGTCGCCGCGCGGGTGCGTGTTGACCCGCTCCATTGGCCGGACCTGTCCGGCCCCGAATGGGCCTGGCCGCGGACGTGTCCGCCCCGGGCCACTGCCATGTGGGGCCTGCCCTGGAATAAAAAAAAAATGTATATATATATATATATAAATAAAAATAAATAATCTAATTAAAATTAATAGTTAACTAATTAGTTAATTAACACTGTTTAGATTAGTCTAATTTAATTAATTAGTTTAATTAAATGTTAATTAAATAGTTAATCACTAATTAATCTTAACAGACCGCTGATGTCATGCTGACGTCATGCTGACGTCAGCATAACACTGTTTCGGATAATGTTAGATTTAAATAATTAAATAAATTCAGAAAATTAATAAAAGCTTTAGAAAATCATATAAAATAATCCGTAACTCAGATCGAAAAACTTTGTACATGAAAGTTGCTCAGAACGACGAGACGAATCTGAATACGCGGTCCGTTCGTCCGTCACGCGTCCCTAACTATCCGAACTTGCAACCGTTCCCCTTTTATCCTCTGTCCGATAATTTCAAAGACCCGGGAAATATCGTCAGATATTCTCCCGCTCCGTCTGTTACGTGTGATGCTGCGTTAGACTACCCCTAGCACCGTGTATCGTATTTGTCATGCTCATGTTTGCTCTATATTTATACTGTTTCCTCCCCCTCTTCTCTCTCGATAGCCCCCGACCCCGACGTCGTCCCCGAGACCGACGCAGCTCCGGATCCCGAAGACACCATAGACGACCTTGCCCTTGCCGCCGAGCAACCAGGCAAGCCCCTCCCTTGAGCATACCGATATCGCCCATTCTAAATTTCTCATGCTTGCATTAGAATTACTGCTGCTGCTGCTTTACCTATTCTGATGCATAGCCTGTTCATTGTAACCTACTGTTGATAATTACCTACATATCCTAAACTGTTTAGTCTAGGCTGGGTAGAGACCTATCAGTGACCCCACTTATCCCGACTGCCGCGCTGGATCGTCAGAAGACCCGATCAATGGGATTGAAGACCAGGACCCGACACCGCACATCACCCCCCTTAGTTGTAACGACACTGCAGCGTTACTATCGAGTGCCGAGGGTGAAACCTCTTGTAGCATTTCTGATGTTAACTCTGTAGAGTAGCTATTCGGTCGTGGTCATCGAGGGTGATTCCTCCTTCACCGCTTCCGATAACGACGCTGTCCTACAACACCTCAAGTGTGGACCCAGTGAGGGTGATTCCTCCTAGTTCACCTTGACGGATACATCGAGTGGGAATTCAATGAGGGTGATACCTCGGATTCCCTGATGTTATGGACACACGGATACTTGGACCTTACAATGTTACTTGGAAAGGCGGGTCAACCCTGAGGGGTACCCGCGTGTGATGTGAAGGCGGGTTGCCAGTGTGGTGCCCGAGTGGTGAATACGAGGCGCGGCCGGGCATTCTTAACCCTTGCCGCAAGTCCTCGAGACGGGGCGACGGGGTCACATCTTTCATGAGTCTCTGCTCGTTACCGCAAGCCCTAGTCCTAACGATTTGGATATTTGATCCGAGCAGACCTCTGGTCTGATAGCACTAACCATCACGTGGGCATAGTATGGGCGTTCTGCATCGTATGCATCAGCCGAAAGCTCTGTCAGACGTCCAGTTCAGCCTCGTGGCCGGGCCGGGCCAGTACCATCCAGGACTGAGGTGGTGCTCGTCCCGACCCTGCACACACCGACCCGGAGTGCACAGGGCGATGGCCCATGACCCCTGAGCGCTTAGGATATAGACCGACGGGGACCTCTCTGCTGAGCTGTAGGTAGGGTTGCGATGTGTCGTTTGGCCGAGGCCGGGCATGACCCTGGAAAGTGTGTCCGGCCGGAGTTAATCGAGCGTGTTGGGTAAGTTGGTGCACCCCTGCAGGGAAGAACACTTCTATCGATAGCCGGTCCTATGGTAAAGGACACTCGGAGTTGTATCCTGATTGATACAATTTAGAACTGGATACCTGTGATGAGACCTGTATATATGGCTCGGGGATTGCTTTCTCGCAGGGAGTCGAGAAAGGATCTCTGGGTGAGGTTGATATTATTACTGCTACATTATATGGTATTGTTCTACTCTCTTCTACTGCTGCAAGATCGCTGAAGATGCTAGTCTTCGATAGGACTAGGCCTTCTCTCTATTCTGGCATTTCTGTAGCCCAGTCCACATATACAGCCTCCCCTTGATAATGTTGCATATGTAGTGTAGATCCTTGCTTGCTGAGTACTTCAGAGTACTCACGGTTGCTTTTCTTTCCTTTTCCCCCATATCAGTTCGTCGTAGCCAGATGACGGAGCCGCTGAGACAGCTACCCCCGCCGACGATCGACTACTACTACTACCCTGAGGATGGATACTACTGCGAGCTTGTCGACGACCAGGAGTAGGTTCGGAGGGTCCCAGGCAGGAGGCCTTGTGCCTTTCGATCGTAGTGTTTTCTTTTGCCCCGCCTTTCTAAAGGCCTTTCTGTATTTTCTTTTATATCTGTACTCAGATATCTGATGCTTCCGCTGACGCTTGTTCGCAAGCTTATGTATTCGAGCCCTCGAGGCCCCTGGCTTGTAATATAAAGCTTGTATGACTTATTTATGTTTTAGAGTTGTGTTGTGATATCTTCCCGTGAGTCCTTAGGCTTGATCGTGTGCATGTGCGTGTATGATTAGTGCACGATCGGGCCGGGGGCGTCACAAGTTGGTATCAGTGTGATGCTGCGTTAGACTACCCCTAGCACCGTGTATCGTATTTGTCATGCTCATGTTTGCTATATATTTATACTGTTTCCTCCCCCTCTTCTCTCTCGATAGCCCCCGACCCTGACGTCGTCCCCGAGACCGACGCAGCTCCGGATCCCGAAGACACCATAGACGACCTTGCCCTTGCCGCCGAGCAACCAGGCAAGCCCCTCCCTTGAGCATACCGATATCGCCATTCTAATTTCTCATGCTTGCATTAGAATTACTGCTGCTGCTGCTTTACCTATTCTGATGCATAGCCTGTTCATTGTAACCTGCTGTTGATAATTACCTACATATCCTAAACTGTTTAGTCTAGGCTGGGTAGAGACCTATCAGTGACCCCACTTATCCCGACTGCCGCGCTGGATCGTCAGAAGACCCGATCAATGGGATTGAAGACCAGGACCCGACACCGCACATCACCCCCCCTTAGTTGTAATGACACTGCAGCGTTACTATCGAGTGCCGAGGGTGAAACCTCTTGTAGCACTTCTGATGTTAACTCTGTAGAGTAGCTATTCGGTCATGGTCATCGAGGGTGATTCCTCCTTCACCGCTTCCGATAACGACGCTGTCGTACAACACCTCAAGTGTGGACCCAGTGAGGGTGATTCCTCCTAGTTCACCTTGACGGATACATCGAGTGGGAATTCAACGAGGGTGATACCTCGGATTCCCTGATGTTATGGACACACGGATACTTGGACTTTACAATGTTACTTGGAAAGGCGGGTCGACCCTGAGGGGTACCCGCGTGTGATGTGAAGGCGGGTTGCCAGTGTGGTGCCCGAGTGGTGAATACGAGGCGCGGCCGGGCATTCTTAACCCTTGCCGCAAGTCCTCGAGACGGGGCGACGGGGTCACATCTTTCGTGAGTCTCTGCTCGTTACCGCAAGCCCCTAGTCCTACCGATTTGGATATTTGATCCGAGCAGGCCTCTGGTCTGATAGCACTAACCTTCACGTGGGCATAGTATGGGCGTTCTGCATCGTATGCATCAGCCGAAAGCTCTGTCAGACGTCTAGTTCAGCCTCGTGGCCGGGCCGGGCCAGTACCATCCAGGACTGAGGTGGTGCTCGTCCCGACCCTGCACACACCGACCCGGAGTGCACAGGGCGATGGCCCATGACCCCTGAGCGCTTAGGATATAGACCGACGGGGACCTCTCTGCTGAGCTGTAGGTAGGGTTGCGATGTGTCGTTTGGCCGAGGCCGGGCATGACCCAGGAAAGTGTGTCCGGCCGAAGTTAATCGAGCGTGTTGGGTAAGTTGGTGCACCCCTGCAGGGAAGAACACTTCTATCGATAGCCGGTCCTACGGTAAAGGACACTCGGAGTTGTATCCTGATTGATACAATTTAGAACTGGATACCTGTGATGAGACCCGTATATATGGCTCTGGGATTGCTTCTCGCAGGGAGTCGAGAAGGGATCTCAGGACGAGGTTGATGAATGTATGGCTCTGGGATTGCTTTCTCGCAGGGAGTCGAGAAAGGATCTCTGGGTGAGGTTGATATTATTACTGCTACATTATATGGTATTGTTCTACTCTCTTCTACTGCTGCAAGATCGCTGAAGATACTAGTCTTCGATAGGACTAGGCCTTCTCTCTATTCTGGCATTTCTGCAGCCCAGTCCACATATACAGCCTCCCCTTGATAATGTTGCATATGTAGTGTAGATCCTTGCTTGCTGAGTACTTCAGAGTACTCACGGTTGCTTTGTTTTCCTTTTTCTCCCCATATCAGTTTGACGTGACCAGAGGACGGAGCCCCCTGAGACAGATGCCCCGACGATCGCTACTACTACTACCCAGAGGATGGATACTACTACGAGTTGACTGACGACCAGGAGTAGGATCGGAGGGTCCCAGGCAGGAGGCCTTCACCTTTCGATCGTAGTGTTTTATTTTGCCCCGCCTTTCTAAAGGCCTTTCTGTACTTTCTTTCATATCTGTACTCAGATATCTGATGCTTCCGCTGACGCTTGTTCGCAAGCTTATGTATTCGAGCCCTCGAGGCCCCTGGCTTGTAATATAAAGCTTGTATGACTTTATTTATGTTTTAGAGTTGTGTTGTGATATCTTCCCGTGAGTCCTTAGGCTTGATCGTGTGCATGTGCGTGTATGATTAGTGCACGATCGGGCCGGGGGCGTCACAAGTTGGTATCAGAGCCGACTGCCTGTAGGAACCCCCTTTCCAACTCCTTGGCCGAAGTTGTGTCTAGAAACCGGAAAACTGTTTTACTAACTTGGCTGTGTGGCTTACGGGCCCACGTCGCCAATTGGGTGGTATTAGGATCTTTTACTCCTCGACCTTTACTCTAGGACTCTGCTCTCTCTTCTATTCGGGTTAAATGATTTTACTAACTCCAGCATTAGGCTCTCGTGCTCACATCCACCCGGAGTTCTGAAATATTCCCCCTTGCTTCAAGATTGTGGGCCAGGTTCTGCTTACAGGATCCTTTTATCGAGGGCACCCTGTGTTGTCACGTGCAGATTCCTCGCTCCAACAGTTTTCTCCGACGTGGATCTAGCCTTTGCTATGTCTCGTTGTGTACTCCCATATCGCGTGCCTGCGCGCCGCCTAGATGTCTAGCCTTTCCCTTTTCAACTGTCGTAATGCCGGATGCTAACCGAGGCTATGTGTGGCTTTGAATGTCTGGTGCGAATATGATGAAGTATCTATTGCACTTCCTTCTGTTGTGCGTGTTACTTCATAGATAATTCCATACACCTGCAAGTTACTAGCTAAATTGCCCATGTTGATTTGGCAGGATGGCTGACGATCCTCCACCTCCACCCTATATTGCCGCAATGATGCAGCAGTTTGAATTGAACCGTCAGCTCAACGAGAGTCTGGTAAGACGTTTGGAACGCAATGAGGCTCGTCAGGAGCCTGGACCGATCTCGCTGCCAGAATTTGTGCACCTCAACCCGTCCGTTTTCCGCAACTCCACCAATCCTATGGATGCTGATGATTGGCTCCGTGACATTGCCTTTCAGTTGAAGTCGGCCAATGTTACCCCTGACAGTTACGTCACCTATGCGACGTATCACCTGAGGGGATCAGCTGCTCAATGGTGGGAAAGCCACAGGGCTATGTTGCCTGCAGACACTGTAACCACTTGGCAGGAATTTCAGTCAGCTTTTTGTGCATGCTACATTCCTCAAGGTCTGATGGACCAGAAGAAACGGGAGTTCCGCAAACTCTCACAGGGCACAATGACTGTCGATGGATATCAGAGGAAATTTCTCGAGTTATCCCGCTATGCTGAAGATGACGTCTGCACTGACGCCCGCAAGCAGGATAAATTCCGTGAAGGACTCCGTACTGACATAAAACTCGCACTTACAGTCCTTGACTGCACAGACTTCGCAACGCTTGTCAGCAAATCTTTCCAAATTGAAACAGCTCTGGCTGAATGCCAGGAGTCGCTCAAGCGCACTCATGAAGCTGGCTCATCCTCGGGTCAGCCTGTTCAGAAACGTCGAGACTGGATCCCACACAATGTTCATCACCGACCTGCTCCAACACCAAGGCCGTCATATGTTGCACCTCGTCTGCCTTCACCGCCGAGACAGCTATCGGTTCATGGTGGGCCGCCTGATGCTGTGGCTTTTCATCAGGTTGCACCACGTCCTTCTGTTGGTTGCAAGAAGAGTTGTCGGAACCGTCGTCTCAGAAACAGTAATGCCAGGCCGCCTGCTATAGTTCGGGTTCATGTCAATCAAGTCAACATTGAAGAAGCTCGACAGGACCCCAAAATTGTGATGGGCACCCTTCTAGTCAATTCAATCCCAGCTTCAGTCCTTTTTGATTCTGGAGCATCGCACTCCTTCATGTCCGAAAGTTTTGCGCGAAGCCATGATATACATTTCGAGGAGATGTCCACTCCATTAGTAATCCAGTCACCTGGGGCTAATTGGCAAACTACCATGGTAAGCCACGGTAACCTCATTGCGATCGGAGGATTGATGTTCCCCGTTTCACTCATTGCTCTCAAGACCTCCAACATAGACATTATTCTGGGTATGGACTGGTTGAAGCCTCATAAAGCTTTGATTGACTGTGCCACTGAAATAGTCCGCCTCACACACCCTTCTGGCCAGATAGTCAGATACTCAGCTCGAACAGTTCTGGACGCCGAAGCTCAGATTTATGTTCTGAATGCATTGAATGCTTCACCTCTTGAAGGCATCGAGAACGTTCCAGTTGTTCGTGATTTTCAAGATGTATTTCCAGAAGAACTTCCAGGAATACCCCCTGTTAGAGCTGTCGAATTTGTCATCGACTTGAAACCTGGCACAACCCCTATTGCGAAGCGTCCTTATAAGATGCCTCCGCACCACCTTCTTGAGCTTAAGGAAGAAATCGACACATCACTTAAGAAAGGTTTCATCCGCCCCAGTTCCTCTGCTTGGGGAGCACCTTCACTCTTCGTTAAGAAGAAGGATGGAACTAACCGATTGGTTCAGGATTATCGACCAATCAACCAAGCAACAATTCAGAACAAGTATCCGCTTCCTCGGATCAATGATTTGTATGATCAACTTGTTGGTTCCTCAGTATTCTCTAAGCTTGATTTGAGATTGGGTTATCATCAGATCCGTGTTCGTGAAGAGGATATTCCGAAGACTGCTTTTGTTACTCGCTATGGCTCTTATGAGTACACTGTCATGTCATTTGGCTTAACCAATGCTCCAGCCACATTTTCCCGTCTGATGAATTACATCTTCATGGATTACCTCGACAAGTTCGTCATGGTATATCTAGATGATATTCTGGTTTATTCAAAGAATAAGGAAGAACATGCTGAACACCTCCGTCTTGTACTGGAAAGGCTCCGAGAACACCAACTGTATGCCAAATATTCTAAATGTGAATTCTGGTTGTCTGAAGTGACATATCTCGGCCATGTGATTTCGAAAGATGGCATTGCCGTTAACCCAGAACGAGTTCAGGCTATACTTGACTGGACTCCTCCGAAGAACGTCAAGCAAGTGAGAAGTTTTCTCGGTCTTGCAAGTTATTGCCGTCGTTTTGTCGAGAATTTTTCTAAGATTGCTAAGCCTTTGACTGATCTGCTTCACAAGGGCGTTAAGTTTGAATGGACAGAAAAATGTCAGGAAAGCTTTCAAACACTCAAGGACAAGCTAACGTCTGCCCCAGTACTTGCTCCTCCAGATTCCCGTAAAGACTTTGTGATTTATTGTGATGCATCCCGTGAAGGATTAGGCTGTGTCCTAATGCAAGAGCGTAAAGTGATTGCTTATGGCTCTCGTCAGTTGCGCCCACATGAAGAGAATTATCCGGTACATGATCTAGAACTAGCTGCTGTCATCTATGCACTGCAGTTGTGGCGACATTACCTCCTCGGTAATCGTTGCGAGATCTACACGGATCATAAAAGTCTGAAGTACTTGTTCACTCAGCCATCTCTGAATCTCCGTCAGCAAAGATGGATGGAGACCATTGCGGACTATGACTTGGGTATATCCTATACCCCTGGCAAGGCTAATGTGATGGCTGATGCGTTGAGCCGCAAATCCTATTGCTGCGAACTTGAGGTTCAGCTACAGCAACCACTTCTGTATGAAGGGCTTCGAAAGCTAAATCTCGAGATAGTTCCCCAAGGATACCTAAAAACCTTGGTTGTTGAACCAGACCTTGAGAAAGCTGTTAAGAATGCGCAAGCTAAAGATGCTGAAATTGATCTGATGAAGAAAGACCTTCACCTTGTAAAGTACAGGGATTTCTCGCTGTCTGAAGATGGAACCTTGTATTTCAGAGACCGCATTGTAGTACCTCGCTTTGAGCTTATGACTGACAAAGTCATGAAGGAGGCACATGATACCCCGCTGTCTATTCATCCGGGTAGCACCAAGATGTATCGTGATCTCCGTCAAAGGTACTGGTGGTCTAGAATGAAGCAGGACATTGCTCGCTATGTTGCTGAATGTGATGTGTGTCGACGCGTTAAAGCAGAACATCAGAAGCCTGCTGGAATTCTGCAACCGTTACCTATTCCTTTATGGAAATGGGACATGGTTCAGATGGATTTCGTTACAGGACTTCCCAGGTCACAGAAGGGTCACGATGCTATTCTTGTCGTCGTCGACCAACTCTCCAAAGTTGCACACTTTCTGCCTGTCAAGGAGACGATCACTGCTAGTCAGTTAGCAGAGTTATATATCTCCAGAATTGTTTCACTCCACGGTATTCCGAAAGAGATCAGTTCAGACCGTGGCAGCATATTCACTGGTCATTTCTGGGAAAGTTTCCAAAAGGCTATGGGAACTCATATTACCTGGAGTTCAGCTTATCATCCTCAATCCCAAGGCCAAGTTGAACGAGTTAATCAAGTGCTTGAAGACATGCTACGAGCTTGTGTTGTTTCTTTCGGCAAGAAGTGGGAAGAATCTCTTCCATATGCCGAGTTCTCCTATAACAACAGCTATCAAGCCAGCTTGAAAATGGCCCCCTTTGAAGTTCTCTATGGACGTAAGTGTCGAACCCCTCTGAATTGGTCAGAAACTGGGGAACGACCGCTCGTGGGTCCAGATATTATTCAACACGCCGAAGAACAAGTCCGAATGGTCCGGGAAAATCTCAAGGCGGCTCAGGACCGCCAGAAGAGCAACTATGATCGCAAACGATGGGGTTTGACTTATCAACCTGGTGATCAAGCTTATCTTCGTGTCACACCTATGAAAGGCACTCACTGTTTTGGAATCAAGGGCAAGTTAGCTCCGCGCTACATTGGTCCTTTCCGCATTGTTGCTAGGCGTGGACAGGTGGCGTATAAATTGGAATTGCCTCCGCAATTCTCTCATATCCACGACGTCTTCCATGTGTCGCAACTTCGAAAATGCTTCAAGGAATCTCCGCACCGAGCTGTGGATCACGAGATGCTCGAATTGCATGATGATCTTTCATATAAGGAACATCCGATCCGCATTCTCGATGAAGCTGAACGTCGAACCCGTCAGAAGGTTACCAAGTTCCTCAAAGTGCAGTGGTCAAATCATACTGAAAATGAAGCCACTTGGGAACGCGAGGATAATCTTCGTGTGGAATACCCCGAACTTTTTCCTTCTACTTCTTAATTCTCGGGACGAGAATTCTTGTTAGTAGAGGAGATTTGTAAGACCCCCGGTGGTTAGCCACAGTAATCCCATTTTGGTAATGCCAAGTCAGCATGATTATCAGTGCATGATCATCATTAACATCATATTGCATTTCAACTCCTAACCTCAGATTCAAATTTAAATGAAAGTGGAAAATAAAAGTTGTCCAACATAGAAACTAAATTGTTCATTAAATAGCAAATAAATCAGAGACAATTCTAAAATTGAAACCAACATCATTGGAGTTGGGTAAGTGACTCAAACATCTTCAAACAGCGACTAAAAACAATATTTAATAACCATTTATTAAATCTAATTTAAGTATGAAATGATGTTTTGCCCAAACTAATTTTAGGTGTTAGGGAATAAAGCACTGGTATTTATGGACCAGGTCACATGTTTTACAAAATTCAATTTGAGCCCTAACTATTTACAAAACAGGGGTATGGATAAATAAAAGGAGAAAAGAAAAGAAAAAGGAAAAGCCCCCCCCCCGGACCAACTGGGCCGTGGCCCAGCTGGCCACCAGGCCACCAACCAGGCCGGCCCATTCCCCCCTGGCCGGCCCACCCCATCCCCTTATCCCCTCACTCCCCGTAACCCTAGCCCACCGACACCCCACCCCCCCCGAACGAATCCCTCTCCTCTCTCCGTTCCTCTCGATCCAGATCGGGGGGAACTGGCCCCGACGCCGCCGGTCGCCGCCCCGCCGTGCCTCCGTCCTCCTCCGCGGAGTCACGTCGCCGGCGCCGTCCCTCCCGGCCTCCTGCATCTCCCTCCTGCACCGCGCCGTCTTCCCCGAGCCCCCCGCGCGCTCCTCCTTGGCCTTCGCCGTCGCACGCCGCCGTCCCCGTCTCTCCATCGCCGGCCATCACCGAGCCTCGCCGGCGCACATCTACAACGGGGGTGAGCCCTGGCGCTGCCTCCCTCGTCTCCTCCCCCCGCCCCCGTGCACACCTCGCGCGCTCGCGCGCCGGGCCGTCGTCCCGCCACCGCGCTGGCGCACGCACCTCGCACCACCGGGCCGCGCCCGGCTCCCCTCGTCCCTGCCCGTGGCCGCCTTGGCCGAAGCCACGCTCGGCCCGCCGTTTCCCCTCGCCCCCTGCACCCTGACCGCGTACCACCTTCCCCACTTCGCCCCGCAACCACCGCCCGCGCCCCGTGGCCTCACCCCTCGCACGCGCGCCCTGCCGCTGCTCCACCGGAGCTCCTCGCCGTCCGCCGCCCTCGCGCTGCTGCCGCTGCAGCTCTGCTCCGCCGCTCGCCCCTACCGTTGCCTGCGCGCGCGTGCCTGACACGCCCCGCGCCACGCCGCGCTTCCCCTCGTCCGCCGCGACCTCACCCCCCCTCACCCGCGCTGCAGCTGCTCGTCGTTCGCCGGCGCCTTCCCGCGCCTCCACCCGCTCCGGCCACCGCGCCGTCGCCCGCGCCGCGCCCCCCTAGGCGAGCGCCCGTGCGCCCGTGCCCGTGGTGGTCCGGACTTGTCCGGCCCCACGCAGCCGCGCCGCGGACATGTCCGCCCCTGGGCCACTGACCCCAGGGCCCCACCCCGAAACGTTTTTTTTGAAAAATTAAAAATTATAATTAATAAAAATAATTAATTAATTAATTAGTTAATTAATTAAGTTAATTAACCCTGTTTAGATTAGTCTAATTTAATTAATTAGTTTAATTAAATGTTAATTAATTAGTTAATCACTAATTAGCCTAATGTGAGTATGACAGGTGGGACCCACTGGTCCTGACGTCATGCTGACGTCATGCTGACGTCAGCAAGACACTGTTTCGGATAATGTTAATTTAAATAATTAATTAAATTCCAGAAATTAATAAAAACTTTAGAAAATCATATAAAATAATCCGTAGCTCAGATGAAAATACTTTGTACATGAAAGTTGCTCAGAACGACGAGACGAATCTGAATACGCGGTCCGTTCGCCCGTCACGCGTCCCTAACTATCCGAACTTGCAACCGTTCCCCTCTTATCCTCTGTCCGATAATTCCAAAGACCCGGGAAATATCGTCAGATATTCTCCCGCTCCGTCTGTTATGTGTGATGCTGCGTTAGACTACCCCTAGCACCGTGTATCGTATTTGTCATGCTCATGCTTGCTATATATTTATACTGTTTCCTCCCCCTCTTCTCTCTCGATAGCCCCCGACCCCGACGTCGTCCCCGAGACCGACGCAGCTCCGGATCCCGAAGACACCATAGACGACCTTGCCCTTGCCGCCGAGCAACCAGGCAAGCCCCACCTTTGATTATCCGGATATCGCCCATTCTATATTCTAATGCTTGCATTAGAATTACTTCTGCTGCTGCTTTACCTATTCTGATGCATAGCCTGTTCATTGTAACCTGCTGTTGATAATTACCTACATACCCTAAACTGTTTAGTCTAGGCTGGGTAGAGACCTATCAGTGACCCCACTTATCCCGACTGCCGCGCTGGATCGTCAGAAGACCCGATCAACGGGATTGAAGACCAGGCCCCGACACCGCACATCACCCCCCTTAGTTGTAACGACACTGCAGCGTTACTATCGAGTGCCGAGGGTGAAACCTCTTGTAGCACTTCTGATGTTAACTCTGTAGAGTAGCTATTCGGTCGTGGTCATCGAGGGTGATTCCTCCTTCACCGCTTCCGATAACGACGCTGTCGTACAACACCTCAAGTGTGGACCCAGTGAGGGTGATTCCTCCTAGTTCACCTTGACGGATACATCGAGTGGGAATTCAATGAGGGTGATACCTCGGATTCCCTGATGTTATGGACACACGGATACTTGGACTTTACAATGTTACTTGGAAAGGCGGGTCGACCCTGAGGGGTACCCGCGTGTGATGTGAAGGCGGGTTGCCAGTGTGGTTCCCGAGTGGTGAATACGAGGCGCGGCCGGGCATTCTTAACCCTTGCCGCAAGTCCTCGAGACGGGGCGACGGGGTCACATCTTTCGTGAGTCTCTGCTCGTTACCGCAAGCCCTAGTCCTAACGATTTGGATATTTGATCCGAGCAGGCCTCTAGTCTGATAGCACTAACCATCACGTGGGCATAGTATGGGCGTTCTGCATCGTATGCATCAGCCGAAAGCTCTGTCAGACGTCCAGTTCAGCACTGCGGCACGGTCGGATCGTGTCGACCACCCGAGGCGATGCTGGTATCCACCCTGTGCGCAACGACCCGGAGGGTGAGGGGCGATGGCCAAGACCCCCTTGCGCTTAGGACGTAGACCGGCGGGGACCTCTCTGCTGAGCTGTAGGTAGGGTTGCGATGTGTCGTTTGGCCGAGGCCGGGCATGACCCAGGAAAGTGTGTCCGGCCGAAGTTAATCGAGCGTGTTGGGTAAGTTGGTGCACCCCTGCAGGGAAGAACACTTCTATCGATAGCCGGTCCTACGGTAAAGGACACTCGGAGTTGTATCCTGATTGATACAATTTAGAACTGGATACCTGTGATGAGACCTGTATATATGGCTCTGGGATTGCTTCTCACAGGGAGTCGAGAAGGGATCTCAGGACGAGGTTGATGAATGTATGGCTCTGGGATTGCTTTCTCGCAGGGAGTCGAGAAAGGATCTCTGGGTGAGGTTGAGACTTAATGTTACTACTACATTATATTGTAATGTTCTACTCTCTTCTACTGCTGCAAGACCGCTGAAGATGCTAGTCTTCGATAGGACTAGGCCTTCTCTCTATTCTGGCATTTCTGCAGCCCAGTCCACATATACAGCCTCCCCTTGAAAATGTTGCATATGTAGTGTAGATCCTTGCTTGCTGAGTACTTTTGAGTACTCACGGTTGCTTTGTTTACCTTTTCTCCCCATATCAGTTTGTCGTGACCAAGATGACGGAGCCCCTGAGACAGCTGCCCTGCCGACGATCGCTACTACTACTACCCAGAGGATGGATACTTCTACGAGTTGACTGACGACCAGGAGTAGGATCGGAGGGTCCCAGGCAGGAGGCCTTGTGCCTTTCGATCGTAGTGTTTTCTTTTGCCCCGCCTTTCTAAAGGCCTTTCTGTATTTTCTTTTATATCTGTACTCAGATATCTGATGCTTCCGCTGACGCTTGTTCGCAAGCTTATGTATTCGAGCCCTCGAGGCCCCTGGCTTGTAATATAAAGCTTGTATGACTTATTTATGTTTTAGAGTTGTGTTGTGATATCTTCCCGTGAGTCCTTAGGCTTGATCGTGTGCATGTGCGTGTATGATTAGTGCACGATCGGGCCGGGGGCGTCACAAGTTGGTATCAGTGTGATGCTGCGTTAGACTACCCCTAGCACCGTGTATCGTATTTGTCATGCTCATGTTTGCTATATATTTATACTGTTTCCTCCCCCTCTTCTCTCTCGATAGCCCCCGACCCTGACGTCGTCCCCGAGACCGACGCAGCTCCGGATCCCGAAGACACCATAGACGACCTTGCCCTTGCCGCCGAGCAACCAGGCAAGCCCCTCCCTTGAGCATACCGATATCGCCATTCTAATTTCTCATGCTTGCATTAGAATTACTGCTGCTGCTGCTTTACCTATTCTGATGCATAGCCTGTTCATTGTAACCTGCTGTTGATAATTACCTACATATCCTAAACTGTTTAGTCTAGGCTGGGTAGAGACCTATCAGTGACCCCACTTATCCCGACTGCCGCGCTGGATCGTCAGAAGACCCGATCAATGGGATTGAAGACCAGGACCCGACACCGCACATCACCCCCTTAGTTGTAACGACACTGCAGCGTTACTATCGAGTGCCGAGGGTGAAACCTCTTGTAGCACTTCTGATGTTAACTCTGTAGAGTAGCTATTCGGTCGTGGTCATCGAGGGTGATTCCTCCTTCACCGCTTCCGATAACGACGCTGTCGTACAACACCTCAAGTGTGGACCCAGTGAGGGTGATTCCTCCTAGTTCACCTTGACGGATACATCGAGTGGGAATTCAACGAGGGTGATACCTCGGATTCCCTGATGTTATGGACACACGGATACTTGGACTTTACAATGTTACTTGGAAAGGCGGGTCGACCCTGAGGGGTACCCGCGTGTGATGTGAAGGCGGGTTGCCAGTGTGGTGCCCGAGTGGTGAATACGAGGCGCGGCCGGGCATTCTTAACCCTTGCCGCAAGTCCTCGAGACGGGGCGACGGGGTCACATCTTTCGTGAGTCTCTGCTCGTTACCGCAAGCCCTAGTCCTAACGATTTGGATATTTGATCCGAGCAGGCCTCTGGCCTGATAGCACTAACCATCACGTGGGCATAGTATGGGCGTTCTGCATCGTATGCATCAGCCGAAAGCTCTGTCAGATGTCCAGTTCAGCACTGCGGCACGGTCGGATCGTGTCGGCCACCCGAGGCGATGCTGGTATCCACCCTGTGCGCAACGACCCGGAGGGCGAGGGGCGATGGCCAAGACCCCCTTGCGCTTAGGACATAGACCGGCGGGGACCTCTCTGCTGAGCTGTAGGTAGGGTTGCGATGTGTCGTTTGGCCGAGGCCGGGCATGACCCAGAAAAGTGTGTCCGGCCGAAGTTAATCGAGCGTGTTGGGTAAGTTGGTGCACCCCTGCAGGGAAGAACACTTCTATCGATAGCCGGTCCTACGGTAAAGGACACTCGGAGTTGTATCCTGATTGATACAATTTAGAACTGGATACCTGTGATGAGACCTGTATATATGGCTCTGGGATTGCTTCTCGCAGGGAGTCGAGAAGGGATCTCAGGACGAGGTTGATGAATGTATGGCTCTGGGATTGCTTTCTCGCAGGGAGTCGAGAAAGGATCTCTGGGTGAGGTTGATATTATTACTGCTACATTATATGGTATTGTTCTACTCTCTTCTACTGCTGCAAGATCGCTGAAGATACTAGTCTTCGATAGGACTAGGCCTTCTCTCTATTCTGGCATTTCTGCAGCCCAGTCCACATATACAGCCTCCCCTTGATAATGTTGCATATGTAGTGTAGATCCTTGCTTGCTGAGTACTTCAGAGTACTCACGGTTGCTTTGTTTTCCTTTTTCTCCCCATATCAGTTTGACGTGACCAGAGGACGGAGCCCCCTGAGACAGATGCCCCGACGATCGCTACTACTACTACCCAGAGGATGGATACTACTACGAGTTGACTGACGACCAGGAGTAGGATCGGAGGGTCCCAGGAAGGAGGCCTTCGCCTTTCGATCGTAGTGTTTTATTTTGCCCCGCCTTTCTAAAGGCCTTTCTGTACTTTCTTTCATATCTGTACTCAGATATCTGATGCTTCCGCTGACGCTTGTTCGCAAGCTTATGTATTCGAGCCCTCGAGGCCCCTGGCTTGTAATATAAAGCTTGTATGACTTTATTTATGTTTTAGAGTTGTGTTGTGATATCTTCCCGTGAGTCCTTAGGCTTGATCGTGTGCATGTGCGTGTATGATTAGTGCACGATCGGGCCGGGGGCATCACAGGGCACTATGATCGTACTTGAGCATTGGGTGTAGCTAATATTCGAGTTTGTTCCATGAATAGATCAATGATTGAGCATGACGGGCTAGGGATAACTTGCTTTAGTGTTGATATTTTGAAAGACATGGTTGCTTGTTGATATGCTTGAGTATTTAAGTTATCATGTCAAAACTAGACTATTTCTTTGAACCATATAAAAGTCCAAATGTCCATGCTATAAAGAAAAGAATATGTGATGAACATGTTAGGCAGCATTCCACATCAAAAATTCTGTTTTTATCATTTACCAACGTATCTATAATTTTTTATTGTTCCATGCTGTTATATTATCATTCTTGGATGTTTTACAATCATTTTATATCATCTTTTGGTACTAACCTATTGACATAGTGCCCAGTGCCAGTTGCTGTTTTCTGCATGTTTTTTACATCGCAGGAAATCAATACCAAACGAAGTCCAAACGCAGCGAAACTTTTTGTGGATTTTTTTGGACCAGAAGACATCCAGTGGGCCGGAGAAGCACCTGGGGGTGCTCCAAGGGGAGCACAACCCACCAGGGCGCGCCCAGGTGGGTTGTGCCCACCTCGGGAGCCTCCCGCACCGCCTCTTTGCTCTATAAATACCCCAATATTCCAGAAACCCTAGGGGAGTCGACAAAAATCAATTCCAGCCGCCGCAAGTTCCAGAACCACTAGATCCAATCTAAACACCATCACGGAGGGGTTCATCATCCTCATTGGTGCCTCTCCGATGATGCGTGAGTAGTTCATTGTAGACCTTAGGGTCCGTAGTTAGTAGCTAGATGGCTTTCTCTCTCTCGTTTGATTCTCAATACAATGATCTCTTGGAGATCCATATGATGTAACTCTTTTTTGCGGTGTGTTTGTTGGGATCCGATGAACTTTGAGTTTACGATCAGATCTATCTTTTTATCCAGGAAAGTTATTTGAGCTTTCTTTGATCTCTTATATGCATGATTGCTTATAGCCTCGTATTTCTTCTCCGATATTTGGGTTTTGTTTGGCCAACTTGATCTATTTATCTTGCAATGGGAAGAGGTGCTTTGTGATGGGTTCGATCTTACGGTGCTTGATCCCAGTGACAGAAAGGGAAACGACACGTATGTATCGTTGCCATTAAGGATAACAAGATGGGGTCTATTTCTACATAAATAGATCTTGTCTACATCATGTCATCGTTCTTATTGCATTACTCCGTTTCTCCATGAACTTAATACACTAGATGCATGCTGGATAGCGGTCGATGTGTGGAGTAATAGTAGTAGATGCAGGCAGGAGTCGGTCTACTAATCTTGGACGTGATGCCTATATAATGATCATTGCCTGGATATCGTCATGAGTATTTGAAGTTCTATCAATTGCCCAACAGTAATTTGTTTCCACCATTTGCTATTTTTCTCGAGAGAAGCCACTAGTGAAAACTACGGCCCCGGGGTCTTTTCTTTAATATATTTGCCTTCATGATCTATTTTGCTATTCGCTCTTTTATTTATTTGCAACTTTTATTTTCAGATCTATTAATTCGAAAACCCAAAAATACCTTGCTGCAATTTTTACTTATTTATTTTATCTCGCGTTCCCGCGAGATCTATTTATCCAATCTACTACAATTTTATCTATCTCGTTACCCGAAAGGGATTGACAACCCCTTTAACACGTCGGGTTGCAAGTATTTGTTCTTTGTGTGCAGGAGTTGTTTACGTGGTGTTGCGTGGTTCTCCTACTGGTTCGATAATCTTGGTCTCATCACTGAGGGAAATACCTACCATCGCTGTGCTGCATCATCCCTCCCTCTCTGGGGAAAAACCGATGTAGTTCTAGCAGACATCACACCGCTAGGTGACAAACCTACTGTAGGAGCTACTGCAGATGTTATGAACGTCTGGTAGGCTTGATCTGATGACTACTCGATAGTTCAGTGTGCCATGCTTTACGGCTTAGAAATGGGACTTCAAAGGCGTTTTGAATGTCATGGAGCATATGAGATGTTCCAAGAGTTGAAGTTAATATTTCAAGAAAATGCCCGGGTTGAGAGATATGAAGTCTCCAACAAGTTCTATAGCTGCAAGATGGAAGAGAACAGTTCTGTCAGCAAACACATACTCAAAAAGTCTGGGTATCATAACCACTTGACTCAGCTGGGAGTTGATCTTCCAGTTGATAGTGTTATTGACAGAGTTCTTCAGTCACTGCCACCAAGCTACAAAGGCTTTGTGATGAACTATAATATGCAAGGGATGAATAAAATGATTCCTGAGCTCTTCGCAATGCTTAAGGCCGCGGAGGTAGAAATCAAGAAGGAGCATCAAGTGTTGATGGTTAACAAGATCACTAGTTTCAAGAAAAAGGGCAAAGGAAAGAAAGGGAACTTCAAGAAGAATGGCAAGCAAGTTGCCACTCCCGAGAAGAAGCCCAAAGCTGGACCCAAGCCTGAAACTGAGTGCTTCTACTGCAAAGGGAATGGTCACTGGAAGCGGAACTGCCCCAAATACTTGGCGGATAAGAAGGATGGCAAAGTGAACAATGGTATATTTGATATACATGTTATTGATGTGTACCTTACTAATGCTCGTAGCAGCGCCTGGGTATTTGATACTGGTTCGGTTGCTCATATTTGTAGCTCGAAACAAGAGCTGCGGAATAAACGAAGATTGGCTAAGGACGAGGTGACGATGCGCGTTGGGAATGGTTCCAAGGTCGATGTGATCGCCGTCGGCATGCTACCTCTACATCTACCTTCGGGATTAGTTTTATACCTCAATAATTGTTATTTGGTGCCCGCGTTGAGCATGAACATTATATCTGGATCTTATTTATTGCGAGACGGTTATTCATTTAAATCGGAGAATAATGGTTGTTTTATTTATATGAGGAATATCTTTTATGGTCAAGCACCCTTGATGAATGGTCTATTCTTGTTGAATCTCGATCGTAGTGATACACATATTCATAATGTTGATGCCAAAAGATGCAAAGTTGATAATGATAGTGCAACATATTTATGGCATTGTCGTTTAGGTCATATTGGTGTAAAGCACATGAAGAAACTCCATGCAGATGGACTTTTGGAATCACTTGATTATGATTCATTTGATACTTGCGAACCATGCCTCATGGGCAAGATGACTAAAACTCCGTTCTCCGGAACAATGGAGTGAGCTAATGACATATTGGAAATAATACATACCGATGTATGCGGTCCGATGAGTGTTGAGGCACACGGTGGGTATCATTATTTTCTGACCTTCACAGATGATTTGAGTAGGTATGGGTATATCTATTTGATGAAACACAAGTCTGAAACATTTGAAAAGTTTAAAGAATTTCAGAGTGAAGTGGAGAATCATCGTAACAAGAAAATAAAGTTTCTATGATCTTATCGCGGAGGCGAATATTTGAGTTACGAGTTTGGCCTTCAATTAAAACAATGTGGTATTGTTTCACAACTCACGCCACCTGGAGCACCACAGCGTAATGGTCTGTCCAAACATCGTAACCGTACTTTATTAGATATGATGCGATCTACGATGTCTCTTAGCGATTTATCACTATCGTTTTGGGGTTATGCATTAGAGACAGCCGCATTCACGTTAAACAAAGCACCATCTAAATCCGTTGAGATGACACCGTATGAACTATGGTTTGGCAAGAAACCTAAGCTGTCATTTCTTATAGTTTGGGGATGCGACACTTATGTCAAAAGGCTTCAGCCTGATAAGCTCGAACCTAAATCAGAGAAGTGCGTCTTCATAGGATACCCTAAAGAAACTATTGGGTACACCTTCTACCACAGATCCGAAGGCAAGATCATTGTTGCTAAGAATGGATCCTTTCTAGAGAAGGAGTTTCTCTCGAAAGAAGTGAGTGGATGGAAAGTAGAACTTGATGAGGTAATTGTACCTTCTCTCGAATTGGAAAGTAGCACATCACAGAAAACCGTTCCCGTGATGCCTACACCAACTAGAGAGGAAGCTAATGATGAAGATCATGAAACTTCGGATCAAGTTACTACTGGACCTCGTAGGTTGAACAGAGCACGTTCCGCACTAGAGTGGTACGGTAATCCTGTCCTGGAAGTCATGTTATTAGACCATGGCGAACCTACGAACTATGAAGAAGCTATGATGAGCCTAGATTCCGATAAATGGCTTGAGGCCATGAAATCTGAGATAGGATCCATGTATGAGAACAAAGTATGGACTTTGGTGGACTTGCCCGATGATCGGCAAGCCATAGAAATTAAATGGATCTTCAAGAAGAAGACTGACGGTGATGGTAATGTTACTGTCTACAAAGCTCGACTTGTTGCGAAAGGTTTTCGACAAGTACAAGGAGTTGACTACAATGAGACTTTCTCACCCATAGCGATACTTAAGTCTGTCCGAACCATGTTAGCAATTGCCGCATTTTCTGATTATGAAATCTGGCAAATGGACGTCAAAACTACATTCCTTAATGGATTTCTTAAAGAAGAGTTGTATATGATGCAACCAGAAGGTTTTGTCGATCCTAAAGGTGCTAACAAAGTGTGCAAGCTCCAGCGATTCATCTATGGACCGGTGCAAGCATCTCGGAGTTGGAATATACGCTTTGATGAGGTGATCAAAGCATATGGTTTTATACAGACTTACAGTGAAGCCTGTATTTACAAGAAAGTGAGTTGGAGCTCTATAGCATTTCTAATATTATATGTGGATGACATATTGTTGATTGGAAATGATATAGAGTTTCTGGATAGCATAAAAGGATACTTGAATAAGAATTTTTCAATGAAAGACCTCGATGAAGCTGCTTATATATTGGGCATCAAGATCTATAGGGATAGATCGAGCCGCTTAATAGGACTTTCACAAAGCACATACCTTGACAAAGTTCTGAAGAAGTTCAAAATGGATCAGTCAAAGAAAGGGTTCTTGCCTGTGTTACAAGGTGTGAAATTGAGTCAGACTCAAAGCCCGACCACTACAGAAGATAGAGAGAAAATGAAAGTCATTCCCTATGCCTCAGCCATAGGTTCTATCATGTATGCTATGCTGTGTACCAGACCTGATGTGTGCCTTGCCATAAGTTTGGCAGGGAGGTACCAAAGTAATCCAGGAGTGGATCACTTGACAGCGGTCAAGAACATCCTGAAGTACTTGAAAGGACCAAGGATATGTTTCTCATTTATGGAGGTGACGAAGAGCTCGTCGTAAATGGTTACGTTGATGCTAGCTTCGACACTGATCTGGATGACTCTAAGTCACAAGCCGGATACGTATTTAAATTGAATGGTGGAGCTGTCAGTTGGTGCAGTTACAAGCAGAGCGTCGTGACGGGATCTACGTGTGAAGCGGAGTACATAGCTGCTTCGGAAGCAGCACATGAAGGAGTCTGGATGAAGGAGTTCATATCCGATCTGGGTGTAATACCCAGTGCATCAGGTCCAATGAAAATCTTTTGTGACAACACTGGAGCAATTGCCTTGGCGAAGGAATCCAGGTTTCATAAGAGAACCAAACACATTAAGAGACGCTTCAACTCCATTCGTGAAAAGGTCAAGGATGGAGACATAGAGATTTGCAAAATACATACGGATCTGAATGTGGCAGACCCATTGACTAAGCCTCTTCCGCGAGCAAAACATGATCAGCACCAAGACTCCATGGGTGTTAGATTCATTACAATGTAATCTAGATTAATGACTCTAGTGCAAGTGGGAGACTGAAGGAAATATGCCCTAGAGGCAATAATAAAGTTGTTATTTTATATTTCCTTTTTCATGATAAAGGTTTATTATTCATGCTAGAATTGTATTGATCGGAAACTTAAATACATGTGTGAATACATAGACAAATACCGTGTCCCTAGTAAGCCTCTAGTAGACTAGCTCGTTGATCAAAGATGGTTAAGGTTTCCTAACCATAGACATGTGATGTCATTTGATAACGGGATCACAACATCAGGAGAATGATGTGATGGAAAAGACCCATCTGTTTGCTTAGCATATGATCGTTCAGTTTATTGCTATTGCTTTCTTGATGACAAATACATATTCCTTCGACTATGAGATTATGCAACTCCCGGATACTGGAGGAATACCTTGTGTGCTATCAAATGTCACAACATAGCTGGGTGATCCTAAAGATGCTCTACAGGTATCTCCGAAAGTGTTTGTTGAGTTGGCATAGATCGAGATTAGGATTGTTACTCCGAGTATCGGAGAGGTATCTCTGGGCCCTCTCGGTAATACACATCATAAGAAGCCTTGCAAGCAAAGTGACTAAGGAGTTAGTTGCAAGATGATGTATTACAGAACGAGTAAAGAGACTTGCCGGTAATGAGATTGAAATAGGTATGAAGATACCGACGATCGAATCTCGGGCAAGTAACATACCGATGGACAAAGGGAATTACGTATGTTGTCATAAGGTTCGACCGATAAAGATCTTCGTAAGATATGTAGGAGCCAATATGGGCATCCAAGTTCTGCTATTGGCTATTGACCGGAGAGGTGTCTCAGTCATATCTACATAGTAATCGAACCCGTAGGGTCCGCACGCTTAACGTTCGTTGATGATATAGTGTTATATGAGTTATATGATTTGGTGACTGAATGTTGTTCGGAGTCCCGAATGAGATCACGGACATGACGAGGAGCTCCGGAATGGTCCGGAGGTAAAGATTGATATATAGGACGATAATATTCGGACACCGGAAGAGTTTCGGAGTGCACCGGGTAGTGAACGGGGCACCAAAAGGGTTTCCGGACACCCCCAGGAGGTCTATGGCCCTAATGGGCCAAGGGGAGAGATACACCAGCCCACAAGGGGGCTGGCACGCCCCTCTCCCTGGCCGCCGGCCTAGGGAAGGAAAGGGGGGAGGGCTAGCCCCTCATGCCTTCCCCTCCACATGGGAAAAAGGAAAGGGGGGGGCGCCACCCTCCCCTGCCTTTCCCCGCTAACCTAGAAAGGAAAAGGTGGGCGCGGCAAGGGGCAGGACCCCAAGTGGGATTCGGCCCCACTTGGCGCCTCTCCTTGGCTGCTCCTCCATCCCCCCACATATATATATGTGGGAAGGGGGCGCCACACATCAACCACGACAATCTCTTAGCCGTGTGCCGCACCCCCCTCCATAGTTTTGTCCCTCGGTCATATTTTCGTAGTGCTTAGGCAAAGCCCTGCAGAGATAGCTTCACCATCACCGTCACCACGCCCTCGTGCTGCCGGAACTCATCCACTACTTCGTCGTCTTGCTGGATCAAGAAGGCGGGGATGTCACCGAGCTGAACGTGTGCTGAACGCGGAGGTTTCGTCCGTTCGGTACTCGATCAGTTGGAACGCGAAGAAGTTCGACTACATCAACCGCGTTAACTAACTCTTCCGCTTACGGTCTACGAGGGTATGTAGACACACTCTCCCCTCTCGTTGCTACGCATCTCCATGCATAGATCTTGCGTGTGCGTAGAATTTTTTTTATTTTCCATGCAACGTTCCCCAACAGAAATCGGTAAGGAAAAATATATATTACGTGCTGAAATTTATTGTCACTTGTTACTATGGAAAACCATCCTTTGTGGGGTTTGTTCAGGGTATCTTCACCTCGACCGGAAACACAAAGAGTTTTCCCTCAACCTACTGCACCTACTGAAAATATTGGTTATGAAATTCCTTCGGGTATGATAGAACAACTGCTAGCTAATCCTTATGCAGGAGATGGAACAGAACATCCCGATACGCATTTTATATACGTGGATGAAATTTGTGGATTATTTAAGCTTGAAGGTTTACCCGGAGATGAAGCTAAGAAGAAGATTTTCCCTCTATCTTTGAAGGGAAAAGCATTGACATAGTATAGGCTATGTGATGATATGGGATCTTGGAAGTGGAATCGATTAAACTTGGAATTTCACCAAAAAAATTATCCTATGCATCTAGTTCATCATGATCGGAAAACTATATATAATTTTTGGCCTCGTGAAGGAGAAAGTATCACTCTAGCTTGGGGGAGGCTTAAATCAATGTTATATTCATGCCCCAATCATGAGCTCTAGAGAGAAATTATTATTCAGAATTTTTATGCTCGGCTTTCTCATAATGATCAATCCATGTTCGATACTTCTTGTAATGGTTCTTTTATGATGAAGACTATTGAATTCAAATGGGATCTTTTGGAAAGAATTAAACGCAACTCTGAAGATTGGGAAATCGACGAAGGTAAAGAGTCAGGTATTAAAACTTGAGTTTGATTGTGTTAAATCTTTTATGAACACTGATGCTTTTCACAAGTTTAGCACTAAATATGGACTTGACTCTGAGATAGTAGCCTCTTTTTGTGAATCATTTGCTACTCATGTTGATCTCCCTAAGGAGAAGTGGTTTAAATATCAGCCCCCTATTAAAGAAGAAATTAAGGAACCGGTAATAGCTAAAGATGAAACTATCATTTATAATGTTGATCCAGTTGTACCTACTGCTTATATTGAAAACCCACCTTTCCCTCTTAGGATAAAAGAACATACTAAGGTATCAACCATGGTACCCAAAAGTAATATTAAAGCACCTAAACCCGCTGAAAAAATCAAAGTAGAACATAGTGTTGCTATGGTGAAAGATCTCTTGGTTGAAAATATTGATGGGCATGTTATTTACTTTTGTGATGAAACTGCTAGAATTGCCAAATCTGATGAAAAAGGTAAACATAGACCTGTTGTTGGCATGCTTGTTGTCTCAGTTAAAATAGGAGATCATTGCTATCATGGTTTATGTGACGTAGGTGCTAGTGTGAGTGCTATTCCTTTTACTTTATACCAAGAGATTATGAATGATATAGCACCCGCTGAAATAGAAGGCATAGATGTTACTATTAAACTTGCTAATAGAGACACCATCACACCACTTGGGATAGTTAGAGATGTTGAAGTCCTGTGTGGGAAAATAAAATACTCTACTGATTTTCTAGTTCTTGGTTCCCCACAAGATGACTTTTGTCCAAATATCTTTGGTAGACCCTTCTTGAACACTGTCAATGTTACGACAGATTGCCAAAAAGAAACTGTCAGTGTTAGCTTTGGTGATGAGTCTCATGAATTTAATTTCTCCAAGTTTAGTAGACAACCTCGTAATAAAGAATTGCCTAGTAAGGATGAAATAATTGGTCTTGCTTCTATTGCCTTGCCTCCTACTGATCCTTTAGAACAATATTTGCTATACCATAAAAATGATATGCACTTGCGTGAAAGAAATGAAATAGATAAAATATTCTTTGAACAACAACCTCTCCTTAAACACAATTTGCCTATTGAAACTCTAGGAGGTCCTCCTTCACCTAAAGGTGATCCTGTGTTTGATTTGAAACAATTACCTGATACTTTGAAATATGCTTATCTTGATGAGAAAAGATGTATCCTGTTATTATTAGTGCTAACCTTTCAGAACATGAAGAAGAAAGATTATTAAAAATCCTGAAGAAGCACCGTGCTGCTATTGGATATACTCTTGATGATCTTAAGGGCATTAGCCCTACTCTCTGTCAGCATAAGATTAATATGGAACCTGATGCTAAACCCGTTGTTGATCACCAACGACGATTGAATCCTAAGATGAAAGAAGTGGTAAGAAATGAAATACTAAAACTTCTGGAAGCAAGTATAATCTATCACATAGCTAATAGTAGATGGGTAAGTCCTGTTCATTGTGTCCCAAAAAAGGGAGGTATTACTGTTGTTCCTAATGATAAAAATGAACTTATCCCGCAAAGAATTGTTACTGGCTATAGAATGGCAATTGACTTTAGAAAATTGAATAAAGCTACTAGAAAATATCATTATCCTCTGCCTTTTATTCATCAAATGCTAGAAAGATTATTTAAGCACACACACTTTTGTTTTCTTGATGGATATTCCGGTTTCTCTCAAATACCTGTTTCACAACTTGATCAAGAGAAAATCACCTTTACTTGTCCCTTTGGAACCTATGCTTATAGACGCATGTTTTTTGGTTTATGCAATGCACCTGCCACTTTTCAAAGATGTATGACTGCTATATTCTCTGATTTTTTTGAAAAGATTATTTAGGTTTTCATGGATGATTTTTCCGTTTATGGAACTTGTTTTTATGATTGCTTAAGCAACCTTGATCTAGTTTTGCAGAGATGTGAACAAACTAATCTTGTCTTGAATTGGGAGAAGTGTCACTTTATGGTTAATGAAGGAATTGTCTTGGGGCATAAAATTTCTGAACGAGGTATCGAGGTGGATAAAGCTAAAGTTGATGCAATTGAGAAAATGCCATGTCCTAAAGATATTAAAGGTATTCGTAGTTTCCTTGGTCATGCTGGTTTCTATAGGGGGTTCATTAAAGACTTCTCTAAAATTTTCAGGCCTCTTACTAATCTTTTATAAAAGGATTTTCCATTTATTTTTTATGATGATTCCATAGAAGCCTTTGAAACACTCAAGAAAGCCTTAACTACTGCACCTATTGTTCAACCACCTGACTGGAACTTGTCTTTTAAAATTATGTGTGATGCAAGTGATTATACTGTTGGTGCTGTTTTACGACAAAGAGTTGATAAGAAACTAAATGTTATTCATTATGCTAGTAAAACTCTAGACAGTGCTCAAAGAAATTATGTTACTACTGAAAAAGAATTTTTAGCAGTTGTGTTAGCTTGTGATAAATTCAGATCTTACATTGTTGATTCCAAAGTAATTGTTCGCACTGATCATGCTGCTATAAAATATCTTATGGAAAAGAAAGATGCTAAACCTACACTCATTAGGTGGGTTCTCTTGTTACAAGAATTTGATGTACATATTACTGATAGGAAAGGAGCTGAGAACCCCGTAGCTGATAACTTGTCTAGGTTAGAAAATATTCTTGATGACCTACAACCTATTGATGATAGTTTTCCTGATGAACAACTAGCAGCAATAAATGTTTCTCATAACACTCCTCTCGTCTTTTCTCTCTCGGTCCTCGTTTCCATGCCACTCTTGCATAGACATTGTCCAATATGCAGGTGAATATGTGACCTTTAAATCATAAATAGTTGTTGAAATGTGATTGAAAGGAATTAATATTATTATGATTTTTATTTATACTCAATCTTTCCCTGAAAATATTTTCAGCCCAACAAGAAAAGTCGTAGAGAAAGATATTTTACGTGGGAGCACCCATGTGGTCAAAGTTCTATTTTTTAAAAATTATTGGGATCGAAGCATTCCTTACGTTTGTAGGCACAAAACAATTAGAAAGGATTTCTTTCCCCTTTTCCCATCGATATTCCTTATTACCTTCTCGCGTTTTCTTTCGATTGCCGTAAGGAAATGTTCTATTACAATTTTCAGGTTGTTCCTTGTATTTTCCCTGGCATGGAAAATGAGGATTTCTAGTAGCGGGAGAAAGGTAATTGATTCATTCCATAATGACATAATTAAACATCTCCTTAATATTTTATTAAACAGCTTCATACGCGCATAGTGCATCAGTTTTGATGGGTGATACATGCATCCTAGTCGTCCCAGCACATGATCGGATGGTCGTGGTAAACATCCTATGCAATGCTAACTAGCCTGCTGGATTTGCTAATGTGGCTGTGCGTCGAGCCAGCCATCGGGAGAGATGTAGGACAAGTTGACGAATCTAGCGATTTCTTTGCCGCTCAGCTGCTTGGCCCACGGTACTCGCTCCGTCGTGTTGGACCCCGCCCCTATGCACTCTGATTCCACCATCGTTAGCAATCCCCTGCAAGCAAACCAAACACCAAGAAAATCATATATATGTGCAACAGTTACGGTAAACTATTATGTGAGCACAGAAGCACACAATCCTGGCTCAAGAAAATATTTATTCTTTGTTTTTAAAAGGAATCATGCATACATATGACTATGTATTTCATGTAGACATTAAGTTTCGTGAATTCCTTTTTCTTTTTGCCACTTCAAAGAACTAATCTGAGTGTACGAAATTGTACTCCCTCCGTCTCATAATATATAAGTGTTTTAAGACACTACGCTAGTGTTAAAAAACGCTATTATATTATGGGACGAAGGGAGTACTATTCTATGTCCGCCAAAAAAAGGTACTCCCCCTGCTCCATAATAAGTGTTGTGGTTTAGTTCAAACTAAAACCACAACATTTATTATGGATTGGAGGAAGTACTATTCTAGGCACCCATTTTCGCCGGTTTAAAGCATAAAAATTGCCATTTCTCTCAAAAATATTAGGAAGTGCATAATATACTACCATATACACTATCAATTTTTTAGAATTAAAAAACGATTTGGATTTTTAGAAAGTAAAATGTGCAAGCACAAAATCCATTCTGGATGATTAACTTGTTTTAAACTCACTCTTTGCCCTTGGAGTTCCAGATGTCCCAACCTTGGCGGTCCACAACGATAGACATGTAAGTCTGGTAGAAGATGACCCTAGCATAGTCTCGCCATGGGCGTCCGAGGTATATCGGCATGAAGCCGCCCACCTTGCACTGCTTGAACACAAATGCGGTATCGTCTTTGTCACTGTCTCGCCCATGCGCCGTGATGGATCCCAGCGTCTTTGTTAACTTTCCTGTCCATAGATGACATCCCTACAACACACATGCACAATTCCGTCATCAACAACACACATGTTGAGACTTGATAGGCAGGCCTGATTTAATTTGCACCTGAAAGATGGACCGGGCGTTGCCGAAGATGAAGTCCACGGCGCCGCCGATGACACAATTCTCATAGTAGTGCTTCCCAGACATATCGCACAACGTATCCTGAACACTGAAGAAGCCACATCCATAGAATGACGACCGATCCCCGTCAACTAGGGCAGCCACCGCTTGCGCCTGGCTGACCCCGTCGTATGTGTTCTACAATGATTACTCACGTCAAGGCTGAATGAAATCTTGTTGCAGTCATATCGGTCGTGAGAAAAACCATTATATTGAGTGACATACTAACCTTGAACGTGATGTCGCGGGCCATGAAATCGTGGGCATGAGAGGCGAAAGTCGGGGTGTCGGCAGTGGTGGACGACCCACCGGCGTGGTCGGCCCACTCGATGGACGTCTGCAACCTCCCCTCGCCTTCCAGCAGGATGAAGCTTTTGTTAAATGGCACAACCACCTTCTCACTTCATCGTGTATCCATTACGAGAACACGAAAAAACATAGTCAAAATCTGCTTCTCATTATTATGCCAATCAACAACTACGCACATAATGTATGTATGAAAGATTTTTCTTTTAAGACAACATTTATAGATGTGAAGCAAATGAAAGATGCACATATCACGTGTAAGTGCCGGCGGCGACGTGGACTCGGATCCATTGGTTGTTGCCGAAAGGGACGGAGTCGATGGCTGCTTGGACAGTCTTGAAGTCGCCACGGCCCGTGTGGTCGACGAAGATGCTTTTAGCCACCGCCTGTGCAGCGTCACAGCGGTGAGATGTCTCGGGTGTAAAGGCTATGAAGAGTGCTACAACACTAATGGCTACGGCCAGCAGTCGCCGTAGTGTGAGCTTCTTCATGTCTCTTCGTCTTGTACCTATTAGTCTAAACAGAGGAGAAAGAAAGGACTAATGGTGATAAATAATGAAGCAGACGGTGAGAAGCTCGACAAAAAATCAAATCAACTGGGAAAGAAATAAGCCCGGTTTGGAAATGGGCAATCACTGATGGGCGCTCCGGGTTTGGTAAGTGACTGATTCCGAATCACATCTTTCCATGCGTGGTGAACAGTGATATCTTTCCATTTCACGTCTTGTATGTGCGCTCGAACCATGCAGGGGATGTAGGTAGTAATTAGGCCGCTTCTCGGCTTGTGCTATGGGATGGCATCAGAGATGCTACATCGACTTAAAGGGTTTTACAGAGCGGAAAAGCTCTTTCAGGACCGAGCATCTCAACGCTCGATACCAATCTCTCTCTCCCTCCCACGATCCTAATCTTTTTTTAGAACGAAGACGCTAGAGGCATCCGGCTTTAAATTAATAAAGCTCACAACATAGGCAGAGTAACGATCCGGACTACAAATGCCCCTCAGGCAACGCATGAGACATTAGGGTTCTTAGCCAAAAGGCAGCAAGCATTACATGACCAGACGGTCGCACATAAGCACACAGAGATTGGGATAGTGGAGTGGAGTGAATGAGAGTGCAGGGAAATAAAATATAACAGTGGAGTCAGGCTGTCTGGCAGATGTGGTGGATTATTCGGACAACCCCATTTCCCCCGCGTATGGGCAAGGTTTGAGACATTGCGGACCGTCCGAACATTTTGGTTAAGGTTTAGTGGAGCCTTTGGGCAGCCATTTTCATGACCAGACTGTCGACCCTAACATATGGGGGCAGAGTAGAGGACGCCCTTGGAGATGCCCCAACGAGATCCAAGTTTCATGGCTCTTTTTCAATATAAAATAAAAGAGTATTAAACTGGCTAAGCAGGGGCGCCTCTGGTGCGTTTGTAGTTCTAGCTGCCACCTCTTTGGTCAGCGACACGTGTCTGGTTTTTTCTTGTCAACTCTGGTTTTGTAACACGGTTTATTTTTTATTTTGTACTTTGTTTAGACCATTGAAAAAATAACATGTTATAGCACCGCTAATAGCACGCTCTAGCGCTCTGAGTTTATTCTTCGGTTAACTCTGGTTTTTTAACACAGTTCACTTTGGCAGCGGTGAGATGTCTCTGGTGTAAAGGCTATGAAGAGTGCTACAACACTAATGGCTACGGCCAGCAGTCGCCGTAGTGTGAGCTTCTTCATGTCTCTTCGTCCTGCACCTATTAGTCTAGTCTAGAGAGATGAAAAAGAAAGAGATGATCGTGATATATAATCAAGTAGATGATGAGAAGCTCGACAAAAAGTCGAACCAGCTGGGAAAGAAATAAGCCCCGTTTGGAAATGAGCAATCACTGATGGGTCCTCCGGGTATGGTAAGTGACTGATTCCGAATCACATCTTTCCATGCGTGGTGAGCGGTGATATCTTTCCATTTCACATCTTGTATGTGCGCTCGAACCATGCTGTAATGTTGGGCGGCTTCTTGGATTGTGCTATGGGACGGCTTGGTGCATGAGTTGTGTGTATAAATGTTTTTTGAACATAGTACAGATGCAACCGCTTATACATACACGCATACACTCACCCCTATGAACACACACATGCACATTCTACCCCTATGAGCACCTTTGAAAAATTGAGCCGGCATATCATCTTGAAATTTATGAAGTCACCGTAGGCGCCTTGTCGTCGACGGAAACGTCTCCTCTCACTGAAAGCGCATCGCCGGAAATTCTGAAACAAATACAGGAATAATGCGAGCACCAGGACTTGAACCCTCACTAGTGGAAAACCAACATTTCATCCGGAGCACTAGTCCCGGCCGAGTTTGGGCCCGGGACTAATGTGATCATTACTCCCGGTTGCAACGGCTAGGAGCGGACGGGGGCACGACGAGGATTCGTCCAGGTTCAAATGGGACCTCTAGTCCCGGTTGGTGATATCAACCGGGACTAAAGGGGTTGCGGCAGGCTGGGCCCCCTGCAAGCCCCTTTAGTCCCGATTGGTATCAAGATATCCCTATATAAAGCTACTTCGTTCAGCCTGAGTCCAAGCTTTCTCTCCTCTCTGTTTCCTTCCCCAAGCAGAGTTCATCCTCCAATTTTGCCAAGATTTGTCAAGATTGGAGGCACCCCATCTATCCAAGGGTTCTAAAAGGTTAGCAACTTCATTCTTTCATCTCTCATTGCTAGTTTAGCTCGTTTCATACTCTATAAGTATAGTGATTTGTGAGTTTTAGTTTGGAAGTAATTATGTGGGAGTTTATTTGATTTATATGCAATTTGAGCTCAAATTACCTTCTTAGTTTGCATATGTGTAGGTGTGGTGTACTTAGTGCCTTACCGTCTCCGTCCTCACCGCCGTCGATCGCTCGTGCCGTCCCATCGCCGGCATCACCTTGGTGAGCCTCTTGTTCTTATCCTTTTTGTAAAAAAAAAATCTTATTTGTATGATTTAGATAGTTACTTGTATAATTTTCTTACTTGTATGATTGTTTGTTATATATAGTGCCATGGTTTTGATATCTGTCCCCGTCGGCCGGTTTATGATTCGTATGTGGTATATTATCTTTTATAACTATTTGTTTCATTTCGTGTTTATGACAATTATGCAAATCAAGTTGGCATAGATATTTTTATGTAGGAGGTATGTGAACCAGAAATTGCAACCAACCCTCTTATCGAGAAGTTAAATTTAGTTGAAAAAGAAAACGATTATTTGAAAGAAAAATTGAAAAGAATAAAGATGAGAAGATGAAATTGGAGTTGTATGTTGTCGATGTTTTTCGATGATCACAAGATCAAGATGGATGCAATGCGCTTGATGATTAGAAAGATTAGAAAATATGCAATTAATAAAGAGGCTTGGTATCATTATGCTATTGGATCAATTATTACCTTAGTTGTGATTTTGATCGCATTTGTTGTTGCATTTAAATGATTTAGCTAGATCATTGTATGTTGTTTTATGAGAAGTATGTCTGAACTTTATGTATGAACTTGTATTAATTTGGTCACTTCGATGTTGTGTAACGAAGATGAGTCGGCAATGGATGTATGATGACCACACTCTCCCGAGTTTATTAATGGCGTGCATAATTTTCTGCATGTGGCTGAGGCAAAGAAGCGGAATGGTTTTATGTGTTGTCCATGTGGTGTCTGTAAGAATGATAAGGATTACTCTACCTCAAAAATCCTTCACAGCCAGCTGCTTCAGTCCGGTTTCATGTACGGCTATAACTGTTGGACCAAGCACGAAGAAAGAGGGGTTATAATGGAAGACAATGAAGAAGAAGAGAATGATGACAACTATTCTAGATTTCCTGAATACGATGGTACTACAATGGGGGAAACTAAAGAAGAGGCATCAGATGAGCCCGCTGATGATCTTGGTCGGGCCATTGCTGATGCAAAGAGAAACTGCTAAAGTGAAAAGGAGAGGTTGAAGTTGGAGCGCATGTTAGAGGATCACAAAAAAATATTGTACCCAAATTGCGAAGATGACAAGAAAAAGGTGGGTACCACACTGGAATTGCTGCAATGGAAGGCAGAGAATGGTGTATCTGACAAGGAATTTGAAAAGTTGCTGAAAATGATAAAGAAGATGCTTCCAAAGGATAACGAATCGCCCGACAGTACATACGAAGCAAAGAAGGTTGTCTGCCCTCTAGGATTAGAGGTGCAGAAGATACATGCATGCCCTAATGACTGCATCCTCTACCGCGGTGAGGAGTACGAGAATTTGATTGCATGCCCGGTATGCGGTGCATTGTGCTATAAGATCAGTCGCGATGACCCTGGTGATGTTGAGGGCGAGCGCCCCAGGAAGAGGGTTCCTGCCAAGGTGATATGGTATGCTCCTATAATTCCACGGTTGAAACATTTGTTCCAAAACAAAGAGCATGCCAACTTGTTGCGATGGCACAAAGAAGACCGTAAGAAAGACGCGATGTTGAGAGTACCCACTGATGGGTCGCAGTGGAGAAAAATCGAGAGAAAGTGGCCGGAGTTTGCAGATGACGCAAGGAACTTATGGTCTGGTATAAGTACAGATGGCATGAATCCTTTTGGGGAGCAGATCAGCAGTCATAGCACCTAGCCTGTGACTCTATGTATCTATAACCTTCCTCCTTGGTTGTGCATGAAGCGGAAGTTCATTATGATGCCAGTGCTCATCCAAGTCCATAAGCAACTCGGCAACGACATTGATGTGTACCTCAGGCCATTAGTTGAAGAAATTTTACAGTTGTGGGATATAAAAGGAGTACGTGCGTGGGATGAGAACAAACAGGAGGAATTTGACCTACCAGCATTGCTGTTTGTAACCATCAATGATTGGCCTGCTCTTAGTAACCTTTCAGGACAAACAAACACGGGATACAATGCATCCACACACTGTTTAGATGATACTAAAAGAATATATTTGGATAAATGTAAGAAGAATGTGTACCTTCTTAAGAAAGAGAGGCAAGCATTTCAAAGGTGAGGCCATCACCGGAAGAAGCCTGGCCACCGTACTGGTGATGATATATTTTATACGGTCAAGGATTTAAAAGTAATCTTTGGAAAGGGTCCTGGCGGACAGTCTGATCCGAATGACGCTAACGGACACGCACCCATGTGGAAGAAGAAATCTATATTTTGCGAGTTACCCTATTGGAAAGTCCTAGAGGTCCGCTCTACAATTGACGTGATGCACGTGACGAAGAATCTTTGTATGGGAATGATGACCCACAAGTTTATGGGATCAATTGTAGCCTTTTCGATAAGTAAGAGTGTCGAACCCAATGAGGAGCAGAAGGAAATGACAAGTGGTTTTTAGCAAGGTAATGTCTACAAGTGCTGAAATTGTAAGTAATAGAGTAGTTTGATAGCAAGATAATTTGTAACGAGCAAGTAACGGTAGTAGTAACAAAAGTGCAGCAAGGTAGCCCAATCCTTTTGAGGCAAAGGACAGGCCAAAACGGTCTCTTATGATTAGCAAAGTGTTCTTGAGGGTACACGGGAATTTCATCTAGTCACTTTCATCATGTTGGTTCAATTCGTGTTCACTACTTTGATAATTTGGTATGTGGGTGGACCGGTGCTTAGGTGATGTTCTTACTTGAACAAACCTCCTACTTATGATTAACCCCCTCGCAAGCATCCGCAACTACGAGAAAAGTATTAAGAATAAATTCTAACCATAGCATTAAACTTTTGGATCCAATCGGTCCCTTACGGAATAGCGCATAAACTAGGGTTTAAGCTTCTGTCACTCTCGCAACCCATCATCTAATAACTACTCCACAATGCGTTCCCTTAGGCCCAAATATGGTGAAGTGTCATGTAGTCGACGTTCACATGACACCACTAAGGGAATCACAACATACATATCATCAAAATATCGAAGACATCAAATTCACATGATTACTTGCAACATGATTTCTCCCGTGACCTCAAGAACAAAAGTAACTACTCACAAATGATAATCATGCTCAAGATCAGAGGGGTATTAAATAGCATAATGGATCTGAACATATAATCTTCCACCAAATAAACCATATAGTAATCAACTACAAGATGTAATAAACACTACTAGTCACCCACAAGCACCAATCTATAGTTCCGGTACAAAGATTGAACACAAGAGGTGAACTAGGATTTGAGAGGAGATGGTGCTATTGAAGATGTTGATGGAGATTGCCCTCCCCAAGATGGGAGAGTTGTTGGTAATGATGATGACGATGATTTCCCCCTCCGGGAGGGAAATTCCCCCGACGGAATCGCTCGCCGGAGGGCAAAAGTGCTCCTGCCCAAGTTCCGCCTCGAGACTGCGGCGCTTCGTCCCGAAAGTCCTCCCCTTATTTTTTGTAGGTGAAAATGACTTATATACCAGAAGATGGGCACCGGAGGTGGGCTGGGCTAAGCACAACCCACCAGGGCGTGCCTGCGGGGCCTGGCGTGCCCTGGTGTCTTGTGCTCATGAGGTGGCCCCCCTCCGGTAGTTATTTGTTCCAGTATTTCTTATTTATTCCATAAAAAATCCTCGTGAAGTTTCAGCTCATTTGGAGTTGTGCAAAATAGGTAGCCTGACGTAGCTTTTTCAGGTCCAGATTTCCAGCTGCCGGAATTCTCCCTCTTTGTGTGTACCTTGCATATTATGAGAGAAAAGGCATTAGAATTACTCCAAAAAGCATTATTATGCATAAAAACATTATAAATAACAGTAGGTAAACATGATGCAAAATGGACGTATCAACTCCCCCAAGCTTAGACCTCACTTGTCCTCAAGCGAAAACCGAAATCGAAAAACATGTCCACATGCTTAGAGAGAGAGGTGTCGATAAAAACAAAATACGGACATAGAAGCATCATGTAAATTATTATAACAGCAATAAACTTTAACATAAAACTTTTATCATAGAACTTTTATCATAGACTTCTCATGAATAAGTAACAATTCATCACAACAATGAAGTATAAAGCATAAACTCTATTGGAAACAAACAAACTATGTTCTCAGTCAACTTTGCAACTACAATTCATCATCTTTTCAGGAAGGGTCACATATCGGAGCCTTTAGGCAAGTCCACATACTCAACCATCATATAGTCTTCTATGATTGCTAACACTCACCGCGTACACATGAGCAAAACGTTTCAACCGGACACAAAGAAAGATAGGGGCTTATAGTTTCACCTCCCAACGTATTCACCTCGAGGGTGATGTCAACAATAATAACTCATGCTACCCATATTCAACTGGATATATGTGCCTAGATCTTTCCTCACCACATGATGCTTGCCAAAGGAGAAAATAAAAAGGAATAGAGAGAAGAACTTTGACTCTTGCATGAAAGTAAATACATAAAAGTAAAAGATAGGCCCTTCGCAGAGGGAAGCAGAGGTTGCCATGCGCTTTTTGTTTGTATGCTCAACCCCTTAGTGCAAGAGAACGTCACATTATATTGCCCCTTATGATGGCAACCTTTATTATGCAGTCTGTTGCTTTTATTCTTCGCCATCACAAGTTCGTACAACGCTCAATTTTCTCTTACACTAAATGATCTAACACTTTTAGAAGCAATTTTTATTGCCTTATTGCACCGATGACAACTTACTTGAAGGATCTTGCTCAATCCATATGTAGGTATGGTGGACTCTCAAAATAAGATTTGGGTTTAAAGGTTTTTGGATGCACAAGTAGTATCTCTACTTAGTGCGGAATTTTTGGCTAGCAAAGATAGGGGGCAAACACCACATGTTGAAGGATCTATGACAATATAACTTCTATGTGAATATGAACAAACATAAATCATTACGTTGTCTTCCTTGTCCAACGTCAACAATTTTGGCATATAATATTTTGATGGGTGCTCACAATCACAAAAGATTTCCAGGATAGTGTATTTGCATGTGAATCTTCTCTTCCCTTATTAATTCTTTCATGAATTGCATCATTGATTAATGCTATGTTTGTCAATCTACAATAAAATTTTCTACTTATACTTTTCCTTATGTGATGTCATTGCTTACCATAAGATTAGCATATGATCTTTTTCATTTATTTCCTTTCTTTTTATTGAAACATGAAAGTAAAGAAAGAAATACTCAAACTAAACTTTATTATATATCTCGCATACGATTACAAGGATAGATCACTAAGCAAACTCTCAAAAAGAAAGGATCGAACTAAACTTTTATTCATCTAAAGCAAAAGATAACCATGGATCAAACTAAGAAAAGTAAAGGCAAAAGATAGTGGAGGTGATACGATACCGGGGCACCTCCCCCAAGCTTGGCGAAAGCCAAGGGGAGTGCCCATACCCGATACTCAATTCTCTTTTGGTGATGAAGAAGGAGGTGGTGGTGGTGATGAAGTGGTAGCGATCCTGTCCTCGGGTTTCCATGGCAGATGCTCACCATCATGAGAGGAGGAGTGAGTCTCTCGGGTCCTGCAACTGGCAGCCAAACTCATACCTTTAAACCTTGCCTCATATTCAAAGACCTGGTTTTGAAGGTCGTAGATCTGGCTCTGGAGGAAGTTGATTTGCTCGTTGAGGGAGAAGACGATGTCCTTCATGGACTTGCCATCCACCTTGAGATCACGGGTGTAGTCCGCGATCATGAGGTGATTGGCATTGAGTCCACGTTCCACCATCCCCTTGCACCGGAAGACTTCCTGCTCCATAGCATCGAGCCTAGCCTCCACGGATCCAGTCCCCTTGGGGCCTTGCACATCGCGGATGTGGAGCACCCCCCTCACGCATCTGGATAGCTTGAGGGTGCTGCATCACCTCCCGCAGATATGGGTTGATGACGTTCTCGAAGAACTTGTCCTTGGAGGAGCTTGAAGCGGCCATGGTGGATTAGATCTGTCAGAAAACATCAAGGAAAAGAAAACAGGAGATTTCTCCGCGATACGGAGGTCAATAGGTTCAGGGGGTATATAAAGATTTTTTTTTATCTTGGGAAACAAGCAAACGAAAGAAAAACGGAGTCCGGAAGGTACCCGAGGTGGGCACTGTGACGCCCCCGGCTCAATCGTGCACTAATCATACACGCAAATGCACACGATCAAGCCTAAGGACTCACGGGAAGATATCACAACACAACTCTAAAACATAAATAAAGTCATACAAGCTTTATATTACAAGCCAGGGGCCTCGAGGGCTCGAATACATAAGCTTGCGTACAAGCGTCAGCGGAAGCATCAGATATCTGAGTACAGATATGAAACAGAAACAGAAAGGCCTTTAGAAAGGCGGGGCAAAATAAAACACTACGATCGAAAGGCGAAGGCCTCCTGCCTGGGACCCTCCGAACCTACTCCTGGTCGTCAGTCAACTCGTAGCAGTATCCATCCTCTGTGTAGTAGTAGTAGTCGATCGACGGGGCATCTGTCTCAGGGGGCTCCGTCATCTGGTCGTAACAAACTGATAAGGGGAGAAAGGAAAACAAAGCAACCGTGAGTACTCAGAAGTACTCAGCAAGCAAGGATCTACACTACATATGCAACATTTTCAAGGGGAGGCTGTATATGTGGACTGGGCTGCAGAAATGCCAGAATAGAGAGGAGGCCTAGTCCTATCGAAGACTAGCATCTTCATCGGTCTTGCAGCAATAGAAGAGAGCATAACAGATCAATATAAAGTAGCAGTATCCTTAAGTCTCAACCTCACCTAGAGATCCTTTCTCGACGCCCTGCGAGAAAGCAATCCCAGAGCCATACAGTCATCAACCTCGTCCTGAGATCCCTTCTCGACTCCCTGCGAGAAGCAATCCCAGAGCCTCATATCCAGGTCTCATCTCAACTTCTAGCTGTATCGATCGGGATACAACTCCGAGTGTCCTTTACCGTAGGACCGGCTATCGATAGAAGTTTTCTTCCCTGCAGGGGTGCACCAACTTACCCAACACGCTCGATTAACTCCGGCCGGACACACTTTCCTGGGTCATGCCCGGCCTCGGTCAAACGACACACCGTAGCCCTACCTACAGCTCAGCAGAGAGGTCCCCGCCGGTCTACATCCTAAGCGCTCAGGGGTCTTGGGCCATCGCCCTGTGCACTCCGGGTCGTTGCGAGCAGGGTGAAGCCAGGCACCCGGAGGGCGCGGGTCCGTCTCGGCCGCAAGGCTGAACTAGACGTCTGACAGAGCTTTCGGCTGATGCTACGATGCAGAACGCCCATACTATGCCCACGTGATGGTTAGTGCTATCAGGCCAGAGGCCTGCTCGGATCAAATATCCAAATCGTTAGTGGACTAGGGCTTGTGGTAACGAGCAGAGACTCACGAAAGATGTGACCCCGTCGCCCCGTCTCGAGGACTTGCTGCAAGGGTTAAGAATGCCCGGCCGCGCCTCGTATTCTCACTCGGGCACCACACAGGCACCCGTCTTCACAACACTCGCCTCTCAGGCGCACACGGGTACCCCTCAGGGCCGACCCGCCTATCCAAGTAACAGTGTAAAGTCCAATTATCCGTGTGTCCATAACATCAGGGGAATCCGAGGTATCACCCTCATTGGATTCCTACTTGATGTATCCGTCAAGGTGAACTCGGAGGAATCACCCTCACTGGGTTCACACTTGAGGTGTTGTACGACAGCGTCGTTATCGGAAGCGGTGAAGGAGGAATCACCCTCGATGACCATGACCGAACAGCTACTCTACAGAGTTAACATCAGGAGTGCTACAAGAGGTTTCACCCTCAGCACTCGATAGTAACGTTGCAGTGTCGTTACAACTAGGGGGGGTGATGTGCGGTGTCGGGGCCTGGTCTTCAATCCCGTTGATCGGGTCTTCTGATAATCCAACGGGGCAGTCGGGATAAGTGGGGTCACTGATAGGTCTCTACCCAGCCTATACTAAGCAGTTTAGGTTATGCAGGTAATTATCAACAGCAGGTTACAATAAACAGGCTATGCATCAGAATAGGTAAAGCAGCAGCAGCAGCAATTCTAATGCAAGCATGAGAAAATAGAATGGGCGATATCGGTATGCTCAAAGGGGGGGGCTTGCCTGGTTGCTCGGCAAGAAGGAGGGGTCGTCGGTGACGTAGTCGATCACAGCGGCATCAGCAGCGGTCTCGGGGTCTACCGGAGAGAAGAGGGGGAAGAAACAGTAAATACTAAGCAAACAGGAGCATGACAAATACAATACATGGTGCTAGGGGTAGTCTAACGCAGTACTACACGTATCAGACGGAGCGGGAGAATATCTGACGATATTTCCCGGGTCTTTGGAATTATCGGACAGACGATCCGGAGGGGGACGGTTCCATGTTCGGATAGTTAGAGAAATGTGGCGGATGAACGGACCGCGTATTCGGATTCGTCTCGTCGTTCTGAGCAATTTTCATGTACAAAGTTTTTCCATCGGAGTTACGGATTATTTAATATGATTTTCTAAAGTTTTTATTAATTTCTGGAATTTATTTAATTAATTAAAATAATATTATCCGAAACAGTGTTGATGACATCAGCATGACATCATGCTGACGTCAGCACAATCTGACAGGTGGGGCCCACCTGTCATACTCTGTTAGGTTTAATTAGGGTTTAGTTAACTTAATTACTGTTTAATTTAAACTAACTAGTTAATTAGAGTAATTAATCAGAGTTAATTAACTTAATGAATTTACTAGTTAATTAATTAATTAACTAATTACTAATTTTATTAATTCATTTACATTTATATTATTATTATTTTTTTTTACATTTTTTTTGTTCTCAGGGGCGTGGGCCCCTCGTGTCAGTGGCCCAGGGGGGCCAGGCCCATACGCCAGTGGCCCAGAGGCCACTGCGGGCACACGGGCGCGCGGGCGTCAGGCGCCGAGCGGGCGCTAGCCCAGCAGGGGCGGTGAGGCCACGGCCAAGGCGCGGCCGGCCGGCCGAAGCTGGCCCGGTCGGGGCCAGGCGACGGCGACGAACGGGGAGGCAGGGCAGGGGCGGTGGCGACGCTGGCGAGCGAGGGGGCGCACGGAGCCACGGCGAGGCAACGGCGGGCGGCGCGGTGGAGCTGCAGCAGAGGGTGAAGCGGGGCGCGTGGACGGCGGGCGCGCGGCGATGCGGGGCAGAGGCGGGGCGCTGTGGTGGCGAGCGGGGACGAGGGCCCGGGCACGGCGCGGACGCGGCCGAAGGGTCGAGACGAGGCCGGGGCGCGCCCCAGGCGCGCGCGCGCCGCGGCGGCTGCGGTGACTACGGGGCAGGGGGGCGAGCGGGGTGACCGGTGACCGGGGGGGGAAAGCTCACAGGGGGGGCAGAGGCAGCCGGCGGGGACGGGGTGGGGAGGCCCGGCGAGGAGGGAGGTCGGGGAGGACGTCCGGCGGGGAAGCGGCGCCGGCGAGGTGACGCCGCGGACGAGGACAGAGGCGCGGCGGGGCGGGCGACGGGCGTCGTCGGGGGCGCCCGCCCCCGATCCAGAACGGGGCAGGGAGAGGCAGATCGAGGGGGGGTGGGGATTAGGGTTTCGGGGGTGGCCGGGGTAGCCATATAGGTCAGGGGCGCGCGGGATGGGCCGGCCTGGTGGCCTACTGGGTCGTGGCCCAGTTGGGCCGGGGGGGAATTTTTCTCTTTTTATTTTTTTTTCTATTTTGTTATTTGTTTTTATTTCAAAACACTTTTGTAAAATATGGAACTTACCCATATAATATCAGTGCATTATCAGTCACTGCTAGAAATTGGTTTGGTGTCCATATCTTTTTATTTGGATTTTATTTAATTGAAGAAGGATTAAATAGTGTTGTTTTGCTGCTGTTCCTTGTTGTTTGAGTCCCCTTACAATTCCAATAAATGTTGCAATCAATTTTATAAAAGCTTTGGGAATATTTGCAACATGCTGCACATTTTTGTTTTTCAAATTTGAACAACTTTTATTTTCCACTTTTAGTTTGAATTTGGATTTTGAATTAGGAGTTGAAATGCAATATAATGCTAATGATGATCATGCACTGTTAAACATGATGACATGGCATAATCAAAAGGGTGATTACTGTAGTTATCCACTGGGGGTGTTACAAATCTCCTCCACTAACAAGAATTCTCGTCCCGAGAATTAAGAGGTAGAAGGAAAAAGTTCGGGGTATTCCGCACGAAGATTATCCTCGCGTTCCCAAGTGGCTTCATCTTCAATATGATTTGACCACTGCACTTTGAGGAACTTGGTAACCTTCTGACGGGTCCGGCGTTCAGCTTCATCGAGAATGCGGATCGGATGCTCCTTATATGAAAGAACATCATGCAATTCGAGCATCTCGTGATCCACAGCTCGGTGCGGAGATTCCTTGAAGCATTGACGAAGTTGCGACACATGGAAGACGTCGTGGATATGAGAGAATTGCGGCGGCAACTCCAATTTATATGCCAGCTGACCACGTCTAGCAACAATGCGGAAAGGACCAATGTAGCGTGGAGCTAACTTGCCCTTGATTCCAAAACGGTGAGTGCCCTTCATAGGAGTGACACGCAGATAAACTTGATCACCAGGTTGATAAGTCAAACCCCATCGTTTGCGATCATAGTTGCTCTTCTGGCGGTCCTGAGCCGTCTTGAGATTTTCTCGGACAATACGAACTTGCTCTTCGGCGTGTTGGATAATATCAGGACCCACGAGCGGTCGTTCCCCAGTTTCTGACCAATTCAGAGGGGTTCGACACTTACGTCCATATAATACTTCAAAGGGGGCCATTTTTAAGCTGGCTTGATTGCTGTTGTTATAAGAGAATTCGGCATATGGAAGAGATTCTTCCCACTTCTTACCGAAAGAAATAACACAAGCCCGAAGCATGTCTTCAAGCACTTGATTGACTCGTTCAACTTGGCCTTGGGATTGGGGGTGATAAGCTGAACTCCAGGTAATATGAGTTCCCATAGCTGTTTGGAAACTTTCCCAGAATTTGGAAGTGAAAAGACCGCCATGGTCCGAACTGATCTCTTTCGGAATACCGTGGAGTGAAACAATTCTGGAGATGTATAATTCTACTAACTGACTAGCAGTGATCGTCTCCTTGACGGGCAGAAAGTGTGCAACTTTAGAGAGTTGGTCGACGACGACAAGAATAGCATCGTGACCCTTCTGTGACCTGGGAAGTCCTGTAACAAAATCCATCTGAACCTTATCCCATTTCCATAGATGAATAGGAAGTGGTTGCAGAATTCCAGCTGGTTTCTGATGTTCTGCTTTAACGCGACGACAAACATCACATTCAGCAACACATCGAGCAATGTCCTGCTTCATTTTAGACCACCAGTACCTTTGACGGAGATCACGATACATCTTGGTGCTACCTGGATGAATAGACAGCGGGGTATCATGTGCCTCCTTCATGACCTTGTCGGTCATAAGTTCGAAGCGAGGTACGACAATGCGGTTTCTGAAATACAAGGTTCCATCTTCAGACAGCGAGAAATCCCTGTACTTTACAAGGTGAAGGTCTTTCTTCATCAGATCGACTTCAGCATCTTTAGCTTGCGCATCCTTAACAGCTTTCTCAAGATCTGGTTGTATCACAAGGTTATTTAGAGAGCCCTGTGGAACAATACGCAGATTCAGCTTGCACAGTTCTTCAAAAAGACAAGGTTGAGCTCGCCTAACCATGAGGTTGTCGCAATAGGACTTGCGGCTTAAGGCATCAGCCATCACGTTAGCCTTGCCAGGGGTATAGGATATACCCAAATCATAGTCCGCAATGGCCTCCATCCATCTTTGCTGACGGAGGTTTAGAGATGGCTAAGTGAACAAGTACTTCAGACTTTTATGATCCGTGTAGATCTCGCAACGATTACCGAGAAGGTAATGTCGCCACAACTGCAATGCATAGAACACAGCAGCTAGTTCTAGATCATGTACCAGATAATTCTCTTCATGTGGGCGCAACTGACGAGAGCCATAAGCAATCACTTTACGCTCTTGCATTAGGACACACCCTAATCCTTCACGGGATGCGTCACAATAAATCACAAAGTCTTTGCGGGTATCTGGAGGAGATAGTACTGGGGCAGATGTCAGCTTGTCTTTGAGTGTCTGGAAACTTGTCTAACATTTTTCTGTCCATTCCAATTTAACGCCCTTGTGAAGCTGATCAGTCAAAGGCTTAGCAATCTTGGAGAAATTCTCGACAAAACGACGGCAATAACTTGCAAGCCTGAGAAAACTTCTCACTTGTTTGACGTTCTTCGGAGGAGTCCATTCCAGAATAGCCTGAACTCGTTCTGGGTTAACGGCAATGCCATCTTTGGAAATCACATGACCAAGATACGTTACTTCAGAAAGCCAAAATTCACATTTGGATTATTTTGCATACAACTGGTGTTCTTGGAGCCTTTCCAGTACAAGACGGAGGTGTTCGGCATGTTCTTCCTTATTCTTCGAATAAACCAGAATATCATCCAGATATACCACGACAAATTTGTCGAGGTAATCCATGAAGATGTAATTCATCAGACGGGAGAATGTGGCTAGAGCATTGGTTAAGCCAAATGACATGACAGTGTACTCGTAAGAACCATAGCGAGTAACAAATGTTGTCTTGGGAATATCCTCTTCACGAACACGGATCTGATGATAACCCAACCTCAAGTCAAGTTTAGAAAACACCGATGATCCAGCAAGCTGATCATACAAATCATTGACCCGAGGAAGCGGATATTTATTCTGGATTGTTGCTTGGTTAATGGGCCGATAATCCTGAACCAATCGGTTAGTTCCATCCTTCTTCTTAACGAAAGTGAAGGTGCTCCCCAAGCAGAGGAACTGGGGCGGATGAAACCTTTCTTAAGTGACATGTCGATTTCTTCCTTAAGTTCGAGAAGATGATGCGGAGGCATCTTATAAGGGCGCTTCGCAATAGGGGTAGTGCCAGGTTTCAAGTCGATGACGAACTCAACAGCTCTAGCAGGGGGTATCCCTGGAAGTTCTTCTGGAAATACATCTTGAAAATCACGAACAACTGGAACGTTCTCGATGCCTTCAAGAGGTGAAGCATTCAATGCATTCAGAACATATATCTGGCTCTCAGCATCGTGAGCTATTCGGGCTGAGTATCTGACTGTCTGGCCCGAAGAATGGGTAAGTTGGACTTGCTTAGCGGCACAGTCAATCAAAGCATTATGGGTGGTCAACCAGTCCATACCGAGAATGATGTCTATGTCGGAAGGTCCAAGAGCAATAAGGGAAGCAGAGAACATCAACCCTTCAATTCTGATCTGATTGTTGTGACTTACCATCTTGGTTTGCCACCTGGAACGGGGAGTGATAATCTCTAATGGTGTGGGCAATAACTCTAGAGGTAGCTCATGTCGCTGAGCAAATTGTTGAGACACAAAGGAATGTGATGCCCCGGAATCAAAGAGAACAGAAGCTGCAACTGAATTAACTCACAGAGTTCCCATCATGATTTTTGGAGACTCACGAGCTTCTCCCATTTTGACGTGAGTAACCTGGCCTCGGTCCATAGCAGACATCCTGGCCTTACGATTTCTGCAACGATGGGTTCGATGGCCCTTCGTATGACCATCAGGAGGACGTGGTACATCCTGAGTAGAAGCCATAACATTAGGCGGTCCGTGATGAACCGTTAGCTGTCTCGGCGGTGAAGGCAGTCGAGGTGCAACATAAGACGGCCTTGGTGTTGGAGCAGGTCGGTGGTAAACATTGTGGGGAATCCAGACTCGATGTTTCTGAACAGGTCGACCCGAAGACGAACCAACATCACGAGTGCGCTTGAGCGACTCCTGGTATTCATCAGAGCTGTTTCAACTTGGAAAGATTTGCTGACAAGCGTTGCGAATTCTGTGCAATCATGGACAGCAAGTGCAAGTTTTATATCAGTACGTAGTCCTCCACGGAATTTCTCCTGCTTGCGAGTGTCGGTGTCGATGTCATCCGCAGCATAGCAAGATAATTCAAGGAATTTCCTCTGATATTCATCCACAGTCATTTTACCCTGAGAGAGTTTATGGAACTCCTGCTTCTTCTGGTCCATCAAACCTTGAGGAATGTAACGTGCATGAAAAGCTGACTGAAATTCCTCCCAAGTGGTTACAGTCTCTGCAGGCAACATAGCCTTGTGGCTTTCCCACCATTGAGTAGCGGGACCCTTCAAGTGGAATGTCTCAAAGGTGATGTAACTGTCAGGGGCAACATTAGCTGACTCCATCTCAAACAGGATGTCACGAAGCCAATCATCAGCATCCATAGGATTGGTGGAGTTGCGGAAAACGGACGGATTGAGGCGCACAAATTCTGGCAGCGAGATCAGTCTAGGCTTCTGGTGAGCCTCGTTGCGTTCCAAACGTCTTACCAGACTCTCGTTGAGCTGACAGTTCAATTCAAACTGCTGCATCATTGCGGCAATATAGGATGGAGGTGGAGGATCGTCAGCCATCCTGCCAAATCAACAGGGGAAGTTTAGCAAGAAGAACTGCAGGTGTATGAAATGATTCATGAAGTAACACGCACGACAGAAGGAGGTGCAGTAGACACTTCATCATATTTGCACCCGACATTCGAATCCACACTTAGCCTCGATTACAATCCGGCAATACGACAGCTGAAAAGGGAAGGCTAGACAACTAGGCGGCGCGCAGGCACGCGGTAGGGAAGTACACAACGAGACATAGCAAAGGCTACATCAACGTCGGAGAAAACTATTGGAGCGAGGAATCTGCAAGTGACAAAACAGGGTGCCCTCGATAAGAGGATCCTGCAAGCAGAACCTGGCCCACAATCTTGAAGGAAGGGGGAAATTTCAGAACACCGGGTGGATGTGATCACGAGAACCTAATGTTGGAGTTAGTAAAATTTTAACCCGACTAGAAGAGAGATTAGAGTCCCAGAGAAAAGATCGATGAATAAAAGATACTAATACCACCCAATTGGCGACGTGGGCCCGTAAGCCACACAGCCAAGTTAGTAAAACAGTTTTCGGTTACTAGACTCAACTTCGGCCAAGGAGTTGGAAAGGGGGTTCCTACAGGCAGTCAGCTCTGATACCAACTTGTGACGCCCCCGGCTCAATCATGCACTAATCATAAACACAAATGCACACGATCAAGCCTAAGGACTCACGGGAAGATATCACAACACAACTCTAAAACATAAATAAAGTCATACAAGCTTTATATTACAAGCCAGGGGCCTCGAGGGCTCGAATACATAAGCTTGCGTACAAGCGTCAGCGGAAGCATCAAATATCTGAGTACAGATATGAAACAGAAACAGAAAGGCCTTTAGAAAGGCGGGGCAAAATAAAACACTACGATCGAAAGGCGAAGGCCTCCTGCCTGGGACCCTCCGAACCTACTCCTGGTCGTCAGTCAACTCGTAGCAGTATCCATCCTCTGGGTAGTAGTAGTAGTCGATCGACGGGCAATCTGTCTCAGGGGGCTCCGTCATCTGGTCGCAACAAACTGATAAGGGGAGAAAGGAAAACAAAGCAACCGTGAGTACTCAGAAGTACTCAGCAAGCAAGGATCTACACTACATATGCAACATTTTCAAGGGGAGGCTGTATATGTGGACTGGGCTGCAGAAATGCCAGAATAGAGAGGAGGCCTAGTCCTATCGAAGACTAGCATCTTCATCGGTCTTGCAGCAATAGAAGAGAGCAGAACAGATCAATATAAAGTAGCAGTATCCTTAAGTCTCAACCTCACCTAGAGATCCTTTCTCGACGCCCTGCGAGAAAGCAATCCCAGAGCCATACAGTCATCAACCTCGTCCTGAGATCCCTTCTCGACTCCCTGCGAGAAGCAATCCCAGAGCCTCATATCCAGGTCTCATCTCAACTTCTAGCTGTATCGATCGGGATACAACTCCAAGTGTCCTTTACCGTAGGACCGGCTATCGATAGAAGTTTTCTTCCCTGCAGGGGTGCACCAACTTACCCAACACGCTCGATTAACTCCGGCCGGACACACTTTCCTGGGTCATGCCCGGCCTCGGTCAAACGACACACTGCAGCCCTACCTACAGCTCAGCAGAGAGGTCCCCGCCGGTCTACATCCTAAGCGCTCAGGGGTCTTGGGGCATCGCCCTGTGCACTCCGGGTCGTTGCGAGCAGGGTGAAGCCAGGCACCCGGAGGGCGCCGGTCCGTCCCGGCCGCAAGGCTAAACTAGACGTCTGACAGAGCTTTCGGCTGATGCTACGATGCAGAATGCCCATACTATGCCCACGTGATGGTTAGTGCTATCAGGCCAGGGGCTTGCTCGGATCAAATATCCAAATCGTTAGTGGACTAGGGCTTGCGGTAACGAGCAGAGACTCACGAAAGATGTGACCCCGTCGCCCCGTCTCGAGGACTTGCTGCAAGGGTTAAGAATGCCCGGCCGCGCCTCGTATTCTCACTCGGGCACCACACAGGCACCCGTCTTCACAACACTCGCCTCTCAGGCGCACCCGGGTACCCCTCAGGGCCGACCCGCCTATCCAAGTAACAGTGTAAAGTCCAATTATCCGTGTGTCCATAACATCAGGGGAATCCGAGGGGTCACCCTCGTTGGATTCCTACTTGATGTATCCGTCAAGGTGAACTCGGAGGAATCACCCTCACTGGGTTCACACTTGAGGTGTTGTATGACAGCGTCGTTATCGGAATCGGTGAAGGAGGAATCACCCTCGATGACCACGACCGAATAGCTACTGTACAGAGTTAACATCAGGAGTGCTACAAGAGGTTTCACCCTCGGCACTCGATAGTAACGCTGCAGTGTCGTTACAACTAGGGGGGGTGATGTGCGGTGTCGGGGCCTGGTCTTCAATCCCGTTGATCGGGTCTTCTGATAATCCAGCGGGGCAGTCGGGATAAGTGGGGTCACTAATAGGTCTCTACCCAGCCTATACTAAGCAGTTTAGGTTATGCAGGTAATTATCAACAGCAGGTTACAATAAACAGGCTATGCATCAGAATAGGTAAAGCAGCAGCAGCAGCAGCAATTCTAATGCAAGCATGAGAAAATAGAATGGGCGATATCGGTATACTCAAAGGGGGGGGCTTGCCTGGTTGCTCGGCAAGGAGGGGTCGTTGGTGACGTAGTCGATCACAGCGGCATCAGCAGCGGTCTCGGGGTCTACCGGAGAGAAGAGGGGGAAGAAACAGTAAATACTAAGCAAACAGGAGCATGACAAATACGATACACGGTGCTAGGGGTAGTCTAACGCAGTACTACACGTATCAGACGGAGCGGGAGAATATCTGACGATATTTCCCGGGTCTTTGGAATTATTGGACAGACGATCCGGAGGGGGACTGTTCCTTGTTCGGATAGTTAAAGACATGTGGCGGACGAACGGAACGCGTATTCGGATTCGTCTCGTCGTTCTGAGCAAGTTTCATGTACAAAGTTTTTCCATCGGAGTTACGGATTATTTAATATGATTTTCTAAAGTTTTTATTAATTTCTGGAATTTATTTAATTAATTAAAACAACATTATCCGAAACAGTGTTGATGACGTCAGCATGACATCATGCTGACGTCAGCACAATCTGACAGGTGAGGCCCACCTGTCATACTCTGTTAGGTTTAATTAGGGTTTAGTTAACTTAATTACTATTTAATTTAAACTAACTAGTTAATTAGACTAGTTAATTAGAGTTAATTAACTTAATTAATTTACTAGTTAATTAATTAATTAACTAATTACTAATTTTATTAATTCATTTTTATTAATTTATTTACATTTACATTATTATTATTATTATTACATTTTCTTTTTTTTCTTAGGGGCGTGGGCCCCTCGTGTCAGTGGCCCAGGGGGGCCAGGCCCATACGCCAGTGGCCCAGAGGCCACTGCGGGCACACGGGCGCGCGGGCGTCGGGCGCCGAGCGGGTGCTCGCCCAGCAGGGGCAGCGAGGCCACGGCCAAGGCGCGGCCGGCCGTCCGGAGCTGGCCCGGTCGGGGCCAGGCGACGAACGGGGAGGCAAGGCAGGGGCGGTGGCGACGCTGGCGAGCGAGGGGGCGCACGGAGCCACGGCGAGGCAACGGCGGGCGGCGCGGTGGAGCCGCAGCAGAGGGTGAAGCGGGGCGCGTGGACGGCGGGCGCGCGGCGATGCGGGGCAGAGGCGGGGCGTTGTGGTGGCGAGCGGGGACGAGGGCCCGGGCGCGGCGCGGACGCGGCCGAAGGGTGAAGACGAGGCCGGGGCGCGCCCCGGGCGCGCGCGCGCCGCGGCGGCTGCGGTGACTACGGGGCAGGGGGCGAGCGGGGTGCCCGGCGACCGGGGGGGAAAGCTCACAGGAGGGGCAGAGGCGGCCGGCGGGGACGGGGTGGGGAGGCCCGGCGAGGAGGGAGGTCGGGGAGGACGTCCGGCAGGGAAGCGGCGCCGGCGAGGTGACGCCGCGGACGAGGACGGAGGCGCGGCGGGGCGGGCAACGGGCGGCGTCGGGGGCGCCCGCTCCCGATCCAGAACGGGGCAGGGAGAGGGAGATCGAGGGAGGGTGGGGATTAGGGTTTCGGGGGTGGCCGGAGTAGCCATATAGGACAGGGGCGCGCGGGGTGGGCCGGCCTGGTGGCCTGCTGGGCCGTGGCCCAGTTGGGCCGGGGGGGGGGAATTTTTCTCTTTTTATTTTTTTTTCTATTTGGTTTTTTGTTTTTATTTCAAAACACTTTTGTAAAATATGGAACTTACCCATATAATATCAGTGCATTATCAGTCACTGCTAGAAATTGGTTTCGTGTCCATATCTTTTTATTTGGATTTTATTTAATTGAAGAAGGATTAAATAGTGCTGTTTTGCTGTTGTTCCTTGTTGTTTGAGTCCTCTTACAATTCCAATAAATGTTGCAATCAATTTTATAAAAGCTTTGGGAATATTTGCAACATGCTGCACATTTTTGTTTTTCAAATTTGAACAACTTTTATTTTCCACTTTTAGTTTGAATTTGGATTTTGACTTAGGAGTTGAAATGCAATATAATGCTAATGATGATCATGCACTGTTAAACATGATGACAGGGCATAATCAAAAGGGTGATTACTGTAGTTATCCACTGGGGGTGTTACAGGCACAACCCACCTGGGCGCGCCTGGCAAGCCACGCGCGCCTTGGTGTCTTGTGCCCACCAGGGTCACCTTCCTGGTAGTTTCTTATTTTCCTAATTTTTTAAATATTCCAAAACTGACAAAAAATATTTTTGCGGATTTTTCGGAGTCAATTTACTTACCGTATCACGTACCTCCTTTTTTTCACGAATCTGGAGTGTTCCGGAAGGTTTCTTTTATGTGTTCTTCCGGTGTCATAGTTTGGATAACGTTGCTTTCAACATTAATGGGCGTACCTGAGATATAATGTTTTATTCGTTGCCCATTAACAACCTTCGGGTTAGTACCTTCGGCATTATTTATTTTGATAGCTCCAGATCGATAAACCTCCTCGATAACATAGGGTCCTTCCCATTTGGAGAGGAGTTTTCCTGCAAAGAATCTGAAACGAGAGTTGTACAAAAGAACATATTCTCCAACTTTGAACTCACGCTTTTGGATTCTTTTATCATGCCATCTTTTAACTTTTTCTTTAAATAACTTGGCATTTTCATAAGCTTGGGTCCTCCATTTGTCTAATGAGCTAATATCAAATAACCTCTTTTCACCGGCAAGATTGAAATAGTTGAGTTCTTTGATTGCCCAATAAGCTTTATGTTCTAACTCAAGAGGCAAATGACAAGCTTTTCCATAAACCATTTTATAAGGAGACATACCCATAGGATTTTTATATGATGTTCTATAAGCCCAAAGTGCATCATCTAATTTCTTAGACCAATTATTCTGGGACCTATTGACAGTCTTTTGTAAGATTAATTTTATTTCTCTATTGCTAAGTTCAACTTGACCACTAGACTGAGGATGATAGGGTGATGCAATTCTATGGTTAACATCATACTTGGCAAGCATTTTACGGAAAGCACCATTAATAAAGTGTGAGCCACCATCAGTCATTAAATATCTAGGGACTCCAAACCTTGGGAAAATAACTTCCTTAAGCATTTTAATAGAGGTGTTCTGATCAGCACTACTGGTTGGAATAGCTTCTACCCACTTAGTAACATAATCAACAGCAACCAAAATATGAGTATACCCATTAGAGGAAGGAAAAGGTCCCATGTAATCAAATCCCCAAACATCAAATGGTTCAACAGCAAGAGAATAATTCATAGGCATTTCTTGACGCTTATCGATATTACCTATTCTTTGACATTCATCACAAGATAAGATGAACTTACGAGCATCCTTGAAGAGAGTAGGCCAATAAAAACCAGATTGCAATACCTTATGAGCAGTTCTGTCTCCCACATGATGTCCTCCATAAGCTTCGGAGTGACATTTCCGTAGGATTTGTTCCTGTTCATGCTCAGGTACACAACGTCTAATAATACCATCTACCGCTTCTTTATAAAGATGTGGGTCATCCCAAAAGTAATGTCTTAAATCATAGAAGAATTTTTTCTTTTGTTGGTATGTGAAGCTAGGTGGTATGTATTTAGCAACAATATAATTAGCATAGTCAGCATACCAAGGAGTACTATGAGAAACATTTATTGCAGCTAACTGCTCATCAGGAATGCTATCATTAATAGGTTGTGGGTCATCAAGAATATTTTCAAGCCTAGACAAGTTATCAGCTATGGGGTTCTCCGCTCCTTTTCTATCCGTGATATGCAAATCAAATTCTTGTAGTAGAAGAACCCACCTAATTAGTCTAGGTTTAGCATCTTTCTTTTCCATAAGATATTTTATAGCAGCATGATCGGTGTGGACAGTCACTTTAGAATCAACAATGTAGGATCTAAATTTATCACAAGCAAACACCACTGCTAAGAATTCTTTTTCAGTAGTAGCATAATTTCGGTGAGCACTGTCTAGAGTTTTACTAGCATAGTGGATAACATTTAGTTTCTTATCAACTCTTTACCCTAGAACAGCACCAACAACAAAATCACAAGCATCACACATAATTTCAAAAGGCAAGTTCCAATCAGGTGGTTGAACAATAGGTGCAGAAATTAAGGCTTTCTTGAGTGTTTCGAAGGCTTCTAAACAATCATCATCAAAAACAAAAGGAGTATCCTTTTGCAAAAGATTTGTAAGAGGCCTAGAAATTTTAGAAAAGTCTTTGATAAATCTCCTATAGAAACCAGCATGACCAAGGAAACTACGAATACCTTTGATATCTTTAGGACATGGCATTTTCTCTATTGCATCAACCTTAGCTTTGTCCACCTCAATACCCCTTTCAGAAATCTTATGGCCCAAAACAATGCCTTCGTTAACAATAAAGTGGCACTTCTCCCAATTCAAGACAAGATTTGTTTGCTCACATCTCTGCAAAACTCAATCAAGATTGCTTAAACAATCGTCAAAAGACTTCCCATAAACAGAAAAGTCATCCATGAAAACCTCAATGATCTTTTCACAAAAATCAGAGAATATAGCAGTCATACATCTTTGAAAGGTAGCAGGTGCATTGCATAAACCAAAAGGCATACGTCTATAAGCATAAGTTCCAAAAGGACAAGTAAAAGTGGTCTTTTCTTGATCAGGTTGAGAAACAGGTATTTGTGAAAAACCAGAATATCCTTCAAGGAAGCAAAAATGTGTGTGCTTAGTTAATCTTTCTAGCATTTGATCAATAAAAGGCAGAGGGTAATGATCTTTTCTAGTTGCTTTGTTTAATTTTCTAAAATCAATTACCATTCTATAGCCCGTGACAATTCTTTGTGGAATAAGTTCATTCTGTTGGGGAACGTAGCATGCAATTTCAAAAAAATTCCTACGCTCACGCAAGATCTATCTAGGAGATGCATAGCAACGAGAGGGGGAGAGTGTGTCCACGTACCCTCGTAGACTGAAAGCGGAAGCGTTTGTTTAACGTGGTTGATGTAGTCGAACGTCTTCTCGATCCAACCGATCAAGCACCGAACGTATGGCACCTCCGAGCTCTGCACACATTCACCTCGATGACGTTCCTCGAACTCTTGATCCAGCAAAGTGTCGAGGGAGAGTTCCGTCAGCACGACGACGTGGTGATGGTGATGGTGAAGTGATCCGCGCAGGGCTTCGCCTAAGCACTACGTGAATATGACCGGAGGAGTAAACCGTGGAGGGGGGCGCTGCACACGCCTTGGAACAATTGATGTGTGTTAGAGGCGCCCCCCTCCCCCATATATAAAGGAGGGAGAGGGGAGGAGGCCAGCCCTAGGCGCGCCCCAAGTGGGAGGAGTCCCACTTGGGCTCCTAGTAGGATTCACCCCCCCCCCCCTTCCTTTTATCGGAGGGGGAAAGAGGGAAGGAGAGGGAGAAGGAGAAGGAAAGGGGGGCGCCGCCGCCTCCCCTAGTCCAATTCGGACTCCTGCCTTGGGGGGGGGGGCCACCCCTTGTGGGCTGGTTTGCCTCCCTCCTATGGCCCATGTGGCCCATATCTTCCCCCGGGGGGTTCCAGTAACCCCCCGGTACTCTGATATGTACCTGATACATTCCGAAACACTTCCCGTGTCCGAATACTATCATCCAATATATCAATCTTTACCTCTCGAAAATTTTGAGACTCCTCGTCATGTCTGTGATCTCATCCGGGACACCGAACAACATTCGGTCACCAAATCACATAACTCATATAATACAAATCATCATCGAACGTTAAGCGTGCGGACCCTACGGGTTCGAGAACTATGTAGACATGATCGAGACACCTCTCCGGTCAATAACCAACAACGGAACCTGGATGCTCATATTGGTTCCTACATATTCTATGAAGATCTTTATCGGTCAAACCGCAATGACAACATACGTAATTCCCTTTGTCATCGGTATGTTACGTGCCCGAGATTCGATCGTCAGTATCCTCATACCTAGTTCAATCTCGTTACCGGCAAGTCTCTTTACTCGTTCCGTAATGCGTCATCCCGCAAATAACTCATTAGTCACATTGCTTGCAAGGCTTATCATGATGTGCATTACCGAGAGGGCCCAAAGATACCTCTCCGATACTCGGAGTGACAAATCCTAATCTCGACCTACGCCAACCCAACAAACACCTTCGGAGATACCTGTAGAGCATCTTTATAATCACCCAGTTACGTTGTGACGTTTGATAGCACACAAGGTATTCCTCCAGTATTCGGGAGTTGCATAATCTCATAGTCAAAGGAATATGTATAAGTCATGAAGAAAGCAATAGCAATAAAACTTAACGATCATTATGCTAAGCTAACGGATGGGTCATGTCCATCACATCATTCTCCTAATGATGTGATCCCATTCATAAAATGACAACACATGTCTATGGTTAGGAAACTTAACCATCTTTGATCAACAAGCTAGTCTAGTAGAGGCTTACTAGGGACTCGGTATTTTGTCTATGTATTCACACATGTATCAAGTTTCCGGTTAATACAATTCTAGCATGAATAATAAACATTTATCATGATATAAGGAAATATAAATAACAACTTTATTATTGTCTCTAGGGCATATTTCCTTCAGTCTCCCTCTTGCACTAGAGTCAATAATCTAGATTACCTAGTAATGATTCTAACACCCATGGAGTCTTGGTGCGGATCATGTTTTGCTCGTGGAAGAGGCTTAGTCAACGGGTCTGCCACATTCAGATCCGTATGTATTTTGCAAATCTCTATGTCTCCCTCTTTGACTTGATCACGGATGAAGTTGAAGCGTCTCTTCATGTGTTTGGTTCTTTTGTGAAATCTGGACTCCTTGGCCAAGGCAATTGCTCCAGTATTGTCACAAAAGATTTTCATTGGACCCGATGCACTAGGTATTACACCTAGATCGAATATGAACTCCTTCATCTAGACTCCTTCATTTGCTGCTTCCGAAGCAGCTATGTACTCCGCTTCACACGTAGATCCCGCCACGACGCTTTGCTTGGAACTGCACCAACTGACAGCTCCACCATTCAATATAAATACGTATCCGGTTTGTGACTTAGAGTCATCTGGATCAGTGTCAAAGCTAGCATCGACGTAACCATTTATGACGAGCTCTTTGTCACCTCCATAAACGAGAAACATATCCTTAGTCCTTTTCAGGTACTTCAGGATGTTCTTGACCGCTGTCCAGTGATCCACTCCTGGATTACTTTGGTACCTCCCTGCTAGACTTATAGTAAGGCACACATCAGGTCTGGTACACAGCATAGCATACATGATAGAACCTATGGGTGAGGCATAGGGAATGACTTTCATTTTCTCTCTATCTTCTGCAGTGGTCGGGCATTGAGTCTGACTCAACTTCACACCTTGTAAAATAGGCAAGAACCCTTTCTTTGACTGATCCATTTTGAACTTCTTCAAAATTTTATCAATGTATGTGCTTTGTGAAAGTCCAATTAAGCATCTTGATATATCTTTATAGATCTTGATGCCCAATATATAAGCAGCTTCACCGAGGTCTTTCATTGAAAAACTTTTATTCAAGTATCCTTTTATGCTATCCAGAAATTCTATATCATTTCCAATCAACAATATGTCATCCACATATAATATTAGAAATGCTACAGAGCTCCCACTCACTTTCTTGTAAATACAGGCTTCTCCAAAAGTCTGTATAAAACCATATGCTTTGATCACCTCATCAAAGCATATATTCCAACTCCGAGATGCTTGCACCAGTCCATAAATGGATCGCTGGAGCTTGCACACTTTGTTAGCACCTTTAGGATCGACAAAACCTTCTGGTTGCATCATATACAACTCTTCTTTCAAAAATCCATTAAGGAATGCAGTTTTGACGTCCATTTGCCAGATTTCATAATCATAAAATGCGGCAATTGCTAACATTATTCGGACAGACTTAAGCATCGCTACGGATGAGAAGGTCTCATCGTAGTCAACTCCTTGAACTTGTCGAAAACCTTGTGCAACAAGTCGAGCTTTGTAGACAGTAACATTACCATCAGCGTCAGTCTTCTTCTTGAAGATCCATTTATTCTCTACGGCTTGCCGATCATCGGGCAAGTCAACCAAAGTCCACACTTTGTTCTCATACATGGATCCCATCTCAGATTTCATGGCTTCAAGCCATCTTGCGGAATCTAGGCTCATCATTGCTTCCTCATAGTTCGTAGGTTCGTCATGGTCTAGTAACATGACCTCCAGAACAGGATTACCGTACCACTCTGGTGCGGAACGTGCTCTGGTTGACCTACGAGGTTCGGTAGTAACTTGATCTGAAGTTTCATGATCATTATCATTAGCTTCCTCTCTAGTTGGTGTAGGCATCACGGGAACAGATTTCTCTGATGAGCTACTTTCCAAATTGAGAGAAGGTACAATTACCTCATCAAGTTCTACTTTCCTCCCACTCACTTCTTTTGAGAGAAACTCCTTCTCTAGAAAGGATCCATTCTTAGCAACAAAGATCTTGCCTTCGGATCTGTGATAGAAGGTGTAACCAACAGTTTCTTTTGGGTATCCTATGAAGACGCACTTCTCCGATTTGGGTTCGAGCTTATCAGGCTGAAGCTTTTTCACATAAGCATCGCAACCCCAAACTTTAAGAAACGACAGCTTAGGTTTCTTGCCAAACCACAATTCATACGGTGTTGTCTCAACGGATTTAGATGGTGCCCTATTTAACGTGAATGCAGCTGTCTCCAATGCATAACCCCAAAACGATAGTGGTAAATCGGTAAGAGACATCATAGATCGCACCATATCTAATAAAGTACGGTTACGACGTTCAGACACACCATTACGCTGTGGTGTTCCAGTTGGCGTGAGTTGTGAAACTATTCCACATTGTTTTAAATGAAGGCCAAACTCGTAACTCAAATATTCGCCTCCGCGATCAGATCGTAGAAACTTTATTTTCTTGTTACGATGATTCTCCACTTCACTCTAAAATTCTTTGAACTTTTCAAATGTTTCAGACTTGTGTTTCATTAAGTAGATATACCCATATATGCTCAAATCATCTGTGAAGGTCAAAAAATAATGATACCCGCCGCGAGCCTCAACACTCATCGGACCGCATACATCGGTATGTATTAATTCCAATAAGTCAGTGGCTCGCTCCATTGTTCCGGAGAATGGAGTCTTAGTCATCTTGCCCATGAGGCATGGTTCGCAAGCATCAAATGATTCATAATCAAGTGATTCCAAAAGTCCATCCGCATGGAGTTTCTTCATGCGCTTTACACCAATATGACCTAAACGGCAGTGCCACAAATATGTTGCACTATCATTATCAACTTTGCATCTTTTGGCATCAATATTATGAATATGTGTATCACCATGATCGAGATTCAATAAAAATAGACCACTCTTCAAGGGTGCATGACCATAAAAGATATTACTCATATAAATAGAACAACCATTATTCTCTGATTTAAGTGAATAACCGTCTCGCATCAAACAAGATCCAGATATAATGTTCATGCTCAACGCTGGCACCAAATAACAATTATTCAGGTCTAAAACTAATCCCGAAGGTATATGTAGAGGTAGCGTGCCTACGGCGATCACATCGACCTTGGAACCATTCCCGACGTGCATCGTCACCTCGTCCTTAGCCAATCTTCGTTTAATCCGTAGCCCCTGCTTTGAGTTGCAAATATGAGCAACAGAACCAGTATCAAATACCTAGGCACTACTACGAGCATTAGTAAAGTACACATCAATAACATGTATATCAAATATACCTTTGTTCACTTTGCCATCCTTCTTATCCGCCAAATACTTGGGGCAGTTCTGCTTCCAGTGACCAGTCCCTTTGCAGTAGAAGCACTCAGTTTCAGGCTTGGGTCCAGACTTGGGCTTTTTCCCGGGAGTGACAACTTGCTTGCCATTCTTCTTGAAGTTCCCCTTCTTTCCCTTGCCCTTTTTATTTAAACTAGTGGTCTTGTTAACCATCAACACTTGATGCCCTTTCTTGATTTCTACCTCCGCAGCTTTGAGCATAGCGAAGAGCTCGGGAATTCTCTTATCCATCCCTTGCATATTATAGTTCATCATGAAGCCTTTGTAGCTTAGTGGCAGTGATTGAAGAACTCTGTCAATAACACTATCATCCGGAAGATTAACTCCCAGCTGAGTCAAGTGGTTATGGTACCCAGACACTCAGAGTATGTGTTCACCGACAGGACTGTTCTCCTCCATCTTGCAGCTATAGAACTTGTTGGAGACTTCATATCTCTCAACTCGGGCATTTGCCTGAAATATTAACTTCAACTCCTGGAACATCTCATATGGTCCATGACGTTTAAAACATCTTTGAAGTCCCGATTCTAAGCCGTAAAGCACGGCACACTGAACTATAGAGTAGTCATCAGACCGCGTCTGCCAGACGTTCATAGCGTCTACATTAGCGGGAGGGGGCTTTTCACCTAGCGGTGCATCAAGGACATAATTCTTCTGTGCAGCAATGAGGATAATCCTCAAGTTACGAACCCAGTCCGTGTAGTTGCTACCATCATCTTTCAACTTAGCTTTCTCTAGGAACGCATTAAAATTCAAGGGAACGGTAGCACGGGCCATTGATCTATAACATAGATATGCAAAAACTATCAGGACTAAGTTCATGATAAATTAAGTTCAATTAATCATATTACTTAAGAACTCCCACTTAGATAGACATCCCTCGAGTCATCTAAATGATCACGGGATCCATATCAACTAAACCATGTCCGATCATCACGTGAGATGGAGTAGTTTTCAATGGTGAACATCTCTATGTTGATCATATCTACTATATGATTCACGTTCGACCTTTCGGTCTCCAGTGTTCCAAAGCCATGTCTGTACATGCTAGGCTCGTCAAGTTTAACCCAAGTATTCCGCACGTGCAAAACTGTCTCGCACCCGTTATATGTGAACGTAGAGCTTATCACACCCGATCATCACGTGGTGTCTCGGCACGGCGAACTGTCGCAACAGTGCATACCAAGGGAGAACACTTATACCTTGAAATTTTAGTGAGGGATCATCTTATAATGCTACCGCCGTACTAAGCAAAATAAGATGCATAAAAGATAAACATCACATGCAATCAATATACGTGACATGATATGGCCATCATCATCTTGTGCCTTTGATCTCCATCTCCAAAGCACCGTCATGATCTCCATCGTCACCGTCTTGACACCTTGATCTCCATCGTAGCGTCGTTGTCGTCTCGCCAACTATTGCTTCTACAACTATCGCTAACGCATAGTGATAAAGTAAAGCAATTACATGGCGATTGCATTTCATAACATAAAGCGGCAACCATAAGGCTCCTGCCAGTTGCCGATAACTTTTACAAAACATGATCATCTCATACAATAACGTATATCACATCATGTCTTGACCATATCACATCACAACATGCCCTGCAAAAACAAGTTAGACGTCCTCTACTTTGTTGTTGCAAGTTTTACGTGGCTGCTACGGGCTTCTAGTAAAAACTGTTCTTACCTACGCATCAAAACCACAACGATGTTTCGTCAAGTTTGCTATTTTAACCTTCAACAAGGACCAGCCGTAGTCAAATTCGATTCAACTAAAGTTGGAGAAACAGACACCCGCCAGCCACCTTTATGCAAAACAAGTTGCATGTCTGTCGGTGGAACCGGTCTCATGAACGTGGTCATGTAAGGTTGGTCCGGGCCGCTTCATCCAACAATACCGCCAAATCAAAATAAGACATTGGTGGTAAGCAGTATGACTATCATCGCCCATAACTCTTTGTGTTCTACTCGTGCATATCATCTACGCATAGACCTGGCTCGGATGCCACTGCTGGGGAACGTAGCATGCAATTTCAAAAAAATTCCTACGCTCACACAAGATCTATCTTGGATATGCATAGCAACGAGAGGGGGAGAGTGTGTCCACGTACCCTCGTAGACCAAAAGCGGAAGCGTTTGTTTAACGCGGTTGATGTAGTCGAACGTCTTCTCGATCCAACCGATCAAGCACCGAACGTACGGCACCTCCGAGTTCTGCACACGTTCAGCTCGATGACGTCCCTCGAACTCTTGATCCAGCAAAGTGCCGAGGGAGAGTTCCGTCAGCACGACGACGTGGTGACGGTGATGGTGAAGTGATCAGCGCAGGGCTTCGCCTAAGCACTACGTGAATATGACCGGAGGAGTAAACCGTGGAGGGGGGCGCCGCACACGGCTTGGAACAATTGATGTGTGTTAGAGGCACCCCCTTCCCCCGTATATAAAGGATGGAGAGGGGAGGAGGCCGGCCCAAGGCGCGCCCCAAGTGGGAGGAGTCCCACTTGGGCTACTTGTAGGATTCGCCCCCTCCCCTAGTCCAATTCGGACTCCTGCCTTGGGGGGGGGGGGCGCCACCCCTTGTGGTCTGGTTTGCCTCCCTTCTATGGCCCATGTGGCCCATATCTTCCCCGGGGGGGTTCCGGTAACCCCCCGGTACTCCGATATGTACCCAATACATTCCAAAACACTTCCGGTGTCCGAATACTATCATCCAATATATCAATCTTAACCTCTCAACAATTTCGAGACTCCTCGTCATGTCCGTGATCTCATCCTGGACTCCGAACAACACTCAGTCACCAAATCACATAACTCATATAATACAAATCGTCATCGAACGTTAAGCGTGTGGACCCTACGGGTTCGAGAACTATGTAGACATGACCGAGACACCTCTCCCGTCAATAACCAATAGCGGAACCTGGATGCTCATATTGGTTCCTACATATTCTACGAAGATCTTTATCGGTCAAACCGCAATGACAACATACGTACTTCCCTTTGTCATCGGTATGTTACTTGCCCGAGATTCGATCGTCGGTATCCTCATACCTAGTTCAATCTCGTTACCGGCAAGTCTCTTTACTCGTTCCGTAATGTATCATCCCGCAAATAACTCATTAGTCACATTGCTTGCAAGGCTTATCATGATGTGCATTACCGAGAGGGCCCAGAGATACCTCTCCGATACTCGGAGTGACAAATCCTAATCTCGATCTACGCCAACCCAATAAACACCTTCGGAGATACCTGTAGAGCATCTTTATAACCACCCAGTTACGTTGTGACATTTGATAGCACACAAGGTATTCCTCCGGTATTCGGGAGTTGCATAATCTCATAGTCAAAGGAATATGTATAAGTCATGATGAAAGCAATAGCAATAAAACTTAATGATCATTATGCTAAGCTAACGGATGGGTCATGTCCATCAATCATTCTCCTAATGATGTGATCCCATTCATCAAATGACAACACATGTCTATGGTTAGGAAACTTAACCTTCTTTGATCAACGAGCTAGTCTAGTAGAGGCTTACTAGGGACTCAGTGTTTTGTCTATGTATTCACACATGTATCAAGTTTCCGGTTAATACAATTCTAGCATGAATAATAAACATTTATCATGATATAAGGAAATATAAATAACAACTTTATTATTGCCTCTAGGGCATATTTCCTTCACATTCTTATCATTAGGATCAACAGTAATACCTCCCTTCTTAGGGACACAATGAACAGGACTTACCCATCTACTATCAGCTATAGGATAGATTATACCTGCTTACAGAAGTTTTAATATTTCCGTTCTTACCACTTCCTTCATCTTCGGATTTAACCGACGTTGGTGATCAACAACGGGTTTAGCATCAGGTTCCATATTAATCTTGTGCTGACATAGAGTGGGACTAATGCCCTTAAGGTCATCAAGAGTATATCCAATAGCAGCTCGGTGCTTCCTTAGAACTTTCAATAATCTTTCTTCTTCATGTTTTGAAAGGTTAGCACTAATAATAACAGGATATATCTTTTTCTCATCAAGATAAGCATATTTCAAAGTGTCTGGCAATTGTTTTAATTCAAACACAGGATCACCTTTAGGTGGAGGAGGACCTCCTAGAGTTTCAATAGGAAAATTGTGTTTAAGCAGAGGTTGTTGTTCGAACAAGATTCTATCTATTTCATTTCTTTCATGCATATGCAAATCATTTTCATGGTCTAGCAGATATTGTTCTAAAGGATCAGTAGGAGGTACAGCAATAGAAGCAAGACCGATAATTTCATCCTTACTAGGCAAATCTTTCTTCTGAGGTTTTCTACTAAACTTAGAAAAATTAAACTCATGAGACTCATCACCAAAACTAACACCGACAATTTGTTTCTCACAATCTATTTTAGCATTAACAGTGTTCAAGAAAGGTCTACCAAAGATAATGGGACAAAAGTCATCTTGTGGGGAACCAAGAACAAGAAAATCAGTAGGGTATTTTATTTTCCCACACAAGACTTCAACATCTCTAACAATCCCAATTGGTGATATAGTATCTCTATTGGCAAGCTTAATAGTAACAACTATGTCTTCTATTTCAGCGGGTGCTATATCATTCATAATTTCTTGATATAAGGTAAAAGGAACAGCACTCACGCTAGCACCTATGTCACATAAACCATGATAACAGTGATCTCCTATCTTAACTGAGACAACAGGCATGCCAACAACAGGTCTATGTTTATGTTTTTCATCAGGTTTGGCAATTCTAGCAGCTTCATCACAGAAGTAAATAACATGCCCATCTGTATTATCGACCAAGAGATCTTTAACCATAGCAACACTAGGTTCTACTTTGATTTGTTCAGCTGGTTTAGGTGTTCTAATATAACTTTTGTTGACCACAGTTGAAACTTTAGCATGTTCCTTCATCCTAACAGGGAAAGGTGATTTTTCAATATAAGCAGTAGGAACAACTGGATTAACATTATAAATAATAGTTTCATCTTTAGCTTTTACCGGTTCCTTAATTTCTTCTTTAATTGGTGGGTGATATTTGAACCACTTCTCTTTAGGAAGATCAACATGAGTAGCAAATGATTCGCAAAAGGAGGCTACTATCTCAGAGTCAAGTCCATATTTAGTGCTAAACTTTTGAAAAGCATCGGTATTCATAAAAGATTTAACACAATCATACTTAAGCTCAATACCTGACTCTTTACCTTCGTCGAGTTCCCAATCTTCAGAGTTGCGTTTAATTCTTTCTAAAAGATCCCACCGGAATCCAATAGTCTTCTTCATAAAAGAACCAGTACAAGAAGTATCGAGCATGGTTTGATCATTATGAGAAAGCCGAGCATAAAAATTCTGAATAATAATTTCTCTTGAGAGCTCATGATTGGGGCATGAATATAACAATGACTTAAGCCTCCCCCAAGCTAGAGCAATACTTTCTCCTTCACGAGGCCAAAAATTATATATATAATTCCGATCACGATGAACAGATGCATAGGATAAATTTTTTGATGGAATTCCAATTTCAACTGATTCCAATTCCAAGATCCAATATCATCGCATAGCCTAAACCATGTCAATGATTTTCCCTTCAAAGATAAAGGGAAACCTTCTTCTTAGCTTCATCTTCGGGTAAACCTGCAAGCTTAAACAATCCACAAATTTCATCAACATATATCAAGTGCTTATCAGGATGTTCGGTTCCATCTCCTGCATAAGGATTAGCTCGCAGTTGTTATATCATACCCGAAGGAATTTCATATTCAATATTTTTAGTAGGTGCAGTAGGTTGGGGGGTAACTAATTGTGGTTCCGGTCGAGGTGAAGATACCCCGAACAAACCCCTCAAAGGATTGTTTTCCATAGTAACAAGTGACAATAAATTTCAGCACGTAGTAATAATTCTTCCTTACCGATTTCCACTTACCAAGAGCGCTTCACTCCCCGGCAACGGCGCCAGAAAAGAGCCTTGATGACCCACAAGTATATGGGATCAATTGTAGCCTTTTCGATAAGTAAGAGTGTCGAACCCAGCGAGGAGCAGAAGGAAATGACAAGTGGTTTTCAGCAAGGTAATGTCTGCAAGTGCTGAAATTGTAAGTAACAGAGTAGTTTGATAGCAAGATAATTTGTAACGAGCAAGTAACGTTAGTAGTAAAAAAAAGTGCCGCAAGGTAGCCCAATCCTTTCGAGGCAAAGGACAGGCCAAAACGGTCTCTTATGATAAGCAAAGTGTTCTTGAGGGTACACGGGAATTTCATCTAGTCACTTTCATCATGTTGGTTCGATTCGTGTTCGCTACTTTGATAATTTGGTATGTGGGTGGACCGGTGCTTAGGTGCTGTTCTTACTTGAACAAACATCCTACTTATGATTAACCCCCTCGCAAGCATCCGCAACTACGAGAAAAGTATTAAGAATAAATTCTAACCATAGCATTAAACTTTTGGATCCAATCGGTCCCTTACGGAATAGCGCATAAACTAGGGTTTAAGCTTCTGTCACTCTCGCAACCCATCATCTAATAACTACTCCACAATGCATTCCCTTAGGCCCAAATATGGTGAAGTGTCATGTAGTCGACGTTCACATGACACCACTAAGGGAATCACAACATACATATCATCGAAATATCGAACACATATCAAATTCACATGATTACTTGCAACATGATTTCTCCCGTGACCTCAAGAACAAAAGTGACTACTCACAAATGATAATCATGCTCAAGATCAGAGGGGTATTAAATAGCATAATGGATCTGAACATCTAATCTTCCACCAAATAAACCATATAGTAATCAACTACAAGATGTAATCAACACTACTAGTCACCCACAAGCACCAATCTATAGTTCCGGTACAAAGATTGAACACAAGAGGTGAACTAGGGTTTGAGAGGAGATGGTGTTGTTGAAGATGTTGATGGAGATTTCCCTCCCCAAGATGGGAGAGTTGTTGGTGATGATGATGATGACAATGATTTCCCCCTCCGGGAGGGAAGTTCCCCCGGCGGAATCGCTCCGCCGGAGGGCAAAAGTGCTCCTGCCCAAGTTCCGCCTCGAGACGGCGGCGCTTCATCCCGAAAGTCCTCCCCTTATTTTTTTTCTAGGTCAAAATGACTTATATACCAGAAGATGGGCACCGGAGGTGGGCTGGGCTGAGCACAACCCACCAGGGCGCACCTGGGGGGCCTGGCACGCCCTGGTGTCTTGTGCTCACCAGGTGGCCCCCCTCCGGTAGGTATTTGATCCAGTATTTCTTATTTATTCCATAAAAAATCCTCGTGAAGTTTCAGCTCATTTGGAGTTGTGCAGAATAGGTAGCCTGACGTAGCTTTTTCAGGTCCAGATTTCCAGCTGCCGGAATTCTCCCTCTTTGTGTGTACCTTGCATATTATGAGAGAAAAGGTATTAGAACTACTCCAAAAAGCATTATTATGCATAAAAACATTATAAATAATAGTAGGTAAACATGATGCAAAATGGACGTATCAGGGAAGACAAAAGATACATCGGAGGCACGGGAGGACCAGCAACGTATGAACGAAAAAGACGACATGCATCCAAAGCAGTATCAAGGTCCTGCCAGCTACGCTCTTACCAAACAAGAGAAGGAAATCTTTTTTGAATGCCTTAGAAGTATGAAGGTCCCGTCTGGCTTCTCGTCAAATCTAAAGGGAATAATAAATATGGCCGAGAAAAAATTCCAAAATCTAAAGTCTCATGACTGCCACATGATTATGATGCAATTACTTCCGGTTGCATTGAGGGGGCTTCTACCGAAAAATGTTCGATTAGCCATTGTGAAGCTATGTGCATTCCTCAATGCATTTTCTCAGAAAGTAATCGATCCAGAAATCCTACCAAGGTTACAGAATGATTTGGTCCAATATCTTGTCAGTTTCGAGTTGGTGTTCCCACCATCCTTCTTCAATATTATGACGCACGTCCTAGTTCACCTAGTCGAAGAGATTACCATTCTGGGTCCTATATTTCTACACAATATGTTCCCCTTTGAGAGGTTCATGGGAGTCTTAAAGAAATATGTTCATAACCGTGCTAGGCCAGAAGGAAGCATCTCCAAGGGCCATGAAACAGAGGAGGTTATTGAGTTTTGTGTTGACTTTATTCCCGACCTTAAGCCGATTGGTGTTTCTCAATCGCGGGATGAGGGGAAACTGAGTGGAAAAGGCACGCTAGGAAAGAATTCAGTAATAAGTATGGACAGACATTCTTTCACTCAAGCACACTACAGAGTTCTACAAAATTCTACCTTGGTGGCTCCGTATATCGAGGAACACATGTATATTGTATGCTCCAATAACCCGGAGCAGTCTGATCCCTGGATTAAACGTGGACACATGACGACTTTCGGTGGTTGGTTGCAAACACATCTCATGAATAACACCACTGTTGGAGATGAGTTGTACTTGTTGTCCAAGTCACCATCGTCGACTATATTGACTTTCAAAGGGTACGAGATAAATGGGAATACATTTTACACAATCGCCCAAGATAAAAAGAGCACAAACCAAAACAGTGGTGTCCGCTTTGAAGCAACAAACAACAATAGGAAAAAGGACACATATTATGGTTACATGGAGGAGATATGGGAACTTGACTATGGACCTTCTTTTAAGGTCCCTTTGTTTCGGTGCAAATGGGTCAATCTGACAGGAGGCGGGGTGAAGGTAGACCCGTAGTACAGAATGACAACAGTGGATCTCAACAATCTTGGGTACACAGACGCACCATTCATCCTAGCCAATGATGTGGCGCGGGTTTTCTATGTGAAGGACATGTCTACCAAACCAAGAAAAAGAAAAGATAAGCAAGCGAATACATCATATGATGAGACAAAGAGCCACATAGTTCTTTTAGGGAAAATAAACATCGTGGGAGTGGAGGACAAGACAAACATGTCAAAAGATTATAATAAGTTTGATGAAATTCCTCCCTTCATAGTGAAGACTGACCCAAGCATCCTGTTAAATGTTGAAGATTCTCCATGTTACAGCGCAATCATAAGCAAGGGACATACGTGAAGAAAAAAGTTTTATACCCCAAGTTCCCACTCTGGGATGTGACCGGCTTCACCGTCATCACTTTCTCTCTAGTGAGTTTCCGGACTTATAGCTGGAAAGTCCCACACTTCGGACAAATCGGAGGGAATCTTTGTAAGAGTTAGGTTATATATGTGTTTTGGGTGTTTCTAGGTGGACTCCGGAGCGTTGGAATCCAACCAAAAAGCTAGGGCACTTTGGCATTTGAAACATGATTTTTTAATAATTATTTATTAAGTTATGAATTTTCAATTATTCCTGTCCTTTTAGTATTTTAATTATACAGAGGAGTTAATCAATGCAATTATGTCAAAACAAAATATGAATGAGTAGGTTATGTTAAGACAAACAATTTGACATCTTATTTGCTCCATTTGGCTTAAGGGAACTAAAGATATGAATTTTTAAAGTGTAAAATAATGTCTTCAATTACTATATTTAATTAATAAGTGCAAAATTAATTATGCAACTTCTAGAGTGTGCTCTCAGCATGCCATGGCAGAAAATTTGTGCCATGGGCATGTCCACTTGTGTCTAGGAGCACTAGGGGAGTGTAAACATTGGATTAGAGGCATTGGAATCCTTAGAGATCCTCTGAATGGGAGGGAAGGTGGAGGAAGAGATGAATAGTGGCTGTCCAGAGAGGTAAAGTGAGGGTTTTCACACCTCAATTATTGAGCTATGGAAGAGAGAGAGTTACTGGAGGTAGAATATGACTAGGGTGAGCTCTGGTAAAAAATTTAGCTAAAGGAGAATCCATTTGGTACCCCAATCATTGACCACAAGATTTTGGCAGAAGGTGTTTGATGATGTATAGAGGTACTTTTAGGAATCCAATGGCTTTGGAATTTAACAGGAAAGAGCTTGGTATCAATTTGAGCTAGTATGCAAATTTGTAGCTCATTTCCATAAACTTGGCAATGTAAATATTTCAAACCCTAGAAATGGGCAGAGATGGTTTTGACAAGCTTTGAACAATTTAACTTCTTATCCAACTTGTGCCACTTGATGGGGGTGATGCTCATGACTATCTGGCAATGTGGTAAAAATTTGAGATTAATGGGAGAAAGTTGCCAATGTAACATTGTCAAACCCTAGAAATGGGCAGAATTGGTTTTGGCATATTTTGACTAAGCTAATTTGTTCTCCTTGATGCACCACTTGGCCTAGATGAATATTTCGACTATTTTAGCAGGTGTACTAAGTTTGAGCTCATTTGGACATGTTTAGCAATGTAAAGTGGCTCAAACTAGAAAATGGACAGAGATGGTTTTGAGGGAATTTGATGATGTTATCTTGTTCTCCAAGACATGAGACTTGGCAAGATCATCAAATATGGCATTTGTGAAATGCTAGAATTTTCTTGGAATTTATGGTGAATATTTTCTTTGTAAATATTTCAAAAGCTTGAAATATCCAGAAAGGGTAATTGAGGGTTTTCACCAATATTTTGAACATGACCATGTGTTGAAACTCTTATATATGGACAAATATATGTCCAATGAGCTTCCCTAAATTTTCTAAAATATTTTGTAAACATTAAAATAATTTTAACCAATGAAAGACCATTTCTGGCCTTAAGAAAAAGCCTTTAAATATGAATGTGTAGGTTATGTTAAGACAAACAATTTGACATCTTATTTGCTCCATTTGGCTTACCAGAACTGAAGATATGAATTTTTAAAGTTTAAATAATATCTTCAATTACTGTATTATTTAATAAGTGCAAAATTAATTATGCAACTTCCTGTCAAAATGATACTAGTTGATAGAAATCTTTAAGAGAATCACAGAAATTTTAATAACTCATTTGGTTTAGTTTTCAAATTGTTATGTATTTTACAAGAAAATAATTTCAATCTGTAAAATTGAATTGTCAAATAATTTCTTCAAAATGAAAATTAAAACTCCTCATGTTGACTAACAGAAACATAATATATTTGGCAAAAGAATAACAAGAAATATAAAAACTAAAATATTAAAAAAAGGAAAAAGGTATAAAACTAAAAGAGCTAAGCATAATATGTTTTTGATTAAAACACCTATTGAAAATATCTTAAAAATTTCCATATTGAACATACTGATAAAACACACTAATATTAAACAGCAGGAACAAGAATCACTCAAAAATCTATTTTTAAACTAAAGTTATTCACAAAATAGTGATTCACACAAATTTCAAAGAATTCAAATTTAAACTATTCAAATTTGAAAACTACTGGCACTACTAGATAATTTATAATTTTTGTGACCTAAAGCAAAAAGATCCACTCAAAAACTCTAAATATTCTAAGAGTTTTACCTAAAGTTTTCTACACAAAAATAATCACTTTAAAAAGACACCTTTAGTCCCGGTTGCAACCACCAGCTGGGGCTAAAGGTTCCTTCTTGTCAGGGCCGGTTTTCCGGGACATAAAATCCCAGCAAATGATCCTTGTGTCGTCACCAGACCCAGGATTACTGTTCGCTGGTGGACACTTCCTTGATACAGAATTCCAAGCAATTACAAGAATTTGAGTACAAGACCGTAAAGGTCCAATGAACACAACAAGGATCTCTAGTGGTGGATGACGAAAGCGACTCGTGGATCTCCAACGTTGATGGGACTCCATTCCCACAGGAACAGCTGACCCGGATAACTCCTATCTCGCGTGCCTACTATCTTCGAATCCTAGGTTGCGGGGGTGTCTTCGTAGTACTCCTCTCTGAAACGTGATCTGGCTAAGACAATAACCAGGGACAAGCCAATGAGTACGTTTGAATGTACTCGCAAACATGATGAACAAAAGATATACCGAATGCATATGCTCATGATGAATTAGACTATATGCATGTGCTGACTGAAAATTAAATCATGGCATGATAAATATTAATATGGTGCAGAAGGATAAATAAATCATGTTAGTAGTAAATCAAGGAAATGAAATGGAACATCAGGCATTGGACCGCCCGAGGAAAATTCCAAGAAAAATGCCAAGCGGGTGTCTGAAAGCGACGCCTCGAGAGGTCTTGAAAAAAAATGCCGAACGGGTGTCTCAAAGCGACACCTAGAGAGGTCTTGAAAAGAAATGCCAAACGGGTGTCTAAAAGCGACGCCTCGAGAGATCTTGAAAAGAAATGCCAAACGGGTGTCTGAAGCGATGCCTCGAGAGGTCTTGAAAATAAATGAGTATCCAGGTTGACTAGCCATCCCAAGTGATACTCAGAAACGAAAATAAAAATGAGTATCCCGGGTAGTCTAGCCATCCCAAGGGATACTCGATGTTGCACATAAGAGGAAAAAGGTTAGTCCACAATATTATCCATGTCAACGATAATATTCATAATAGCACCAGTAGTGACAATAATTATCCTGCAAAATGAAACATGATCAATTTAATTATTTCCTTCGGAGACTGACACTAAGACCGACACTTGACCAACCCAGACTGTAGTCCTTAACAGTGGACACGGCTATTCGAATAGATATGACTCTGCAGAGGGTGTACTCTTTACCCACGTGTATAGAATTTCTTTAGCCAACATCGAGACGCTGACTAATTCCCATTACGGCCTTTGGGTCGGAAACACACCTGACCAGCACACACCAGATTAACTTTCCAAATGCCAGGAATCACCCAAAATATCGTTCAAGAGAAACTCTAAGGCGGGGAGACCATTGTCTCGAGTAGCATGGGATCACTATTAACACGCGCGGATTACAAGGGGTGACCCCCTCTCGGCCCAGCCGGATACACCCATGCCCCCTGACCCGATGACTGGCATTGCAACCGGTACATGGAAATCTTCATCGTGGCCTCTGTGCACGGTGTGAGCAGGGAAAGGGGTTAACAACTTACTGAACCATACCCTGCCTGTGGCGGGGACAAGTGTTAGCACGAAACCAGTATGAGGATTACCGGAGCAAGACTCGATCTACGGTCGACTCAGGAGGTTTAAGTTTTCCAGCAGTGATTAGCACAACATATTTTAGTACCCAACAGGGTCACCATCTGGTATGTCTCAACATACCCTCACTGATCATTCTCGTGACAACGAGATTTCAGTCTCACGGGGCACATGAAAATAACCATACTCACTTATACTTCATGTTTAAATGAAGATAAAATACCATCAAGGGGATCACGCGGATGTTGATGATGCAGCGGACGTGGACGAATGGAGGCGAGCAGTCGCGTAGTCGCTCCCCAAAAACCTAATCGCCCCTCTCCCATACAGGATCCGGAGAGGCGGGTTTTTGGAGGCCTGCTCTTCTGTCAACCGTGTACGCGGTGAACGGGATGAAGTTGCCGGCGGTAGCAGCAGCAAAGGGATCGACAAGGGCAGTGTGCGTGGAGCAAATGTGATCTATTCATAGAGGTTAGGGTTTGGCCAACGCCTCACATATATATGCGCGTCCGTCAACGTCAACTGTGTACGCGGTGGCGGCGGTTGCACGTTCGGCGTTGGTGGACATGATGACAATGACGACGACGCGGATGTAGATGATGCAGCGAACATGGATGAACGGAGGCGAGCAGTCGTGTAGTCGCTCCCCAAAAACCTAATCTCCCCTCTCCCGTACATGATCCGGAGAGACGGGGTCTCGGAGGCCTGCTCTCTCATCAACCGTGTACGCGATGAACGGGATGGAGTTGCCGGCGGTGCTCGGCTCGGCTCAATCCCGTGTCGGGACGAGGCAAGGCGTGCGGCAGAGGAAGAGCGCGCGGGAACCACTTCTCTTCTCAAGCTCCAATAACATGTGGAAGAGAATCACTTATAAGGAGGTCCAACTCCTTCTCCACTAGCGGGGGTGGGACTAAACTTCCTACCACCCCTTGTCATGACACATACATGGGCCCTTAGAGATTTTTCTGAGATTTTCTGATGGGCCTAAAGCACACCCCATATTTCAACAATTTCAACCTGTGGGTTTTAATTCTTGTCAGAGACATTGGGCCGAGAACCGAACACTAGCTCGCCAAGGCAGGGATGTGAGGCACTGGTGACGAGGCGGGGACATGTCGTGTCGCTGCAGTAGGTCCTCGTCGAGCAGAGGGTACATCTTGCCCGCCGGGAGCACCTCGTCGACCTCCTCCTCGGACTCCTGCTTGAGATACTCCAAATTGGTCCCTTCATCAGAGTCCGTGTTGTTGGAGCCTTCGCCGTTAGAGACACGGACGTGGTGTGGGACGAGGATGGGCTCGACGACAGGCGGCGAAAGAGTGGCGAAGCCAGCCGAAAGCGAAGGACATGTGTCTTGTTGACGTCGTGAGCCGGATCAAGCGTTTCGACCCGTTATGGTAGCGGCTCGGACTAGAAGCCACCGAGGAGCCACATAGCCTACCATCTCGCACACCGCTCGTCCAGGCCCTCCTCCTCCCTGGTTACAGGGCAACAAACAGCTAGGGTTTCACTGTGCTAGGCTCGGGCAACAATGATTGGGACAGTGGAGTGGAGTGAATGAGAGTGCAGGGAAATAAAATGTAACAGTGGAGTTAGGCTGTCTGGCCGATGTGGTGGATTATTCTGACAACCCCATTTCCCCCGCGTATGGGCTTAGATTTGAGGCATTGCGGACCGTCCAAACATTTTGGTTAGGTTTAGTGGAGGCCTTGGGCAGCCGTTTTCATGACCAGACTGTCGACCCTGACATATGGGGGTAGAGTAGAGGACGCCCTTGGAGATGCCCCAACGAGATCCAAGTTTCATGGCTCTTTTCCAATACTATACTAGTAGGATCGTTAGGGCAAATCCCTCTGAAACATGCATGGTTTCGGACTTTTCACAATGCCCAACAAGAACCACCCTCATAGAAACAATCACCCTAAATTTACCGTCACGGGGTCAAATATTTATTTCCCGATACCATTTCTAACCGACTCCAACTATTGATACATACTAGGTACCATAATATTTATGCAAATCGGTATGTCGCACATTTGTCACTCCTCTACTTTCCTTCAACGGAGCTTGTGGGGTTTTACCGCGTAGGGCTCACATACCCGGCCGTGACAGTAAAAGTATCAAAGATGAGACTCACAAAGCAACATGAAAGTGTTTTCACCACGGCAAGGCGAGCGTTGTGTTTCTCAACGCATTTGCATCGTATTTAGTTGAAGCATTTAAATTCAAATTCAAAACTAATTTTTGGTCTGTACGACCATTTATATGTGTGTGGGGGGGGGAGGGGGGGGGGACTCGTAACATACAAATATCTATATCTATTACTACCACTACCTATACAAATAATAAGTAAGATGCGTTTCTCTGATTTTTTTTTCATCCGTTCACCGTTGAAAAGATTATTTTCTATCCGAGATGGTAATTTTGTGTGCGTCCGTCTCTAGAAAAGTCAAACGGTCTGTCCAAAATTTTGTATGTGGCCGTCAGATGTGGCCCAACGAAGATAGCCCACTTATTGTTCTGCCCACGCAGCTAGAAAACCCTATTAGCTGCATGTAGCAGCAAATAGTTGGAGTTTCCCATAAGGCACGCAAGACTGGGCCGGCCTGTTTTCCTTTTTTCTTTGTTCTGTTTCTATATTTTTTTTATCCCTTTCTTTTTTTCTTTCCTGATATTTTTCTTTTTCCCATTCAAGTTTATTTTACTTTTTACTTTTTCGGTAAAATAAAATTTTCATGAAACGTTCAGAATAAAAAAATTAGTTCACATTTTTGAAAAATGAATTCCATTTTTCTCACGTTTTAAAAAATGTTCAGAACTTTAAATTTTTGTTCTCGATCCAAAATTTGTTTAAAATTATAAAAATGTTCCAATTGTTTTCAAAAAAATTGTGTTTACCAAAATTGTTTGACATTTTCAAAAATAACTGCATTTTTAAAAGTTCCAAATTTGAAAGTATTCTTGTTTTAGTGAAATGTTCACAAATTCAAGGCAAAAATATTTTAAATAGAGCCACATTGCTCATTTACATATAGTCGTGCCTATTTATATACATGTGTGAAACTACATATTTTAATAAGCCGGATGAAAGATGGATGGTTTAAACTGGACGAAGGATGGATGGACTGGTATGTGAGCCAACTAGAAATGCACCCTGAATTCCTTAAGATGAAAAAAACAATGTTCCCATTTTTTCAAAAAAAAAAATTGTGTTATCCAAAAATGTTTGACATTTAAAAAAATGGCATTTTAAAATGCTTCAAATTCGAAAAAAATTCTTGTTTTAGCAAAATGTTCACAAATTCAATAGTATGTTTGCATTTAAAAAATACACATTTTCTAAAATTGTTCTGAATGTTTAAAACACATTCTGGTTTTCAAAAAGTGTTCACAAATTTAAAAAATATTCATGTTTTTACAAAAGTTTCATGTTTTCAGAAAATGTTTGTGAATTGTGAAGTATGTTTCCGTTTCAAATTTTGTTCGTGTTTTTGCAAAAATATACACAATTTTCAAAAAAAGTTTCGTATTTCAACAAATATTCTTGTTTTCCAAGAATATTCAGCTATTCATAATAATTATTATTATTTGAAATGTTCAAGAGAAAACAAAAAAGTTTGGAATCTAATGCTGCAGTATGTTCTGAAATATTTGCGCTAGCCATTGGTTAGCAGGACGTGTTTGTTCGAGTGGTTGGCTGCACTTTATCGGGTCTTTGAGGTCGTGAGTTTGATCCTTAAACTCATTATTTTTTTTACTCGCGCCTTACAAACACCGGTCGTTTCGGTACCTGGGACTTTCACAGCCCACGTAACTTAGCTGGCCCAACTTCCTGGTAAATAAGGCAAACTATTTTAAATAGTCTCACATTGCTCCATTACATACAGTCGTACCAAATTGTATATGTGTGCAAAACTACATGTAGTAAACTGTATGAAGACTCATCTCACTTCCATATTATGGAACTTCACACCTTAAATCCTCTGAATCAATGAACGGGAAAATAGCGGAGTAGAATTAACTCCGGTTGTACTATATCGATGGCTTTTACATGGGAAAGAGAAGATTCGCCTCACTTTCATATTATGGAACTTCATACCATAAAGTCCCCTCGAATGAATGGAAAAATAGATTGAATAATTCGCGGGCCATCTCCTAACAAAACCCTTAAATCCCATCGATCAATGAACGGAAAAATAGCGGATTGATTACTTCACACGCAGCGAAACCCAGAACTGAAAAGTTCCTTCTCGGCATGCACATAGGGTTTTGCTTACACACATGATTCTCACTAAATTTAAATACACACTATTGTTTCTTCCGTTACAACGCACAGACATATGTACTAGTAATTAATAATGTATAGCTCTTCACAAAAAAAAATGTATCTCAAGTGATAGCATGCATTTTTTATTTATATGCTAATAAAGACCTGGGCCTGGCCACCAGAGTAATTTATTTTCATTTGAAAACGCAACACAATATTTTTTTGCGAGGTGAAAACACAACACAATTAGAATTCAAAGATACATACATGAAGCAAGCTTCTGTAATATGAAAAAAAGGACAAACTTGCACAACGAGGTAGGTGGTTTCGTCAACTAAGTTTCCACAGGCTGTACGTGGAGAGTTGCACGCAACTGCAGATCCTCCTTCTTCCTAGCAGTGATCCCCATGGTTTCTGTCATGTCAATATCACCAGGAGAAGTGCCATCTGGGAGATTCCAATCGAAATGAAAAAGAAGGCTTGCGAGAGCAAGCTCCGCAATGGCGACCCCAAACAGCATCCCAGGGCAAATCCGTCGCCCGGCGCCGAACGGTATGAACTCGAAGCAGTTGCCTTTGTAGTCTCTGTCGCTAGCCAAGAATCTATCCGGAATGAATGCATCCGGTTCGTCCCAGTATTCCGGGTCCCTAGAGATAGCCCAAGCATTCAGCAGGACCGTAGTGCCTTTGGGCACGTCGTAGCCGAGTATTTTGCACTGTTCCTGGCACTGCTTGGGCAGCAAGAATGGCCCAGGTGGGTGCAATCGCAAGGTCTCCTTGATGATACAATGCAAGTAGCTCAGCTCGCCTAGACCCTCCTCGGTTACCTTGTTTTGCCCCATGAGTGCTCCCCTGACCTCCGCTTGTGCCCTAGACATGGTGCTCGGCCTTCGCATCAACTCCGCCATGGCCCACTGTAGAATTGTGGCTGGCGCCTCGCTCCCCGCGGCAAAAAGATCCTGTGTTTATTGCTGTTGGTGAAACGTGGATTGCTACGATAGAATAAACATTATGTGCTACTGCACGTACGTAGCATATATCACAATTAAGGCAGCATGCGTCAAATTTTTTTAAAAAAGAGGAAGACCCCCGGCCTCTGCATCTGGGCGATGCATGCAGCCACAGCATGCGTCAAAATGACTTACGAAAATCACCACTTTGAGGTTGTCCATGGTGAGGGGGAACTGAAGGTTGCCATCTCTCTGGATCCTCAAGAGGACATCGATGATGTCTTGTTCCTGGTGTGCTTCGTCGGAGGATCTTCTGTCGACATGCTCATCGATGACACGTCCAATGAACGCTAGCACGGAGTCTCGAAACACCTCGGCCTTGCGCAGCGTGCCGCTGAGGGCGCACACCAGCCTCGACGAGGGGAACAGGTCAGGCAAGGTGAAGCCACCGACGACCTCGACCGCCTCATCGACATAGTGTAGCAACATGTCGTGCTCCTTAAACCGGCCACCCATGATGCAGTGCACCGTCGCGTGCGTCACGTATGTGGCGAGCATCTTACTCAGGTTCACCACCTCCGACGACTCCGATAAGTCGTCGACGATTGACCGGATGAGCCGGGTCACCTCCTCCTCGCGGATGGGCCGGAAAGAAGTGATGTTCCTGGCGCCGAGCAGCTCCAGGATGCAGATCTTGCGGAGCTGCCGCCATTCGCCACCATACGGGGCGAACGCGATCCCCTTGCCGCGCTCGCTAAGGACCTTGGCGGACGCGCTCAGCGGCCTTGTGCAGAAGATGTGGTCGTACGTCTTGGTGATCTCCTTGGAAGCTTCCGCCGTGGAGGCGACGATCACCGGAACCTCGCCGAACCTGAGGAGCATGAGAGGCCCATGGCGTCGAGAGAGGTCCCGTAAGGCACGGTGTGGCAGGGCTCCAAGGAGATGGTGCAGGCTCCCGATGATAGGAAGCTGCCATGGGCCAGGAGGGAGCCGAAGACCGCCATTCCGAGAGGTAAGGGAACCTCTATAGATCCTCATCAAGTATACAAGGGGGAAAAGAGCTAACAAATAGTAGTATGCATCTTTGTCCATGCTCTGCTACTCTGTATTGTCTGCTGGGATTGCCACTTAATTTTGTGGGGGATGTCAAGTGCTTATACAATAGAGACAGTATATATAGACCGGGTTGCTGCTCTTGTTAGTCTAGGATTTCTAATAATAAGGAATTTCGAGCGTGTTTCTCACTTCCATACGTACGGGCGGTACGTTTGTACTTTGTACTATATATGTAATTTATTCTAGTTTCCAGTCATCATCTCAATCGTATGAACGATATGTACTATGATCAGTGGCTATCATACGGGCGGTACATATGTACTATGTGATTCTAGTTTCCGATCATCATCTCAATTGCTATTCATAGACTTTGATCTATCCTAGTAATGGTGCGGTATGGTTGTGTCCGCCAACCAATGCAGAGGCGGGAGTGCTATACATCTATCCTGCTTTTCAAGAGAAAAAGTACGGACATGATAAATCCCGAACGTTCGGAATTTGTTCATGGCAAATCGAACATTTTCATGACAATTTTAGTTTACACGAGGTTGGCAAGTTAAGTTGTCAATACCCGCAAAAAAATTATCAAGCACGGCAATTTTCTTGAAAAAAAAAACAAACTGAGAGCGAAATTGCAATGCCTACCAGCTAAACTTGACATGGTCAACAAATTTTGAGTGTGTTAAAGTCTGGTGCAATAGCTTCTACCAACAAAGAAGTTTTGAGTGTGTTTCTCACTTTATACGGGCGATATGCACTATGCGATTGATTTTAGTTTCCTATCATGTTCATTTGCTGTTCATCGTGATCGATCAATCCCAATGGTGCAATAGCTTCTCTAGGACTAAAGGGCTTCAAGGACCAAAGAAATTTCGACCGTGTTTCTCAGTTCCATATTTCTCACTTTCATAGGTACGAATGTACAATGTGATTCTAGTTTCCTACCATATTCAGTTTCTGTTCATCGAGATTGACCTATCCCATTAATAGCATAGGAGCTTCTAGAAACAAGGGATTGCAAACGTGTTCTTTTTTTTTAACATTCAAATGTATTCTTTTAGTCGAACTAGGTAACAGCATGTGCGTTGCTGCAGAATTCATATCAACGAAATTGTCAAAATAAAATTAGAATATATGAGAACAGAGAACTAGATGGCTAGGTTGGCGCTGGTAGCTTATGACTGAGCTGGCAAGTAGCTTGACAATTTTTATTGAGAAACACCAAAGAGGTTTAGCAGGCGAGGTCGCTTGCATAATTGTAGGTACGAAAGAGAACAACAAAAAAGCACTTATTCTTTTTTGCATATTCCTGATCCTTGGCACATTTCTTGTGTTGCTGCTTCTCTACATAGGTAGTATGCCATATTGTGTGAGTTGCGCTGAATAATATGAAATCATAAATCTGAGCAAACATAAAGAACTTTAGCACGATAGGAATATGCAGAACTGTTCTTTTATCCAAGTCCGAAGCATACTAATGTTCATTGTTGTTCATGCGAAATAAAATATCACAAGAAAGAGGAAGGGAGATACAAAACTTGTTTTCCAGAATTATTGGTAGAGAGGGAAAAAATCATTTCATACACTAATTTATTCATATATGTTTCTTTCAAGACGGTAAGAAAATGAGAAGGATAAGTGCCTAAGAGGGTGATTCCGAATGACAACGTAGTTTTTTTTTTCGAGGAACCAGCAGGAGGAAAACTGGCCGAAAACCGTTACAACAGCGACGCACACACACCGACCCCGAGGCCACGCACCAGACGAGTCGCCAGCTCCATTGCCCTTGCAACCCGGAGCCGACACCCTACAACCATATCCGAAGCCGCTGCTCCAACATCCATGCCAACCCCAAGGCCGCGCACCACACGAGCCGCCTACTCCATCGTCCGAGCAACCGAAGTCGACACCCTACAACCCCTCTCTGGAGTCGCCGCTCCGACTTACAAACAAAAACAACACACGCCGACCCCAAGGCTGCGCACCGGCGAGCTGCCTGCTCCATCATCCGAGCAACCGGAGCCGACGCCCTACAACCATCTCTGGTGCCGCCGCTCTGACATACACACCGACCCCGAGGCCACGATCCAGCCAAGTCGATGGCTCTGCTGCCCAAGCCACCAAAGACAACACCAAACGCGTAGGACATCTTCGGAGCCGCTGCTCCGACTTCCACACCGGCCCCGAGGCCGCGCAGAAACCTGGCCGACGACAGAACTCCAAAGCCACCACAACTGACGAAGGACCGGACCTCCAAAGACATCGCCCCGAAGGAGGAAGCGACCGAATGCGTCGATGCCCGCTGCGGCCAAGGCCTGTGCTTATGTTCTCACCCGGAAAGTCCGAGACCGAGACAACGAGGGAGGTGAAGGGGCTGCACGACGACGCCTCCAAGGAGGGAAACGACGTCCAAGGACGCTGTCGACGCCGGCATCAACCACGGTCGAGCTAGGCTTTCGCCCGAAGCTCACCAAACCCATCGCTGCTGCAGCCTGCCACGTCCCTCGCCAGATTCCATGATGCGCCAGAGAGCTCGCCGCCGCCAACCACCAGTCACACACGGCCGACAGAACCACCACAGCAGCTCACGCCGTCGTAGCCGCCCCACTCCTACCCCCAATTGCAGCGCTGCCGCGCTGCCATCCCCCACACCCACCGCGGCGGAGCAGTAGACCGGCCGCTGCAGCCCACATAACCTCTGCACGAGACCACACTGGCCAGATCAGGATGCGTCAAGACCCCATGGGGACGACGCCGTGCAGCGACCCACATCTGCGCCCACAGGAGTCCGTCGCGACCACAACGAAAGCCATGGCCGAACTTCACGCAGAGCAGCACCCCGCCGCTGGTGCAGCACCACCGGCGCGCGCCACGCGCCTCTGCCCAGCCAACGTCCGCCTCTCCGCCAGATGCAGGCACGGGGGCCCAGGTATCCGCCCACGCCGGACCACCCCGAGCGGAGCCACTGCGGCAGCAAGAGCACGCCAGCCGCTCGCCGCCGATTCGGCCATCCTCCGCAAGGACAACGCCCCCGGAGCACATCTCCACCGCCACCGTCCAAAGGATCCGTCGCCCCCCATGGAGCCGCCGTGCTCGCACGGTCCGGGCCGCCCCCCGCCACCTTTGGGAACGGGGGGGGGGGGGGGGGGGGGGGGGGGGCACCGCATCATCTGCCGGCAGCAGCCGCGACCGGGGAGAGCACCGGAGTAGGGGGTGGAGTCGGTGGCGGGATCTAGTCGCCCCCGGGTCGCCCAGCTGGGACGACACGGGAGCCGCTTCAAGTTTGTACACAACCTTGTACTAGCGAGTAAAATGCATGATAAGTCCTGTAACTATTCGAGATGTGTCAAGTTAGTCCTAAAACTTTAAAAATGCAAGTTCAGATTCTAAAAGTTTATAAGTTGTTCATCACAGGTCCTACGCAGGCCAGACCGGGTCTGACTTGCTTATGTGGCAAGTTGACCATCGCCACGCCGGCGCGCGCGCCATGTCAGCGGCGCTGTTCATAGCACTGTTCACAATATTGTATATACATATCGAGTTTTCCTAAAAAAAAATAATTCATTTTCTACAACATAGTTTCCCTTGTTGGAATTAACCATGTTGTCATAGTCCGGCTGGGATGCGAATCAACAAAGAATTGTCATAGTCCGGCTGGGATGCGAATCAACAAAGAAAAGTTTGACGGAAAAGGTTGTCATCGTAATAGGGATTACACCTCAATATGGCAGCCCTCAATTCTGTTCTGTGTGACTTATACTCTTCTTCTTTTTTGGCGGGAAGTGTGACTTATTACTCTTCTAGGCTTCCTCTTTGCCTCAAGTGATTAAACTCATCAATTACACCACAACCACATTTCTTACACCAAACCTCTCTAAAATCTTATCACCGAATAGGTTTCCAACTCGGCTAGCTATTGATGCTATATATGTAGGCCAGTGCTACGGCTGATCTCACGCGGGCATACGCCGCCTCGTCAGCCACCCGATTGACTTGGTCAGAACCGTTAGATGAAGATGCCAAGTCATTTCTTTTCTTTCACACATACACGCAGCAGCGTGCTGATGACGACAGCGTCTCAGAGGCCGCACTTGCATTAGGCGAGGCGTGGCGACTTCCAGCCATGTATGTCTACGACTTGTAATGGCATGCCAGCAAAAGTGTTGTATTCTATTTCTAGCAAGTGCATGGCAGCAGCATGCGAACTCTGGAGACCAAATGATAATCCCCATTGAAGCGACGCGAGCTGCTGTAAAGACAAGCCCCGGCGGATGGGCCATACATGCCGAGACGACGATGCTGTGACGGTGATACGGCTACCTCGGGCGTGAGTGTGAGGCCGCGAGCAGTGCTGCGACGCTAGATGGCGGACTCTGCGACATCAACCTGGCTGCTTCGACGGTCACGGCAATGCTACAAGGCGTGCTGGGACGACATGCTACAAAGGACACGGCGATGGTACGGCGGCGTGCTTCGAACGGCCATTGTGTGCTTTGACGGCCGCGGCAATGTTGCGATGGCAGGTCGGCTGCGTCGATGATGCTGTGAGCCTGTGACGGTGTGCTTCGACAGCCATGGCGATGCTGCGACGGTCGCCCGATTGCTTCGATGATGCTGCAACGACGTGCTTTAACAGCCATGGCGATTCTGAGATGGCAGCATGGCTGCTTCCATGATGCTATGATGATGTGCTTCGACGGTCGCGGTGATGCTATGACGCTGTGCTTTGACGACCACAGTGATGCGGCGATGGAGGCCCAAATGCTTCGACGATGCCGCAACGGTGTGCTTCACGATCGCGACGATGGTGTGACAATGGCATGGCTGCTTCGGCGACGTGCTTCGATGGCCGCGGCCACGCGGCGACAACGGCTAGGCTGCTCCTGTCATGCTGCGATGGCATGCTTCGACGACGTGCTTCGATGGCCACGGCCATGCGGCGACAACGACTATGCTGCTCCTGTGATGGCATGCTTCGACGACGTGCTTCTATGGCCTCGGCCATGCGGCGACAACGACTATGCTGCTCCAGTGATGTTGCGATGGCATGCTTCGACGACGTGCTTCGATGGCCTCGGCCATGCGGCGACAACGACTATGCTGCTCCTGTGATGTTGCGATGGCATGCTTCGACGACGTGCTTCGATGGCCTCGGCCATGCGGCGACGACAGCTAGGCTGCTCCTGTGATGTTGCGATGGCATGCTTCGACGACGTGCTTCGATGGCCTCGGCCATGCTGCGATGACAGCTAGGCTGCTCCTGTGATGTTGCGATGGCATGCTTCGACGACGTGCTTCGATGGCCTCGGCCATGCGGCCACGACCGCTAGGCTGCTCCTGTGATGCTGCGATGCCATGCTTCGACGACGTGGTTCGATGGCCGCGGCCATGCGGCGACTACAGCCAGGCGGCTCCTGTGATGTTGCGATGGCATGCTTTGACGGCGACCAGGCAGCTCCGGTGATGCTGCAATGCCATGCTTCAACGGCGACGGCGACGACGGCGACGTCAAGGACGCTAGTCCAAGCATTGCTAGAGGGTATGTGTGTGTGTGTGTTTTGCGTGTGTGCTACTTGGGAGTGGCTGAGTGGGATGTGTTGTGAGGAGGGAGGACGAGTGGCTGTCATGAGACGCATCTAACAGCAGTTACAGTATCCATGCCTGACCAAACTACGGGTAAATCAGCTTGCAGCGCTATGGAAAAGAAAGGGAGTTACGAATGTGTGCGGGAGTGTTCAGCTTCAAAGCATGGGTAGACGCTACTACAACAGGCCGATAGGTGGACGAGTGCTCTGCGCCACAGGATCGCGAGGGATCGGATGGCACCGGACGCGGCTGACAGAGCCAAGAAATCATCCGAATGATTTAGAACGTTTTCCATATACTCCCTCCGTCCCAAAATTCTTGTCTTAGATTTGTCTAGATACGGATGTATCTAATACTAAAACGTGACTTGATACATCCGTATCTAGACAAATCTAAGACTAGACAAATCTAAGACAAAATACATCCGTATCTAGATAAATCTAAAACAAGAATTTTGGGACGGAGAGAGTATGTACGTATAACCTATCTCTGTAATTTACCGAGATCAAGGAAATACACTTATAGGTGCGACACGCGCCTATTGTCATCAACTCGCGTCCTCGTATGTATGTGCGTTATGGTCGGTGAAGAATGGGACCTTAGTACTATTGTTGTACGTGCGTGTATTGGCGAAAAGCATCAGTCGCCTAGAATGCATCAAGCAGTAGGGTTGTGCAAGTGCCCCTCCCAGATGAAAAGTATTTGTCGGCGTAGTATCGTATGGGACCAGTGCCTATAATTGATATAAGAACTTAGTGCATCGTTCTTGATCTCCGGAATGGAAGCGGAGGCGGCAACGGTGTAACATCCCCAGCATCCCACTACAGTGATTACCTCTTAATCATGCCATGTCAGCAAGTTTAACAGTGCCTAGTCATCATTTACATCATGTTGCATTTCAAACTCCCAATTCAAACTTCAATTAAATTCAAAGTGGAAAATAAAAGTTGTCCAAATCAGAACCTAAAATGTTCATTAAATAGCAAATAATTCAGAGGCACTTATAAAATTGTAACCAGCATTATATGGTTGAGCTAATTAACCCTAACAATCTCAGCAGTGGCTAAAGAACAACCTTTAATAACCTTTTGATTAATCTAAATTAAATATGAAATTGTATTTTGCCCAAACTAGTTTTTGGTATTAGGATATATTGCCCTGCAAATTATGAGCTAGGTCACATATTTTATAAAAATCATTTAGTGTCCAAACAATTAGCAAAACAGAATTGAAAAGAATACAGAAAAAGAGAAAATAGAAAAGGCCTAATGCTTTACTGTGCACTTAATCCATCTGGGGTCATCCCCTTCCACCCGCGCGCTGTCGCACGCCCGCGCTGTCACGCGCCCGTGCCGACACGCCGACGCCCGTCGCCGTGTCACCCATCCGCCGGTTCCCCGACGCCTATATGGCCAGCCCTGAGCCCCGAGCCCGTTCCCCGAACCCTAGCGCCCCTCAGTTCCCCCTTCCCCCTTGCTCTGCCTCGCCAGATCCCCTCGCCCGAAGCCTCCGCCGCTCGCCGCCGTCGATCCCGCGCTCCCTGGCGACCTCGAGCCCCGGCGAGATGTCAAGGAGCTCCGCCGCCCTCCGCTGCGTCGCCTGAGCCGAGCCTTTGGAGACGACGGGCTCGGCATCGAGCGGATCGAGCTCGTCTTCATCTTCCCCGTCGCCGGTGACCGCCGCCGTCTCCGTCATCCCCTGGTGCTACAAAGTTGTCGAGGGCCTTTCTTGGCCGCTCGGTGAGCTCCTCCCTCCCTCCATTACTTCCTTCCACGGCCGCATTTGTCCCTAGCCCGCTCGCCGCCATTGCCGTGCCTCTGCCTCCGCCGGCGAGCTCGTAGCTGAGCCATCGCTGCCCGTCGAGCTCAAGCGAGCTCGGAATCGTGCTCAGCACCTCCGTGCGGGCCCGTTGCGCCCAACCCCGCGCTCGGTCGAGCCCCGTTGCGCCAGCCCCGTGCTCCGCCCGAATGCACCGCCGCAAAACCCGTCGCCGGTGTGGCTCCGATGACCAAATGGTCTCGGGCTTGCGCCCATTGTGTTCGCGCGCGCGTATAGGTAGTTCCTAGCTAGCTATATCGCCCGCGCGCGCCCCGTCTCGCCGTTGCCGTCGTCCGCCCAAAGCACCTCGTCGCCGGCGACCTCGTGGCGCTCGCCCCCGTCCGTTCCAGCCACTCCGGCCACCACCGTTCGACGCACGACGGCGATCCGCGTCGAACGCACCTAGCCACGCTCCTTCCCGTGCCCTATGCGCAAAACCCGACCGCTTCCCGTGCCGCTCCGTCGCTGGAGAGGTCGCCGGCGTTGCTCTGGCCGCCGCGCTGACCTGGCATCGGTGGGACCCGCCCCTGTGCCACTGACTGCGGGCCCCGCGGGCCCCCTTTGACCTGTTGACTTGGGTCAACGCTGACTGGGCGTCCCTGTGACTATGACATGCGGGCCCCACTTCTTTAAACTATTTAAAATAAATAGATAATCTGCTAATTAATTAGTTACTTAATTAAGTCACTAAACACCCACTGACTGCTGGGCCCCACTCGCTAATTAGGTTAGTTAGGTTAAATTAACTCTGTTCAGTTAGCTCAGTCAAAGACATGTGGGTCCCACTGGACCCACCTGTCAGGTTTGACTGGTCAACCGACCAGTTGACCTGCTGACGTCACCCCTGCACTATTCTGGATAATGTTGATTTAGATAAATAAAATAAAATCGTGGAAATGTCTAAAACCTTTGAAAAATCATAGAAAATAAACCGTAGCTTGGATCGAAAAACTTTCTACATGAAAGTTGCTCAGAACGACGAGACGAATCTGATCGTGTCGCCTGTTTCCATGTCGGAACCCCCTACGTAGGAGAACCCGTAACCTTGAGCCTGATTTCGGTAGGTGAATAGTACATATACACCGGTTAATAAATCCCACTTTAATCCTAAAATAACTAAAATGCCTTAGATGCACCTTTAGGCAACCCTGCACTGCATCCTAGGCATAGCATGCTCTGTGTTGCATATAATTGCTGTGTATTTATTTGTTTCCTCCCCTCTTCTCTCTCGTTAGACCCCAGTACCGACGCAGCTCCCGAGACCGACACAGCTCAGGAGCCCGACGACACCGTTGACGACCTTGCCTTTGCCGCAGAGCAACCAGGCAAGCACCCCCCTTTTTGAGCATACCAATATTGCCTATTTTTCTCTCTCTTATGCTTGTATTAGAAGTTGCTGCTGTTACTGTTATCATATTTCTGCTGCATAGAATGTTTATTGTAACCTGCTGTTGTTACCTACCTGCTTATCCTAAACTGTTTAGTATAGGCTGGGTAGAGACCCATCAGAGAGCCCCACCTTGTCCCGACTGCCCCGCTGGACTATCAGAAGACCCGATCAACGGGATAGAAGGCCAGACCCCGACACCGCACATCACTTCCCCCTTAGTTGCTCGACACTACTGGGTTACTATCGAGTGCCGAGGGTGATACCTCATCAGCACTTCTGATGTTAACCTTGTAGCTTAGTTCATCGGTTATGGTCATCGAGGGTGATTCCTCCTTCTCCACTCCCGATAACGACACTGTCGTGCAACTCCTCAAGAGTGGACCTCGAGGGTGATACCTCCTTCGTTCACCTTGACTATAACATCAGGTGGAATTCCATCGAGGGTGATTCCTCAGGGTTCCCCTTGGTGTTAGACACACGGATACAATGGTTACTATGACTTTGCACTGAACCATGTTACTAAAGGCGGGTCGGCCCTGAGGGGTACCCGCGCGAGCATGTGATGCGACTGATGTGGAGACAGGTTGGCCTGGAGGGTGCCCGCGAGATAATTACGAGGCATGGCCGGGCATTCTTAGCCCTTGCCGCAAGTCCTCGCGATGGGGCGATGGGGTCACATCGATCGTGAGTCTCTGCTCGTTACCGCGCGCTCCTCATTCACTAACGGTTTGGATATTTGATCCGAGGGGCCTCTGGCCTGATAGCACTAACCATCACGTGGGCATAGTATGGGCGTTCTGTGTCGTATACTTCAGCCGAAGCTTAATAGACGCCAGCGACTAAGCGGCGCGCGCTGGGTTGGACTGGTAACGCCCTGTGCTTGTATAAGGGGGGCTAGGTCTGCTCACCGGCCGCGTACGCAATGTGCAGGAGTTCCCGGGGCGAAGGCCCAAGACCCCCGGGTGCATAGGTTTAGTCCGGCGTGCTGACCTCTCTGTTAAGTTTTCGGTCGGGTTGCGGCGTGTCGTTTGGCCGAGGCCGGGCATGACCCAGAAAAGTGTGTCCGGCCGGAGTTAAGCGAGCGTGGTGGGTAAGTTGGTGCACCCCTGCAGAGAAGAAAACATCTATCGATAGCCTATCCTACGGTAACGGACACTCGGAGTTGTATCCCGATCGGTACAACTAGAACTGGACACTTGAGATGATAACTGGATAGTATGGCTCTGGGATTGCTTTCTCGCAGGGAGTCGAGGAAGGATCTCTGGGCGAGGTTGATGATACTATTACTACTTTATTTTATGCTAATCTGCACTCTTCTAATGCTGCAAGACCGTTGAAGATGATGAAGATGCTAGTCTTCGATAGGACTAGGTTTTCCCCTCTGTTCTGGCATTTCTGCAGCCCAGTCCACGTACACAACCTTCCTTTGATAATGTTGCATATGTAGTGTAGATCCTTGCTTGCTGAGTACTTCGGATGAATACTCACGTTTGCTTTGCTTTCTTTTTCTCCCCATATCCATTTGGTGCAACCAGATGGCGGAGCCCCTAAGACAGCTACACCCGCTGACGACTACTGCTACTACCCCGAGGGTGGCTACTACTACAAGCTGGCCGACGACTAGGAGTAGGTTCGGAGGGTCCCAGGCAGGAGGCCTGCGCCTTTCGATCGTAGTGTTTTTCTTTTGCGCCACCTTCTAAAGGCCTATCTGTTTTATCTTTTATATCTGTACTCAGATATCTGATGCTTCCGCTGACGTTTGTATGCCATCGACCTATGTATTCGAGCCCTCGAGGCCCTGGCTTGTAATATAAAGCTTGTATGACTTTATTTATGTTTTAGAGTTGTGTTGTGATATCTTAAAGTGAGTCCTTAGGCTTGATCGTGTGCATTTGCGTGTATGATTAGTGCACGATTAAGCCGGGGTCGTCACAGGTTGGTATCAGAGACGACTACCTGTAGGAACCCCCCTTTCCAACTCCTTGGCCAAAGTTGAGTCTAGAACTCGAAAAACTATTTTACTAACATGGCTGTGTGGCTTACGGGCCCACGTCGCCAACTAGGTGGTATTAGGATCTTTTATTGCTCATCTATACTCTGGGACTCTGATCTCTCGTCTATTCGGGTTAAATATTTTACTAACTCTAACCTTAGGTTCTTGTAACCGCTTTCTCCCGGAGAGCCCCCCCCTCATTCCAGAAGATGGCGTGTCATCATCAGAAGACTCCAAAGATACTCCTCGAATTTCCCGAGACCCTTGAGCCCCCTGTTTTTGCAGTTCCCTATCACTGATAAATCCCCGTGGATAACTACACATCCTTGTCGTTTGTACATTCTTCCCCAGTTGCTCTGGTTATTACCATATATCCCGAGATACTCTCCGTTGTCTTGAGCATCCTTTGTGCCTACTGCTTTACAGCTTCTTTCGCACTTTGAGTAATTCTTCATACTTGTGGGGAACCGTTCATCCCCAGATGTTCATGCGTTTCCCAAATTCTTTGAAATACTATCTGAGCTCCCGAGAATCCTCTGCAGCCTATCGCTCTTGATTATCCTTGCCGGCCTGAATTATGGTTAATTCCATATGTCTGGCAATATTCATCGGTATCCTTTGACACCGTCATTTTGGTATTATTGATTCAACATGAGTGCGAATGCACGCAATCATCAGTCGATCCTTTTAAATTATCTTTCCGGCCCAGACATCATTCTGGATATGAGCTGGTTCTGGGAAAATCAATCCTTGATTGATTGGCCATCTAATTCTATTCAACGTACTCATCTTTTTATCAGACCCTCTGCCTCTGATCCCCCGATTTTGGTATCGTAAACCCTTCGTATTCAAGCTTCGGCTTATTCAGATGATTCTATAATCCGATGCCTTTGCATTCTTTCTTCTTCTGGTTGAGTACCGTTACTCACATCAGATCCCGTGTGGACCGCCAAATCCCTGTTGGATTATACCTGACAGTGTCCCTCGTATTCAATAGCCTTGTGAGTTCTTCCCTGATAGAAATACCCTCGGTAAATTGTATCATCTGCTTTGACTTCGACACTTTGCTTTCGAACTCGTATCCCTTGCTTTGGTTGATGGTTGTATAGACTCGTAAAATGTCCCGATGGGTTGTATCTATGCTTCTGCCATCTGCGAGAACCCAGAAACTTCCACGAGTCGTACTCTACTGGTGTTCCAGATAAATTTCAACATTTCAACTTCACTAAAAGCGAGGAGTGAATGAAAGGTTATGCATTGAAGAAGTGGGAGTCAACCTTGAACCTTTGCGTTCATGCCTATGGACCCGATGTAGAACTTATCATGGAAGCTGCTCGTAAAAATACGTATTTTCTTGGTACAAATTCATCTTGTGTCTGTGAATTGATCCTTTGCAAACATGGTTCCGGCCATATTGATAATCTTTGAATTCCTTTCCCGGACAAGTTAAAATGCTTGTCTTCTGCAGATCATTTCACCTCTTCAACCTCTATTCTGATCTACCATTGGGTATTACCCCTGGTACCTTGAAGCTATCGTGCCATTGCACTACCTCTTGTGAATTCTTTGGAATGATACCCCATCATGTCATTACTAGCCTGATCGGCTATATTTTTATCGTGCCAACTTTTAACTGTGCTACCTGGTCCTTATGCCCGGAGCAACTTCCGACGATGAGCGAAGCTTACGTCGATCTTCCTCATCTTATCATTTCACCTCGAACAACAAGCTTGATTTCGAGCTTGTGTCTTATCCGTGGTTCCAATAACCTTTCGCCTCGGCATTCCTTTTGCTTGATGTCATCGCTGACCGATTACATCTTCTTGAAACCTCTCGACAAATGTGTCGTGATCATCATCAACATTCAGAGCTCTTTCAGGATATCAATCGAATTCATGAGAGAAATACCATCCTTGCTGTTCGATGAATTGTGATATCATCGAAGACATCCTTGACTTTCTGCCAACACAGACCTGGTTGTATTTGGATATTCCTTACGTTCCGAGATAATCTTGGAATTGTCTCTCGGTATCTCTTGAGATCTTCGAACCCAATCTTTACTTGACACCATATCATTGTTGCCTCGAAACATGACTGTGGTATTCTGAAACACCAACATGAGCATTGGAAGCACATTCCTAAATGATTCTTGATCTATTATCCGGACACTGTTGTACGGGTAACGTCTTGATTTTTCCTCGCCCCTTTATCTAAATGCTTTTGAACTTGCTGTCCTGTCAGGTATATCATGTTCTGCTTTTCCTTGGAAAGGATATACTCCTAATTCTTGTGTAAAGACACATCTTTCCTTTTCAATGGTCTGTTTAATTCTGATAATCACATTTTCCTTTCCATTGGTTTGTTTAACTTTTCTTGTGATATATATGATATAAGCAGAATTAATTCCCTGCTTATGAAAAACACCTCGATGTGCAACCTTGTCGGTGAGACCCTGTTACTATTGTTGATGACATTCCGGTAACCACTGATGGACGAGAACTTTGCCTATTGGTCCGCCTTGTTCAACGAGCAGGAAAATGGTTCTCTTAGTCCCTCGCCCTTGGTACCAATATTGTTACCGACATAACTGACAGACTATCCTCTGACATACCTTGATGTCGTGACCGGTAAGATGTCACCGTCCTCTCTACTTATGATCGACCCTCATCACAGTTCCACAGGATCGGAACCTGACTCTCCTATACATCTTCGATTCCGAAGTATTATTTGCCCTTGGTTTCGTGTGTTATCACGAGTCACCCTCCGAGAGGTGATCTATTCCCGATGCTCTGAACCCCCTTCTCACACTTTGTTCAGGTATTGAACATTTGTCCATTCGCTTGAAACTTCCTATTGTACCTTCATACTTTGCTCTCGATGTTTTTCTAAGTTTCAACTCGAGAGATATTTCTGCCACATTTCCGGAAATGTTCATCACATAGTTAACCCTATAAGGGTCAGTTCTCCCGAAGTTACTCTTTACTTCCCCACTTAAATCTCGGGACGAGATTTCTTGTAGTGGAGGAGATTTGTAACATCCCCAGCATCCCACTACAGTGATCACCTCTTAATCATGCCCTGTCAGCAAGTTTAACAGTGCCTAGTCATCATTTGCATCATGTTGCATTTCAAACTCCCAATTCGAACTTCAATTAAATTCAAAGTGGAAAATAAAAGTTGTCCAAATCAGAACCAAAACTGTTCATTAAATAGCAAATAATTCAGAGGCACTTATAAAATTGTAACCAGCATTATATGGCTGAGCTAATTAACCCTAACAACCTCAGTAGTGGCTGAACAACAACCTTTTAATTAATCTAAATTAAATATGAAATTGTATTTTGCCCAAACTAGTTTTTGGTATTAGGATATATTGCCCTGCAAATTATGAGCTAGGTCACATTTTTTATAAAAATAATTTAGTGCCCAAACAATTAGCAAAACAGAGTTGAAAAGAATACAGAAAAAGAGAAAATAGAAAAGGCCTAATGCTCTACTGTGCACTTAAGCTTGCTGCTATAGGTTTAGGGCCAGCCCATCTGGGGTCATCCCCTTCCACCCGCGCGCTGTCGCGCGCTTGCGCCGACACACCGACGCCCGTCACCGTGTCGCCCATCTGCCGGCTCACCGACGCCTATATGGCCAGCCCCGAGCCCCTCGCCCGTTCCCCGAACACTAGTGCCCCTCAGTTCCCCCTTCCCCCTCGCTCTGCCTCGTCAGATCCCCTCGCCCGAAGCCTCCGCCGCTCGCTGCCGTCGATCCCGCGCTCCCTGGTGACCTCGAGCCCCGGCGAGATGTCAAGGAGCTCCGCCGCCCTCCGCTGCGTCGCCTGAGCCGAGCCTCTCGAGACGACAGGCTCGGCATCGAGTGGATCGAGCTCGTCTTCATCTTCCCCGTCGCCGGTGACCGCCGCCGTCTCCGGTCGTCCCCTAGTGCTACAAAGCTGTCGAGGGCCTTTCTTGGCCGCTCGGTGAGCTCCTCCCTCCCTCCATAACTTCCTTCCGCGGCCGCATTTGTCCCTAGCCCTCTCGCCGCCATTGCTGTGCCTCTGCCTCCGCCGGCGAGCTCGCAGCCGAGCCATCGCTGCCCGTCGAGCTCAAGCGAGCTCGGGATCGTGCTCAGCACCTCCGTGCAGGCCCGTTGCGCCCAACCCCGCGCTCGGTCGAGCCCCGTTGTGCCAGCCTCGTGCTCCGCCCGAATGCGCTGCCGCAAAAACCGTCGCCAGCGTGGCTCCGATGACCAACTGGTCTCGGGCTTGCGCCCGTTGTGTTCGCGCGCGCGTATAGGTCGTTCCTAGCTATCTATATCGCCTGCGCGCACCCTGTCTCGCCGTTGCCATCGTCCGCCCAAAGCACCTCATCGCCGGCGAGCTCGTGGCGCTCGCCCCCGTCCGTTCCAGCCACTCCGGCCACCACCGTTCGACGCGAGATGCCGATCCGCGTCGAACGCACCTAGCCACGCTCCTCCCCGTGCCCTATGCGCAAAACCCGACCGCTTCCCGTGCCGCTCCGTCGCTAGAGAGGTCGCCGGCGTTGCTCTGGCCGTCGCGCTGACCTTGCATCGGTGGGACCCGCCTCTGTGCCACTGACTGCGGGCCCCGCGGGCCCCCTTTGACCGTTGACTTGGGTCAACGCTGACTGGGCGGCCCTGTGACTATGACATGCGGGCCTCACTTCTTTAAACAATTTAAAATAAATAGATAATCTGCTAATTAATTAGTTACTTAATTAAGTCACTAAACACCCACTGACTGCTGGGCCCCACTCGCTAATTAGGTTAGTTAGGTTAAATTAACTCTATTCAGTTAGCTCAGCCAATGACATGTGGGTCCCACTGGACCCACCTGTCAGGTTTGACTGGTCAACCGACCAGTTGACTTGCTGACATCACCCCTGCACTATTCTGGATAATGTTGATTTAGATAAATAAAATAAAATCCCTAAAATGTCTAAAACCTTTGAAAAATCATAGAAAATAAACCGTAGCTCGGATCGAAAAACTTTCTACATGAAAGTTGCTCAGAACGACGAGACGAATCTAATCATGTCGCCTATTTCCATGTCGGAACCCCCTACGTAGGAGAACCCATAACCTTGACCTTGATTCCGGTAGATGAATAGTGCATATACACCGGTTAATAAATCCCACTTTAATCCTAAAATAACTAAAATGACTTAGATGCACCTTTAGGAAACCTTGCACTACGTCCTAGGCATAGCATGCTTTGTGTTGCATATAATTGCTGTGTATTTATTTGTTTCCTCCCCCTCTTCTCTCTCGTTAGACCCCGGTACTGATGCAGCTCCCGAGACCGACGCAGCTCAGGAGCCCGACGACACCGTTGACGACCTTGCCTTTGCCGCAGAGCAACCAGGCAAGCACCCCCCCTTTTGAGCATACCGATATCGCCTATTCTTCTCTCTCTTATACTTGCATTAGAAGTTGCTACTGTTACTGTTATCCTATTTCTGCTGCATAGCCTGTTTATTGTAACCTGCTGTTGTTACCTACCTGCTTATCCTAAACTGTTTAGTATAGGCTGGGTAGAGACCCATCAGAGACCCCCAACTTGTCCCGACTGCCCCGCTGGATTATCAGAAGACCCGATCAACGGGATCGAAGACCAGGCCCCGACACCGCACATCACTTCCCCCTTAGTTGCTCGACACTACTAGGTTACTATCGAGTGCCGAGGGTGATACCTCATCAGCACTTCTTGTAACATCCCAAAATTCTAAATTTTGGAATGTTATATTAAATAAATAGTTTTGATTGATTGTTTGATTGTGGTGTGGTTGCTTGTGTGAAATTGAGTGAAATTTAGAAACTTTTTGAAAGTTGAATGAGAGGGAATAAAATGACTTTCCCAAAACTTTCACCTTGCATTTATGATCTCCATGAATTCATATTCATTTCATCACAAAACCCTAGAGTGAAGATGATATCACTTCTTCCATTTAAATAAATGAAAAGGGTTTTGAAAAGATTTGAATTCCATTTGGAAATATTCCAAATTCGAAAACTTTATGCAACTCAATGATTTTCATGAGAGGAGATAAAATGACTTCTTCAAATTATATGAAATATGAGTTGGAAGTTTAAAACAATCAAATTTAAAGTCCCTTTGAAATTATTTTCAATTTGGAGTTATTTGGTTTTTATTCAAATTATTTTTATCCAAAAATAAAATATATGGAAATTAGGGTAAAATGATTCCCTTCAATATAAAATTAGAGGGAAATAAATTTGAAATCATTTTGGTATTTTTAAAATGATTTTTATTAGGTTTTATTGCAGCAGTAGCACTGTTTGCTTTATTTAAATATTTGTGAAATTTATTTGCCGCTGAAAATATGTTCATCTTTTAGGAAATCTTTTTCTGAAAATTTTGATATATAATATGCCTATGGAAATTTTTCTTATTTTCCGTTTACCTTTTTTTGTTTTTATTCTAAAAAAAAAAAAACTGTACGAGCGACCGACTGCTATCCTTCGCCAGCGTGCGCAACATAGCTAGCAGGTCGGACTATATTATTTTTCCAGTTGTCCTTTAATTTATTTATTTTCTGTTAAAAAAAAAAATCCGCGCACGCACACATGCGCGCACACGCGCAGGCCGGCCGAAGGCCCATGCGGCGTCGTTTCTTTTCTTTGTTTTTCCTATATCTTTCGTCTGCCTTTTGTTTACGTTTAGTCCCACATTGCCTAGCTTTTGACCTCTAAGCCTCCTTTCCACCTATAAATATAGACCCATAGAGCCTCCAAAAATCATCCGATTCGGGTTAAATCAATATATTTTGGTTTGACTAGATTCACTAAATAAAAATATTTTTCTTCTCTCCGGCGGGACTTCTGAAAGTTGTCTTCTCTCTCGGAAGTCATCTTTTCTCTACCTTATAAAGGTATCTTTCTTCGTATTTTTTTTATATACTCCCGTAGCTTATTATTTCTAGACTAGTACGGTAGAATGATTAGATTTATAAATTAGTCCTTGTATTTACATTTTAGAACTAGAATTCTTTTAGCCATAACTCTTTTTCTTCCGTAAAACAGCTTGGCCCTGATTTTTCAAATAGCCATAACTTTTTACTCGTTCATCCAAATTAGACGAAACCAACGCCAATATTTTTGTCTTGATTCCACCTTTCTAGTGAATCTATCAAATAAACTTTTTGCAACTTTCAAATTTCGAAATTTGTTCAGATTCATATTCAAACTTGTTTTGGCTATAACTTGAGTTTCGTAACTCCGATTTAATTGATTCTTTTTGCAAATTAAAGCTCTTGACCTAAACTTTCTGATAAGGCCAAATCCACCCAATTTTGGTACTGTTAGAAATTGTTTTCTGTTGCAAGAGTTAATTGCTAGTTTTCGAAGTTTTTCGAGATCTTTTCTTCGATTCTTTTGCATGAGTGCTTATGTATGCAATTGCTTGCTCACGTTAGATTGAACGGAGTGTGACAAGTAGAACTATCAGGAATTATGAGTGCGAAGGATCTTCATCAACAGTACAAGGCAAGTTCACACTTTGATCATACTCTTCTATACCCAGTTTTTATGCATTAGATTTATCCTCAAACACTACATGACTAGGATGTGATTAACTTGTGGGTACTGGGAAGTAGATGATGAGGTAGAACCTATTGCCCTTTTTAATAACAAACCCTTGGGAGTTCTTCCACGCTATGCTTATGTTGCCATGCTATGCTCGTAGACGTGGATTGGGTTTTGAGTGTATCCATGACAGATGTGAGATTTTTAATTAATGGTTCAACTTAAGGTGGCAACTTTAATACACATCTGGGTGGATTGCTTGTTTGGGCACCTGGGGATATACCAGTGTTGTCCTAGGAGATCCCGGGGATATACCGTGTGATCCTCCTACGGTCCGCCACCCAGGCTCAAAGGGATCATAAGATTATTCATGCTAGAAACTTCCGTGTGCAGCCACAAGCTATTATGGGCTCTAGCATAGTTGAGTATGTTACATGACCTCTTTCAGTGGTAGGCTAGCAGATGTAGGGGAAAGTAGGTGTAACTGTCTACCCAGAGTAAAGAGTAAATGTTTCTGAAAGACTGTGTCTCGGTCATCCATTTCTCAAACACCATGTAGTGCGAGAAATCCAACGGAGGAGATCGAGTCTTGTGGGGAAAAGTGCACAAACCTCTGCAGAGTGTACAAACTAATCATGATTAGCCGTGTCCCCGGTTATGGACATCTTGAGTATCTGGTTCTTGGATTTTCATATTGAATCCCATCACTCTAAATTAATTTGTTGGGATTAATGATTACTTTTTAACTAGGATTGAGAAGGGGTTTTACCTTCTCAATGTTCAACAACCACCATGATAGTAAAATAAAATATATTCCTTTGTTGTAGGAAAAAAAATTAGCTTTTCGCAAAATCATGTTAAACCTAGAGCCTCCACCAGCCAAATATGCATATAGTGATAGCTATTATTCATCATTATCCTATGGTGTGAATTTGCCAGTACATTCAATGTACTGACCTACATGGCTGCAACGTCTCATGTTGCAGGAATTCTTACGACGAGTAAGTGATACGTTAGGGTTACGATTTCTACACTCAACTTTGCCGTTGGTGTTGATGGGAATCCACAACCTTGTTGTTACTTCCGCTATATGGATTGAGGTAATAGTATTTACGTTACTTTATACATGTGATTTACCTCTGTTATAAATCCTCGAGTACTGTGTGTGTCAGCATACCGATCCAGGGATGACACTTAAGCACAGAGACTTTGATCCATTCGGGTCGGGTCGCTACAAGATGGTATCAGAGCACATGTTGACTGTAGGACGTGACCCCTAGAAACTGGCTAGCCCATAGGAAAGATTTTCTCTAAACTTTATTTTCAAAAGAGATCCCTTAAGTCTCATCTTTTCTAAAGCTTTACCAAGTATTTCCTCTCACCTCAAGTAGTTAGACTATACCCCTTTTTCCCTTTTGACCACTCGAAGGTTCAACTGATGAGACCAATCCAAGAAGTACAAGATATCGGACAACTAAGACCACTTCGGAATGAAGAGGATTTTACCGTGCATTATAATAATGGAAACTACAACAGTTGAAGACTCCGAAGACTAGGGGAATTTGAAGTTTCTGAAGAATTTCCAGATTGGTATGACCTAGGAAGGCTACCCTTATGGAATTTGTCAGACTATTGAAGCTGACAATACCCGGGATCAAGGTGTGTCGCAGAGAGACCATAACATGGAGCGTTAAAGCTCAAAGTTTTGTCAAGAAAACCCTAAGACAGGAGATATCAACTATGGAATGATAACTCATGGCAGAGGCATGGGCATAAACACGGCTATCCATGATGCTATCGCCCGCCAAGGCTATTGTCACCGTGCTGAGTTAAGCATACATTTCGTCTGAAGGATTGGGTGACAAAATGGCTAATGGAGCACCTACCAGCAAGAGATGAAGTTTTAAACCTTAGCTGGTGTATCGCCAGGATCTGGAGTATTACATCAAGAATTTTCAGATGGACCTTCTGAAAGCCTTATTCGTCCAGAAAGTGTTGCGTGAAGAACTCAGGACCCAGAAGCTGAAAGTAGCCAAGCTGGAGGAGCAAAACCTCGAGATACCGGAGATTCGTCAGGAACTGGAAGACAGTAGGACCAGGGTTCATGCCAAGGATGTTGAAACCCAGAAGTTTGGAACGCAACTCTAGAATATTAAAGGACGTCACGAGAAACTTCGCGTCAACAGAAATGACCTGACAGAAGAACTTAAGAAGGACAAGCACGATCGGAAGAAACCATCGGAGGCATGAACAAGACTTGAAGGGTTTGGCGACTTTGAAGATTTATTGACCATTAGAAGACCAAACCCCTGTTATATACCTACGTTAGATGCGACGATTGTGAGCTGTCATTTGTTTGATGTTTTCCGACAGCCACAAAGTAAAATCTGCCTCTTCAAAACTATTGTTTGTATTGTGTGTATCCCTCTCTATCTCTCTTATCCCACCCCAAACCCTTGGAACCAATAGAGGATGAATGGAGATGAACTCATATTTTCTGGACCAATGACTCAATTGGAGACGGACTGATGGATTCAAAACATGGAAGATCACATGAAGAATAACACTATAGCCGGAAAGGATATGGCCCAGCATGCTCTTCAGTGCTTTGAAAGAGGTGCTGCTACTTGGTGGAGGATGTACCAAACCATCAATGGATGGCAAAGAGTAACCACTTGGAAAGAATTTAAGATGACTCTGCTAAAGTCTCGGCTTGTGTCCCAGAAGTTGAAGCCTTATGGAAATGATATGAAGAAACCTTGTGCATGCAAGTTCTGTGGAGAAATAGGACACAACCATAAAGAACACAAGGATGAATGCCCTCATTGTGAAGAGAGTCACCCAGCTGAAGAAAGCCCAACTAGGCAGATTACTTGTTTCTTGTGTGAAGGGACTACCCACTACCCTGCTCAGTTCACATTTACCCCATGGTACAAAGAACCATCCAGCAGAAGAAAGAAGCAATGAAAGGAGCCCTCATGGAAATTTTAGAAGAACCTGTGATGAAGGAAGAGGTGGAGGACACACCCGAAGAAGACCTAATTAAACCCTGCACCAAGTCATGTTATTCATGTGGAGAAGAAGGACACATCTCCCAGAATTTTCTGAAGGGGGATCTAGTAGCATTCCCGACAGAGGAAGTAGAGTATGATCCACAGGAAATAGAAGTCCTGATTGGCACGAAAAAGTCCAGGAAGAGAAATAGATTGGATTCCAAGAACAACCAAATTTCTACAAAGAAGGACCTGAGTCATATCATATGTTTTAGGTGCAAAGATTCAGGACACTACTTTAGCGAATGCCCAAAAAGGAAGCCGAGGACCCAAGGAGGCTATGTAATCACTAGGAAACCACGAGACTTGTCAGAAGTAATATGTTTCTGCTGTAATGAAGCATGTCACTTTGCCAGAGATTGTCCCAATGAGAAGGAGACTTGTGCTAAATAGTTGTGTCGAAAAAGAAATATAGTAGTAGTAGTGGGAACAATTCTTTTTGAGGTATTGAGTTGAGGCATGTAATGGAAATGCATGAGATTGTAAAAAATTTGAGAATCAATAAAGTTAGCATTATTGTTGGTACTGATTTGGATTTTATGAGTTGTTACTCTATGAAGAAAGATTTTGACCATTTTCGAGGATATGAGAAATATGGTCTACGGATGAATTTGTGCAGTTCAAGGGTGGTAGTACCCTGTGAGGACACTTGACCTCTGGAAAAGATAATGATATTCCACGGAGTGGACTTCGGACAAAATAAGTACGAGTTTTATCTCGATATGTGGGATACCCCAAGAATATGATGGGATGAAGTACTATTGGATATAAAGGAGGTAGAAGGTTGGCAATATGGAGCAATTGTAACTCCCTGATGAGTCTGTGTAATCCCTTCTTAGTTTGGTACCGATAGAAGGAAGGGAGACAGTACAATGGGATGGATTTAAGAATGCTAGGAAGCTGGATGTTGGAATAATGATCAGTTGCCCCGATGATGAGTTCAAGGTTTACAAGTGATGAGATGGGCCATAACCCACAGGCCCTAGGACCTACCAAGAAGCAAGCACACTCTTGCTGAAGGAAAAACCCTAGAAGAAGATACGACTTTATCAACAGACGATCTTATAGGAGTTAACGCAAAACCTGAGAGAGGTGAAGAAACGATAGATGTTCGTTTGGCTTGCAGAATCAATGGATTTATCCGAACTTAGTTCGTCGACAAGAGAAATTCTGCAATGCTGGTGAGGATGACCGAGTGATAGAATGCGAGATTCGCTAAACCATATACAAGGTAATGATTTGGGTGCGGGATGGATTGATCACCATACCGACTTACTCTTATTATTCGCCTTGCTATATGGGATGGTAAATCTGAGTGACTTACCCATAGTAGAGCGACGACGATCAAAACCTTGTTTAAACCATAGAATGGTGTGACAATTTTCCCCCTTGTACAAGGCAGTTGTTGCCAACCGTAGGCCATACGGTGAGAATGAAGCCCAGACCCGTTTTCTGCAGGGACCCAGTCAAATTGTTTGATGACCACCATGAGATATCGATAGTTGTTTAGTATTGGCGCCAAACATGTCAGCTAAGAAGACACTGTCTCGGAAGAACCTTAATTACCATGATGCAAGGACACAAGAATTGAAAAAAAAAAGTTATGCCACTACCGGAAGAGCGCAGAGAAGGAATTATCCTAAAGATCTGAGAAGATCGACACTGTCAACAATAAAGATGGAGTACATGAGTTTTGATGGAACCATAACCATGCTTCTAAGGGTGGTAGCACCCCAGACCTTCATGACAATCGATGGATTTTGAGGAGACCCCCGACCCTAACCTATTTCTTGCTAGCCTCTCCGAATCTCGAGGACGAGATTCATTTTAAGGGTGGTAGGTTTGTAACATCCCAAAATTCTAAATTTTGGAATGTTATATTAAATAAATAGTTTTGATTGATTGTTTGATTGTGGTGTGGTTGCTTGTGTGAAATTGAGTGAAATTTAGAAACTTTTTGAAAGTTGAATGAGAGGGAATAAAATGACTTTCCCAAAACTTTCACCTTGCATTTATGATCTCCATGAATTCATATTCATTTCATCACAAAACCCTAGAGTGAAGATGATATCACTTCTTCCATTTAAATAAATGAAAAGGGTTTTGAAAAGATTTGAATTCCATTTGGAAATATTCCAAATTCGAAAACTTTATGCAACTCAATGATTTTCATGAGAGGAGATAAAATGACTTCTTCAAATTATATGAAATATGAGTTGGAAGTTTAAAACAATCAAATTTAAAGTCCCTTTGAAATTATTTTCAATTTGGAGTTATTTGGTTTTTATTCAAATTATTTTTATCCAAAAATAAAATATATGGAAATTAGGGTAAAATGATTCCCTTCAATATAAAATTAGAGGGAAATAAATTTGAAATCATTTTGGTATTTTTAAAATGATTTTTATTAGGTTTTATTGCAGCAGTAGCACTGTTTGCTTTATTTAAATTTTTGTGAAATTTATTTGCCGCTGAAAATATGTTCATCTTTTAGGAAATCTTTTTCTGAAAATTTTGATATATAATATGCCTATGGAAATTTTTCTTATTTTCTGTTTACCTTTTTTTTTGTTTTTACTCTAAAAAAAAACTGTACGAGCGACCGACTGCTATCCTTCGCCAGCGTGCGCAACATAGCTAGCAGGTCGGACTATATTATTTTTCCAGTTGTCCTTTAATTTATTTATTTTCTGTTAAAAAAAAAACGCACGCACACATGCGCGCACACGCGCAGGCCGGCCGAAAGCCCATGCGGCGTCGTTCCTTTTCTTTGTTTTTCCTATATCTTTCGTCTGCCTTTTGTTTACGTTTAGTCCCACATTGCCTAGCTTTTGACCTCTAAGCCTCCTTTCCACCTATAAATATAGACCCATAGAGCCTCCAAAAATCATCCGATTCGGGTTAAATCAATATATTTTGGTTTGACTAGATTCACTAAATAAAAATATTTTTCTTCTCTCCGGCGGGACTTCTGAAAGTTGTCTTCTCTCTCGGAAGTCATCTTTTCTCTACCTTATAAAGGTATCTTTCTTCGTATTTTTTTATATACTCCCGTAGCTTATTATTTCTAGACTAGTACGGTAGAATAATTAGATTTATAAATTAGTCCTTGTATTTACATTTTAGGACTAGAATTCTTTTAGCCATAACTCTTTTTCTTCCGTAAAACAGCTTGGCCCTGATTTTTCAAATAGCCATAACTTTTTAGTCGTTCATCCAAATTAGACGAAACCAACGTCTACATTTTCGTCTTGACTCCACCTATCTAGTGAATCTATCCAATACACTTTTTGCAACTTTCAAATTTCGAAATTTGTTCTGATTCATATTCAAACTTGTTTTGGCTATAACTTGAGTTTCGTAACTCCGATTTAATTGATTCTTTTTGCTAATTGAAGTTCTTGACCTAAACTTTCTGATAAGACCAAATCCACCCAATTTTGGTACTGTTAGAAATTGTTTTCTGTTGCAAGAGTTAACTGCTAGTTTTCGAAGTTTTTCGAGATCTTTTCTTCGATTCTTTTGCATGAGTGCTTATGTATGCAATTGCTTGCTCACGTTAGATTGAACGGAGTGTGACGAGTAGAACTATCAGGAATTATGAGTGCGAAGGATCTTCATCAACAGTACAAGGCAAGTTCACACTTTGATCATACTCTTCTATACCCAGTTTTTATGCATTAGTTTTATCCTCAAACACTACATGACTAGGATGTGATTAACTTGTGGGTATTGGGAAGTAGATGATGAGGTAGAACCTATTGCCCTTTTATTATAAAACCCTTGGGAGTTACTTCCACGCTATGCTTATGTTGCCATGCTATGCTCGTAGACGTGGATTGGGTTTTGAGTGTATCCATGACAGATGTGAGATTTTTAATTAATGGTTCAACTTAAGGTGGCAACTTTAATACACATCTGGGTGGATTGCTCGTTTGGGCACCTGGGGATATACCAGTGTTGGCCTAGGAGATCCCGGGGATATACCGTGTGATCCTCCTACGGTCCGCCACCCAGGCTCAAAGGGATCATAAGATTATTCATGCTAGAAACTTCCGTGTGCAGCCACAAGCTATTATGGGCTCTAGCATAGTTGAGTATGTTACATGACCTCTTTCAGTGGTAGGCTAGCAGATGTAGGGGAAAGTAGGTGTAACTGTCTACCCAGAGTAAAGAGTAAATGTTTCTGAAAGACTGTGTCTCGGTCATCCGTTTCTCAAACACCATGTAGTGCGAGAAATCCAACGGAGGAGATCGAGTCTTGTGGGGAAAAGTGCACAAACCTCTGCAGAGTGTAAAAACTAATCATGATTAGCCGTGTCCCCGGTTATGGACATCTTGAGTATCTGGTTCTTGGATTTTCATATTGAATCCCATCACTCTAAATTAATTTGTTGGGATTAATGATTACTTTTAATTGGGATTGAGAGGGGGGTTTACCTTCTCAATGTTTCAACCACCATGATAGTTAAATAAAATAAATTCCTTTGTTGTAGGAAAAAAAAATTAGCTTTTCGCAAAATCATGTTAAACCTAGAGCCTCCACCAGCCAAATATGCATATAGTGATAGCTATTATTCATCATTATCCTATGGTGTGAATTTGTCAGTACATTCAATGTACTGACCTACATGGCTGCAACGTCTCATGTTGCAGGAATTCTTACGACGAGTAAGTGATACGTTAGGGTTACGATTTCTACACTCAACTTTGCCGTTGGTGTTGATGGGAATCCACAACCTTGTTGTTACTTCCGCTATATGGATTGAGGTAATAGTATTTACGTTACTTTATACATGTGATTTACCTCTGTTATAAATCCTCGAGTACTGTGTGTGTCAGCATACCGATCCAGGGATGACACTTAAGCACAGAGACTTTGATCCATTCGGGTCGGGTCGCTACACTTCTGATGTTAACCTTGTAGGTTAGTTCATCGGTTATGGTCATCGAGGGTGATTCCTCCTTCTCCACTCCCGATAACGACACTGTCGTGCAACTCCTCAAGAGTGGACCTCGAGGGTGATACCTCCTTCGTTCACCTTGACTATAACATCAGGTGGAATTCCATCGAGGGTAATTCCTGAGGGTTCCCCTTGGTGTTAGACACACGGTTACAATGGTTACTATGACTTTGCACTGAACCATGTTACTAAAGACGGGTCGGCCCTGAGGGGTACCCGCGCGAGCATATGATGCGAGTGATGTGGAGACGGGTTGACCTGGAGGGTGCCCGCGAGATAATTACGAGGCATGGCCGGGCATTCTTAGCCCTTGCCGCAAGTCCTCGAGACGGGGTGATGGGGTCACATCGATCGTGAGTCTCTGCTCGTTACCGCGCGCTCCTAATTCACTAACGGTTTGGATATTTGATCCGAGGGGCCTCTGGCCTGATAGCACTAACCATCACGTGGGCATAGTATGGGTGTTCTGCGTCATATACTTCAGCCGAAGCTTAATAGACGTCAGCGACTGAGCGGCGCGCACTGGGTTGGACTTGTAACGCCCTGCGCTTGTATAAGGGGGGCTAGGTCAGCTCACCGGCCGCGTACGCAACGTGCAGGAGTTCTCGGGGCGAAGGCCCAAGACCCCCGGGTGCATAGGTTTAGTCTGGCGTGCTGACCTCTCTGTTAAGTTTTCGGTCGGGTTGTGGCGTGTCGTTTGGTCGAGGCCGGGCATGACCCAGAAAAGTGTGTCCGGCCGGAGTTAAGCGAGCGTGGTGGGTAAGTTGGTGCACCCCTGCAGGGAAGAAAACATCTATCGATAGCCTGTCCTACGGTAACGGACACTCGGAGTTGTATCCCGATCGGTACAACTAGAACTGGACACTTGAGATGATAACTGGATAGTATGGCTCTGGGATTGCTTTCTCGCAGGGAGTCAAGGAAGGATCTCTGGGCGAGGTTGATGATACTATTACTACTTTACTTTATGCTAATATGCACTCTTCTAATGCTGCAAGACCGTTGAAGATGATGAAGATGCTAGTCTTCGATAGGACTAGGTTTTCCCCTCTGTTCTGGCATTTCTGCAGCCCAGTCCACATACACAGCCTTCCTTTGATAATGTTGCATATGTAGTGTAGATCCTTGCTTGCTGAGTACTTCGGATGAGTACTCACGTTTGCTTTGCTTTCTTTTTCTCCCCATATCCATTTGGTGCAACCAGATGGCGGAGCCCCTGAGACAGCTACCCCCGCTGACGACTACTGCTATTAGCCCGAGGGTGGCTACTACTACGAGCAGGCCGACGACCAGGAGTAGGGTCGGAGGGTCCCAGGCAGGAGGCCTGCGCCTTTCGATCGTAGTGTTTTTCTTTTGCCCCGCCTTCTAAAGGCCTATCTATTTTATCTTTTATATCTGTACTCAGATATCTGATGCTTCCGCTGACGCTTGTATGCCATCGAGCTATGTATTCGAGCCCTTGAGGCCCTGGCTTGTAATATAAAGCTTGTATGACTTTATTTATGTTTTAGAGTTGTGTTGTGATATCTTCAAGTGAGTCCTTAGGCTTGATCGTGTGCATTTGCGTGTATGATTAGTGCACGATTAAGCCGGGGTCGTCACAGGTTGGTATCAGAGCCGACTGCCTGTAGGAACCCCCCTTTCCAACTTCTTGGCCGAAGTTGAGTCTAGAACTCGAAAAACTGTTTTACTAACATGGCTATGTGGCTTACGGCCCACGTCACCAACTGGGTGGTATTAGGATCTTTTATTCCTCGTCTATACTCCGGGACTCTGATCTCTCGTCTATTCGGGTTAAATATTTTACTAACTCTAACCTTAGGTTCTCGTAACCGCTTTCTCCCGGAGAGCCCCCCCCCCTCATTCCAGAAGATGGCGTGTCATCATCAGAAGACTCCGAAGATACTCCTTGAAGTTCCCAAGACCCTTGAGCCCCCTGTTTTTGCAGTTCCCTATCATTGATAAATCCCCGTGGATAACTACACATCCTTGCCGTTTGTACATTCTTCCCCAGTTGCTCTGGTTATTACCATATATCCCGAGATACTCTCCGTTGTCCTGAGCATCCTTTGTGCCTACTGCTTTACAGCTTCTTTCGCACTTCGAGTAATTCTTCATACTTGCGGGGAACCATTCATCCCCAGATGTTCATGCGTTTCCCAAATACTTTGAAATACTATCTGATCTCCCGAGAATCCTCTGCAGCCTATCGCTCTTGATTATCCTTGCCGGCCTGAATTATGGTTAATTCCATATGTCTAGCAATATTCATTGGTATCCTTTGACACCGTCATTTTGGTTTTATTGATTCAACATGAGTGCGAATGCACGCAATCATCAGTCGATCCTTTTAAATTATCTTTCCGGCCCAGACATCATTCTGGATATGCGCTGGTTCTGGGAAAATCAATCCTTGATTGATTGGCCATCTAATTCTATTCAACGTACACATCTTTTAATCAGAGCCTCTGCCTTTGATCCCCCGATTTTGGTATCGTAAACCCTTCGTATTCAAGCTTCGGCTTATTCAGATGATTCTATAATCCGATGCCTTTGCATTCTTTCTTCTTCTGGTTGAGTACCGTTACTCACATCTGATCCCTTGTGGACCGCCAAATCCCTATTGGATTATACCCGATAGTGTCCCTCGTATTCAATAGCCTTGTGAGTTCTTCCCTGATAGAAATACCCTCGGTAAATTGTATCATCTGCTTTGACTTCGACACTTTGCTTTAGAACTCGTATCCCTTGCTTTGGTTGATGGTTGTATAGACTCGTAAAATGTCCCGATGGGTTGTATCTATGCTTCTGCCATCTGCGAGAACCCAGAAACTTCCACGAGTCATACTCTACTGGTGTTACGCCAGATAAATTTCAACATTTCAACTTCACTAAAAGCGAGGAGTGAATGAAAGGTTGTGCATTGAAGAAGTGGGAGTCGACCTTGAACCTTTGTGTTCATGCCCATGGACCCGATGTAGAACTTATCATGGAAGCTTCTCGTAAAAATACTTATTTTCTTGGTACAATTTCATCTTGTGTCTGTGAATTGATCCTTTGCAAACATGGTTCCGGCCATATTGATAATCTTTGAATTCCTTTCCCGGACAAGTTAAAATGCTTGTCTTCTGCAGATCATTTCACCTCTTCAACCTCTATTCTGATCTACCATCGGCTATTACCCCTGGTACCTTGAAGCTATCGTGCCATTGCACTACCTCTTGTGAATTCTTTGGAATGATACCCCATCACGTCATTCCTAGCTTGATCGGCTATATTTTTATCGTGCCAACTTTTAACTGTGCTACCTGGTCCTTATGCCCGGAGCAACTTCCGACGATGAGCGAAGCTTACGTCGATCTTCCTCATCTTATCATTTCACCTCGAACAACAAGCTTGATTTCGAGCTTCTGTCGTATCCGTGATTCCAATAACCTTTCGCCTTGGCATTCCTTTTGCTTGATGTCATCGATGACCGATTACATCTTCTTGAAACCTCTCGACAAATGTGTCATGATCATCATCAACATTCGGAGCTCTTTCAGGATATCAATCGAATTCATGAGAGAAATACCATCCTTGCTCTTCGATGAATTGTGATATCATCGAAGACATCCTTGACTTTCTGCCAACACAGACCTGGTTGTGTTTGGATATTCCTTACGTTTCGAGATAATCTTGGAATTGTCTCTCGGTATCTCTTGTGATCTTTGAACCCAATCTTTACTTGACACCATATCATTGTTGCCTCGAAACATGACTGTGGTATTCTGAAACACCAACATAAGCATTGGAAGCACATTCCTAAATGATTCTTGATCTATTATCCGGACACCGTTGTACGGGTAACGTCTTGATTTTTCCTCGCCCCTTTATCTAAATGCTTTTGAACTTGCTGTCCTGTCAGGTATATCATGTTCTGCTTTTCCTTGGAAAGGATATACTCTTAATTCTTGTGTAAAGACACATCTTTCCTTTTCAATGGTCTGTTTAATTCTGATAATCACATTTTCCTTTCCATTGGTTTGTTTAACTTTTCTTGTGATATATATGATATAAGCAGAATTAATTCCCTGCTTATGAAAAACACCTCGATGTGCAACCTTGTCGGTGAGACCCTGTTACTATTGTTGATGGCATTCCGGTAACCACCGATGGACGAGAACTTTGCCTATTGGTCCGCCTCGTTCAACGAGCAGGAAAATGATTCTCTTAGTCCCTCGCCCTTGGTACCGATGTTGTTACCGACATAACTGACAGACTATCCTCTGACATACCTTGATGTCGTGACCGGTAAGATGTCACCGTCCTCTCTACTTATGATCGACCCTCATCACAGTTCCACAGGATCGGAACCTGACTCTCCTATACATCTTCGATTCCGAAGTATTATTTGCCCTTGGTTTCGTGTGTTATCACGAGTCACCCTCCGAGAGATGATCTATTCCCGATGCTCTGAACCCCCTTCTCACACTTTGTTCAGGTATTGAACGTTTGTCCATTCGCTTGAAACTTCCTATTGTACCTTCATACTTTGCTCTCGATGTTTTCCTAAGTTTCAACTCGAGAGATATTTCTGCCACATTTCCGGAAATGTTCATCAGATAGTTAACCCTATAAGGGTCAGTTCTCCCGAAGTTACTCTTTACTTCCCCACTTAAATCTCGGGACGAGATTTCTTGTAGTGGAGGAGATTTGTAACATCCCCAGCATCCCACTACAGTGATCACCTCTTAATCATGCCATGTCAGCAAGTTTAACAGTGCCTAGTCATCATTTGCATCATGTTGCATTTCAAACTCCCAATGCAAACTTCAATTAAATTCAAAGTGGAAAATAAAAGTTGTCCAAATCAGAACCTAAAATGTTCATTAAATAGCAAATAATTCAGAGGCACTTATAAAATTGTAACCAGCATTGTATGGTTGAGCTTAGAATCCATGTTTGCACATACTTCTCGAAAGATGATTTCACTTGCATTGAAGTGCAAAACATCAAAGGAGGTTCTTACACATGTCAACAATGGTATTGATAAGTTGGCTTTGGAAGCACTAGAATTACTTAGCAATTTAAACTTGGGTGAAGATGAGGACTCTGAAAGTTCCTCCGAAATGACTGGATATGTTGCAAAAACAACGGTGCCATTTAGAGCTCCTGAACGAATAAAAGGTTCAAAGCAAAAAAGATCAAAAGATGTGCTAGAGGGAGCAAAGAAAGGCAAAAAAAAGGTACCTTTGATTGTTCTGTGTGAATAAGTAGCAATGTTTCATTTCTATTTCTTATATCTACATACAATTTGCAGGAAAAGGTACAAACTATCCAGCAAAGGAGTCCGTGTTTGTTCCGTCCGCAGCTGGCCCTTCGGAATATGATTTTGGTGGTACTATAAATCCATCAATATCCATGGCATTTGGAGAGTATCCATCATTTTTAGGTCCACCTATCCAAGGAGAATTCACAAGACTATTGCTTGAAGCTCATGGAGATGGCACAACACCGCCGGCCGCTCGTCAACTGGATTTCAACGATGGTGCTAGTACATCAAGGTTTCAGCCGTGACGAGCCCGATCGTGCGTTGATGCATAATGTCTTGTTGGTTCCTCAACGCTAGTTAGCTGGGCATGTCAGCTATATGGTTTATGTATTTGGTTTAGCATAAAACTGGAGCTATCCTTTTATTTTGCTGCTATGTGTGTGTCACCTGACAATGCTGAACATCTGTTATCAAACATATATTCTGTTAAACTGAAGCTATCATTTTCTTCTGCTGCTATGTGTGTATTTCACCTGGCAACTGGTGCTATTTACTTGCTGCAATATAAAACTGAAGCTATCATCTTCCTCTGTAGCAAACCATGAATGTTTGTTCATGCCAAACAGTTGACACCGTATCAGATTATCAGGGCAAATGCAAATGCATCTGTACATTTATCCAAGAGTTGACAGCAGAATATGGAAACGTCACACCACACTCATGCCAAGAGTGGACACCAACATATACATTGCAGATCTTGTTTACATCATATGCCACATCTTGTATGGGAATAAAATTCAGAAGAAAAATAAACAGGCGCAGCCTTTGTTCATATTTTACAGCTCAAATCACACACACAAAAAATATACATGAACTTGTTCTGCATAGTACGTCGGCCGCGCCGCGAGGGTGGCTGAGGAGAACGGCGTCTGGCATCGCGGAGCACGCCGGCGAGCAGCTTCTACGGTGCCGCGACCTGGGTCGCCAACGAACGCGGGGAATGGAGTACACCAAGCGTCAAGGAGCACACCGGCGGCGATTTGGCGAACAGCCGGAGCGGGTCTCACCGGCGGCAGGAGCTTTTTTTTCCTGAGCATCGATCACCGGCGGCGATGTGTTGAGCAGCCGGAGCAGAGCACACCGGCGGCAGGAGTTGGGGGCGTGGGAGAGGTTGGGCGTCGATCTGGTCTCCAGTTTGGATAAGGTGATGCTGCGTGCTTTGAGATTTGTACTGCCAGATGTCAAGCGCTCGGGGTGGTCTCACGTGTGCGTGCGTACGACCCGGTCGTACCAGATTTTCTTCCCCTCGTCGTGCCCCAGCCGGACCCGCTCCCTGGCGCCCGCCCCGACGAGCGCCTCTTCAGCATGCCCCCCGCATGGCTCCTGCCTCCGCACCCTTTCTCAATCCCCCCGACATGGCCCGCTCCACCGGCCGGTGCCCAGCCATGGCAACGCCCAACGCGAGTGGCTTCGCCGGACGGAGTGCCACGGCGGTGAGGTGAAGGGTCAGGAATTTTTGTCGGGAACATGGCCCATGCATGTCCTGATAGGCGAGAGACAGGTATGGACCTCGTCGTGAAGCTGAACAGAGGCCAGGACCATGCCAGGGCCAGGCGAGCGGCTGCGACGGCACGGAGGGAGATGACGGTGTGGGTTGCTGTGGAGAGGAAGGGTGTGAGTGGGCGGCAGTGACGCCGATGACCACGCGCCGGTGCCCAGGTGACGTTCCAATCTTTGGTGACTTGGTCTCTGCTACTTCGTCGTTCCACAAGCTGATCCCATTCTTCTGCAAATACATATTTTGCTCTAGCCTGAACTTGCTCTGCTTTGCTCATGTACATGTGATGGATTTCTCTGAAGTTCAAGTTTCTCTGTCTTTCAAACAGGTGTTCGTTTTCAGAGCTTACAATCTGTTCAGTAGAGAGTCTTGTCTTCGCTGGTTGATGGTACCATCAAGATTAATAAATAAGCTGGACCATGGTTTGGACCTCTCATTCTGCATGATTTTGTTTCCTCCAAGGCGACTCGAGATCATGCCATCTCTGAATCTACTGAAGTCGGAACTATTTGTCTGTTGTGCCTAATGCTGAGAGCAACTTCAACGCCACCGACCCAAACAGACGCGCATTTTGTTCGTTTTTTGTCTGTTTGGGTCGGCTCGTCCGCCCCCCTTTTTGCGTTTGGGTCGACCGTGCACCCAACGTGCCGACCCAATTCTCCTCGGCGTAGAAAACAAATATGAAATTTAAAAAGGTCTGCGGCCATAGATCATGCCGGCGGCCATGCCATCGCCCAGAGTTCATGCCGGCGCCATGCCAACGGTTGGCATACATGCCAGCCTTCAAAAAAACCACCACACAGTTCATGTTGGTGCACTTGCCAGCGGCCGGCACACATGCCAGCACACACAAAAAGGGGAGGGATTTCTCGAACATGTCATCTCGGCCGTAGTCATGCCGTCACACTTGTCGGCATACAAAAAAAGATGGCGCTCTCCGCCATAGATCACTTGTCATCGAATTTGAGCATGTCGGCCTGCATCTTCTCGAACCAAGGCCTCTTCCTCGGGGACACCGTGCTCAAGTCCATCTTCATGATCTCTACCCCCTTCGTCATGCAAGCGAGCACCACTTCTTTTGCTTTGGTCTTGGCATTTGTGGCCTCGATCTCGAGCATCTTCCTTTGCTTCTCTGCCTTCATCTCGAGCTTCTTCGCTTGCTTCTCCGCACCGAGCTCAAGCCTCCTCCTTTGGATCTCCATGAAGGCCTTCATTTGCTCTTCTTTGTCTTGCCGGTGCTTCTCCTCCCTTGTGTCCTTCTTGGTCATCATGCCTTCCAAAGTGGCATGCAAGGCAATCGACGCAGCGTCACGCTTGTCCTCTTTCTTGGAGTCGGTCTTCCCCCATGGCCACGGCTTCTCTCCCTCACCATGGTCCTCGACGGCTTCCTTCCCTCCACGCGCCTTGATGGCGGCATATTACGCCTTGAACTTCTCGTCCACACTCATGACCATCCAACAATAGGTGAGGTTGAATGACCTGTTCTCATGTTGGGCCTTGAATGCCTCCAAAGCTTGGAATGCCTACAAATGAATATCATGCAACCATATGGGCAAATGGACATGCAAGCATATTGGCAAATGGACATCAAGCACAATGGAAACGAAGATGGATGCATGTATACCATGTCTTTGATGCCGAGGCCGCTCACGGAATGTCCCTCGGTGCTCTCAAGAGTAGCACAAAACTTGTTGCACTCTTGTTGTATCACCCTCCAACGCTTCGAGAGGGACACCCACCCACGCTTGCTCTCCATTTGGTATGGCGCGAACTTCTTGCATTCATGAAAATTTGCGATGAACACGTAGCCAAAAGCTTGATGCCTTTTGCGCGTCGCCGACCTTGGTTCTTGTCCAATGTCCCTCCAATATTCACAAAGGAGCTTGTCCTCATCCTTTGTGTATGCCTTCGTCTGCTTGCTTTGGCGCTTCTTGTTTGCATTGGCTTGGGTGGAGAGCTCGTCTTCGAACAAAGGTTCCCCGTCGATGTCCACTTCTTCTTCTTCTTCTAGGCCGCAGTCTTCCGGGAATTCGTGGTAGAGCGGGAAGGTGCTACCCATGCCATCTTGGCCTTGCATGAAGGGGTCGGCCATGCCTCCATGGCCTTGATCACAGGTGTCGACCATGCCTCCATGGCCTTGATCACAGGTGTCGACCATGCCTCCATGGCCTTGATCACAGGTGTCGACCATGCGCTCGTTGCCGGCCATGAAGGGGCCCCGGCCGTCTTGGCTTTGGGTCTCGTCAGGATCGAAAGCAGTCGCACCCACACCACCTTCGAAGATGATGTTCTCGATGATGAAACGGTTGGCCGTCTCGTTGTCCGTGGCCGGCATTCTGTCGAACAGGTTGCAGGCATCGGGATGCATGTCGGCTGGGATCTCCCACGGGCGTTTCCTCTGGCCACCGGTGGATGATCCACTGGCCACAGGTGTGGCGTTGAGGTCGATGGCCATGGGTGCGGGCGTGGCCGGCGCCACCACGCTCACCTCCGGTGAGCATTCCTCAGCAAAACGGGAGGCTTGCGGATAGGTTTGTGCTACTTGTGAGCTGCGTTGGGATTTCCTCGAAGAGGAGAGGATGATGCAGTACAGTAGAGATAAGTATTTTCCTCAATTAAGAACCAAGGTTACCAATCCAGTAGGAGAACCACGCAACACCTCATTACCAGTACCTACACACAAAATAGCAAATACTTGCACCCAACGCTGTTGGGGAACGAAGCATGAAAATTAAAAAAAAAATCCTACGAACACCCAAGATCTATCTAGGGGAAGCATAGCAATGAGAGGGAAGAGTGTGTCTACATACCCTCATAGACCGTTAAGTTGAAGCGTATATCACGCGGTTGATGTAGTCGTTCTCTTCACGATCCGATCACGATCCAACCGATCTAGTGCCGAACGGACATCACCTCTGAGTTTAGCACACATGCGGCTCGATGATGTATTCTCCTCCTTGATCCAGCAAGAGAAGGTGGAGAAGTAGGTGGGATCACAACCAGCACGACGGCGTTGTGGTGATGGTGATGGTGGAGCAACGGCAGCACTTCGCTAAGCAAAAAACCGTGGACGAGAACTGTGCCGAGAGGGAGAGACGGGGCAGCAGCCAAGACCAATGTCTTGGGGTGCCTTGTTGCGCCCCCTCCCCTATATTTATATGCGTGGGAGGACTGGGAGTCCAGCCCTACTCCTAATAGGAGTTGGCGCCAAGGGGGAGAGGACTTGGACTCCAAGTCCAATCCTATTCCTACTAGGACTCCCCTTTTTTCCTTCCCTACCCGCATGAGCTTTTGAGGACTTGGTGCGCCTGGCCCAATAAGGACAGGGGGCCTCCCTCAGCCCATGCCAGCCCTTGGGACATGGTGGACCCACTTGTGGACTTCCGGAATCCTCCGGAACCTTCTGGAAGCTTCCTGGTACAATACCGAAAAACCTGCACCTTTTTTCGGAACCCAAAATATGACTTCCCGTATATAAATCTTTACCTTTCGACCATTACAAAACACCTCGTGACGTCTGGGATCTCATCCGGGACTCCGAACAATATTCAGTTACCAATCATCAAATGTGCCAATACTGCTCTAGTGTCAACGCACATTAAGCGTGCGACCCTGCGGGTTCGGGAATCATGTAGTCATGACCGAGACACCTCTCCGGTCAATAACCAATAGCGGGATCTGGATGCCCATATTGGTTCCTACACATTCCACGAAGATCTTTTATCGGTTGAAGCATGATGTCAAGGATTCGGGTAATCCCGTATGCAATTTCCTTTGTCCGGCGATATGTTACTTGCCCAAGATTCGATCATCGGGATCTCCATACCTAGTTCAATCTCGTTACCAGCAAGTCTCTTTACTCGTTCCGTAATACAAGATCTCATGACTAACTCATTAGGCACATTGCTTGCAAGCTCTTTACGATGTTGTATTACCGAGAGGGCCCAAAGATATCTCTCCGTCACATGGAGTGACAAATCCCAGTCTCTATCCGTGCCAACCCAACAAACACCTTCGGAGATACCTGTAGAGCACCTTTATGATCACCCAGTTATGAAGTGATGTTTGGATACACAGTAAGTATTCCTCCGGTGTCAGGGAGTTGCATGATCTCATGGTCTTAAGAATAGATACTTGACATGAAGAAAGTTGTAGCAAATAACTAAGCGATACGATCTGTTGCTAAGCTTACGGTTGGGTCTTGTCCATCATATCATTCTCTTAATGATGTGATCCCATTATCAAATGACAACTCATGTCTATGGTTAGGAAACCTTAACCATCTTTGATCAACGAGCTAGTCTAGTAGAGGCTCACTAGGGACATAGTATATGTTTACGTATTCACACATGTATTTAAGTTTCCGGTCAATACAATTCTAGTATGAATAATAAACCATTATCAGGGTTCATTTAACATCCCCAGATCCTCATCCTGTTGATAAGCTCATTAGACAGCCATGTCATCATGATCATCTTCCAAAAATTGCATTTGGAAATAATTCAGCTTCAATCCAAAATTCAAAATGCAAGTCAAATATTTACTTCTTCAAATGGCAGAACTAAAATGTTCATGATGTTGCAAATATTTAAGAAGCAATTATAAAAATATAATCAGCATTAATTGAGCTAGTTAAGTAACACCATCAGCCTAGAACAGTAGCAAACAACACCCATTTGATCCCTTTTCATTTAATAAAAATCCAAATGGAATTGTATCTTAACCAGACCAATTTATGGTGATGGAGGAAAATGTACTGAGATATAAGGGTTAAGCCACACATTTTAGAAAAGTGGTTTAGTGGCTAAACAATTTGCAAAACAGAGTTAAAAAGGAAATCAGAAACTAGGAAAAAGGAAAAGGCCTAGTACTTACTGTGCACTTAGGCCTGTCACCTACAGGAGCCGGCCCAGGCCACTCCTCGGTCGTCCCCTTCCTCCCCGCGCTGTCGACCGCGCCCGTCGACACGTCGCCGGCGCCGCACGCGTCACCCATCCGCCGCCTCCCCGGGGTGGATAAGGATCCTGGTGGCCTCCCGCAACCCTAGCCAACTCCAGTCTTTCCCCCTTGCTCTCTCCCTTGCCCCTCTTCTTGATTTGGAAGGAGCCGCCGCCGTCGACACCATGGCCGTGCCAAAACCGTGGCCACCGAGCTTCTCCCGCCTCGCCGTTGAGTCCTGGAGCACCGCAGTGAACCGCTACGTTGACTACGCCCAGCCGTTGGTGTCGGGAGAAATCGCCGCGGCCTCCTCGAGCTCATCTTCAACCTTCGGACGCCGGTGCTTCTCCGGAAAATGCCGCCGCTCTGCTGCTCCTAAGCTTCCACTGAGCAATCGTGTGCTTCTCTGGTGAGCTGCTCAACCGTTCCCCTCTGCTAGCGTCGTCTCTCTTGCCCTCTAGCCGCCGCTGCCATTAGAGCCCGAAGCTCCCGCCGCTCGATCCGTCGCCGCCGTCGCTACCGTCGCTGCCATGGCCATCGGAGCACATGTACGTGCTCAGGGCACTCTTGTGGTGCGGCCAGTGCTCACCGTTCGCTCGCATTCGAGCCGTAGCTAGGATTTCGTCGTTTGCCGAACTCCGGCCGCCGCAGGGATAGTCGCCGCCGTCACCTCCGTCCGTCATCGGCCTCGCAATCACTTCGGTTGGACGCGGCATCGTCGTCCCGATCCAACGCGCCCAACCGCGTTCGAAACGGTGGACTGTAGCCGAAATCCGTCGCTGCCCCGACGCGCACCGCCGCGAACTGGCTCGCCGGTGCCTCGCCGCCGGCCGCTCCGACGTGGCGCCACTGGGGCCACCCTAGTGCCACTGACTGGAGGGCCCAGGGACCCCACTGACCCCCACTTTGACCAGTTGTCCCCGGTCAACTGCTGGCTGGGCCGGCCCCAGCAGCTGACATGTGGGACCCACGCGCATAATTACTGTTTATGATTAATTAAGTTAATCTAATAGGTTAGTTAGTCACTGACCAGTGGGTCCCTGTTAGCTAATTAGGAATTAGATTAGTTTAAACTTAGTTAGCTAGCCCACTATCTATGACAGGTGGGTCCTGTAGGTCAAGTTTGACCTGGACCAGCGGGTTTGACTCGCTGACGTCATAGTGACGTCAGGTTGACGCAGTATCTCTTTTTCTGATAATTTAAATAATTTCAGAAAATCATTTAAACTTTGAAAATTAATAATTTTTAAACCGTAGCTCAGATCAAAAAACTTTATACATGAAAGTTGCTCAGAACGACGAGACGAATCTGATTGTGTCGTCTGTTTCTATGTCGGAACCCCCTACGTAGGAGAACCCGTAACTTTCCCTCTGATTCCGGTAGATAAATAGTGCATATAACCCGGTAATTAAATCCCACGTTAATCCTAAAATAACTAAAACGACTTAGATGCATCTTTAGGCAACCCTGCACTGCATACTAGGCATAGCATGCCCTGTGTTGCAGTTGTTTGCATTATGTTTACCTGTTTCCTCCCTCTCTTCGCTCTCGATTAGACCCCGATGTTGACGTAGCTCCTGAGGCAGACGCCGCTCCGGAGTACGACTACGTCCCCGACGACCAGCCACTTGCCCCAGAGCAACCAGGCAAGCACCCCCTTTTTTGAACATGCCTATATCGCCTATTTCTCTTCTCTCTTATGCTTACATTAGAATTGCTGCTATTACTATTATCCTATATCTGCTGCATAGCCTGTTATTGTAACCTGCTTTGTTACCTTCCTGCTTATCCTAACTGCTTAGTATAGGCTGGGTAGAGACCCGACAGAGACCCCCACTTTATCTCGATTGCCTCGCTGGATTATCAGAAGACCCGACAATTGGGATTGAAGACCAGGCCCTGGCACCGCACATCACTTCCCCCTTAGTTGCTCGACACTACTGGGTTACTATCGAGTGCCGAGGGTGATACCTCGCCAGTACTTCTGATGTTAACCTTGTAGGTTAGTTTAATGGTTATGGTCATCGAGGGTGATTCCTCCATCTCCATTCCTGGTAACGACATTATCGAGTAACTCCTCAAGAGTGGACCTCGAGGGTGATTCCTCCTTTGTTCACCTTGACAATAACATGAGGTGGAATTCCATGGAGGGTGATTCCTCAGGGTTCCTCCTTGGTCTTAGACACACAGTTACTATGGTTGTTATGACTTACACTAAACCATGTTACTAAAGACGGGTCGGCCCTGAGGGGTACCCGCGCGAGCTTAATTGCGAGTGATGTGGAGTCGGGTTGACCTGGAGGGTGCTCGCGAGATAAATACGAGGCGTGGCCGGGCATTCCTAGCCCTTGCCGCAAGTCCTCCAGACGGGGCGACGGGGTCACATCGATCGTGAGTCTCTGCTCGTTACCGCGCGCTTCTAATCCACTAACGGTTTGGATATTTGATCCGAGGGGCCTCTGGCCTGATAGCACTAACCATCACGTGGGCATAGTATGGGCGTTCTGCGTCGTATACATCAGCCGAAGCTCTATTGACGCCAGCGAGGAGCGGCCCGCTTTGGATTGGACTGGTTAAGCCCGCGCTTGTATTAAGGGGGTTAGGTCTGCTTCCGGAGCGTCCTCGCAACGTGCAGGGTTCCCAGGGCGAAGGCCCAAGACCCCTGGGGGCATAGGTTAGTCCGGCGTGCTGACCTCTCTTTAGAGCCTAGGTCGGGTTGCGGCGTGTTGCTTAGCCGAGGCCGGGCATGACCCAGAAAAGTGTGTCCGGCCGGAGTTAAGCGAGCGTGGTGGGTAAGTTGGTGCACCCCTGCAGGGAAGAAAACATCTATCGATAGCCTGTCCTACGGTAACGGACACTCGGAGTTGTATCCCGATCGGTACAACTAGAACTGGTTACTTGAGATGATAACTGGATAGTATGGCTCTGGGATTTCTTTCTCGCAGGGAGTCGAGAAAGTATCTCTAGGCGAGGTTGATAACACTGCTACTGCTTTACTTTATGCCAATCTGCACTCTTCTAATGCTGCAAGACTGCTGAAGATGCTAGTCTTCGATAGGACTAGGCTTTCCCCTCTATTCTGGCATTTCTGCAGCCCAGTCCACATATACAGCCTTCCTTTGATAATGTGGCACATGTAGTATAGATCCTTGCTTGCTGAGTACTTTGGATGAGTACTCACGTTTGCTTTGTTTTCTTTTTCTCCCCATATATCCTTTGATGCCACCAGGCGACGGAGCCCCAGAGGTAGCTGCCCCCGCCGACGGTTACTACTACTACCCTCCCGGCGAGTACTACTACGAGGAGCCGACCGACGACCAGGAGTAGGTTCGGAGGGTCCTAGGCAGGAGGCCTACGCCTTTCGATCGTAGTATTTTATTTTGCCCCGCCTTCCTAAAGGCCTATCTCTATTTCTGTAAAATATCTGTACCCAGATATCTGATGCTTCCGCTGACGCTTGTATGCCATCGAGCTATGTATTCGAGCCGTCGAGGCCCTGGCTTGTAATATAAAGCTTGTATGACTTTATTTATGTTTTAGAGTTGTGTTGTGATATCTTCAAGTGAGTCCTTAGGCTTGATCGTGTGCATTTGCGTGTATGATTAGTGCATGATTAAGCCGGGGTCGTCACAGTTCATGAACAACGCTACAGACATTGAGCCCCGCCCCGCATCCCTAGCACCGCTCCCCTAGCCCCGCCGCCGGTGGCCACTCCGGCCCCGGCGTCCACCCCTCGAGCTCCTACCCATGGCCTCGCCCGACCCCCCCCCCGGCGCCGCCGGCCGTCCCCGCGAGCTGTGCTGGCTCGACGGGAGCCCCTCCCGCGCCAGTCCGGTGCGTTCGTACCGGTAGGTGCTCTGCGATAACCCGGCCGCGCCTTCCCCCTCTGCTCTGGCCGCCGCGACGCCCCTTTCCCGCGACCAGCTCCGCTCTAAGATCCACCGCGTGGAGTCGACAGAGGAGCCCATGCTCGATGCGCGCCCCTGGGAGTTGGTGCGTGGTTGCCGCGACCAGCGCCCGCCGCAACGGCATCGTCGTCCGCGCCGCCGGGAGGGTGGTCCCCGACCCTACCCCGTGCCCACGCCTGCTCCGCCCAGCCCCGCCGCAAGCGTCTGCTCCAAGTGCCTCTACCCGGGGCACCCTCGCAGCAAGTGCCGCCGTGATTTCCGATGCCGGCGCTGCAGTTTCTACGGCCACATCGCTCGGGCGTGCACCTCCGACCGCCCCCGCGCTAGCGGTCCTCTGCCCGCCAAGCGCCCGCGACCGGACTCCCAAGGCTCCTCGTCATCAAGCGTGGCCGGCCGCCTATGTCCTGGCTCCCTGTCATCCGCTGCCCGCCTTGGGGCCGGGCCGTCCTCCTCCCTCGTCCCGTCCGTGCCGGCCACCTCCATGCCCTTCACGTCCACTGCACCCTCCCCGGCATCCTCTAGCCACGAGGTCGTTCCCATATCGGGCCACCCTTTGCTTCAACCTCTGGCGGCGGTGTGATATCTGCCGCACTCTGCTGAGGTGCGTGCCGCCGAAGACGCCCTCCAGCAGAGCGCCCTCCTCGCCATCATCGCCGGGCATCGGGGCCGCCTATCCTGTGAGACTATCCAGGACGGCATCAATCGGCAGCTTGGCGCGCCATTTGACGAGTTCTCCATCCACCGCCACCAGTCGGGCGATTTCCTCCTCAAGTTTCGCTCCGCTGCCGCGCGCGCCCATGTCGCCGCGAACAACCTGTGCTTGCAGCACTTCCGCTTGATCTTGTTGGAAATATGCCCTAGAGGCAATAATAAAGTGGTTATTATTATATTTCCTTGTTCATGATACTCATTTATTATCCATGCTATAATTGTATTGACCGGAAACTCAAATACATGTGTGGATACATAGACAACAACATGTCCCTAGTAAGCCTCTACCGGACTAGCTCGTTGATCAAAGATGGCTATGATTTCCTAGCCATGGACATGAGTTGTCATTTGATAACGGGATCACATCATTAGGAGAATGATGTGATGGACAAGACCCAAACTATGAACGTAGCATATGATCATGTTAAGTTTATTGCTATCGTTTTCTACATGTCAAGTATATGTTCCTTTGACCATGAGATCATGCAACTCACTGACACCGGAGGAGTGCCTTGTGTGTACCAAACATCGCAACATAACTGGGTGGCCATAAAGGTATTCTACAGGTATCTCCGAGGGTGTCTGTTGAGTTGGCATGGATCAACACTGGGATTTGTCACTCCGTATGACGGAGAGGTATCTCAGGGCCCACTCGGTAATACAACATCACAATAAGCTTGCAAGCAATGTGACCAATGAGTTAGTCACGGGATCTTGTATGACGGAACGAGTAAAGAGACTTGCCAGTAACGAGTTTGAACTAGGTATGGAGATACCGACGATTGAATCTCGGGCAAGTAAGTTACCAATAGACAAAGGGAACTGCATATGGGATTAGCTGAATCCTTGACATCGAGGTTCGACCGATAAGATCTTCGTAGAATATGTAGGAACCAATATGGGCACCCAGGTCCCACTATTGGTTATTGACCATAGAGATGTCTCGGTCATGTCTGCATAGTTCTCGAACCCGTTGGGTCTACACACTTAACGTTTGGTTATGATATAAGTATAGTTGAGTTGTTATGGTGGTTACCAAAGGTTGTTCGGAGTCCCGGATGAGATCCCGGACATGACGAGGAACTCCGGAAGGGTCCGGTGGTCAAGATTGATATATTGGACGAAGGGTATTGGAGTCCGAAAGTGTTCCAGGGGTACCGGGTGATGACCAGCATGACCGAAAGGGGTTTCAGGGGGCCCCGGCAAGTGTTGGGGGGCCCCATGGGCCAAGGGGAGGGGGAAAACCAGCCCACTAAGGGGCTGTGCGCCCCCTCACCCTTTCCCACGTGACCAGGAAAGGTGGGGCGCCCCCATCTAGGGTTCCCTCCACCCGGCTTGGGGGGCAAGTCACCCTAGGGGAGATCCCATCTGCCCTGGCCGCCGCCCCCCTAGGGGAAACCCTAGGGGCGCCACCCCCTCCTCCCTTCCCCTATATATAGAGAGGTAGAGAGAGGGCAGCCACACCATTGAGCACATCTCAACGCCAAGGCGCTGCCTCTCCTCTCCCTCGCATCCCTCTTCTTCTTCGTAGTGCTTAGCGAAGCTCTGCTGAGATTTCTCCACTACCACCGCCACCACACCGTCGTGCTGCCGGAGGACTCGAGCTACTACTTCACCATCGCTCGCTGGATTGAGGAGGTGAAGGCATCATCAAGCCGTATGTGTGTTGAACGCGGAGGTGCCGTCCTTTCGGCACTTGGATCGGGAGTTCGCGGGACGGATCGTGATTGGATTGCGAAGACGTTCGACTACATCAACCGCGTTTCTTAACACTTCCGCTTAGTGATCTACAAGGGTATGTAGATCCAATCTCTCCTCTCATACATGGTCATCTCCTAGTTTGGATCTTGGTGAGCGTAGGAAAATTTTTGTTTCTCATGCAACGTTCCCCAACAGTGGTATCAGAGCTAGGTCTATGCGTAGATGACATCACGATTAGAACACAAAGGAGTTTGTGGGCGTTGATATTCAGATTGCTTCCTTCCTTGGTCTTTTCTCGATTCGGCGGTATTGTGGGATGAAGCGGCCCGGACCAACCTTACATGTCCACGTACATGAGACCGGTTCCATCGACTGACATGCGACTTTGTTGCATAAAGATGGCTGGCGAGTGACTGTCTCTCCCACCTTAGTTGAATCGGATTCGACAAAGGCGGTCCTTGTAGAAGATTAAATAGCAACTTGCATATCACCGTTGTGGCTTTGCGTAGGTAAGAATCGTTCTTGCTAGATACCCATAGCAGCCACGTAAAACATGCAACAACAATTAGAGGACGTCTAACTTGTTTTTGCAGGGTATGTTGTGATATGATATGGCCAAAGACATAATAAGATATATTTGATGTATGAGATGATCATGTTTTGTAATAGTTTATCATGACTTGCATGTCGATGAATACGGCAACCGGTAGGAGCCATAGGGTTGTCTTTAATTATTGTATGACCTGCATGTCAACCATTAAACACTATGTAATGCTTTACTTTATCGCTAAGCGGTATCAATAGTAGTAGAAGCTTGGTTGGCGTGACAACCCCGATGGCGACACGATGATGGAGATCATGGTGTCATGCCAGTGACGATGGAGATCATGCCGGTGCTTTGGAGATGGAGATCAATAGCACAAGTTGATGGCCATATCATGTCACTTATGATTTGCATGTGATGTTAATCCTTTTATGCATCTTATTTTGCTTAGGATGACGGTAGCATTATAAGGTGATCCCTCACTAAAATTTCAAGATAAAATTGTGTTCTCCCCAAGTGTGCACCGTTGTGAAAGTTCGTCGTTTTGAAGCACCACGTGATGATCGGGTGTGATAGACTCTACGTTCACGTACAACGGGTGCAAGCCAGTGTTGCACATGCGGAACACTTGGGTTAAACTTGACGAGCCTAGCATGTACAGACATGGCCTCGGAACACAAGAGACCGAAAGGTCGAACACGAGTCATATAGTAGATATGATCAACATGGAGATGTTCACCATTGAAACCACCTCATCTCACGTGATGATCGGACTTGGGTTGGTGAATTTGGATCGTGTTACACTTGGACAACCGGAGGGACGTTGATTTGAGTGGGAGTTCTTAGGTAATATGATTAATTGAACTCATTTTCATGAACAATAGTCTAAAGTTGCCTTTGCAAATTTATGTTGTAGATCAATGGCTCGCGCAGTAGCTCCCCTGAATTTCAATGCGTTCCTAGAGAAAGCTAAGCTGAAAGATGATGGAAGTAACTTTGTGGACTGGCCCGTAATATGAGGATTATCCTCATGGCTTCCCATAAGTCTTATGTCCTTGATGCACCGCTTGGTGCGCCACCCCCTCCAGCGACTGTGGACGTTGTGAACTCCTGGCAGTCGCGTGTTGATGACTACTCAATAGTTCAGTGCGCCATGCTGTATGGCTTAGAGCCAGGACTTCAAAGGCATTTTGAACGTCATGGAGCATATGAGATGTTCCAGGAGTTGAAGTTTATCTTTGAGAAGAATGCCCAGATCGAGAGGTATGAGACCTCCGATAAGTTCTATGCCTGCAAGATGGAGGAGAACGGGTCTATCAGTGAGCACATACTCAGAATGTCTGGGTACTACAACCGTCTAGCTGAGTTGGGTATTGAGCTCCCGCCAGAGGCTCTCACTAACAGAGTTCTTCAATCGCTACCACCTAGCTACAAGAGCTTTGTGTTGAACTATAACATGCAAGGGATGAACAAGTCTGTCTCCAAGCTGTTCACGATGCTAAAAGTCGCTGAGTCAGACATCCATAAGGAGCATCAAGTGTTGATGGTGAATAAAACCACTAGTTTCAAGAAAGGCAAGGGAAAGAAGGGAAACTTCAAGAAAGGTGGCAAAGCAGTTGCTCCTCCCATGAAGAAACCCAACGCTGGACCCAAGCCGGAGACTGAGTGCTTCTATTGCAAGGGAACTGGCCACTAGAAGCGGAACTGCCCCAAGTATCTGGCCGACAAGAAGGGGGCCAACGTCAACAAAGGTATATATGATATACATGTTATTGATGTGTACCTTACCAACTCTCGTTGTAGTGCCTGGGTATTTGATACCGGTTCGGTTGCTCACATTTGCAACTCAAAGCAGGAACTACGGAATAGACGGAGGCTGGCAAAGGACGAAGTGACGATGCGCGTGGGAAATGGTTCCAAGGTTGATTTGATCGCCGTCGGCACGCTCGCTCTTTGATTACCATCGGGATTAGTGATGAACCTGAATAATTGTTATTTAGTTCCTGCATTGAGAATGAACATTATATCTGGATCTTGTTTAATGCGAGACGGTTACTCATTTAAATTAGAGAATAATGGTTGTTCTATTTATATGGGTAATATCTTTTATGGTCATGCACCCATTGTAAGGGGTTTATACTTATTGAATCTCGATAGTGATGATACACATATTCATAACATTGATGCCAAAAGATGTAGAGTTAATAATGATAATACCACTTTCTTGTGGCACTGCCGCTTAGGTCATATTGGTGTAAAGCGCATGAAGAAACTCCATGCTGATGGACTTTTGGAGTCACTTGATTTTGAATCACTTGACACATGCGAACCATGCCTCATGGGCAAGATGACTAAGACCCCGTTTTCGGGAACAATGGAACGAGCAAGTGAGTTGTTGGAAATCATACATACCGATGTGTGTGGTCCGATGAGCTTGACGTGCGCGGTGGATATCGGTACTTTCTCACCTTCACCGATGACTTGAGTAGATACGGGTATATTTACCTGACGAAGCATAAGTCTGAAACATTTGAAAAGTTCAAGCAATTTCAGAGTGAAGTTGAGAATCATCGTAACAAGAAGTTTAAATTCCTACGATCCGATCGAGGGGGAGAATATCTGAGTTATGAGTTTGGCAATCACTTAAGACAATGTGGAATTGTTTCACAGTTGACGCCACTTGGAACACCACAGCGTAATGGTGTGTCTGAACGTCGTAATCGTACCTTATTGGATATGGTGCGTTCTATGATGTCTCTTGCCGATCTGCCACTATCGTTTTGGGGTTATGCATTAGAGACAGTTGCATTCACTTTAAATAGGCCACCATCTAAGTCCGTGGAGACGACGCCGTATGAACTGTGGTTTGGCAAGAAACCTAAGTTGTCGTTTCTTAAGGTTTGGGGCTGCGATGCTTATGTCAAAAGGCTTCAGCCGAAAAAGCTCGAACCCAAAGCGGACAAATGCGTCTTCATAGGGTACCCAAAAGAGACGGTTGGGTATACCTTCTATCTCAGATCCGAAGGCAAAGTGTTTGTCGCTAAGAACGGGTCCTTTCTCGAGAAAGAGTTTCTCTCGAAAGAATTGAGTGGGAGGAAGATAGAACTTGATGAGGTTGTTGAACCTCTACTTCAACCAGTGAGTAGTGCAGCGCAGAAAGATGTTTCTGTGACACCTATGTTAGTTGAAGAGGAAAGTAATGATAGTGATCATGAAGTTTCAGATTAAGTTACTATCGAACCTCGTAGGTCGACAAGGGTACGTACAGGTCCTGAGTGGTACGGCAACCCTGTCTTAGAGGTCATGTTGTTGGACAACGATGAACCTACGAGCTATGGAGAATCGATGGTGGGCCCGGATTCTGACAAATGGTTAGAGGCCATGAAATCCGAGATGGGGTCCATGTATGAAAACAATGTATGGACTTTGGAAGTATTACCTGAAGGGCGAAAGGCCATTCAGAATAAATGGATCTTCAAGAAGAAGACGGATGCAGACGGTAATGTCACCGTCTATAAAGCTTGACTTGTGTCAAAGGGGTTTTCACAAGTTCAAGGAGTTGACTACGATGAGACTTTCTCACCCGTAGCAATGCTTAAGTCCGTCAGAATCATGTTGGCAATAGCTGCATTTTTCGATTATGAAATCTGGCAGATGGATGTCAAAACAGCGTTCCTTAACGGTTTCCTTAAGGAAGAGTTGTATATGATGCAACCGGAAGGTTTTGTCGATCCAGAGAATGCTGGCAAAGTGTGCAAACTCCAGCGATCCATTTATGTACTGGTGCAAGCATCTCGGAGTTGGAATCTTCGCTTTGATGAGGTGATCAAAGCGTTTGGGTTTATACAAGTTTACGAAGAAATTGTATTTACAAGAAAGTGAGTGGGAGCTCTATAGCGTTTCTAATATTATATGTGGATGACATATTGCTGATTGGAAACAATATAGAACTTTTGGAAAACATGAAGGAATATTTGAACAAGAGTTTTTCAATGAAGGACATAGGAGAAGCTGCTTTCATATTAGGCATCAAGATCTATAGAGACAGATCAAGACGCTTGATAGGACTTTCACAAAGCACATACCTTGATAAGATTTTGAAGAAGTTCAAAATGGATCAGTCCAAGAAGGGGTTCTCGCCTGTTTTGCAAGGTGTGAAGTTGAGTCAGACTCAGTGCCCAGCGACTACAGAGGATAGAGAAAAGATGAGTGTCATCCCCTATGCCTCTGCCATAGGCTCTATCATGTATGCGATGCTGTGCACAAGACCGGATGTCAGCCTTGCCATAAGTATGGCCGGAAGGTTTCAAAGTAATCCAGGAGTGGATCACTGGACTGAAGGAAATATGCCCTAGAGGCAATAATAAAGTTGTTATTTTATATTTCCTTATTTATGATAAAGGTTTATTATTCATGCTAGAATTGTATTGATCGGAAACTTAAATACATGTGTGAGTACATAAACAAATACCGTGTCACTAGTGAGCCTCTACTAGACTAGCTCGTTGATCAAAGATGGTTAAGGTTTCCTAACCATGGACATGAGTTGTCATTTGATAACGGGATCACATCATTAGGAGAATGTTGTGATGGACAAGACCCATCCGTTAGCTTAGCATAATGATCGTTCAGTTTTGTTGCTATTGCTTTCTTCATGTCAAATACATATTCCTTTGACTATGAGATTATGCAACTCCCGGATACCGGAGGAATGCCTTGTGTGCTATCAAATATCACAACATAACTGGGTGATTATAAAGATGCTCTACAGGTATCTCCGAACGTGTTTGTTGGGTTGGCATAGATCAAGATTAGGATTTGTCACTCCGAGTATCGGAGAGGTATCTCTGGGCCCTCTCGGTAATACACATCATAAGCTTGCAAGCAAACGACTAAGCAATTAGTCACGAGGTGATGTATTATGGAACGAGTAAAGAGACTTGCCGGCAACGAGATTGAACTAGGTATGTAGATACCGACGATCGAACCTCGGGCAAGTAACATACCGATGGACAAAGGGAATTACGTATGTTGTCATAACGGTTCGACCGATAAAGATCTTCATAGAATATGTAGGAGCCAATATGAGCATCTAGGTTCCACTATTGGTTATTGACCAGAGAGGTGCCCCGGTCATGTCTACATAGTTCTCAAACCCGTAGGGTCCGCACGCTTAATGTTCGTTGACGATATAGTATTATATGGGTTATGTGATTTGGTGACCGAATGTTGTTCGGAGTCCCGGATGAGATCACGGACATGACGAGGAGTCTCGAAATGGTCGAGAGGTAAAGATTGATATATAGGACGATGGTATTCGGACACCGGAAGCGTTCCGGAAGGTATCGGGTATTTATCGGAGTACCGGAAGGGTTACCGGACACCCCGGGGGAATATATGGGGACCACACCAGCCCACAAGGGGTGGCGCGCCCTCCTATGGCAGGAGGCCGATTGGGAGAAGGAAAAGAGGGGGTTCGGCCCCCCCTTCGTTTTCTCTTCCCCCTTCCCTTTTCTCTCCGATGTTTTATGGAAAGGGGGGCGCCACTTGGGGAAACCCCAAGTAGGATTCGGATCCTACTTGGGGCGCACCCCGGCTGCCTCTCCTCCCCCTCCCACCTATATATATTTGGGGGGGGGGGGGGGGCGCCCCTAGCACAACCCAGACAATTGTTTAGCCATGTGCGGCGCCCCCCTCAACCGTTTACTACGTCGGTCATATTATCGTAGTGCTTAGGCGAAGCCCTGCGGAGATCACTTCACCATCACCGTCACCACGCCGTCGTGCTGACGGAACTCATCTACTACCTCGATGTCTTGCTGGATCAAGAAGGCGAGGGACGTCATCAAGCTGAACGTGTGCAAAACTCGGAGGTGCCGTTTGTTCGGTGGAGCGCGAAGAAAGTTCGACTACATCAACCGCGTTGTAAAACGCTTCCGCTTACGGTCTACGAGGGTATGTAGACACACTCTCCCCCTCGTTGCTATGCATCTCCATGGATAGATCATTGCGTGTGCGTAGAATTTTTTTTGTTTTCCATGCAACGTTCCCCAACAGTGGCATCATGAGCCAGGTCTATGCGTAGATGATATGCACGAGTAGAACACAAAGAGTTGTGGGCGGTGATAGTCATACTGCTTACCACCAACGTCTTATTTTGATTCGACGGTATTGTGGGATGAAGCGGCCCGGACCAACCTTACATGTCCACGTACATGAGACCGGTTCCACCGACAGACATGCAACTAGTTTTGCATAAAGGTGGCTGGCGGGTGTCTGTTTCTCCTACTTTAGTTGAATCGAATTTGACTACGGTCGGTCCTTGAAGAAGGTTAAAACAGCAAAATTGACAAAACACCATTGTGGTTTTGTGCGTAGGTAAGAACGGTTCTTGCTAGAAGCCCGTGGCAGCCACGTAAAATTTGTAACAACAAAGTAGAGGACGTCTAACTTGTTTTTGCAGGGCATGTTGTGATGTGATATGGTCAAGACATGATGTGATATACGTTGTTGTATGAGATAATCATGTTTTGAAAGTTATCGGCAACTGGCAGGAGCCTTATGGTTGTCGCTTTATTGTATGAAATGCAAACGCCATGTAATTGCTTTACTTTATCACTATGCGTTAGCGATAGTTGTAGAAGTAATAGTTGGCGAGACGACCACGACGCAACGATGGAGATCAAGGTGTCGAGCCGGTGATGATGGAGATCATGACGATGCTTTGGAGATGGAGATCAAAAGCACAAGATGATGATGGCCATATAATGTCACATATTTTGATTGCATGTGATGTTTATCTTTATGCATCTTATTTTGCTTAGTATGGCGGTAGCATTATAAGATGATCCCTTCACTAAATTTCAAGGTATAAGTGTTCTCCCTGAGTATGCACCGTTGCGACAGTTCGTCGTGTTGAGACACCACGTGATGACCAGGTGTGATAGACTCTACGTTCACATACAACGGGTGCAAGACAGTTTTGCACATGCAGAATACTTGGGTTAAACTTGACGAGCCTAGCATGTGCAGACATGGCCTCGGAACACTGGAGATCAAAAGATCGAACGTGAATCATATAGTAGATATGATCAACATAGAGATGTTCACCATTGATGACTACCCCATCTCACATGATGATCGGACATGGGTTAGTTGATTTGGATCACATGTCACTTAGATGACTTGAGGGATGTCTATTTAAGTGGGAGTTATTAAGTAATATGATTAATTGAACTTAATTTATCATGAACTTAGTCCTGATAGTATTTGCATATCTATGTTATAGATCAATAGCTCGCGTATAGCTCCCCTATTTTATTTTTGATTTGTTCCTAGAGAAAACTAAGTTGAAAGATGATAGTAGCAATGATGCGGACTGGGTCCGTGATCTGAGGATTATCCTCATTGCTGCACAGAAGAATTATGTCCTTGATGCACCGCTAGGTGACAGACCTATTACAGGAGCAGATACAAACATTATGAACGTCTGGCAAGCTCGGTATGATGACTACCTAATAGTTTAGTGCACCATGCTTTACGGCTTAGAACCGGGACTTCAAAAACATTTTTAAAACCACAGAGCATATGAGATGTTCCAAGAGCTGAAATTGGTATTTCAGACTCATGCCTGTGTTAAGAGGTATGAGACCTCTGACAAGTACTTTGCCTACAAGATGGAGGTGAATAGCTCAGCCAGTGAGCATATGCTTAGAATGTCTGGATACTACAATCACTTGAATCAAGTGGGAGTTAATATTCCAAATAAGATAGTGATTGACAGAGTTCTCTAGTCACTATCACCAAGCTACTAGAACTTCGTGATGAACTATAATATGCAAGGGATGACAAAAACGATTCCCGAGCTCTTCGCGATGCTGAAATCGGCGAAGGTAGAAATCAAGAAAGAGCATCAAATGTTGATGGTTAACAAGACCACTAGTTTCAAGAAAAAGGGCAAAAGGGAAAGAAAGGGAACTTCAAGAAGAATGGCAAGCAAGTTGCCGCTCCCATGAAGAAGCCCAAAGATGGACCCAAGCCTGAAACTGAGTGCTTCTACTGCAAAGGAAATGGTCATTGGAAGCGGAACTGCCCCAAATACTTGGCGGATAAGAAGGATGGCAAAGTGAACAAAGGTATATTTGATATACATGTTATTGATGTGTACTTTACTAGTGTTCATAGTAGCCCCTGGGTATTTGATACCGGTTCAGTTGCTAAGATTAGTAACTCAAAACAGGAGTTGCAAAATGAATAGAGACTAGTTAAGGGCGAGGTGACGATGTCTGTTGGAAGTGATTCCAAGGTTGATAAGATCACCATCGCACACTCCCTCTACCTTCGGGATTAGTGTTGGACCTAAATAAATGTTATTTGGTGTTTGCGTTGAGCATGAATATGATTGGATCATGTTTATTGCTATACGGTTATTCATTTAAGTCAGAGAATAATTGTTGTTCTGTTTACATGAATAAAACCTTCTATGGTCATACACCCAATGTAAATGGTTTATTGAATCTCGATCGTAGTTATACACATATTCATAATATTGATGCCAAAAGATGCAAAGTTGATAAAGATAGTGCAACATATTTGTGGCACTGCCGTTTAGGTCATATTGGTGTAAATCGCATGAAGAAACTCCATACAAATGAGCTTTTGGAATCACTTGATTATGAATCATTTGATACTTGCGAACCATGCCTCATGGGCAAGATGACTAAAACTCCGTTCTCTAGAACAATGGAGCGAGCCAATGACTTATTGGAAATAATACATACTGATGTATGCGGTCCAATGAGTGTTGAGGCACGCGACGGGTATCGTTATTTTCTGATCTTCACAGATGATTTGAGCAGATATGGGTATATCTACTTAATGAAACACAAGTCTGAAACATTTGAAAAGTTCAAAGAATTTCAGAGTGAAGTGGAGAATCATCATAATAAGAAAATAAAGTTTCTATGATCTGATCATGGAGGCAAATATTTGAGTTACGAGTTTGGCCCTCATTTAAAACAATGTGGAATAGTTTCACAACTCACGCCACCTGGAACACCACAGCGTAATGGTGTGTCCGAACATCGTAACCGTACTTTATTAGATATGGTGCGATCTATGATGTCTCTTACCGATTTACCACCATCGTTTTGCGGTTATGCATTAGAAACAGCTGCATTCACATTAAATAGGGCACAATCTAAATCCGTTGAGACGACACCGTATGAACAATGGTTTGGCAAGAAACCTAAGCCGTCGTTTTTAAAGTTTGGGGTTGTGACACTTATGTCAAAAGGCTTCAGCCTGATAAGCTAGAACCCAAATCAGAGAAGTGCGTCTTCATAGGATACCCTAAGGAAACAATTGGGTACACCTTCTACCATAGATCCGAAGGCAAGATCTTTGTTGCCAAGAATGGAACATTTCTAGAGAAGGAGTTTCTCTCGAAAGAAGTGAGTGGGAGGAAAGTAGAACTTGATGAGGTAATTGTACCTTCTCTCAATTTGGAAAGTAGCACATCAGAGAAATCCGTTCCCGTGATGCCTACACCAACTAGAGAGGAAGCTAATGATGATGATCATGAAACTTCAGATCAAGTTACTACTGGACCTCGCAGGTCGAACAGAGCACGTTCCGCACCAGAGTGGTACGGTAATCCTGTCGTGGAAGTCATGTTACTAGACCATGGCAAACCTACGAACTATGAAGAAGCTATGATGAGCCCAGATTCCGATAGATGGCTTGAGGCTATGAAATCTGAGATAGGATCCATGTATGAGAACAAAGTGTGGACTTTGGTGGACTTGCCCGATGATCGGCAAGCCATTGAGAATAAATGGATCTTCAAGAAGAAGACTAACGCTGATAGTAATGTCACTATCTACAAAGCTCGACTTGTCGCAAAAGGTTTTTGACAAGTTCAAGGAGTTGACTACGATGAGACTTTCTCACCCGTAGCGATGCTTAAGTCTGTCCGAATCATGTTAGCAACTGCCACATTTTATGATTATGAAATCTGGCAAAATGGACGTCAAAACTGCATTCCTTAATGGATATCTTAAAGAAGAGTTGTATATGATGCAACCAGAAGGTTTTGTCGATCCTAAAGGTGCTGACAAAGTGTGCAAGCTCCAGCGATCCATCTATGGACTGGTGCAAGCATCTTGGAGTTGGAATATACACTTTGATGAGATGATCAAAGCATATGGTTTTATACAGACTTACGGTGAAGCCTGTATTTACAAGAAAGTGAGTGGGAGCTCTATAGCATTTCTGATATTATATGTGGATGACATATTATTGATTGGAAATGATATAGAATTTCTGGATAGCATAAAAGGATACTTGAATAAGAATTTTTCAATGAAAGACCTCGGTGAAGCTACTTGCATATTGAGCATCAAGATCTATAGGGATAGATCAAGACGCTTAATAGAACTTTCACAAAACACATACCTTGATAAGATTTGAAGAAGTTCAAAATTGTTCAGTCCAAGAAGGGGTTCTTGCTTGTATTACATGGTATGAAGTTGAGTAAGACTCAAAACCCGACCATGGCAGGAGATAGAGAGAGAATGAAAGTCATTCCCTATGACTCAGACATAGGTTTTATAAAGTATGCCATGCTGTGTACCAAACCTGTTGTGTACCTTGCCATGAGTTTGGCAAGGGGGTACAATAGTGATCCAGGAGTAGATCACTGGACAGCGGTCAAAATTATCCTTAGTTAAGAGAACTAAAGAAATGTTTCTCGGTTATGGAAGTGATAAAGAGTTCGTCGTAAAGGGTTACGTCGATGCAAGCTTTTACACCGATCCAGATGACTCTAAGTCTCAATCTGGATATGTATTGAAAGTGGGAGCAATTAGCTAGAGTAGCTCCATGCAGAGCATTGTAGACATAGAAATTTGCGAAATACATACGAATCTAAATGTGGCAGACCCGTTGACTAAACTTCTCTCACAAGCAAAACATGATCACACCTTAGTACTCTTTGGGTGTTAATCACATGGCGATGTGAACTAGATTATTGACTCTAGTTAACCCTTTGGGTGTTGGTCACATGGCGATGTGAACTATTGGTGTTAATCACATGGCGATGTGAACTAGATTATTGACTCTAGTAAACCCTGTGGGTGCTGGTCACATGGCGATGTGAACTATTGGTGTTAATCACATGGCGATGTGAACTAGATTATTGACTCTAGTGCAAGTGGGAGACTGAAGGAAATATGCCCTAGAGGCAATAATAAAGTTGTTATTTTATATTTCCTTATTCATGATAAAGGTTTATTATTCATGCTAGAATTGTATTGATCGGAAACTTAAATACATGTGTGAATACATAAACAAATACCGTGTCCCTAGTGAGCCTCTACTAGACTAGCTCGTTGATCAAAGATGGTTAAGGTTTCCTAACCATGGACATGAGTTGTCATTTGATAACGGTATCACATCATTAGGAGAATGATTGGATGGCCAAGACCCATCCGTTAGCTTAGCATAATGATCGTTCAGTTTTGTTGCTATTGCTTTCTTCATGTGAAATACATATTCCTTCGACTTTGAGATTATGCAACTCCCGGATACCGGAGGAATGCCTTGTGTGCTATCAAACGTCACAACGTAACTGGGTGATTATAAAGATGCTCTACAGGTATCTCCGAACGTGTTTGTTGGGTTGGCATAGATCGAGATTAGGATTTATCACTCCGAGTATCGCAGATGTATCTCTGGGCCCTCTCGGTAATACACATCATAAGCTTGCAAGCAAACAACTAAGGAGTTAGTCACGAGGTGATGTATTACGGAACAAGTAAAGAGACTTGCCGGTAACGAGATTGAACTAGGTATGTAGATACCGACGATCGAATCTTGGGCAAGTAACATACCGATGGACAAAGGGAATTACGTATGTTGTCATAACGGTTCGACCGATAAAGATCTTCGTAGAATATGTAGGAGAAAATATGAGCATCCAGGTTCCGCTATTGGTTATTGACCTGAGAGGTGTCTCGGTCATGTCTACATAGTTCTCGAACTCGTAGGGTCCGCACGCTTAACGTTCGTTGACGATATAGTATTATATGAGTATTGTGATTTGGTGACCGAATGTTGTTCGAAGTCCCGGATGAGATCACGGACATGATGAGGAGTCTCAAAATGGTAGAGAGGTAAAGATTGATATATAGGACGATGGTATTCAGACACCGGAAGCGTTCCAGAAGGTATCGGGTATTTATCGGAGTACCGGAGGGGTTACCAGACACCCTGGGGGAATATATGGGCCATATGGGCCATGAGTGGGAAGCACACTAGCCCACAAGGGGTGGCGCGCCCCCCCTATGGCAGCAGGCCGATTGGGAGAAGGAAAAGAGGGGGTTCGCCCCCCTTCCTTCTCTCTTCCCCCTTCCCTTTTCTCTCCGATGTTTTATGGAAAGGGGGGGCGCCACTTGGGGAAACCCCAAGTAGGATTCGGATCCTACTTGGGGCGCACCCTGGCTGCCTCTCCTACCCTTTCCACCTATATATATGTGGGGGGGGGGGCGCCCCTAGCACAACCCAGACAATTGTTTAGCCGTGTGCGGCGCCCCCCTCCACCGTTACTACCTCAGTCATATTTTCGTAGTGCTTAGGCGAAGCCCTGCGGAGATCACTTCACCATCACCATCACCACGCCGTCGTGCTGACGGAACTCATCTACTACCTCGATGTCTTGCTGGATCAAGAAGGCGAGGGACGTCACCGAGCTGAACGTGTACAGAACTCGGAGGTGTCGTACGTTCGGTACTCGATCGGTGGAGCGCGAAGAAAGTTCGACTACATCAACCACGTTGTAAAATGCTTCCTCTTACGGTCTACGAGGGTACATAGACACACTCTCCCCCTCGTTGCTATGCATCTCCATGGATAGATCATTGCGTGTGCGTAGAATTTTTTTTGTTTTCCATGCAACGTTTCCCAACATGGACAGCGGTGAAGAATATCCTTAAGTACCTGAAAAGGACTAAGGAAATGTTTCTCGTTTATGGAGGTGATCAAGAGCTCGTCGTAAAGGGTTACGTCGATGCAAGCTTTGACACTAATCCGGATGACTCTAAGTCTCAAACCGGGTACGTATATATTCTAAATGGGGGAGCGGTAAGCTGGTGCAGTTTCAAGCAAAGCATGGTAGCTGATTCTACATGTGAAGCGGAGTACATAGCTGCCTCGGAGGCAGCAAAGGAATGTGTCTGGATGAAGCAGTTCATGACAGATCTTGGAGTTGTGCCATGTGCACTGGACCCGATGACTCTTTTCTGTGACAACACTGGTGCCATTGCTCTAGCCAAGGAACCAAGGTTTCACAAGAGGACCAGACACATAAAGCGACGCTTCAATTCCATCCGCGATTACATCAAGGAGGAAGACATAAACACTTGCAAAGTGCATACGGACCTGAATGTTGCAGATCCGTTGACTAAACGTCTTCCACGGGCAAAGCACGATCAACACCAGAACTCTATGGGTGTTAGATTCATTACCATGTAATGCTAGATTATTGACTCTAGTGCAAGTGGGAGACTATTGGAAATATGCCCTAGAGGCAATAATAAAGTGGTTATTATTACATTTCCTTGTTCATGATAATCGTTTATTGTCCATGCTATAATTGTATTGACCGGAAACTCAAATACATGTGTGGATACATAGACAACAACATGTCCCTAGTAAGCCTCTACCGGACTAGCTCGTTGATCAAAGATGGCTATGGTTTCCTAGCCATGGACATGAGTTGTCATTTGATAACGGGATCACATCATTAGGAGAATGATGTGATGGACAAGACCCAAACTATGAACGTAGCATATGATCGTGTTAAGTTTATTGCTATCGTTTTCTGCATGTCAAGTATATGTTCCTTTGACCATAAGATCATGCAACTCACTGACACCGGAGGAGTGCCTTGTGTGTACCAAACGTCGCATCGTAACTGGGTGGCTATAAAGGTGCTCTACAGGTATCTCCGAGGGTGTCTGTTGAGTTGGCATGGATCAAGACTGGGATTTGTCACTCCGTATGACGGAGAGGTATCTCAGGGCCCACTCGGTAGTACAACATCGCAATAAGCTTGCAAGCAATGTGACCAATGAGTTAGTCACGGGATCTTGTATTACGAAACTAGTAAAGAGACATGCCAGTAATGAGATTGATCTAGGTATGGAGATACCGATGATCGAATCTCAGGCAAGTAACATACCGGTAGACAAAGGGAACTGCATACGAGATTAGCTGAATCCTTGACATCGAGATTCGACCGATAAGATCTTTGTAGAATATGTAGGAACCAATATGGGCATCCAGGTCCCGCTATTGGTTATTGACCGTAGAGGTGTCTTGGTCATGTCTGCATAGTTCTCGAACCCGCAGGGTCTACACACTTAACGTTTGGTGACGATAAAAGTATAGTTGAGTTGTTATGGTGGTTACTGAAGGTTGTTCGGAGTCTCGGATGAGATCCCAGACATGACGAGGAACTCTGAAAGGGTCTGGAGGTGAAGATTGATATATTGGACGAAGAGTATTGGAGTCCGAAAGTGTTCCGGGGGTACCGGTTGATGACCAGCATGACCGAAAGGGGTTTCGGAGGGCCCCGACAAGTGTTGGGGGGTCCCATGGGCCAAGGGGAGGGGGCAAACCAGCCCACTAAGGGGCTGTGCGCCCCCCTCACCCTTTCCCACGTGACCAGGAAAGGTGGGGCGCCCCCCTCTAGGGTTCCCTCCACCCGGCTTGGGGGGCAAGTCACCCTAGGGGAGATCCCATCTGCCCTAGCCGCCGTCCCTCCTAGGGGAAACCCTAGGGGCGCCACCCCCTCCTCCCTTCCTCTATATATAGAGAGGTAGAGAGAGGGCAGCCGCACCCTTGAGCACATCTCCACGCCACGATGCTGCCTCTTCTCTCCCTCGCATCCCTCTTCTTCTCCGTAGTGCTTAGCGAAGCTCTGCTGAGATTTCTCCACCACCACAGCCACCACGCCGTCGTGCTGCCGGAGGACTCGAGCTACTACTTCACCATCGCTCGCTGGATTGAGGAGGTGAAGGTGTCATCAAGCCGTACGTGTGTTGAACGCGGAGGTGCCGTCCGTTCGGCACTTGGATGGGGAGTTCGCGGGACGGATCGTGATTGGATCGCGAAGACGTTCGACTACATCAACCGCGTTTCTTAACGCTTCCGCTTAGCGATCTATAAGGGTATGTAGATCCAATCTCTCCTCTCGTAGATGGTCATCTCCTAATTTGGATCTTGGTGAGCGTAGGAAATTTTTTGTTTCCCAACATTCCCCAACAGATCTTCCACCCCTGGACACCCTCGCCGGCGTGGAGCCTGTCATCGCGCGCATGCGCGTGTTCATTGACATCTGCGGCATTCCCGACCACGCGTGGTTTCGCTCCTCGGCGGACACCCTACTCTCGCCGTTCTGCATGATCGAAGACTTGGCATCGGAGACCCATCTTGGCCATGCCATGTCAGTGTTCAGCCTGACTGCCTGGACGCTCAATCCTGATGCGATTCCCCGCTTGTGGGAGCGCTCCTCCCTGCTCGCAATGATGCCTCCTCGACGCGGACCTGGACAGGGTCAGCCACTTCGCCATGTCCCTGGAGTGGTTTCCAGTCTCCATTCATGTCTCCCGGTCCAAGGATTATCGCCTCCTGGTGGCTGGTGCTATGCCGCGTGATCCCAGCAGCCCCGCCGGCGGCGGCTCTCCTCCCTCTGGTCCTCCACCGCAGTACCCTTGGCGCCACAACTTCCCGCCGTGCCCCAGCGGCCCGGTCAGCCATGCCAACCCTGCAGGCCGGCGCTACGCCGGCTTCGGTTCCGGCCAGGGTCGCCGCCGCCCGCTCTACCGAGGCTGGCAAGGCGTCCTTGGTCCCTGCCCTGCTGCTGCGTCTGGTCCTCGCAGGATTCCTACCAGTCTGCGCATCTCTGGCCCGCTGCATCAGGATCAGGGTCCGCGCGTCATGCCTGCCGTCACCGCTGCTGACCGGTCATCTGCGCCCGCTGGGCCCGTGGGTAGGCAGACCGGCCCCCGATTAAAATTTTGGAGCGACCTGCCTCCCCTTTGCCGCCTCCGCTCCTATTGGATGGTCAGCCTCCGTCTCGCCCCAGCTCTGCTGGCCACCTGCCCCCATCCCGCCGCACGCGCTTTGGAGTTGGGCCCCATGGACAGTTCGGCTGCCCCTTCCGCTGCAGCCCCCACCACGGACCTGATCGCCACCCCTTTGTCGGCCACGAACTCGCCAGTTGGGCCAGAAGATTCGCCTGTCGCTGCTAGCCTCCGCGCCCACCCGACCGGGTCTGGCCCCCGCCCCGAGGAAGATTCGCCTGCTGCCCACTCCCATGCAGGGGCACCGGATCCCGAGGGAGAGGGTTGTGCCCGTTCCACCCCTTCGCTCCCCACGGTCCCGCCTGCTGCCCTCACCCATGCAGCGGCACCGGATCCCGAGGATGAGGGTTGTGCCCGTTCCACCCCTCCGCTCTCCCACGTGCCTGCCGATGGCCTAGAGGCACCCCGCCCCACCACGGCACGTGGTGACACAGCTACTATGGCCATGCAAATCCCTCCGAGACCCCCTCTCGTGCCCGCGGATCTGGCCAGCACCGCAGCACCACCGCAACTCCTACCTTTCTTGCAATCGGTCCAAGTTCCGCTCGCACCTGTGCTCTCTGTCCCCGGGCCACGGCGTAAACGCACCGCCCCACTGGACTTCACTCCCCGGCGGAGCGACCGCATTGCTAAGGCCGACCGAGGCCTAGACTCCGAGTCTAAGGCCAAGCGAGTCCTTCTGCGACGGCTTGGAATCATTGATGAAGAAGAGGAGGTTTCACCTGCTGCCCTCGAGAGATACGCGCGCCTCTTCGATCGACACCTCGCCCGTGACGTCGTTTAGGCGTTCGCCGACTTCTACGGATGGGCAGTACCTGATCAGCTCCTCGTCAGCTTGACTAGCGATGACTCTGCACTGCGATCCCGGCCACGCCTTGTGGAGTCGTGATCCCCGAGCTGTCTATGCTCCTACGGCCACCCCATCCTTCCATGGATCTTCACAACCCAATGATTTTTTGGAACGTGCGCGGCCTCAACATCAGGGCCAACCGCACGGCGGTTCGTAGCGTCATCTGTTCCTCGAACCCATGTATCGTGTGCTTGCAAGAAACAAAGCTAGATTCCGTCTCGTCCTCGCTGGTTATTGAGACACTTGGCGCTGGCTTCCATGACTTCTTCTGCCTACCTGCTTCTGGTACCCGCGGCAGCATCCTCGTCGCTTGGCAAAGCACCCTAGTCTCCCTCTCCCACCCCACGATCAGCTCATCTCATGTCACGGCTCTTGTTACTCCCATGGGTAGCGATTCCCATTGGTGGTTGATCGGCGTTTACGGGCCGCAAAGTGATCAGGAGAAGCTCGAATACCTGTCTGAGCTCCAAGACCTGCGCGCCTCCCTCGCCGGCCCCTAGATTATTGGCAACGACTTCAACATGGTGCTCTCTGCCGCCGACAAGAATAATGATCGGCTCAACCGTCGTGTTATGCACCGCTTCCGACGCTTCACTGCTGACTTGGAGCTACGCGACCTCTACCTCCACGGCCGCCGGTATACCTGGTCCAACGAGCAGCAAAGCCCCACCTTGGTTCGGATCGTCAGAGTCCTCTGTACCCCCAGCTGGGAGATCGCTCACCCCAACTGCTCGCTACGTTGCCTCGCCTCTGCTGCTTCCGACCACTGCCCTCTCGTCGTGAACTGCACCCCTCGCTCCATGGCCCCACGGCGCTTCCACTTTGAGCGTTTCTGGCCCAAGCTGGACGGCTTCCAGCAGGTGGTTCGCTCGGCTAAAGGCGATGGCACGGCGATTGCAAGGCTGGGCCTCGCGCACCACCGGTAACATCTCGCTACAACTGCTCGTCTCCCGTGAGCTGATCGCCCGGCTCGACGCGGCGTAGGACGCACGCCCCCTCGCCGACGACGAGGTGATGTGGACATGAGCTCTACGGATACGCCCATAAATATTGTCCGCATATACGATAATCAGGTGATTTCCATTAATAAATATGCGAATTATTATTGTTTTACTCTGAATAGAATTACGACACAATCTTTTATCTTATGCAGAAATGCAAGAGACTTATGCAAGCCTCGTGTTAAAATGAGAAGATCAAAGGAGAGCCTATGCAGTCATTTGCATGTTTTGGTAAAGCACAAAACATATGCTACAACCATGCATGCAAGAGGTGGGCCAAGACTAATAATTTAAAGAAAGGGTCTTCATGCATGCATGAATCCAGGAGATAAGAAGTGGCCAACGATGGTAGTGTGCGCTGCCAGTGCATCAGCTTTGTGATGCACAGATGACCACATGGGCCCCAGCCCATGCAACAAACAGGGCATCAGCCACCAGGGCTATACGAAGACAAGGCCCAGAAACTTTTATTCGCGCGTAGAGATAGTTCGACTCGGCCACGACTTCGGCACAATCAACTCCTTAATAAATAGCAGTTAAATTTAGGGTTTAAACTCGGGTTTTATTGTATTGTTTAGCCATCGCTATAATCTGCATCTATGAGACGTGTAGGACTACAGCCTTGTCAGATCCACAGTGGAACCCCAACTTTTTATCTAGTTCGTGTGCTCAATTTATTATCCATAATTTCAGATTGCAATTCACCTTCGTTCTTGCCGGTTCTTCGGTTGCTTGCAGGAACTCAAACCTCGTTGTTCAGGTTGATCGTGCCTACGGCAAGGTCAATAACCATCAAAATTTGGTTTAGCGATTGTCTAGGCGTATCGTCGGGTACGGTATAGCCGGATCGTCAAGGTCCAAATCCACCAAATCGATAGTTATCCCCACTTTCATCGAAAGATCGGGCCACCGTCACATCAAGTGGTATCAGTTTTCGGGTTCATCGGTGAGAGATTTACAGTTTTAGTAGATTAGTTTATTTTTCTGTCCTATAAACCCACGAAAAAGCCACAAAAAAGTTTAGATTAGTTCATCCATTACACTTACTTTTTTTAGCCTTTAGCAAATTTTGCATCTAGTATTTGCGTAGTTGAATTGTTGGTTGCATTCATCCTAGAATTAGTGCTGGTTAGATTAGTTGAGGGAGAAAAACATCTACTAGATCAATCTATTTTTGTCCACCCTCAATCTTTGCGGCAAGCCGACAACGCTAGTCCTCAGTCTGAAAATAAAAGAGGAGAAGATTGCGTTGTTGGTTAGTTTCTATTTTTTCTTACAGATAGAAAGATCGTGTCTGTTAGTTTCCACATATTCAGATTACTTGCTGATTCTGGACACTTGATTTCCTAGCCGCCATAATTCCTTGACGCTGCTCCAACTGCATCAGATCACGCACTAACACAGGCATACGGATACTTTTGTCTGTCCTGCCGCGTACGCTGCGCCGTATCCACCACGCCATACCCCAGACATCGAGCTCCTTGTGTCTGCCCATATGCGTCAGGGCCGCTCTCATGCGTACAACCGGCAACGCTCCTAGCCACTTAATTATTCACAGCAGGAGCCAGCCTCACGTGCTCACACCAGACCGTGATCGCTGCTATTCTGTTTTCATTGCTGATCTTGCACTGCAACAGAAGCACAAAAGGCCACATAGGTGCATGCTCATCCAACTCTACTAGCACACACCCTAAAAAGAAAAGAAAAAAAAAACTCTACTAGCACACGACTCGGGCAGTTTTTTTTTCTCTTCTTGTTACTCCTAACTTGCTCTTGTGTACGTGTCTTTGAATAGCAGCTGGCTTGGAAAAAAAGTGGAAAAGAAAGAGAGAAAAAAGAAAAGAAGCGAAAAAATATTTTAAAAGAGAAAGAAAAAATATCAAAAAAAAAAAACAGTGCAAATATCGTGCCAACTTGCATCTTTTGAGGCTTCTCTTTGTTGCCAAGTGTTATTGCCCCATTTTTTTTTCATCTTGGCTGTCTTGCTCTTCACTTATATTCTGCTTTTGAGCCGTGTTACACATACACTTGCTTGTACCTCACTTATATCTATCTATTTTGAGCTACCACATATTTTCCTCCACAATTATCACTCATTTGTTTTAGCATCTGGGCTTAGATTGTTTTCTTACTAACTAGTCGATGCCAGCACTAGTTAGGAGTTTGATCAATTATTCATCTTGCATTACTTTTTGCAAAATTGTGCCACCGATATTGTGAGTTGAGGAAACCTTCACCAAGCTCCACTTCCTATATTGTACCTTGTTCGGTCACTTGGCAATCGCTATATCCAACTTTGATAACTTTTGACGGTGCCAAAGGTCGACAACCACTGCAGCGCGGTAAGAACAGGTAAGAGCTTGGTCATTGCTAGCGAGTTGAGCGACATTTTCACCACCTCCGAGTAGTATTGTAGGAACATTATACTTTTGATTTTCTTCTTGTTTGTTACTAACCATGGCAGATTCTAGAGTGATCAATAGTTGGGTTGCGTCTGTTGTGGGAGATGACTTGGCATATGTTGATACAAATCACTCTTTCCCGCCGCAGACGGTATGACAACCGTCAGAAGATGTACATCATGGTGGAAACACACATCCTCAGGTTACCTCTTTGCCAAATTTTGAGGGTAAATATGACCCCGATTCATATATTGATTGGGCAATTGAGGTAGAAGAAATATTTGGTAGCCATGATTTTTCGGAGCATAAGAAAATAAATGATGTCACTCAAAGTTTTTCCGGTTTTGCTTCAGTTTGGTGGAGACATTATTGCAGGAATAATATTTCTACTCTACCTACTACTTGGAAAGCTTTAAAACTTGTTATGCGAAACCGATTTGTTCCTTCATACCATACTAGTGATTTGCTTAGAAAACTGCAACGTTTAGCACAAGGACATAACGCCGTCGAAGAATATTATGATAATTTGTGCACTGCTTTATTTCGTTGTGACTTAGAAGAATGTGAAGAAGCTACCATGAATAGATTTTTGAGGGGATTAAACAGTGATATTTATGATATACTTGTGCATAAAGAATATTATACCATGAATGGTTTGTTTCGTCTTGCTTGTAAAGTTGAACAAAAAATTAATAGGCATGTACATGAGACAAACAAACACACAGTGCAAGTCCCTACCTTTGTTTCGGTTACCTTTTCTCATGCGCAAACTACTATGGTTGTTGGACCCACTATTTTGAGAGCCACACCACTCCTGACATGTGATATGCCACTGACAATACCTACATCTTCTGATTCAGCCACAGAAGGTAATAAGAATGGTATTGAATCTAACCTTCCACATGAGATTGTTCCATGTCATGCTGAATTTAATGTTTCATGTGTTGAGTTGAATGAAATGCCATCTCTTTTTACCACACCAGTTGTTATGGATAATTGTGTTTCTATCTTCAATAAATTGTGTGATCAAACAACCGAAACACCTATTGTTTTGCGTGCAACAACTGCTAAACTTGATTCCCTCATTGACTTGTGTGCACCCAATGGATTAAAGGCAACTAAAATTGACACATGTGACTTGATTGTTCAATCTGGTTTGGATCACATACACTTGGTTAAACATGATGAAATATTAGCTAGAATTTCTCATGTTAATTCTTTATATTCTATTTTGATGGATCCACCTATGCGTTTGTCATATGCGAGAAATAGAATAGCTGGAATCACTTGTTTGTGTTGTGCTAAAAGTGTTTATGCACCTAATATTATTTTTAACTTGATTGAGAGGATTGCGTATACAATAAATTTTTGGTGCATAGAATTTGCATAACATGTGATGATCTAGCTAGCTTGAAAGAGAATATTAATAAGACAATGTTTCATCATTTTAATATGACCTCCAACATCGTTGTTGATTACATGACGAATAGTGTGTTGCATGATTGCTTATCTACACATGCTAATTTGGATATCCCTAATAGTTATCTACCTATGTTGGGATGGTTTACTAATGAGCGTTGCAAACTGGATGACATACATATATGTTTCACTTATATTTGCAAACTAAGATGTAATACTTGGAGAGAAATTAAAGCGGATGAATACATATACCACGTATACACATTGTCTCTTTGGTTAGTTTATTTTCAGATTATCCAAAGCCTAGGACGGCTTTGTTTTCAAGAAAGGGAGGATGATGTGGGCATGAGCACTACGGATACGCCCATAAATATTGTCCGCATATACGATAATCAGGTGATTTCCATTAATAAATATGCAAATTATTATTGTTTTACTCTGAATAGAATTACGACACAATCTTTTATCTTATGCAGAAATGCAAGAGACTTATGCAAGCCTCGTGTTAAAATGAGAAGACCAAAGGAGAGCCTATGCAGTCATTTGCATGTTTTGGTAAAGCACAAAACATATGCTACAACCATGCATGCAAGAGGTGGGCCAAGACTAATAATTTAAAGAAAGGGTCTTCATGCATGCATGAATCCAGGAGATAAGAAGTGGCCAACGATGGTGGTGTGCGCTGCCAGTGCATCAGCTTTGTGATGCACAGATGACCACATGGGCCCCAGCCCATGCAACAAACAGGGCATCAGCCACCAGGGCTATACGAAGACAAGGCCCAGAAACTTTTATTCGCGCGTAGAGATAGTTCGACTCGGCCACGACTTCGGCACAATCAACTCCTTAATAAATAGCAGTTAAATTTAGGGTTTAAACTCGGGTTTTATTGTATTGTTTAGCCATCGCTATAATCTGCATCTATGAGACGTGTAGGACTACAGCCTTGTCAGATCCACAGTGGAACCCCAACTTTTTATCTAGTTCGTGTGCTCAATTTATTATCCATAATTTCATATTGCAATTCACCTTCGTTCTTGCCGGTTCTTCGGTTGCTTGCAGGAACTCAAACCTCGTTGTTCAGGTTGATCGTGCCTACGGCAAGGTCAATAACCATCGAAAATTGGTTTAGCGATTGTCTAGGCGTATCGTCGGGTACGGTATAGCCGGATCGTCAAGGTCCAAATCCACCAAATCGATAGTTATCCCCACTTTCATCGAAAGATCGGGCCACCGTCACATCAAGTGGTATCAGTTTTCGGGTTCATCGGTGAGAGATTTACAGTTTTAGTAGATTAGTTTATTTTTCTGTCCTATAAACCCACGAAAAAGCCACAAAAAAAGTTTAGATTAGTTCATCCATTACACTTACTTTTTTTAGCCTTTAGCAATTTTTGCATCTAGTATTTGCGTAGTTGAATTGTTGGTTGCATTCATCCTAGAATTAGTGCTGGTTAGATTAGTTGAGGGAGAAAAACATCTACTAGATCAATCTATTTTTGTCCACCCTCAATCTTTGCAGCAAGCCGACAACGCTAGTCCTCAGTCTGAAAATAAAAGAGGAGAAGATTGCGTTGTTGGTTAGTTTCTATTTTTTCTTACAGATAGAAAGATCGTGTCTGTTAGTTTCCACATATTCAGATTACTTGCTGATTCTGGACACTTGATTTCCTAGCCGCCATAATTCCTTGACGCTGCTCCAACTGCATCAGATCACGCACTAACACAGGCATACGGATACTTTTGTCTGTCCTGCCGCGTACGCTGCGCCGTATCCACCACGCCGTACCCAGACATCGAGCTCCTTGTGTCTGCCCATATGCGTCAGGGCCGCTCTCATGCGTACAGCCGGCAACGCTCCTAGCCACTTAATTATTCACAGCAGGAGCCAGCCTCACGTGCTCACACCAGACCGTGATCGCTGCTATTCTGTTTTCATTGCTGATCTTGCACTGCAACAGAAGCACAAAAGGCCACATAGGTGCATGCTCATCCAACTCTACTAGCACACACCCTAAAAAGAAAAGAAAAAAAAAACTCTACTAGCACACGACTCGGGCAGTTTTTTTTTCCTCTTCTTGTTACTCCTAACTTGCTCTTGTGTACGTGTCTTTGAATAGCAGCTGGCTTGGAAAAAAAGTGGAAAAGAAAGAGAGAAAAAAGAAAAGAAGCGAAAAAATATTTTAAAAGAGAAAGAAAAAATATCAAAAAAAAAACAGTGCAAATATCATGCCAGCTTGCATCTTTTGAGGCTTCTCTTTGTTGCCAAGTGTTATTGCCCCATTTTTTTTTCATCTTGGCTGTCTTGCTCTTCACTTATATTCTGCTTTTGAGCCGTGTTACACATACACTTGCTTGTACCTCACTTATATCTATCTATTTTGAGCTACCACATATTTTCCTCCACAATTATCACTCATTTGTTTTAGCATCTGGGCTTAGATTGTTTTCTTACTTACTAGTCGATGCCAGCACTAGTTAGGAGTTTGATCAATTATTCATCTTGCATTACTTTTTGCAAAATTGTGCCACCGATATTGTGAGTTGAGGAAACCTTCACCAAGCTCCACTTCCTATATTGTACCTTGTTCGGTCACTTGGCAATCGCTATATCCAACTTTGATAACTTTTGACGGTGCCAAAGGTCGACAACCACTGCAGCGCGGTAAAAACAGGTAAGAGCTTGGTCATTGCTAGCGAGTTGAGCGACATTTTCACCACCTCCGAGTAGTATTGTAGGAACATTATACTTTTGATTTTCTTCTTGTTTGTTACTAACCATGGCAGATTCTAGAGTGATCAATAGTTGGGTTGCGTCTGTTGTGGGAGATGACTTGGCATATGTTGATACAAATCACTCTTTCCCGGCGCAGACGGTATGACAACCGTCAGAAGATGTACATCATGGTGGAAACACACATCCTCAGGTTACCTCTTTGCCAAATTTTGAGGGTAAATATGACCCCGATTCATATATTGATTGGGCAATTGAGGTAGAAGAAATATTTGGTAGCCATGATTTTTCGGAGCATAAGAAAATAAATGATGTCACTCAAAGTTTTTCCGGTTTTGCTTCAGTTTGGTGGAGACATTATTGCAGGAATAATATTTCTACTCTACCTACTACTTGGAAAGCTTTAAAACTTGTTATGCAAAACCGATTTGTTCCTTCATACCATACTAGTGATTTGCTTAGAAAATTGCAACGTTTAGCACAAGGACATAACACCGTCGAAGAATATTATGATAATTTGTGCACTGCTTTATTTCGTTGTGACTTAGAAGAATGTGAAGAAGCTACCATGAATAGATTTTTGAGGGGATTAAACAGTGATATTTATGATTTACTTGTGCATAAAGAATATTATACCATGAATGGTTTGTTTCGTCTTGCTTGTAAAGTTGAACAAAAAATTAATAGGCATGTACATGAGACAAACAAACACACAGTGCAAGTCCCTACCTTTGTTTCGGTTACCTTTTCTCATGCGCAAACTACTATGGTTGTTGGACCCACTATTTTGAGAGCCACACCACTCCTGACATGTGATATGCCACTGACAATACCTACATCTTCTGATTCAGCCACAGAAGGTAATAAGAATGGTATTGAATCTAACCTTCCACATGAGATTGTTCCATGTCATGCTGAATTTAATGTTTCATGTGTTGAGTTGAATGAAATGCCATCTCTTTTTACCACACCAGTTGTTATGGATAATTGTGTTTCTATCTTCAATAAATTGTGTGATCAAACAACCGAAACACCTATTGTTTTGCGTGCAACAACTGCTAAACTTGATTCCCTCATTGACTTGTGTGCACCCAATGGATTAAAGGCAACTAAAATTGACACATGTGACTTGATTGTTCAATCTGGTTTGGATCACATACACTTGGTTAAACATGATGAAATATTAGCTAGAATTTCTCATGTTAATTCTTTATATTCTATTTTGATGGATCCACCTATGCGTTTGTCATATGCGAGAAATAGAATAGCTGGAATCACTTGTTTGTGTTGTGCTAAAAGTGTTTATGCACCTAATATTATTTTTAACTTGATTGAGAGGATTGCGTATACAATAAATTTTTGGTGCATAGAATTTGCATAACATGTGATGATCTAGCTAGCTTGAAAGAGAATATTAATAAGACAATGTTTCATCATTTTAATATGACTCCAACATCGTTGTTGATTACATGACGAATAGTGTGTTGCATGATTGCTTATCTACACATGCTAATTTGGATATCCCTAATAGTTATCTACCTATGTTGGGATGGTTTACTAATGAGCGTTGCAAGCTGGATGACATACATATATGTTTCACTTATATTTGCAAACTAAGATGTAATACTTGGAGAGAAATTAAAGCGGATGAATACATATACCACGTATACACATTGTCTCTTTGGTTAGTTTATTTTCAGATTATCCAAAGCCTAGGACGGCTTTGTTTTCAAGAAAGGGAGGATGATGTGGGCATGAGCACTACGGATACGCCCATAAATATTGTCCGCATATACGATAATCAGGTGATTTCCATTAATAAATATGCAAATTATTATTGTTTTACTCTGAATAGAATTACGACACAATCTTTTATCTTATGCAGAAATGCAAGAGACTTATGCAAGCCTCGTGTTAAAATGAGAAGACCAAAGGAGATCCTATGCAGTCATTTGCATGTTTTGGTAAAGCACAAAACATATGCTACAACCATGCATGCAAGAGGTGGGCCAAGACTAATAATTTAAAGAAAGGGTCTTCATGCATGCATGAATCCAGGAGATAAGAAGTGGCCAACGATGGTGGTGTGCGCTGCCAGTGCATCAGCTTTGTGATGCACAGATGACCACATGGGCCCCAGCCCATGCAACAAACAGGGCATCAGCCACCAGGGCTATACGAAGACAAGGCCCAGAAACTTTTATTCGCACGTAGAGATAGTTCGACTCGGCCACGACTTCGGCACAATCAACTCCTTAATAAATAGCAGTTAAATTTAGGGTTTAAACTCGGGTTTTATTGTATTGTTTAGCCATCGCTATAATCTGCATCTATGAGACGTGTAGGACTACTGCCTTGTCAGATCCACAGTGGAACCCCAACTTTTTATCTAGTTCGTGTGCTCAATTTATTATCCATAATTTCAGATTGCAATTCACCTTCGTTCTTGCCGGTTCTTCGGTTGCTTGCAGGAACTCAAACCTCGTTGTTCAGGTTGATCGTGCCTACGGCAAGGTCAATAACCATCGAAAATTGGTTTAGCGATTGTCTAGGCGTATCGTCGGGTACGGTATAGCCGGATCGTCAAGGTCCAAATCCACCAAATCGATAGTTATCCCCACTTTCATCGAAAGATCGGGCCACCGTCACATCAAGTGGTATCAGTTTTCGGGTTCATCGGTGAGAGATTTACAGTTTTAGTAGATTAGTTTATTTTTCTGTCCTATAAACCCACGAAAAAGCCACAAAAAAAGTTTAGATTAGTTCATCCATTACACTTACTTTTTTTAGCCTTTAGCAATTTTTGCATCTAGTATTTGCGTAGTTGAATTGTTGGTTGCATTCATCCTAGAATTAGTGCTGGTTAGATTAGTTGAGGGAGAAAAACATCTACTAGATCAATCTATTTTTGTCCACCCTCAATCTTTGCAGCAAGCCGACAACGCTAGTCCTCAGTCTGAAAATAAAAGAGGAGAAGATTGCGTTGTTGGTTAGTTTCTATTTTTTCTTACAGATAGAAAGATCGTGTCTGTTAGTTTCCACATATTCAGATTACTTGCTGATTCTGGACACTTGATTTCCTAGCCGCCATAATTCCTTGACGCTGCTCCAACTGCATCAGATCACGCACTAACACAGGCATACGGATACTTTTGTCTGTCCTGCCGCGTACGCTGCGCCGTATCCACCACGGCATACCCCAGACATCGAGCTCCTTGTGTCTGCCCATATGCGTCAGGGCCGCTCTCATGCGTACAGCCGGCAACGCTCCTAGCCACTTAATTATTCACAGCAGGAGCCAGCCTCACGTGCTCACACCAGACCGTGATCGCTGCTATTCTGTTTTCATTGCTGATCTTGCACTGCAACAGAAGCACAAAAGGCCACATAGGTGCATGCTCATCCAACTCTACTAGCACACACCCTAAAAAGAAAAGAAAAGAAAAACTCTACTAGCACACGACTCGGGCAGTTTTTTTTTCCTCTTCTTGTTACTCCTAACTTGCTCTTGTGTACGTGTCTTTGAATAGCAGCTGGCTTGGAAAAAAAGTGGAAAAGAAAGAGAGAAAAAAGAAAAGAAGCGAAAAAATATTTTAAAAGAGAAAGAAAAAATATAAAAAAAAAAACAGTGCAAATATCATGCCAGCTTGCATCTTTTGAGGCGTCTCTTTGTTGCCAAGTGTTATTGCCCCATTTTTTTTTCATCTTGGCTGTCTTGCTCTTCACTTATATTCTGCTTTTGAGCCGTGTTACACATACACTTGCTTGTACCTCACTTATATCTATCTATTTTGAGCTACCACATATTTTCCTCCACAATTATCACTCATTTGTTTTAGCATCTGGGCTTAGATTGTTTTCTTACTTACTAGTCGATGCCAGCACTAGTTAGGAGTTTGATCAATTATTCATCTTGCATTACTTTTTGCAAAATTGTGCCACCGATATTGTGAGTTGAGGAAACCTTCACCAAGCTCCACTTCCTATATTGTACCTTGTTCGGTCACTTGGCAATCGCTATATCCAACTTTGATATTTTGACGGTGCCAAAGGTCGACAACCACTGCAGCGCGGGTAAGACAGGTAAGAGCTTGGTCATTGCTAGCGAGTTGAGCGACATTTTCACCACCTCCGAGTAGTATGTAGGAACATTATACTTTTGATTTTCTTCTGTTTTACTAACCATGGCAGATCTCGAGTGATCAATAGTTGGGTTGCGTCTGTTGTGGGAGATGACTTGGCATATGTTGATACAAATCACTCTTTCCCGGCGCAGACGGTATGACAACCGTCAGAAGATGTACATCATGGTGGAAACACACATCCTCAGGTTACCTCTTTGCCAAATTTTGAGGGTAAATATGACCCCGATTCATATATTGATTGGGCAATTGAGGTAGAAGAAATATTTGGTAGCCATGATTTTTCGGAGCATAAGAAAATAAATGATGTCACTCAAAGTTTTTCCGGTTTTGCTTCAGTTTGGTGGAGACATTATTGCAGGAATAATATTTCTACTCTACCTACTACTTGGAAAGCTTTAAAACTTGTTATGCGAAACCGATTTGTTCCTTCATACCATACTAGTGATTTGCTTAGAAAATTGCAACGTTTAGCACAAGGACATAACACCGTCGAAGAATATTATGATAATTTGTGCACTGCTTTATTTCGTTGTGACTTAGAAGAATGTGAAGAAGCTACCATGAATAGATTTTTGAGGGGATTAAACAGTGATATTTATGATTTACTTGTGCATAAAGAATATTATACCATGAATGGTTTGTTTCGTCTTGCTTGTAAAGTTGAACAAAAAATTAATAGGCATGTACATGAGACAAACAAACACACAGTGCAAGTCCCTACCTTTGTTTCGGTTACCTTTTCTCATGCGCAAACTACTATGGTTGTTGGACCCACTATTTTGAGAGCCACACCACTCCTGACATGTGATATGCCACTGACAATACCTACATCTTCTGATTCAGCCACAGAAGGTAATAAGAATGGTATTGAATCTAACCTTCCACATGAGATTGTTCCATGTCATGCTGAATTTAATGTTTCATGTGTTGAGTTGAATGAAATGCCATCTCTTTTTACCACACCAGTTGTTATGGATAATTGTGTTTCTATCTTCAATAAATTGTGTGATCAAACAACCGAAACACCTATTGTTTTGCGTGCAACAACTGCTAAACTTGATTCCCTCATTGACTTGTGTGCACCCAATGGATTAAAGGCAACTAAAATTGACACATGTGACTTGATTGTTCAATCTGGTTTGGATCACATACACTTGGTTAAACATGATGAAATATTAGCTAGAATTTCTCATGTTAATTCTTTATATTCTATTTTGATGGATCCACCTATGCGTTTGTCATATGCGAGAAATAGAATAGCTGGAATCACTTGTTTGTGTTGTGCTAAAAGTGTTTATGCACCTAATATTATTTTTAACTTGATTGAGAGGATTGCGTATACAATAAATTTTTGGTGCATAGAATTTGCATAACATGTGATGATCTAGCTAGCTTGAAAGAGAATATTAATAAGACAATGTTTCATCATTTTAATATGACCTCCAACATCGTTGTCGATTACATGACGAATAGTGTGTTGCATGATTGCTTATCTACACATGCTAATTTGGATATCCCTAATAGTTATCTACCTATGTTGGGATGGTTTACTAATGAGCGTTGCAAACTGGATGACATACATATATGTTTCACTTATATTTGCAAACTAAGATGTAATACTTGGAGAGAAATTAAAGCGGATGAATACATATACCACGTATACACATTGTCTCTTTGGTTAGTTTATTTTCAGATTATCCAAAGCCTAGGACGGCTTTGTTTTTAAGAAAGGGAGGATGATGTGGGCATGAGCACTACGGATACGCCCATAAATATTGTCCGCATATACGATAATCAGGTGATTTCCATTAATAAATATGCAAATTATTATTGTTTTACTCTGAATAGAATTACGGCACAATCTTTTATCTTATGCAGAAATGCAAGAGACTTATGCAAGCCTCGTGTTAAAATGAGAAGACCAAAGGAGAGCCTATGCAGTCATTTGCATGTTTTGGTAAAGCACAAAACATATGCTACAACCATGCATGCAAGAGGTGGGCGAAGACTAATAATTTAAATAAAAGTTTTTCATGCATGCATGAATCCAGGAGAGAAGAAGTGGCCAACGATGGTGGTGTGCGCTGCCAGTGCATCAGCTTTGTGATGCACAGATGACCACATGGGCCCTAGCCCATGCAACAAACGGGGCATCAGCCACCAGGGCTATACGAAGACAAGGCCCAGAAACTTTTATTCGCACGTAGAGATAGTTCGACTCGGCCACGACTTCGGCACAATCAACTCCTTAATAAATAGTAGTTAAATTTAGGGTTTAAACTCCGGTTTTATTGTATTGCCTAGCCATCGCTATAATCTGCATCTACGAGACATGTAGGACTATCGCCTTGTCAGATCCACAGTGAAACCCCAACTTTTTATCTAGTTCATGTGCTCAATTTATTATCCACAATTTCAGATTGCAATTCACCTTCGTTCTTTCCGGTTCTTCGGTTGCTTGCAGGAACACGAACCTCGTTGTTCAGGTTGATTGTGCCTACAGCAAGGTCAATAACCATCGAAGATTGGTTTAGCGATTGTCTAGGTGTATCGTCGGGTACGGTATAGCCGGATCGTCAAGGTCAAAATCCACCAAATCGATAGTTATCCCCACTTTCATCGAAAGATCGGCCACCGTCACATCACGAGGTTTGGCTCTGGCGCAAGCTAAAGGAGTCCTACCTCGGGCTTGCCTCCCTGGAGTGATGTATCGCCCGCCAGCGCATCCACTTCTCCTCGCTCAAGGAGGGTGAGACTAACTTTGCGTATTTCAAGATCCACGCCGCGCACCGAAAGAACAAGAACCACATGCACGAGCTCCGCGTCGCCGATCAGCATATGACCGCGGAGTCCGATATGGCCAGAGTTGCCCACCAGCACTTCACCTCCATCCTGGGCGCTCGCGAGGAGCGTGCGTTCTCCCTCAACCTGGCTGCTCTTGACACTAGATCGTTCAACCTCCTCGAGCTCGACATGCCTTTCACTGAGGAGGAGATCTGGGATGCCATTAAAAAGATGCCCACCGGGAATTTGCCCGGGCCGGACGGCTTCACCTACGAATTCCTACGTGCGTGCTGGCTTACCATCAAGACGGATTTCTGCGAGGCTTTCGAGAAGCTCTATCTCATGAACGGGCGGGGCTTCCAGAAGATGAATGAGGCCCTCATCACCTTACTCCCGAAGAAACCAGATGTGTCCACCCTCTCGGACTACAGGCCCATCTCTTTGATCCACATTTTCGCCAAGCTATTCGCCAAAGTCCTCTCCTTGCGTCTGGCCCAGCGTCTCGGCGAGCTTGTGTCCACCAACCAGAACGCATTTGTGGCAGGACGCAGTGTCCACGACAACTTCCTACTCGTACAACAAACTGCCAGGCATCTCCACCAGCTGCGGGTGCCACGGGTACTTCTGAAACTCGACATTGCCAAGGCATTCGACTCCGTCTCGTGGCCGTTCTTGCTTGAAATCCTTCATCACCTTGGCTTCGGGTCGCGATGGAGGGAATGGATTTCCATCTTGATTTCGACAGCGTCCACGAGAGTTCTTATCAACGGCAACCCTGCCCCCCGTCAGCCACGAGTGTGGCCTACGTCAGGGCGATCCCATCTCGCTGATGCTGTTCCTCCTGGTGATCGACGCACTCAACCACTTGCTCCAGCATGCGGTGCAGGCCGGAATCCTTCAACGCCTCACCCCGCGTCATGTCGCCTCCAGCATATCCCTTTTCGTGGATGATGTCATCATCTTCAGCCATACCGAGCCATCTCGGCTCGCGGCGATCGAAGCCATCTTGCAGTCCTTTGATGCTGCATCCGGGCTTAGGACAAATTTCTCCAAATGCTTAGCCACACCCATTCAATGTGGCCCTGATCTTGTGGCTGCCGTGGGCGCAAACCTGAACTGACCGGTGAAGCCCTTCCCCATCAGCTACCTCGGCCTGCCGCTTTCTACCAGGAAGGTGCACTCTGCCGTCCTTCTACCCTTGGTGGACCAGCTCGCCAAGAAGCTCTCGACCTGGCGCGCATCCCTCCTCTCGCGCGGCGAGCGCCTCGCCTCGGTCCGCCACGTGCTCAGCGCCATGCCCCTCCACATCCTGCTCGCCATGGCGCTCAACTCGACTACCAACAAGCTGGTTACCCGTGTCCTACGGGACTTCCTTTGGCAAGGACGGAAAGAGGCTCACGCGGGCAACTGTCTGGTGAGCTGGCCCCGTGTCTGCCGCCCGATCAAGATGGGTGGCCTCGGCATCCGTGACCTGCAGCGCACTGGCATCGCGCTGCGGGTGCGCTGGCTGTGGCTCCATGCCACCAATCCCCAACGGCCATGGCGACATCTCCCGACGCGCTGTGAGCCTGAGGCCCTGCAAATCTTCCAGGCGTCTACTGCTTGGACCATCAGGGATGGACGCACGTACAAGTTTTGGTCCGACCACTGGCTTGACGGCGCGTACGCGTCTATCGCTGAGATTGCCCCAGCCCTCACAGCCCTCGTTCCCCGTTGCCGGAGGAAGCGGCGCCTGGTTGCGGAAGCCCTGGACTCCCAAAGTTGGATTCTTGATATTGCGGGTACCCTTGGGCCCGAGGCTACGGTGCAGTACATCGATGTTTGGCGTCGCCTGCGCCGCATCACCTTATGCAGCTCCACCCCCGACTCGATCCGTTGGCACTGGACGGAGAACGGTGTCTACACTGCGCGTTTGTGCTACCTCACCCTCTTCCAAGGCTCCACGTACTCGCCGTGTAGGAAGCTTTCTTGGAAGTCATTGGCCCTCCTCAGCGTCAAGATGTTTCTATGGCTCGTCGGTCTGGACCGATGCTAGACAGCTGCACGGCTTGCCCGCCGAGGTTTGCCTCACCCATCTGCCTGCGTCCTTTGCGACTAGTGTGAGGAGGACATCAGCCACCTTCTGGCGGGTTGCATCTTCTCTCGTACCATCTGGCATGACGTCTTCACCTGGTGCCGCATTCCCGCCGCGTCGCCGGACAGCTCCTCCAATTTCTACGACTGGTGGTCTGCGACGGCTCATCGCGCACCGACTGCCATGCGCAAGGGCATGGGCTCCTTTGTCGCCCTTGTTGCCTGGTCCATCTGGAAGCACCGCAACTCATGCATCTTCAACGGCGCGCAACCATCTCAAACCCGCCTACTGCAAGTCATCCGCGACGAGGCCCGTGCATGGGCCGCCGCTGGTGCCAAAGGACTGAGCATGATCATCCCTGTAACGTAGGTTTCTTGTGTTGGGGCTGAGCATCCCCATGATCTTCTGTTCAAACTACGATCGGGACTACGCCTTCTAAGCGCACGTAGTCCGCGACACGCACCCCCTTTAATTTTCAAACTTCTACCTATCAATGGAAAGATACACATCTTGCATATTCACGAAAAATAAACCTTTACCATAAACAATGAAATATGATAATAATCAATTTATTATTACCTCTAGAGCATATTTCCAACAAACGAAAACAAGGGGTTGTCAAACCCTTGGTGGTTAATTGCAAGGATCAAATCTCGTTCTGATAGATAGATAGATATAGATAAAACACAAAATAAAAATAAAGGTAAATAAATTGCAGGAAGGTATTTTTGGATTTTAATATATGATAAAGATAGACCCGGGGGCCATAGTTTTCACAAGAACCTTCTCTCTTGAACATAGCATACGGTGTGTAAACAAATTACTATTGGGCAATTGATAGAAAAGCGGATAATCATGACGATATCCAAGACAATGATCATGTATTTAGTCATCACGTCCGAGACAAGTAGACCGATTCCAGCTTGCATCTACTACTATTACTCCACAATTGACCGCTATCCAGCATGCATCTAGAGTATTAAGTTCATAAGAACGGAGTAACGTCTTAAGCAAGATGACATGATGTAGACAAAGTAAATCCAAGCAATTTGAATAAACCCCATCGTTTTATCCTTAATGGCAACTATACAAATACGAGTCATGTCCCTTTCTGTCACTGGGATTGAGCACCGCAAGATCGAACCCATCACAAAGCACCTCTCCCATTGAAAGATAAATCAATCTAGTTGGCCAAACCAAAACGGATATATTGGAGATAAATACAAAACTATAACAATCATGCATAAAAGAGTTCAGAGAAGACTCAAATAATATTCATGGATAATCTGATGATAAACCCACAATTCATCGGATCCCAACAAACACACCGCAAAAAAGATTACATCGAATAGATCTCCAAGAATATCGAGGAGAACATTGCAGTGAAGATCAACGAGAGAGAAGAAGCCATCTAGCTACTAGCTATGGACCCGTAGGTCTGTGGTAAACTATTCACACATCATCGGAGGGTCAGCAAGGTTGATGTAGAAGCCCTCCGTGATCAATTCCCCCTCCGGCAGAGTACCAGAAAAGGCCTCCAGATGGGATCTCACGAGAACAGAATCTTGCGGCGGCGAAAAAAGTATTTTGGGTGGCTCTCTGTTGGTTTCCCGATTTTAGAGAATTTATAGAGCTGGAATTAGGTCAAATGGAGGAACGAGGGGCTCACGAGGCACCAGGGCGCGCCGACTCCCTTGGGTGCGCCCTGGTGGCTCGTGGACACCTCCTTCGCCTTATGGCCTTCTCCCGAAGCTTCTAGTGTCTCTTATGTCCAGAAAAAATCATCAAAAAGTTTCGTGGCATTTGGACTTCGTTTGGTACTGATTTCCAGGAAAAACTAAAACAGGCAAAAAACAGCAACTAGCACTTAGCACTAAGTTAATAGGTTAGTCCCCTATTATTATATATATATATATATATATATATATATATTTATATATAGATATAATATATATATTATATATATATATATAATATATATAATATATATATATATATATATAATATAGATATTATATAATAAGAATTGATATAAACATTCAAGATTGATACTATAATACGCATTGGAACAATAAAAAATTATAGATACGTTGGAGACATATCAAGCATCCCCAAGCTTAATTCCTGCTCGTCCTCGAGTAGGTAAATGATAAAAACAGAATTTTTTATGTGGAATGCTACCTAACATGTTCATCATGTAATCTCTTTTTTGTGGCATGAATATTAAGATCTGAATGATTCAAAGCAATAGTCTATAATTTGACATAAAAAATCAATACTCAGGCGTACGAACAAACAACCATGCCTTTCAAAATATCAATGCTAAAGAACTTCATCCCTACAAAATCATATAGCCTTGTCATGCTCCATCTTCTTAACGCAAAGTATAAATCATGCACTATCCCGGTGTTAGCCAAGCAATTGGTTCATACTTTTTAACGCGCTTCAGCATTTTCAACCCTCACGCAATACATGAGAGCATGCCATGGATATAGTACTATGGGTGGAATAGAATACGGTGGTAGAGATTGATATGGAGAAGACAAAAAAGGAGAAAGTCTCATTGATGAGGTTAATCAACGGGCTATGGAGATGCCCATCAATTTATGTCAATGCAAGGAGTAGGGATTACCATGCAATGGATGCACTAAGAGCTATAAGTATATGAAAGCTCAAAAATAAAACTAAGTGGGTGTGCATCCAACTTGCTTGCTCATGAAGACCTCGGTCATTTGAGGAAGCCCATCATTGAAATATACAAGCCAAGTTCTATAATGAAAACTTCCCACTATATATATGAAAATGAAAGCATAGGAGACTATCTATATGAAAAACATGGTGCTACTTTGAAGCACAAGTCTGGAAAAGGATAGTAACATTGCCCCTTCTCTTTTTTTCTCTCTTTTTTTGTTGGGCTCTCTTTGGCCTTTTTTTTGTGAGCTCTTTTTTGACTCTTTTTTTATTTTCTCACTTGGGACAATGCTCTAATAATGATGATCATCACACTTCTATTTACTTACAACTTGAAAAAAATTACAACTCGATACTAGAACAACATATGACTCTATATGAATGCCTCGGGTGGTGTGCCAGGATGTGCAATGATCTAGCATAACATGTATAAAAATGGTGAATGGTGGCTGAGCCACAAATACTATGTCAGCAATATGATCATGCAAAGCAATATGACAATGATGATGTGTGTCATAAAAACAGAACGGTGGAAGTTGCATGGCAATATATCTCGGAATGGCTATGAAAATGCCATAATAGGTAGGTATGGTAGCTGTTTTGAGGAAGATATAAGGAGGCTTATGTGTGATAGAGCGTATCATATCACGGGGTTTGGATGCACTGGCGAAGTTTGCACCACATCTCAATGTAAGAAAGGGCAATGCACGATACCGAAGAGGATAGCAAATTGCGGAAAGGTGAGAGTGCATATAATCCATGGACTCACATTAGTCATAGAGAACTCACATAGTTATCACAAAAGTTTATAAGCCCTCGAAGAAAAGTACTACGATGCATGCTCCTAGGGGGGAGGTTGATAGTAGTTAACCATCGCGTGCCCTCGACCTTCACGCAAAGGAAGAGACTAAATAATAAATTGTGCTCCAACTTCTTAGCATAACAAAAGACCATACATGCATGCTTCGGGAATCACAAACCTAATACCAATATTCTTACTAAACCACAATCATTCATGAGTACATGCCACATATTACCATCTTTATATAGCAAAACTATTGCAAGGAATCAAACTTAATATATTCAGTGATCTACAAGAATTTTTTTATTATATCCCTCTTGAATACATATCATATTAGGACCAAATTCATAACTTGTGCATATTGCCATTACTATTATCAACTCTCAAAAAGATATAAGTGAAGCATGAGAGTGCAATCATTTCTTTAAAATATAACCACCGCCGTGCTCTAAAAGATATAAGTGAAGCATAAAGAGTATTCTAACAAATCGCGAATAATGTGTATCCCTCTCAAAAAGGTGTGTCCAGCAAAGATGATTGTTGAAAAATAAAAAAGCAAACAAAGCAAAGAATCATATAATACACGACGCTACAAGAAAAACTCATATCATGTGATGAATAAAAATATAGCTCCAAGTAATTTACCGATAGTTGGTCGAAGAAAGAGGGGATGCCTTCCGGGGCATCCCCAAGCTTAGATGCTTGGGAGTCCTTGAATATTACCTTGGGGTGCCTCGTGCATCCCCAAGCTTAGGCTCTTGCCACTCCTTATTCCTTCATCCATCGTGGTTTCACTCAAAACTTGGAAACTTCGGCACACAAAACTCAACAGAAAACTCGTGAGATCCGTTAGTATAAAACGCAAATCACCACTTTAGGTACTGTTGTAAACCCATTTATATTTTATTATTGCATAATACCTATTGTATTCTAACTTCTCCATGGCTTGTACCCCCCCTTCCCCCATACAATCCATAGATTCTTCAAATTAAACAAACAATGCAACGAAAACAAAATCTGTCAAAAACAAAACAGTCTGTAATAATTTGAACAATGACCATACTTATGTAACTTCAAAAATTCTGAAACATTAGGACACCGTGGGAAATTTGTATATCAATCATGTGTAAAAAACTCAGAATTTTTCGATGCTCCACTGATTTTAAACAATTCTGCTACTGAACGTAAAAGTTTCTGTTTTTCACAGAATCGAATCAACTTATCAACCGCATCATCCCAAAGGCTTTACTTGGCAAAAACACTAATTTAAACATAAAAACACAACCATAACAGTAGAAAAATTATGTGCACACCGAAAAAACAGGAAAAGAACAAGAAAAATTAAGATAACTATTGGGTTGGCTCCCAACGAGCGCTATTGTTTTACGCCCTTAGCTAGGTGTAATGCATAGTTTCAAGTGTTGTCATCCTTCAAATTAATTCCATAGGTGGCCCTCATAATTGATTCATATGGGGGCTTAATTCTCTTTCTAGGGAAGTGTTCCATACCCTTCTTTAATGAAAATTGTAATTTTATATTACCTTCTTTCATATCAATAATAGCACATGTGGTTCGTAGGGAAGGTCTACCAAGTATTATGGGACAAGATGGATTGCAATCAATATCAAGCACAATGAAATCAACGGGCACATAATTTCTATTTGCAAGAATAAGGACATCATTTTTTCTACCAAAGGTTTCTTAATAGTGGAATCCGCTAAGTGCAAATTAAGAGAACATTCATCCATATTGGTAAAACCTAGCACATCACATAAAGATTTTGGTATTATGGAAACACTAGCACCCAAATCACATAAAACATTGCACTCATAATTTTTAATTTTAACTTTAATATTAGGTTTCCACTCATCATATAACTTCCTAGGTCTTGAAACCTTCAATTCTAGCTTTTCTTCTAAAGCTTTCATCATCGCTTCTACAATATGTTTCGTAAAGTCTTATTTTGTTCATAGGCATTGGGTGAATTTAACATGGATTGCAACAAGAAAATACACTCAATTAAAGAACAACTATCATAATTAAAATCCTTGAAATCCAAAGTAGTGGGCACATCGCTATTTAAAGTTTTAACCTCTTCAATCTCACTTTTATCAATTTTTCATTAAGATTTTCACCCTCCGAACAATGGGGACGCCTTCTAACTAAAGTTGACTCATCTTTAATCCCCTTTTCATCAAGTTTTACATTGCTAAACAAAGATTCAATGGATGAAACATCAATCATTTTAATATCTTCATCAATACAATGATAAAAACTGGACGGAATCGCTTTTTCTAAGAATTCTCGCTTAGCACTCAACCTATAGGTTCTTTCCTTAATTTCATCAATGGAAACATTGAGAGCTTTAATGGACACATTAATATCAAGCTTGGGTGGCAAAATTTTCGAATTAAGATTTTACACATCATGAACAATTCTATCCATGATTCTAGACATATCATCAATTTTACTCAATTTTTCCTCTATCGTAGTATTGAATTTTTTTTGAGCATTAATAAATTCCTTAATATTACTTTCAAGATCAGAGAGCATCCTATTATTATTATAAGAATTATCGTAAGGATTGCCATAATTATTAGAGGAATTTCCAGGAAACAACCTAGGATTAAAATTACCCCTATAAGCATTACTATTGAAGTTGTTTCGTGAGACAAAATTCACATCTACGGTATCATTATGTTGCTCAATCAAAGTAGACAATGGCACATCGTTAAGATCAACTAGCAAAGTGGCCCGCCCGATGTGCGGGCTAGAATTTTATAAAGTTCAACAATGAGAGTATATTATTTTATTTGTGTAAAGAAAATTGGACCCAAATACAATGATATTTACAAATATAAGACTTGGGAACATAGTTTTATCTTAGGTATGTTTGGTTTTTTGTTGATACTAGCAAATATGCCCGTGCGTTGCAACGGGAGAAAAAAATGTCCTTGCACTGTCCTGCTAAAGAATGCAACGCATAAGCGTGTTTATAGTGTATTAAACATGGTTGCCATGAATCAGACGAGAATGCGGTTCGACGATAGTGCCGACATGGATGAGAGCAGAATCCCAGTTGAGATGCTGGCGCGTCACAAAGACATCCACAATCGTCTGTGATGTTGATCTCTATGTGTGGTGTCGAAGCGAATGGGCGTGGCGCTGGGGCGGAAGTTGAAACATGATATGTCTCTGGTTGACATGAACCATGATTGGCCGAAAACGCCCAAGAGTGCAGCATCCGGACCGTGTCATCGTGCGACAGGGAGTTGCATGCTAAATTCTACAACAAATACATATCTGTTTCACATTTTTTTTAATAGTCCTGTAGCACTAAACGGAGATATATCGTTAACTAGGCGAAAGTGCTCCTGTGAGCTCGAGCTCACATGCACCCTTTACTACAGTAAAATTGAAAAATATATTTAAAAAGTTCAAAAAAATCTGATTTCTTTTTACAACAAACATTGATGTCTTTTTCACAAGCCTGCAAAATTTCATGACAAAATGACATTCATGCAGGTCTCGGTAAAAAATACAAAATCGATGGTCCAAAATGCTTCCAAAAACAGTATTTTTTAGCATGATTTTGTCTTTTTTGCAAAGGCCTCCACAAATGTCATTTCATCACGAAAATTGGCACGCATGTGTAACACACATCAATGTTTGTTGCCAAAAAAAATTCAGATTTTTTTGAATTTTTTAATATTTTTTTGAATTTACTGTAGCAAGGGTGCATGTGAGCTCGAGCTCAAATACTCCATGTCCGTTAACTGGGCTTCTATTTTATTTATAGCTTCCCTTTCTTTTGCACTGTGCGTGCATGGATCACCCCTGCCATTCCATTCCCAACAAAGCCCCAACTTTCTTGTCTTGTTCAAGCATTTCTTGTCTTGTTCAAGAATCCCTTCCATTCCTCACCCAATAAAGCCACAACTTCTTTTATTCTCTTGCACTCGGTCAAGCCCTTCTATTCCACACATGCACACATGCCCGTCACAACTTCCTAGGCCACTTGACAATATATCCCAGCCCACTGTATCATGCAGCCTGTGCACTTCTCATCTTGCATGTAAGATCCCGTCTAATTAGCTCACACTAGACAAGCAAGGATGCAGGTTATCCGTTTTTGCAAGAAAGGTTATTTCGTTGCTCATGTTTTTATGTCGTTGGGCTCTAGCAAGCAACAGGAAACACACATTTCAGCAGGGAATCGCACAGTTTTCAGCAGTGATGTCCAACAGGCTATCGTTAAACCCAGCAAAATAGGATAGGAATGCCAAGTTGCTGATTTTCTGTCAGGTAAAAAAATTGTTCATGCAAATGTATGTTCAGCTCTATTTTTTGTTACGGTGTTGAATTCTTTTTTAATTCGGTGTTCTCCTTCCTGACATTCTTTCCTGTGGACCGTCTCAGCTTTGGATAAACTTCCATTATGTTCTCTGAGGAATAAGTAATAGCCCTGCCACGCGACTTCTCATGTGTTATTCCTATGTTGTTATTATGGTAGTCTTTATGTACGAACCCAATTTTGTGTTTGGTTTATCTAAATATAAGAGAACATGGTTTCCATACATTTTAAATTACAGAACATGTTACGCTTATGGGCTACAATATATAGGTAAAACGTGTATCCTGCTTTGTGACAATTTTTTTTGTGAATTTTGCTATCTTTTGTCCGGACTACTCTGTCATGCTAACAAAATGCTGGAAGATGTAATGCTTCGTATGATCAGCAGGCATGCCCGCCTGAATTGGGCGCCATGTTTCCTTGCAATAAAGGACTTTCTGATACACTTGAAAATTAGCTTATAAAATCGAAGCAAGAGTTTGCTAATTGATTTATAAAAGACTTTGTGCTTTTAGAGTTTGACATTGATAGACAACGGTGGAATGACCATGATCACTCTACTTTGTTGCTTCACCTTGCAGTACAATAATGGTATGCCAAATTATTAGCATTATGATTTGGAATAAAGAATTTTAGGCATCATTTATTTCTTCTTACATTAGTATTTGGAATAAACATTCCCTTGATTATTAAGGTATTTAGATGAATAGTTGTTCAAATTGTATGGTCCTTCCATTTTCAGAATTATCTTTCCTTGCATTTAGTTTTAGAATAAATAGCTCTTACATTTTATGTTTTGTTTGCCAAATGGAAGGAAAAGATAATTATTCTAAAACATATATATGCTTGTCTTATTCAGAACATCTACAACAGTTTGTCATGAGCATATGGCATCATTGCATCTTATCTGGTTGTGTACAAATTTATCACAATATTTCCCTCTAATTTAGTCCAGTTTAGTCCTCACACATATTCATCTTCTTGTTCATCAGATTTGATGAGAGACTGATGCTGCTGCGACCATAAGTGCCGGTGGTTTCTATACATGCACTGAACCAACTAAAGCTAACATTGATTCTATAGCTTCTTCCTAGGTAAGAATAATGTGTGCTCATCTTTGCATAGTTTTTTATGTAGTTATAAGTTCGTAATGTACAGGACCAAGTGGGGCCACATGGCTCGCCAAATAGTATTTGTTGTGTCTTGGACTGTTATTTATACAAAATTTTCATTCGCATTGAGCAGGACTAAAAGCATGATCATAGTAAGATGATTTTTTTTTTTTGAAATAAGGAATCGATCTGTGAGCACCTCCTTCAGAAGGCAGCATTTCACAAAAAAATCTGTCTCAAAGTCCGTACACTTAGCACTGAAGAGACTACTCATAGCAGCAACCCCATTAGTACTGATCAAACCTGTTTTTTCTGACCCATGAAAATAAATTTCACTCCATGGAGGATCAAATTGAAGGGTAACACAATCTGCAGACTCGTAGAGACACCTATCGGTGCAGCGCTGACCCTTTCAGATGTTGATTCGTCGCATTGTCAAAATCATATAGGGCACATTATTTTTATTGAATTGAACTACATTGAGGCCTGCAAAACAAGGATTAGCTAAAAAAAGATATGCACATAGGTACGACCCAGAGATCACAATAATAAACCAGGCCTATATACGGTGATGTCAGCTATATATGCTTATGCTTTTGAGGAAAGCATGAACGCGACATATGAAGAACATCATCTTCTATCTTACGAAGAGCTTCTATATGCATAAATTGAACAGTAGATGCGCATTTTTTCAGGATTTGTTGGCTGATTAGGAAAGCATGATTAAGGCAACATATGAAGAACATCATCTTCTATCTTACGAAGAGCCTCTATATGCATAAATTGAACAGTAGATGCGCATTTTTTCAGGATTTCTTCACTGATCAGGAAAGCATGATTAAGGCAACATATGAAGAACATCATCTTCTATCTTACAAAGAGCCTCTATATGCATAAATTGAACAGTTATTGCGCATTATTTCAGGATTTTGGCTGATCTTGTGTGCATCACCAAGCATGGCACTCCACGCATGGTCCCAAACAACCAATGCACACGCGTGGGCCTGGCCAGGCTCCTTGCATACATTGACAGAGTTTGCATATTACTTTAGCAAAGCTCTTGATGAAAAACGCTCTTTCGAGAAAGACAGCATTCCTTTGTACGTGTTAACGCCCACAGAAGTATCATCACAAACATGTATAAAGATCTTGCTTTCTTCCTAGTGAGAACGAACATGAGAAAACAATTATCTATAAAAATAGCTCGACTAAATTAATATAAATTACTTACTGGAAGGCCTTAAAACAAACAGTCTGCTCGCTGTCAGAATAGCATCTATCTGAAGCCAAAAAAAGAACTGGATAAACAATGGTAAAAGTGGCATGCAATAAACGCCAACAACTTTATGATAGCTAAGAACAGAGTTTCGACCTTTGAAATAGGTAAATCAAAGATTGAATTTAAGCTTCATTATTCAGCGGTATCTTTTTTTGAAACAATTAATTCAGCGGCATCTCATAATCTTGTCTCCTGAAAAAACTAAAAGATCCAAAGCATGTATACTGACCAGCATCCGTTGTGTACGTGCAGTGCGCATCACCATCGCCATGTACTCATTCCTCTCTCTTGGACTCCATGACGCCAGGAAGAGCCGCCTGCGCACTGTGACCACAGAGAACGGTAGAATCCGCTGAGCAACAATACATTGAAAGAGACACCAAGAAAGCATTTACCTGTACGTGGCGTTCTGCCCTTCTCCTCCTTAAGCGGTCGCTGGAATATAAGCTACGAGGCATATCGATCTTGAGCATGGCGATGACCACGGGGAGCGGGGGCGCCTTCTTCTTCTTGCCAACCTTCTCGTCCTTGCAGCCGCCGCACCCCTTTTCTTCTCGGACTGCAAGTCTGCAAGGCACGATCGCAAGGCGAGATGGGAAGTCACGGTTGGCTCCGCCGCTAGAGGTGAAGGTCGCGGGAGAGGCGCCGCCACTCCCGTCCAGCGTCGGCCTCTATACTAGGGTTTGCTCCCGCGACTCCGCTCGATCTGGCCGCTCCTCACCTCCGGTCGATCCAATCCAGCGCCTTACATCGGGCACACGGCCGGCCGCTCCTCTGTGCGCCTCAAATTGGGACTGGAACGATCGCTACTCTAGATCCCTCATTGATGGACCCCTTTAGCGAATAGCAGCCTGACTTGAACTCCGATGATGTTTCGGCTCACCGCCACCATCCGCAGACCAACCACCCACGACTGATCGGTTTCATCTTTTCAGACCGATCTTTCTCCTCGCTTCAGCCGACAGGTGGGCTGTTTGGCCCAATTAACCGCGTTAGTCAGAAAAAGTTACCGGAGTAGCTGCCCTCAAGATGCTGCGGGGACGGGAGCGTCCAAAAAAATCCTGTGCATCCAACGGCGAGGGACAGCCATAACGTGAAATCGGACGGCTTCGAAGGCTGATAGTGTGAGAGAGCTCCTAGGATGCCCGGTTATAAATTCTTAAAATAGAAAATATATTTTGGAAAAGGTAAATTGTAAAAGTTTCACATTTAAGATATGCAAAGTATAATTCTATCCTTAGCATTACTGGAAGTATATGACGAATAAATTTTTATATATTTGTTGCATACTAAAATAAAATAAATTGAAATTGCAAACTATTATTTGTTACACAAAAAAACCCCAAGTAGGGATACTTACATGATTTTACGAAACTGATTCCTTTTAAAAGGCATTTGTGGAAACAAAGGATCGAATTTAAATTCACTAAACTAAAATCATGGAAAACATTGAACACCAAGTAGTTGAATGGTATATGGGCATAAAATTGAATAAAACACGATTGAATTAAGTTTTCATTGTTCCTATCTACAAATACATGAGAACATATAATTTCAAGAAGGTGCTCTTTGTTAGTCGAGGACATGTGTTCAGCATGATGGCTTGTGTTTTTGCATGCATGTGGCGTATGTGTTTTTTTTTGTGATACTAAGATAGCAAAGGGAATTTGATGTGTATATACCCTTGTGACAGCGAAATATAACAAAACTAAAGTCAATGTTATGGGGTCATAAACACATAGAAGTTAGTTTATCCAAGATATTGTATCATCTTTGCGATTAAGCAACTGTGACAATCTGAACTTAATAAAAGCATTCATATAGTATGAAATAGTAACTGATTTTGGAGAAATATATTTATAAATTATACCACAACAGATACAAATTAAATTGGAACAATTTGACCCGTGAACATGGACTAAAATGTCTATGCGACTAAGAACTTGATAAATATCTACCAATGGAAAAGCTTGCTTTTCTAATCAATAACATTAATGATCATCTATAGGGACTAAATACCCAATGAGCTTTTTAAAAAATAAACTGAAAATGAGTATTATTGATGGAAAAATAAGGGATATTCTATTTGGCCCCTGGGAGAATTTGCTCCTTCTTCAGAATCCTACTATTTCATAAGACCGTGCTAGCTGCAACTTGTTAGAAAACATGCATCCAGTCTTGTATAAATAGTAAAATACAGTTTTCTTGTAAATATGAAACATGTAGTTTTTGTAGGCGGTAAAAGGAAATGCTGTACATCTGGGGTTATAATGTTTCATCAGGACAAATTCTAATTTGGTTGGAACATTATCAAGCAAATTAAAATCCCTGAGTCCTGACAGAGCAGCTAACTCATGTGCTCCCTCTACCAATCTTCTTGACGCAGCAGGAAAAATACTGCGACATTAAATCCCCTGAGTCCTGACAGAGCAGCTAACTCATGTGCTCACTCTACCAATCTTCCTGACACAGCAGGAAACAGACTGCGACATAATCCTTTTTATGTCCTCTTACACAAAACACCACCTGGCTCGGCTAGGTTCAAGCAAGTTGGTTGTAGTTCAGAGACTTTTACCATCACAAATGGTTTTCATTATTCTTCCCATCTTTTTGAAACAAAGGAGTCTTGTGGCATTGTGATTTTTAGCGGGCATACAAAGAATATATGTCTAGATTGTGTTAGTACTGTAGTTTTTAGGCTGCCAAAGGAAAGGAAATACTGCAATAAATTAATATCTCCCATCTCTTTATATATCCGGAATTCTGAATATATACCAAATGATAAAATCTCTATATAAATATCTTTGTCCAACATTGGAAGCTGGTATTAAGAATTACGGCTGGCTTATGGCATGAATTTAAAGAAGAATCATTGTTGTGTATCTTCTACCACCTCTTTGAAAATGATTTGTGCTGGCTCCCGCAAGATTTTTCTGAAATATCATTGTCCTCGACTTGTCATAATCTGTCGTTGCCAATATTAAGAACTCCTAATAAGCTTTCCAGAAATCAGAGGCCAATAACAACACTCTAATAGCAATTCAACCATCCAACGCATAAGATTTAGAAGATTAGCAGCTTGCATGTCATACGCAATGAAAATACCTTTTACCAAGTGGGGTACACACATCAGTTTGCAATTTTTTCGGGAGCAACTCTGTTTGCACGTGGCCGGAACAGATCAAAATTGGTTAGACCTTCCCTGTCTCGTTGCTTTTCTTCGGCCGTAATTTGTTCTAGCCCTCTTATGTTGATGTTCTTTGCCCTGGCAGCCATCCATAACAATCTCTTTCATATTCATCCATCAACTTATGCTTGGCGTCCCTGCTGCCAATCTGTGCTGCTTAGTGGCCGTTCTTTTCAAGGATTAAAATAGATATAACTGGACAGTGAAGAACAATCATACCTAGATCTATTACGTGGAAGTATCATCTAGTCCTGCCAGGCTGAAACCATGGCTAGACTCCCGTATGCATCCACGATGGCAGAGAGAGGAGCTCACAGGGAGGAGGACGATTTCTTCAGGTTGAGCACACAACCTCACGCCAGGCTCGATTGGTTTCGGTGATTACCCAATGGCCCAACCTGGCTTCCGTGAGAGGAAGGAAAAGGTGGATATGTTTTTTCTTTGATTGAGGAAAACAATGAATAGCTATTCAGTTAGGAACGTAGAAGAGATGTGGACTTGAGATTAAGTGATTAATGGAACTAGTCGTCAACCCGTGCATTTGCACGGGCTAGCATCATTTCATATATTATGTACATAAGATCCAGTAATGTAGCAACAACACAAAAGAAAGATTTTGAAAATATTAAACATGCATTAGTTTTTCATGCTTCGCCCAAATGGGTGAAGAGGATTTATAACTCCTTCAATCTAAATAATAGTCAGTTGCGTACAACTATATGCACTACTTATATTCTGGTTGTGTCATCAACCCTTGCACTTGTATGATGTACATTTTCAATTTCGGATTTTTATATTTATCTTAATTTGTATAACCACGTAATTATGAAGGTAGCTTGGAGTGATATAGGCCCGGCCAATTCCTATAAGAAAAACAAAACGAAATAGTTAAAATTTATGGTGGTGCAAAGTAAAGTGAATAAATTGATTAAAATAAAAGCTCACATTAATGTAATCAACACTAAAAGTCCATCGAGTGAAGCGACCACAATGATGGTAAATCTTGAAAAGGGATTACAAATAAAAGTGTCCTACCAGTTCACGGCATGAAACCAACCTGCGTGATTGTTTCATCTCCGCAACACCAAATAAAGCCTTCAGAAGGTGGAAGAGTTGCCAGGTCCCTTCTTCAGGTGTTTAAATCTTCTTCCTCACTGTCACGTGTGCAACACTGGTGATTTGTCCATTTGCTACAATAAAAGAATTCTTTAGGGTTCTCTGTAGGTTCTACTCCATGCGTTCCAAAAAAACGTTTGAACATTAGTACAAAGTTATACTACGGTTAAGACAATTATTTTGGGACGTATGGAGTACTATAGTACAGGTAACTACATCAAAACTAAGTATTGAAGAAAAACTTTCAATGGGCATGGATTTTTTTAACTAAAACAATTTGCAAAGTGACAACATTTTTCATGATTGAACAAATAGGAAAAAACATTTCAACACAAAAAAATTCATCTGCACAATGGCTCCTCGACATTACAAAGATGACTAACTGCTAATTTATATGACAGGGCTGACGGAATCAAACATCATATAAAGAAGCTTCTCTAATTATATCAATAGACTCCTGCTAGGAAAAAAACAATGGAACTACATAAAGAAGACTGGACTATTGTGTAAAAAAGAGCATATTATTTCTAGGTGCATGACCTAGTTTTCAGAAATAACAACACTAAACATGATAATACAGAGGGCTTAGGGCTCCAAAACTCGTCAATTCTTGAACCAATTATGTTTTAAGGAAATTTAAACTTCTAGAAATACAAAGCATTGGGACTAACTAAACCTGAAAATTCACATTTTGAGCGGATAACGAAGTTTACTAATACAGGAGTCAAGACATGGTGTAATACAAAAATGAGAGGCTAGCAACTATGTTTTTTTTCTGATGAATGTTCCACCAGAAACGGGGAGTAATTATGTCTTCTGGACAAAAAGAGCTAGTGATATTCACCATTGTTTTGATATGATATTTACATGGAGTCATACGCCTGATCACCAAACCTATGACCTTCCCTCCAAATTTCTAGAACTTGTTGTTCCTCTTGTAAGAACTACCTGTTTGCCATGTAATAAAAAAGACAACAAAATATGATCTGGAATTCTTAGAAAAAATATATACTATAGTCAAAGCATGAGTCTAAAAGGCTTCTAAGACACCGATGCAAAATTTTAGACAAATAATTGATATTCAAAGATCACTAATCTAAACTCTAGCTCTAAGTACGACATCCAAAGTATCAGATCGGTACAAATGCTTCTAAGCTCCATATTACTGTGTTGCATTATAAACATGTGTAATCCATACGCCATCCCTGGTTGAACCATGACCAATTGCTATCCTTATGGGGAATTTCTAACCGGTTCCATTTTCTGTGAACAGGAAATGCAAAACAAAAGGAACATAATGGAATTTTAATGTGAGAAGTAGGGAGGAAATGAATTATCACACTTCAACATAAAGACATGACCAGGCCACTACCCAGGAATTTTGCTGTTAATGAATTCACTTCTAGGAAGGTGAGGATGTGGAACTATTAAGAAAAAATCTGAATACAGTATGTTCAAAGGTAAATTGCAAAAGCTTACTTTCCGTACATACAAAAAATTTGCATCATGACCTTGCTTCCAAGAACAGATCCCTGCAAGAATTGACGAATATGCTTCACTGATGCAAACAACCTAAACAAATGACAAATACAGTTTGGGAGAGGCTTCTGGACCAATTGTCAAATTGAGGCATAGTACTAAGTACTAACCCATGAAAACAATGCTAGCCACCTCAGTTTCACTTTTATGATGTAATATAATGATTACTTTTGTCATGTATATTCTGAAAAATATGAAAATAATAGATTGGACAGATCTAAAAGAGGGCAGGCCATACTTGATTCACGTAAAAAATAGTTCAGTTTTTGTTATGATCGTTTGTTGGATCAGGCTAGCCAATGTACTCCGTCCACATCAGCAAGGCCATCCCTGAAATCTTGATGATGCCCCTTCATCATCCGCCTACCATAGTTGCACGCATATGACGGACCACTGCCATTTCTTCTACTCAGCACGACGATAATAGTGAAAGCGTCTGTGGCTATTCTTTGTGACGCCCTAAGCTGCTATGTGCGGATCATGACGGCAACAGTGACAACATCGTCCTATTCATGTAGCAGTGCTCTTGGCTTGGCATGTGACAGCGTCCACATCAAAACTTCAGCGTTCGTCCACAACTTTCACAAGGATGAGTCATAAAACTCATAATAGAGAGCTATCAAGTAAAGAAGACATTAGTACGTCCATATAGATGAATAGATGATACAGTGGTATGTACGTATGCCTTAGCAATCATACTCATGCATCTGTCGTATATGCATTCCTTGCCGTCCTATGCATTCCTTGCTTACACATGCATCCACAAAATTGAAAATTTCAACTTGTATGAGATTAATTACCTGCGGATGATTGCAAACTTGAAAGTAGTCTGCTATTCTGAATCCAGCGTACAGCCGTACACTCGTATGGTGCATCCAATTAGTAAATATATATAAGATATAAGATTCAGTACCAAACAACTTCAAAGGAATAAATCAGACATCACATAAAAGTTAAACAGGATAGGAAAGAAAGAACGCATGTGAAAGACTTCTGGGAATATAGATGCAGACCTTGATCCAGCAATATAACCTTGCTCCACCATGTCACATTACACCATGGAGTTTCTCCGTTTCCATGTACAATTATATAGGATAACATCAGGAAGCACAACCAATAATTTATTGAAATTAACCATGATTAATTAGTGGCCTTGTCCAGCGGGTAACTTGCGCAATCACCCGCGTGTGTTCTGTTCTTCCGGTTAGTCCATCCAGTAGCTAGCTTAGGCTAGCAAGCGGTATTTCATGCTCTCTCCATGAATCAATCAAGGGTCCTAAATCCTTGCAGTCCTGTCTCGCTGGATACCATTCGTTGCAGACTGTAGGTGCGTCTTAGTGGCCGAAAGAACTCCCCACGGAGCGACGTACAATCAGTTCCTGCGCCAATATAAATTATACCTTAGTTATTGCCTGTGTTTTCAGTTGTGATATCTGCTACACGGAACAGATAAACTAACGGCCAATAAAAAACTGCATGATAATATTGTCCATAGCTGCCTGCACCTTATGCTTAGCAATGGTTTCCACCATCATACTTTTTATGCCTCCGCAGCAACATCTAGGCTCCACTTCGCAAAAGAAAAGCAGCATCTAGGCTCCATTGTCCATCATCGACATGAAGTGGGACTTCTCTCGTGGACTTGGACTGAACAACTCAGCTGTTGAAAGGAAGTGTAGGAATAAGAACGTAGTGGTTGAGGAATCATCAATTTCAGAGATGGCAGCAGCGCCGCCGGCCAGCCGGTCACAATAACCAGATAGATCGATCTGGAGAATGGGGGTATTAAAGAGGGCACTTTGGGCAGGGCGCCATTGGAGGAGAGAGACACGTATGAGGCACATGAAAATAGATTGATGTGAAGAACGGGAGTATAACAGAGGTGTGTGGATGGCCGCAGCACTTAGGGCATGACGCCATTGAAGGAGAGAGACACGGATGAGGCATAGGGAACATAGGAGAATAGATTGATCTGAAGAACATGAGTATTACAAAGGGTGCGGATGGCGGCAGCACTTAGGGCATGACACCATTAAGAGAGAGAGACGGATGATGCATAGGAAACGTGTAATTGTGAATTCTCGGTGGTCTATTGAGATAAGATAGATGCGTTCATATTGTTTAAAGAATAATCAATGCAAATAACCTGATGGCATAGGTGGGTAATTTTTCAACTATAATGTCAAAGATCTAATGGCTTGAGTCGATCTCGACCGTAATAATTCGGTCCCACCAGATTAACGGCTCGTAAATTCTAATTAACGTGGAAATTTCTTGGGAGTCTCTAATTAGTAGAAGTATAGATAGATATAGAAGTATAGATAGATTGGTCGTCTGAGATCTGTTAAGGACAAATTATGAACAAAAACAATACACATTGCTTGTTTAAAAAAATTCCACCCATAGATCAATCATAATGGCATTGAGTTTGGACATAAATCATGCATCAACCTAACACTACACATGTTGCCTAACTTTCGGATATCTCATGTGGCATCTAAGGTTCATGCCTCCATCTGCACTGCAGCATTACACTACTGGAATCAGGGGCTATGCCTACGACACAAGGCCGTCGGCATAGGCCACAATGCCGTCGGCATACCCCGTCGACATAGAATACGTCAGCGTACTCTTGTCAGGCCGTCGGCATAGCTGCCTATGCCGACGGCTTCCGTACAGCCGTCGGAAAAAAAAAAGGACGAGACGGCAGCTGACGGCGCCGTCACTAAGTCCAACCAACCAGGAGCTGCCACGTGGCAAAACTATGCCTACGGCTTTGCCGTCGGCATAGTCTTGCCACATGGCAGCTCATGGTTGCTCTTGGCTGAGTACTATGCCTACGGCAAAGCCGTAGGCATAGATGATCTATGCCGACGGCTTTGCTGTAGCCATAGTCCTCCGCCAGGAGCTACCACATGGCATTTATGCCGACGGCTTTGCTGTAGGCATAGATGCAAACATATATTCATGAATAAATAATACAAGTGATATTGCAAAAAATGAATAAAAGAAACTATATTCATAATAAATGAAGCATTGCAATTATTTGGTCTGAATAATAAACAATAGACTTTATTAATATGAATGTCAACTACAAGCATTCAGGAATTACACTTGGAGGAAAAATGAAATAAAAGAAGAAAGGAAAAGTCCTAAACTAAACCTATACTAAACTATCTACTTCATCTTCTGCTTCTTTCTTCCAGTTCATCAACCTGCAAAACAAGAAACAACAAATAGGAAAAACTTGATTAAGGTTAAAATGTAGCATTCCCCTTAGGGAAATGCCTTTGCTGTAGGAGCAAGCACTTCGGAGTTTGGAAACATTAGTCAAACCCCAATCAGATTAAGTTGATCAAAGAAACAGTAGAGGAGAGCCAACACTGCGTAAATGGAGCTAATGGAACAGTAACCAGCAAGGCCAAAAGGAACAGGTTCATTTGGCAGTAAGGAATAACCCAATACAGAAGTAAAGCCAGCAAAATATAGATCAAAGCCAAACCCAAAGATCAACTCAAATTAACATTAACTCCATGATTAGGGGATCCCTCAATTAAGCTTGGGTTAGTTTTCAGATGAAATCCAACTAACCCACTACTAACCAACTAACCCAGAGGTAGGGTTTGAAGTAGGGATTGTTGTCCTCAGGCAGCCTAGTAGTGCTAGGACTATTGCATCATTGGATCAAGTAGTGCAGCATATGTTGTTAAGTAACGGTGAGAGCCTCAGGACACCATCACTGGCTTGGCAAGATTAAGGAGCACATGTTCTCATCAGTGAGAGTAGGAGAGAAAGAAAGAAAGTGTAGAGACCAGTGTAGCATCTGTTAAAATCAGATTTAGGAGAGAGGGAATTGGCAAGGAAAGATATAGTCCATAACCTGCAAGAAGAAATAGGACATTGATAGCACACTTACTAAACATCTGCTTTAAGCAGGATACATACACCCACCTACACATGGGTACTATTATGTATATAGGTACACAAGCATAAGACATGCACCTGGTATAGATAGGAGTATAAGCATGCATCTAAACCATCTGAAATAGCTAAAGCAAAGAAAGAGTTATCACTACATGCAACCATCAGGACTATGACCTGTACAATATACAACTAAACCAACCAGTAGATGATGTACTAAACCATACAAGAAATGCCATTACATGGTATTTTGATAAAGACTAGTATATATCAAACACAGATACCAGCTTGAAAGAGTAACTATAATTTTATACCACTACAGGAGCAAATCATGAACTACACAGAGTAATTGCAGTAAAGAGATGAATCGATCCCACCATTGCAGCACTGGTTGAGCGACAAAACAAATATAACAGTAGTTCCATTGGTTCAGCCAACAAGTTAAAAGAAGTAGCAGAAAAATAGCAGTACTACCGTCATAAATAAGTGGAACATAGCAGAGAAATACAAAATATGTCATGACCAAACTGTAGTAACAACCAGCAGTCATATTCAACATTTAATTAAAGTATAAGAAATTATATGACACCAGTAATGAAACAATACTAAGCATGATTGATAATTGCCCATAATGAGGAGTTACAGTTCACAGCTAAATAAACTTCAAAACTATATAACAGTATAAACAAGCTATCAAGTGACCCCTGTATGTACATGTGACATAAAGCAGTAGCATACTAACTAAAAAAGTAGCATGCCTCATGACAGTAGTACTGAGCACAATCAGTATAGCCTTAGGCTAGTAATTCATGCCTTTGATCCTAACAATTTTACAAAACTGATAACAATAGCACAATTAACAGTACAAGAAAACTAGCAACTATATCCATAGTGCCAACAATAGTAGAAACAACCTAGAACCACTTGAACTACATACAGTAGGATGTCAATAACATAGTGGCATTATCCAAGTTCTTACACAAACCAGAACACCAAATCAGATACATAAGCAAGAGCATGACCACAGGAGCAACTAAAGGGATAGCAACAATTACTGGCAACATTAGAATAACCTTTAGTTGGTCCTAAAACAATCAGCAGTAGCAATGCATCGACAGAGCCGCAACAATGGCCAAGACAGTAGAAGTAGTAGTAGGCCAGAGAGGAGGAGAAGTGGAACTCACTGGGCTAGGGTTGTAGCCGATGCCGAGCACGTCACCATCCCAGCACGGCGAGACAGCAGCCACAGCACTGCACGGCGCCAACCAACGCCGGGGTTGCGCAGCACACCGTCCCGACCAGCGGAGGGGCACCGTGCACAGCAGGAGCATCACCCAGGCAACACCAGCACCACCAGGAGGTGTGGGAGGTGGCGTACCCGACTGGAGGAACGAGCAGGAGACTGCCGGCGACGAGGGGATCGATGGGAACGACCTCAGGAGGCGAGGATAACCAAATCAAGCGGGTGGGGAACGTAGATCAGCTCGAGGGGGAGCTGCCGGTGGCGACCTGGGACACGCCGGTGCCTAATCCGCCGCCCGCTGGCCTCGCCGTCGCCGGAGGTGAGGTGGCGGCCGAAACCCTAGCTAGCTACGGGGGACGATGGAGGGTGGGAGCGCCGATTCTGGCCAGAGGGGAAGGAGGCGTGGAGCTTGGGGAGCTCGGGGGAGTGCTTCCCGCAGCCGGAGCTCGCCGGAATAGGCCGGCATGGGTGGTGGCGGCAGCGAGGGAGAGGGGTTCGTGGGGGACAGAGGAGAGAGGTCGCGAGACAGAGAGGGAGGAGGCGTTCGGTGGAGTTGGGTGGGCTCTATCTCGTGGGCTCTTTTTTTTCTCCTTTTCTCTAGATGGCTGGATGGCTGGATGGATGTGGGGTGGAGAGCTAGATGGATGGATATGCGCCACGTCATCGATCCGTGGCACAAACGTTTCCACCAATAGGAATCAAGCTCATGCAATTGTGTTCTCCCTTTTGTTTTTCTTCTAATTTTTTTTTACTCTCTTGGACCGATGAAGGAGGGCAAGTACTAACCGCGTCCACACCGGTGAAGGGTTTGGCGTCCTCTGGCCTCGCCGCCATCGGAGCAGCGCTAGAGGTGGAGGCCACCGAAACCCTAGCCACGAGGTAGGGTTGTGGGTGGACGGGAGGAGTGGATCCTGACGCATGGATGGACGCGGCAGGACGAGGTGCGGTGGACCCGGATGCCGGCGATCTGTGAGGGGAGAGGAGGATCACGGCGGCATGCCGGATCCAGCCACTTGTAAACTGCACCATCTTTGAGTTAGTATCTGGCTATCGAGAGGGAACGTGTCCGGTTTATGAAGGAAGTGTGTTGCCCGTTGCTCCGTTGACCTCGAAACTTCTCGTGCTCTCAAAGGGGGGCATTTCATGACACGTTCCCGGACATGGCATTTTTCGGGACCGCCTGGAATATTTGAGACATTTACTGCATCCGTAGGGCTTCAATGTGGGAAATTGCAGATCTGCACGGCGGCCACCTGAAATGATGTCCATAAGTGGTTTGTAAAATCATATATGATGTCTTTGCAGTATGCGTAGGCCTAGTGCCACTAGTAGAAAACAGGGCTTTGGTCCAGGCCTGCCCAGCCCATTAGTCCCGGTTCAGTCACGACCCCATGGGGGCATACGTCCCGGTTCGTGCGCCCAGGGGGCCGGCCGGGCCTCGTGGGGCATTGGTCCCGGTTCGTCTGGACCCTTTTTTCCCGGTCCCAGACACGAACTGGGACCAATGGGCCTCGCTCCTGTCCCACATCCATTGGTCCCGGTTCGTGGCTGGAACCGGGACCAAAGGGTGGCCTTTAGTCCCGGTTCCATCCACGAACCGAGACCAATGTTGTGCCTATATATACCCTCTCGCCCACAAGCAGAGCACTCCACTGCTCTGTTTTTTCTGGCCGGCTAGGGGAGGGCTTTGTGGTGCTCTAGCTCACCTCCTATGCACATGAGGTGTTCGATGAAATGCCTGAGCCACACTACTTAAGCTTTCTTCTCTCCAAGCTCGACCTCCAAGCTCCATTTTCCTCAAGATTTGTCTAGGTTTAGCGGTCCGTCACGTCCCGTCCCCGTCTTCACCGCCGTCGATCGCCCGCACCAATCTTGTCGCCGTCACCACCGTGGTGAGCCTCTTGTTCTTATCTTCTTTCTAAAAGAGAAAAATTCTTACTTGTATGATTTAGATAGATACTTGTATAATTTTCTTACTTTTATTATTGTTTGTTATTATATAGTGCGATGGTTTTGGTATCCGCCCCCGTCGGCCCTCATCCTGTCTATGATTCGGATGTGGTATATATTATATTTTATAACTATTTGGTTCATTTATTGTTTATGACAATTATGCCGACCAACGTGACATAGATTTTATTTATCTAGGAGGTATGTGAACCAGAAATTCCAACCGACCCTATTGTTGAGAGGTTGAATTTAGTTGAAGAAGAAAACAATTACTTGAAGGAAAAAATAAAAAAAATTGAGGAGGAGAAGATGATATTGGAGTTGCATGTTGCGGATGTCGTCGATGATCACAAGATCAAGATGGATGCAATGCGCTTCAAGATTAGAAAGTTTAGAAAATATGCCATTCATACCGAGGCTTGGTATCATTATGCCGTTGGATCAATTGTTACCTTGGTTGCGATTATGATCGCATTTGTTGTTGCATTGAAATGTTTTACATAGTTTCAATGTATGGTTTAATTAGATGCTCTGGAGAGCTATATGTTGTTCAATGAGAACTATGTATGTACTTTGGTTTTAATGTGATGATGAACTTCTATTAATTTGGTCACTTATCTATTCATGATGTTCTGTAATGGTTTTTGACACACTTAATTATATATAATGCACGCAGATGAACCGGCAATGGATGTACGGTGACAGACACACCTCCGAGTACATTAAGGGCGTGCATAATTTTCTCGAAGTGGCTGAGGCAAACAAGCAGAATGGTTTTATGTGTTGTCCATGCCCTATATGTGGGAATACGAAGTCTTACTTTGGCCGGAAAATCCTTCACACCCACCTGCTTTATAAGGGTTTCATGCCACACTATAATGTTTGGACCAAGCACGGAGAAATAGGGGTTATGATGGAAGACAACGAAGAAGAAGAGGACGATGACAACTATGTGCCCCCTGAATACGGTGATGCTGCAATGGGGGAAGCTGAAGATCAAGAGGAACCAGATGATGTGCCCGATGATGATCTCCGCCGGGTCATTGTTGATGCAAGGAGACAGTGCGAAAGTGAAAAGGAGAAGCTGAAGTTCGATCGCATGTTAGAGGATCACAAAAAAGGGTTGTACCCCAATTGCGAAGATGGCAACACAAAGCTCGGTACCGTACTGGAATTGCTCAGTGGAAGGCAGAGAATGCTGTGCCTGACAAAGGATTTGAGAAGCTACTAAAAATATTGAAGAAGAAGCTTCCAAAGGATAACGAATTGACCGACAGTACGTACGCAGCAAAGAAGGTCGTATGCCCTCTAGGATTGGAGGTGCAGAAGATACATGCATGCCCTAATGACTGCATCCTGTACCGCGGTGCGTACGAGGATTTGAACTCATGTCCGGTATGCGGTGCATTGCGGTATAAGATCAGACGAGATGACCCTGGTGATGTTGACGGCGAGGCCCCCAGGAAGAGGGTTCCTGCCAAGGTGATGTGGTATGCTCCTATAATACCACGGTTGAAACGTCTGTTCAGAAACAAAGAGCATGCCAAGTTGATGCGATGGCACAGAGAGGACCGTAAGAAAGACGGAAAGTTGAGAGCACCCGCTGACGGGTCGCAGTGGAGAAAAATCGAGAGAAAGTACCGGGCTGAGTTTGCAGGTGACCCAAGGAACATATGGTTTGGTTTAAGTGCGGATGGCATTAATTCTTTCGGGGAGCAGAGCAGCAATCACAACACCTGGCCCGTGACTCTATGTATGTATAACCTTCCACCTTGGATGTGCATGAAGCGGAAGTTCATTATGATGCCAGTTCTCATCCAAGGCCCTAAGCAACCCGGCAACGACATTGATGTGTACCTAAGGCCATTAGTTGAAGAACTTTTACAGCTGTGGAATGGAAAAGGTGTACGTGTGTGGGATGAGCATAGACAGGAGGAATTTGACCTGCATGCATTGCTGTTTGTAACCATCAATGATTGGCCTGCTCTCAGTAACCTTTCAGGACAGACAAACAAGGGATACCACGCATGCACACACTGTTTAGATGACACCCAAAGTATATACCTGGACAAATGCAGGAAGAATATGTACCTGGGGCATCGTTGATTTCTTCCGACCAACCATCAATGTTGAAAGAAAGGCAAGCATTTCAAAGGCGAGGAAGATCACCGGAAGAAGCCCGCCATGCGTACCGGTGGTCACGTACTTGCTATGGTCAATGATTTACAGGTAATCTTTGTTTAAGTGCAAATGGGTCAATCTGTCAGGAGGCGGGGTACAGGTAGAGCCACATTACGGAATGACAACAGTGGATCTGAACAATCTTGGGTACACAGACGAACCATTCGTCCTAGCCAATGATGTGGCGCAGGTTTTCTATGTGAAGGACATGTCTACCAAACCGAGAAAAAGAAAAGATAAGGAAGCGAATACATCATACGATGAGCCAAAGCGTCACATAGTTCTTTCAGGGAAAAGAGACATCATGGGAGTGGAGGGTAAGACAGACATGTCTGAAGATTATGAAAAGTTTCATGAAATTCCTCCCTTCAAAGTCAAGGCTGACCCAAGCACCCTGTTAAGCGATGAAGAATATCCATGGTTACGGCGCAATAAGCAAAGGACACAAGCGAAGAAAAAGTGAAGACAGATGAAGTCAGAAAGGGTTGAAAATTGATGATGTGGCTTTGAAAAAGATTGTCCATTTGTAACAGAAAAAGTGAAAAATGAAATCCATTTGTAACAGATGAGTTTTCGTCCGAAACCCTGATACTTCGAAAGAGATTGTCCATTTTGTACACGAAGTGCATCCAGTTTTTGCCGTAACCCTCTCAACTTTTTAGCACATGCTATGTGGGTGAAATGATGATATCATGCCAATTTTCAACCTCTTCAAAGTTCATTTGAAGTGTTTTTCAATTTCAGGGTCATTTAGCTCAAAAAAATCAGTAAATACATGAAAAATAACAGATGAAGTCAGAAAGGGTTGAAAATTGATGATGTGGCTTTGAATGGTTCATTTTGAACGCACAAAAAGTCTGGAGTTCAAATAAGTTCAAAAAAATGAAATCCCTTTGTAACAGATGAGTTTTCCTCCGAAACCCTGATACTTCAAAAGAGATTGTCCATTTTGTACATGAAGTGCATCCAGTTTTTGCCGTAACCCTCTCAACTTTTTAGCACATGCTATGTGGGTGAAATGATGATAATCATGCCAATTTTCAACCTCTTCAAAGTTCATTTGAAGTGCTTTTCAATTTCAGGGTCATTTAGCTCAAATAAATCAGTAAATGCATGAAAAATAACAGATGAAGTCAGAAAGGGTTGAAAATTGATGATGTGGCTTTGAATGGTTCATTTTGAACACACAAAAAGCCTGGAGTTCAAATAAGTTCAAAAAAATGAAATCCCTTTGTAACAGATGAGTTTTCGTCCGAAACCCTAATACTTCGAAAGAGATTGTCCATTTTGTACATGAAGTGCATCCAGTTTTTGCCGTAACCCTCTCAACTTTTTAGCACATGCTATGTGGGTGAAATGATGATACCATGCCAATTTTCAACCTCTTCAGAGTTCATCTGAAGTGCTTTTCAATTTCAGGGTCATTTAGCTCAAAAATGAACTAATATAAAAAAGAATAAACTGGAAAACTTTTATGAAACTCTAATAGCAAAAATAATAAACTAAAAGAATGAGCTAGAAAACTTTACTGAAACTCTAATAGAAAAAAAAATGAACTAGAAAACTTTAATGAAACTCTAATAGCAAAAGGACTCAACTAAAAAGCTTTTATAAACCTCTAGTATTATTGAAACTAAAATTATATAAAATTTATGCAACTAAAATTATCAAAGTATTTTTTGTTCAAAACATTAAAAGCAAAAAGATTTTTCATAAATAACTTTTTTTGTTAGAAACTTTAATAGCAAAAAGAATTATCATAAAGATTTTTTTGTTAGAAACTAAAATAACAAAAACTGTTTTTGAATATAAAGATAAAACACAGTAATATTAAATAGCAGGAAAAAGAATCACTCCAAAATCTATTTTTATAGTAAAGTTAATCACAAACTAGTGATTCACACAAATTTCAAAGAATTCAAATTTAAACTATTTAAATTGGAAAACTAATGGCACTAACAGCAAGTTTATAATTTTTATTACCTAAAAGCAAAAAGAATCACTGAAAAACAGTAAGTATTTTGTTGTAAGTAGAAACAAAATAAAATAAATAAAGCAAAAAAGAAAACAAAAAAACTGGAAAAAAATGCCACCTACTGGGCCACCACGGCCTGAATACGACTAGAATCCCAACCATGGGCCAGGATTCAGGCCCGCAGCAGGCCTAGTAGGCCCACAGGCAAGGATTAATAGAGTAGGCCCGAAAGCCTGCAGTTGAGAGGAGCTCGAGAGGGTGGGCGCAGCAGCGCTTATAAACCTCTCTCGAGCTCTCTCAACTAGCGAGGTGGGACTAAACATCCCACCGCACCGCGCCAGGGCAAAGCCGTTGGTCCCGGTTGGTGGCACGAACCGGCCACCAACCGGGACCAATGCCCCCCTTTGGTCCCGGTTCGTGCCACCAACCGGGACCAAAGGTGTCTGTTTCCCGCCCTTTGGGTTGCTGAAAAGAGACCTTTGGTCCCGGTTGGTGGAACTAACCGAGACCAAAGGGGGAAATTGGTCCTGGTTTATGCCACGAACCGGGACCAATGTTTCGTGTATATAAGAAAAACTTAGCAGTTTCTCCAAAAATCACTTCTTCTCCTCGTCGTCGCTGCCCCTGCCCCAATCGCTGTCAGGCTGCTCCACCTCGCCATCGTCGCCGATGCCGTCAGGCCCGCCCCTGCCCGCCCCGCCGCCGACATCGCCCGGCCCACCCTTGCCCGCCCCGCCGCCGATGCCGCCCGCCCCGACGCCGCCCGGCCCGACGTCGACGCCGCCCCGCCCGCCCTGCCCGCCCCGGCCCGACGCCGACGTCGCCCCGACGCCGCCCGGCCCGCCCCGACGCCTCCTCTGTGAGCACCGCCGCCGCCGCCGCGTTGCTATTTTTTTATGTGTTTTTTTGTTATATATATATGCTTTCTTTTTATATGTATGTATGTATTTTTTAAACTTTTTATATGTATGGAAAAGAGGAAGAAGGAAGAAGGAAGAAGGGAAGAAAAAGAAGGAGAGGAAAAAGGGGAGAAAAAAGAGAAGAAGAGGAGAAAAAAAATAAGAAGAGAAAGAAGGAGAAGAAGAGGAGAGGAAGAAGAGAGGTAGAAGAGGAGAAAAAAAATAAGAAGAGGAAGAAGAAGTAAAAAAAAGAGGAGAAGAAGAAAAAATAGATTAATATTAATCTATTTTTTCTTCTTCTCCTCTATTCCTTCTTCTTCTCTTTTTTTTTTCTTCTTCTCCTCTTTTGTTTTCTCTTCTTCTTCCTCTTCTTAATTTTTATCGGGAACGAGGGTGTCGAGGATCGCCGAGCGGTCGAGGGTCGGGAACTAGGGTCGAGGGTCGAGGAACGCCGAGGGGCGAGGGTCGAGGGCACGCGGGGGTTGAGGGTCGGGACCGAGGATGAGGGTCGTGGATCGCCGAGCGGTCGAGGGTCGTGAACTAGGGTAGAGGGTCGAGGGTCGCCGAGGGGTCGAGGGTCGTCCAGGGGTCGAGGGGTCACCGAGGGGTCGAGGTTCGCCGAAGGTTCGAGGGTCGAGGGTCGTCGAGGGGTCGAGGGTCGAGGAACGCCGAGGGGATGAGAGTCGTGAACTAGGGTAGAGGGTCAAGGTGAAGGAAATATGCCCTAGAGGCAATAATAAAGTTATTATTTATTTCCTTATTTCATGATAAATGTTTATTATTCATGCTAGAATTGTATTAACCGGAAACATAATACATGTGTGAATACATAGACAAACAGAGTGTCACTAGTATGCCTCTACTTGACTAGCTCGTTGATCAAAGATGGTTATGTTTCCTAACCATAGACATGAGTTGTCATTTGATAAATGGGATCACATCATTAGGAGAATGATGTGATTGACTTGACCCATTCCGTTAGCTTAGCACTTGATCATTTAGTACGTTGCTATTGCTTTCTTCATGACTTATACATGTTCATATGACTATGAGATTATGCAACTCCCGTTTACCAGAGGAACACTTTGTGTGCTACCAAACGTCACAACGTAACTGGGTGATTATAAAGGTGCTCTACAGGTGTCTCCGAAGGTACTTGTTGAGTTGGCGTATTTCGAGATTAGGATTTGTCACTCCGATTGTCAGAGAGGTATCTCTGGGCCCACTCGGTAATGCACATCACTATAAGCCTTGCAAGCATTGTAACTAATGAGTTAGTTGCGGGATGATGTATTACGGAACGAGTAAAGAGACTTGCCGGTAACGAGATTGAGCTAGGTATTGAGATACCGACGATCGAATCTCGGGCAAGTAACATACCGATGACAAAGGGAACAACGTATGTTGTTATGCGGTTTGACCGATAAAGATCTTCGTAGAATATGTAGGAACCAATATGAGCATCCAGGTTCCGCTATTGGTTATTGACCAGAGACGTGTCTCGGTCATGTCTACATAGTTCTCGAACCCATAGGGTCCGCACGCTTAAAGTTTTGTGACGATTTGTATTATGAGTTTATGTGTTTTGATGTACCGAAGGTAGTTCGGAGTCCCGGATGAGATCGGGGACATGACGAGGAGTCTCGAAATGGTCGAGACGTAAAGATCGATATGTTGGACGACTATATTCGGACATCGGAAAGGTTTCGAGTGGTTCGGGTATTTTTCGGAGTACCGGGGAGTTACGGGAATACGGGAAGAAGTATATGGGCCTTATTGGGCTTTAGGGGAGAGAGAGAGGCAGGCCGCGCGCCCCCCCAAGGCCTAGTCCGAATTGGACTAGGGGGAGGGGCTGCGCCCCCTCCTTCTTTCTCTTCTCTCTTCCCCTTCCTTCTCTCCTACTCCTACTACTTGGAAGGGGGGGGGGGGGAATCCTACTCCCGGTGGGAGTAGGACTCCTCCAGGGCGCGCCATAGCTAGGCCAGCCCTCCCCCCTCCTCCACTCCTTTATATACGTGGCCAGGGGGCACCCCATAGACACAAAAATTGATCATTGATCTCTTAGCCATGTGCGGTGCCCCCTCCACCATAATCCACCTCGATCATATCGTAGCGGTGCTTAGGCGAAGCCCTGCGTCGGTAGCATCATCATCACCGTCACCACGCCATCGTGCTGACGAAACTCTCCTGTGAAGCTTTGCTGGATCGGAGCTCGCGGGACGTCATCAAGTTGAACGTGTGCTGAACTCGGAGGTGCCGTGCGTTCGGTACTTGGATCGGTCGGATCATGAAGACATACGACTACATCAACCGTGTTGTGCTAACGCTTCCGCTTTCGGTCTACGAGGGTACGTGGACACACTCTCCCCTCTCGTTGCTATGCATCACCTTGATCCTGTGTGTGCGTAGGAAATTTTTGAAATTACTACGTTCCCCAACAGTGGCATCCGAGCCAGGTTTTATGCGTAGATGTTATATGCACGAGTAGAACACAAGTGAGTTGTGGGCGATACAAGTCATACTGCTTACCAGCATGTCACACTTTGGTTCGGCGGTATTGTTGGACGAAGCGGCCGAGACCGACATTACGCGTACGCTTACGCGAGACTGGTTTTACCGCTGTGCTTTGCACACAGGTGACTAGCGGGTGTCAGTTTCTCCAACTTTAGTTGAACCGAGTGTGTCTACGCCCGGTCCTTGTGAAGGTTAAAACAGCACTAACTTGACGAACTATCGTTGTGGTTTTGATGCGTAGGTAAGAACGGTTCTTGCTCAACCCGTAGCAGCCACGTAAAACTTGCAACAACAAAGTAGAGGACGTCTAACTTGTTTTTGCAGGGCATGTGGTGATGTGATATGGTCAAGACATGATGCTATATTTTATTTTATGAGATGATCATGTTTTGTAACTGAGTTATCGGCAACTGGCAGGAGCCATATGGTTGTCGCTTTATTGTATGCAATGCAATCGCCCTGTAATTGCTTTACTTTATCACTAAGCAGTAGCGATAGTCGTAGAAGCAATAGTTGGCGAGACGACAACGATGCTACGATGGAGATCAAGGTGTTGTGCCAGTGACGATGGTGATCATGACGTTGCTTCGGAGATGGAGATCACAAGCACAAGATGATGATGGCCATATCATATCACTTATATTGATTGCATGTGATGTTTATCCTTTATGCATCTTATTTTGCTTTGTTTGACGGTAGCATTATAAGATGATCTCTCACTAAATTTCAAGGTAAAAGTGTTCTCCCTGAGTACGCACCGTTGCCAATGTTCGTCGTGCCGAGACACCACGTGATGATCGGGTGTGATAAGCTCAATGTTCATCTACAACGGGTGCAAGCCAGTTTTGCACACGCAGAATACTCGGGTTAAACTTGACGAGCCTAGCATATGCAGATATGGCCTCGGAACACTGAGACCGAAAGGTCGAGCGTGAATCATATAGTAGATATGATCAACATAGTGATGTTCACCATTGAAAACTACTCCATTTCACGTGATGATCGGTTATGGTTTAGTTGATTTGGATCACGTGATCACTTAGATGATTAGAGAGATGTCTATCTAAGTGGGAGTTCTTGAGTAATATGATTAATTGAACTTTAATTTATCATGAACTTAGTCCTGGTAGTATTTACAAATTATGTTGTAGATCAATAGCTCGCGTATAGCTCCCCTGTTTTATTTTTGATATGTTCCTAGAGAAAACTAAGTTGAAAGATGATTGTAGCAATGATGCGGACTGGTTCCGTGATCTGAGGATTATCCTCATTGCTGCACAGAAGAATTATGTCCTTGATGCACCGCTAGGTGACAGACCTATTGCAGGAGCAGATGCAAACGTTATGAACGTTTAGCAAGCTCGATGTGATGACTACTTGATAGTTTAGTGCGCCATGATTTACGGCTTAGAATCGGGACTTCAAAAACGTTTTGAACGCCACGGAGCATATGAGATGTTCCAAAGAGATGAAATTGGTATTTCAGACTCATGCCCGTGTCGAGAGGTATGAGACCTTTGACAAGTACTTTGCCTACAAGATGGAGGAGAATAGCTCAATCAGTGAGCATGTGCTCAGAATGTCTGAGTACTACAGTTGCTTGAATCAAGTGGGAGTTAATCTTCTGGATAAGATAGTAATTGACAGAATTCTCTAGTCACTATCACCAAGTTACTGGAACTTCGTGATGAACTATAATATGCAAGGGATGACAAAAACGATTCCCGAGCTCTTCGTGATGCTGAAATCAACGAAGGTAGAAATCAAGAAAGAGCATCAAGTGTTGATGGTTAACAAGACCACTAGTTTCAAGAAAAGGGCAAAGGAAAGATGGGGAACTTCAAGAAGAATAGCAAGCAAGTTGCTACTCCCGGGAAGAAGCCCAAGTCTGGACCTAAGCCTGAAACTGAGTGCTTCTACTACAAAGGGACTGGTCACTGGAAGTGGAACTGCCCCAAGTATTTGGCGGATAAGAAGGATGGCAAAGTGAACAAAAGTATATTTGATATACATGTTATTGATGTGTATTTTACTAGTGTTCATAGTAGCCCCTGGGTATTTGATACTGGTTCAGTTGCTAACATTAGTAACTCGAAACAGGAGTTGCAAAATGAACAGAGACTAGTTAATGACGAGGTGACGATGTGTGTTGGAAGTGATTTCAAGGTTGATAAGATCACCATCGCACACTCCCTCTATTTTCGGGATTAGTGTTGAACCTAAATAAATGTTATTTGGTGTTTGCGTTGAGCATGAATATGATTGGATCATGTTTATTGCAATACGGTTATTCATTTAAGTCAGAGAATAATTGTTGTTCTGTTTACATGAATAAAAACCTTCTATGGTCATACACCCAATGTAAATGGTTTATTGAATCTCGATCGTAGTGATACACATATTCATAATATTGAAGCCAAAAGATGCAAAGTTAGTAATGATAGTGCAACTTGTTTGTGGCACGGCCGTTTAGGTCATATTGGTGTAAAGCGCATGAAGAAACTCCATGCTGATGGGATTTTGGAATCACTTGATTATGAATCACTTGATACTTGCGAACCATGCCTCATGGGCAAGATGACTAAAACGCCGTTCTCCGGAAGAATGGAGCGAGCAACAGATTTGTTGGAAATCATACATATTGATGTATGTGCTCCAATGAATATTGAGGCTCGCAGCGGGTATCGTTATTTTCTCACCTTCACAGATGATTTGAGCAGATATGGGTATATCTACTTGATGAAACATAAGTCTGAAACAATTGAAAAGTTCAAAGAATTTCAGAGTGAAGTGGAAAATCATCGTAACAAGAAAATAAAGTATCTACGATCTGATCGTGGAGGAGAATATTTGAGTTACGAGTTTGGTCTTCATTTGAAACAATACGGAATAGTTTCGCAACTCACGCCACCTGGAACACCACAGCATAATGGTGTGTCCGAACATCGTAACTGTACTTTATTAGATATGGTGCAATCTATGATGTCTCTTACCGATTTACCACTATCGTTTTGGGGTTATGCATTAGAGACAGCTGCATTCACGTTAAATAGGGCACCATCTAAATCCGTTGAGACGACACCGTATGAACTGTGGTTTGGCAAGAAACCAAAGTTGTCGTTTCTTAAAGTTTGGGGTTGCGATACTTATGTGAAAAAGTTTCATCCTGATAAGCTCAAACCCAAATCGGAGAAATGTATCTTCATAGGATACCCAAAGGAGACAGTTGGGTACACCTTCTATCACAGATCCGAAGGCAAGACATTCGTTGCTAAGAATGGATCCTTTCTAGAGAAGGAGTTTCTCTCGAAAGAAGTGAGTGGGAGGAAAGTAGAACTTGATGAGGTAACTGTACCTGCTCCCTTATTGGAAAGTAAGTTCATCACAGAAATCTGTTCCTGTGACTCCTACACCAATTAGTGAGGAAGCTAATGATGATGATCATGTAACTTTAGATCAAGTTACAACCGAACCTCGTAGGTCAACCAGAGTAAGATCCGCATCAGAGTGGTACGGTAATCCTGTTCTGGAGGTCATGTTACTTGACCATGACAAACCTACGAACTATGAGGAAGCGATGATGAGCCCAGATTCCGCAAAATGGCTTGAGGCCATGAAATCTGAGATGGGATCCATGTATGAGAACAAAGTATGGACTTTGATTGACTTGCCCGATGATTGGTGAGCCATTGAGATTAAATGGATCTTCAAGAGGAAGACGGACGCTGATAGTAGTGTTACTATCTACAAAGCTAGAATTGTCGCAAAAAGGTTTTCGACAAGTTCAAGGTGTTGACTACGATGAGAGTTTCTCACTCGTATCTATGCTTAAGTCTGTCCGAATCATGTTAGCAATTGCCGCATTTTATGAAATCTGGCAAATGGATAAACAAAACTGCATTCCTTAATGGATTTATTAAAGAAGAGTTGTATATGATGCAACAAGAAGGTTTTGTCAATCCTAAAGGTGCTAACAAAATATGCAAGCTCCAGCGATCCATCTATGGACTGGTGCAAGCATCTCGGAGTTGGAATATACGCTTTGATAAATTGATCAAAGCATATAGTTTTATACAGACTTGCGGCGAAGCCTGTATTTACAAGAAAGTGAGTGGGAGCACTACAACATTTCTGATAAGTATATGTGAATGACATATTGTTGATCGAAAATAATGTAGAATTATTCTGCAAAGCATAAAGGAGTGTTTGAAAGGAGTTTTTCAAAGAAAGACCTCAGTGAAGCTGCTTACATATTGAGCATCAAGATCTATAGAGATAGATCAAGACGCTTGAGAAGATTTTTCAATGAGTACATACCTTGACAAAGATTTTGAAGTAGTTCAAAATGGAACAGTCAAAGAAGGAGTTCTTGCCTGTGTTTTAAGGTGTGAAGTTGAGTGAAGACTCAAAACCCGACCACGGCAGAAAATAGAAAGACAATGAAAAGTCATTCCCTATGCCTCAGTCATAGGTTCTATAAAGTATGCTATGCTGTGTAACAGATCTATTGTATACCCTACATTGAGTTTGGCAAGGGAGTACAATAGTGATCTAGGAGTAGATCACTGGACGGCGGTCAAAATTATCCTTAGTGGAATAAGGATATGTTTCTCAATTATGGAGGTGCCAAAAGGTTCATCGTAAAGGGTCACGTCGATACAAGTTTTGACACTGATCCAGATGACTCTAAGTCTCGATCTGGATACATATTGAAAGTGGGAGCAATTAGCTAGAGTAGCTCCGTGCTGAGCATTGTTGACATAGAAATTTGCAAAATACATACGGATCTGAATTTGGCAGACCCATTGACTAAACTTCTCTCACAAGCAAAACATGATCACACCTTAGTACTCTTTGGGTGTTAATCACATGGCGATGTGAACTATATTATTGACTCTAGTAAACCGTTTGGGTGTTGGTCACATGACAATGTGAACTATGGATATTAATCACATGGTGATGTGAACTGTTGGTGTTAAATCACATGACGATGTGAACTAGATTATTGACTCTAGTGCAAGTGGGAGACTAAAGGAAATATGCCCTAGAGGCAATAATCAAGTTATTATTTATTTCCTTATTTCATGATAAATGTTTATTATTCATGCTAGAATTGTATTAACCGGAAACATAATACATGTGTGAATACATAGACAAACAAAGTGTCACTAGTATGCCTCTACTTGACTAGCTCGTTGATCAAAGATGGTTATGTTTCCTAACCATAGACATGAGTTGTCATTTGATAAACGGGATCACATCATTAGGAGAATGATGTGATTGACTTGACCCATTCCATTAGCTTAGCACTTGATCGTTTAGTACGCTGCTATTGCTTTCTTCATGACTTATACATGTTCCTATGACTATGAGATTATGCAACTCCCGTTTACCGGAGGAACACTTTGTGTGCTACCAAATGTCACAATGTAACTGGGTGATTATAAAGGTGCTCTACAGGTGTCTCCGAAGGTACTTGTTGAGTTGGCGTATTTCGAGATTAGGATTTGTCACTCCGATTGTCGGAGAGGTATCTCTGGGCCCACTCGGTAATGCACATCACTATAAGCCTTGCAAGCATTGTAACTAATGAGTTAGTTGCGGGATGATGTATTACGGAACGAGTAAAGAGACTTGCCGGTAACGAGATTGAGCTAGGTATTGAGATACCGATGATCGAATCTCGGGCAAGTAACATACCGATGACAAAGGGAACAACGTATGTTGTTATGCAGTTTGACCGATAAAGATCTTCGTAGAATATGTAGGAACCAATATGAGCATCCAGGTTCCGCTATTGGTTATTGACCAGAGACGTGTCTCGGTCATGTCTACATAGTTCTCGAACCCGTAGGGTCCGTACGCTTAAAGTTCTATGACGATTTGTATTATGAGTTTATGTGTTTTTATGTACCGAAGATAGTTCGGAGTCCCGGATGAGAGCGGGGACATGACGAGGAGTCTCGAAATGGTCGAGATGTAAAGATCGATATATTGGACGACTATATTCGGACATCGGAAAGGTTCCGAGTGGTTCGGGTATTTTTCGGAGTACCGGGGAGTTACGGGAATACGGGGAAGAAGTATATGGGCCTTATTGGGCTTTAGGGGAGAGAGAGAGGCAGGCCGCGCGCCCCCCCAAGGCCTAGTCCGAATTGGACTAGGGGGAGGGGCTACGCCCCCTCCTTCCTTCTCTTCTCACTTCCCCTTCCTTCTCTCCTACTCCTACTACTTGGAAGTGGGGGAATCCTACTCCCGGTGGGAGTAGGACTCCTCCAGGGCGCGCCATAGCTAGGCCGGCCCTCCCCCCTCCTCCACTCCTTTATATACGTGGCCAGGGGGCACCCCATAGACACAACAATTGATCATTGATCTCTTAGCCGTGTGCGGTGCCCCCTCCACCATAATCCACCTCGATCATATCGTAGCGGTGCTTAGGCGAAGCCCTGCGTCGGTAGCATCATCATCACTGTCACCACGCCGTCGTGCTGACGAAACTCTCCTGTGAAGCTTTGCTGGATCGGAGCTCGCTGGACGTCATCGAGTTGAACATGTGCTGAACTCGGAGGTGCCGTGCGTTCGGTACTTGGATCGTGAAGACGTACGACTACATCAACCGCGTTGTGCTAATGCTTCCGCTTTCAGTCTACGAGGGTACGTGGACACACTGTCCCCTCTCATTGCTATGCATCACCTTGATCCTGTGTGTGTGTAGGAAATTTTTGAAATTACTACGTTCCCCAACACGAGGGTCGAGGAACGCCGAGGGGTCGAGGGTCGGGAACTAGGGTAGAGGGTCGAGGAACGCCGACGGGTCGAGGGTCGGGAACTAGGGTAGAGGGTCATGGATCGCCGAGCGGTCGAGGGTCATGAACTAGGGTAGAGGGTCGAGGATCGCCGAGGGGTCGAGGGTCGTCCAGGGGTCGAGGGTCCAGATTTATCAAGAATGCCGGCATTATGGATGTGCACAAGTTGATCCAATTTTTTTTCTGATCTCATATATATATATATATATATATATATATATATATATATATATTCTTCTATATGTCACGTTGTCTATCAAAGTATTGAAGAAAGCCATGGCTTCATCATTTGCCAGAAGTAACAGGCGTATGATGCTACAAAGCTCTTCAAAGTTGTTTTGGAACGGAGTTCCTGATAGAATAATTCGCCTTTTGGTACGAATTTCAGCAAAGGCCTTCCAAATAGCTATATTCGGAAGGCTCTTGCTGAACTTTGTACTAAAAAGCGAATTATTCTATCGGGAACTCCGTTCCAAAACAACTTTGAAGAGCTTCGTACCATTATGCGGCTGTCATTTCCGGCTAATGATGAAGTCATGGTTTTCTTGAATTCTTTGACACTAGACAACGTGACATATAGAAGGGTAGATGAGACCAGGAAAAATATGGACCATTTTCTGCACATCCAGAATGGCGTCATTTTGTTAAATCCCTTGTCGGTCCGGACGTCGGACATTCATGAGAGAGGCGGTCCGGCGCAAACCCTAGAAGCGTTGTCGAGGCCACCCCAAACCCTAGAAGCGTTGCCTAGGCCACCCAAACCCTAGAAGCGTTGTCGAGGCCACCCCAAACCGTAGAAGCGTTGATCTAGCTAGGTCTACGTTTGCACTAATATATCCATCTGTCTTGTTTGTATATTAGTTGCCATGTTGTAATATTTGCAGAAACTATGGAGCACCAAGACATCAAAGCAGAATAGTTGTTGGGGGACATAATCCTCGACGGAGGTGATGTCTTGTCGTATCTCAACGACACCGATTGTCTGGAAGGAGAGGGTGAAGCAGGCTCCGGTGATCAAACAATGGAGGTGGAAGGACATAATTATGATGGCTCCGGTGACGGAATGCCGGTGGAAGAAGGAGACCGTAATGACTGCTCCGGTGAGCGAACGGAGGAAGGAGCTGTTGCAAAGTCCGGCGAGGTATATATATTTATTAAGCCTATGCTGACTAGCTAATTGATGCATTAATTGTTTTGGTATGTACACATATTAACTCTCTTCTTTCTTCTTTTTTAGCCCTCCGGATCGAGCCAAACTTCGGTAACGAGACGAGGCCCGAAGAAAAGGTTGCGCCAGGATGAAAGGTTCACGATCACATCAATCAAGGGCGATGGCCAACCGATTGAACCCAGCCGGACCAAGAAGCATTTTCTGCTCAGTGCGGGGTTCTTGTTAGGGACATGATCCCGATCAGCATCCACCAATGGAATAAGCCTAAGAGCGAAGACCCTCAAGTGTCTTTTGTCTATGATAGACAGAAAGATGATCTTTGGACCGCGCTGAAGGAAAATTTCACCCTACCGCCAGAGGAGGATCCGGATAAGCCAGTTATAGAGCCATTGGTCAAGGCTCATGCTCTGAAGAAGAAGAAGATCTATTCTGGAGGTGGAAGAATGAGTTGAAATCAATGTTTGTCGACAAAGGGAAGACTCTAGAATTCACCGACCGATTTGAGAAGATAAGAGATCACTGGCCCGCATTTGTGGCCCACAAGACATCGGAGAAGAGTAAGAAGATGTCAGCGACAAACACGAAAAATGCTGCAAAGAAGGAGCATCACCATCGCACGGGGTCAGGTGGCTACCTCAAAGCCCGGCCATTGCGGGACAAGGCTGAGAAGGACCTGCTTGATAAAGGGGTCGAACCAGAGACATTGAACTGGCCAGACCGTTCAAGGACTTGGTTCTTCGGGGTTGGGGGAACCTTTTACCCTGAAACAGGGAAGTGTCGTTGGACGGAGGAGCAACTTGAAATACCCATCAAGAAGCTTCAGAAGTATATCGCCGCAGCGCAGCAAGGGACGTTCGTTCCCGACAGAGAGAACGACGAGCTCACACAGGCCCTCGGGAATCCTGAGCACCCAGGACGAACACGAGGCACAGCAGGCTCCGTTGCGTGGAAGGTTGGGTTTCCCAGCGCAGGCGGTTACAAAACCCGGGAGAGGAGGAGGAAAGTGGAGCAGACCGAACTGCAAAAGTTGAATGCAAGGGTACGAGCGCTAGAGGAACAAGTTCAGAGCCAGCGACCTGCCGGAGCTACCCCAGAAGCTACCCCGCCATCTCTGCAGAGAAGCAGCATGGCTTCCACCGAGCTCCTTCAGCAGCCTGACTTCACGGCTCCCAGCTACCCCGTGGATGCTATCACGGAGGCTCAAGATTGCCACCTTATGACGCAATGGCAGCACCTCAAAGTCAAGGCGGCTGTCGGCTCTGTTGCACCTCCTGAACCCGGCGCAACTTTTCACTGCCTTCCGATTCCAGAAGGCTATGCTGTTGTGATGGTCGATGAAATAACGGAGGGATTTGAGGAGCTCGAGCTTGACCACCCTACTGGTGAAGGGGAGACTCAGCTAGGTCTTGCTCTGAAGACTCCATGTCTATGGCGGAAGGAGCTCATCAACCTTCCGAACTGGACGCCTCCGTCTCCTCCTCCTCCTCCAGTGAGTCAGGGCACTCCGCCTCCTCCTCCGCCTCCTCCTCCGACGAGTGATCAGGGCAGTCCGCCTCCTTCTCCGGTTGCTCCGGCGCGTGGCGGCACTCTGCCTCGTCCTCCGGCGAGTGATCAGGGCACTCCGCCTCCTTCTCCGGCTGCTCCGACGCGTGGCGGCACTCCGCCTCCTTATCCGCCTGCGCCGGTGCGTCCGAGCAGCCCGCCTCCTCCTCCGCCTCGTCAGCAACAGCGGAAGACAGCCGCCACCGCTCCGGCTGCTCCGGCGCGTTGTAGCACTCCGCCTCCTTCTCCGCCTCGTAAGCAACGAAGGAAGACAGCCGCAGCCGCTCCGGCTGCTCCGGCGTCTAGTAGTACAGCCAGAGGCGGGAGGCAATACAAATTCGGTCCATCTCTCAAGCCTCTAGGGAAGTTACCATACGAGATGACCGAGGAGGAAAACGCGCAGATCTGTCAAGCCCAAGTGAAGGACTTTTTTGCAAAGAAAAATCCACCTCCGGAGGAGAAGATATAACCGGTGAAATTGAAGCACACTTTGGATGCCCTGAAGCGACCACCACCGCCTCCGCCGGATGACAACCATGTCCGCGCTCTTAAAAAGGCAGTGCAAGGAGCGCGCCGGTCGGGAACTACTTCAAGTGACAAAAGGTTACAAGAACGAAGAAGTGGGAAAAAATTCCCCAGCTCGGTGAACAGGCGAACCAATCGTGCCCCCCGCTCAAGGTGTCTAGCGATATCATCGCAATTCTGTCGGGGATGCTGCCCGGTACCAATCCTGGTGATTACCTGCCCGACGATGCACATTTTGATATAATGGAGGTGGACGAACACAAATACCGGCACGGGAAGCCTCTCGTCAAACCTGGTCATCCTCCTCTAACAACGATGATGCGAAGATTCCATGAGTGGTACATGGACACCTGCAGCAAGTCTGGGAAGGATACTTTGACACTGAGAGTTAAAGAGGAGCACGACCTCGTTGGAATTGAGCTGTTGTCTGTTCCATTTGAGGAGTTCTTCCAGTTTTTCAATCAAAAGGCCCTCGATAAAATAATCGTCACTTGCTACTGTCTGTAAGTACTACTTCTGTAATTAAGTCTCTATATATAGCTCAGCTCTTTCATTGCATGTATATATAATTATCCTCACTATATTATGCAGATTGAAGATCGTCGAATGCAGAAATGCACAAATCTATGATATTGGGTTCATTAACACAAATCTCATAGATGAATGGATGGTTAAATATAATGCCAAAGAAACCGAGGCCAACTTGCTACAATCGTTGCTTCAAAATCAAAACCAAGATAAAATACTCTTTCCTTACAACTTCAAGTGAGTGTTACTGTCTTGTGCATATTTGGTTTCCCTTATTACTCGAGGTTATAGTAATGTAATTGATGAGTTATGCATGCGTGCGCAGCTTCCACTTTATTCTCCTAGAGATTAAGCTTGAGCAGGGACTAGTAACCGTCTTAGACTCGAGACGAAAAGATCCCAAGGAGTATGCGTCCATGACTAAAATGCTTGAGAAGTAAGTTCAATCGATCGTTATCGCACCATATCGGCAACTTTGTTCATTTCCTGATATCAAGTAATTGTTTTCTTTGTCTGGCAGGGTTTGGAAAGAGTTCACCGCTAAAGCTCCGGGACTGCCGGGGAAGCTCCGATTTACACACCCGAAAGTAAGTACTATTAGCTAGTTCTGCGGATCTCCCATTGATTCTATCTAGTTTCATCAATACCATTTATAATGCTTGATTATCAGTTTGATTGACCTCTATTTCTCGTAAAGTGGTTGTGGCAGGAAGGCGGGAATAATTTTTGTGGATACTACGTTTGCGAGTACATCTACAACATGACGACCTCTAAGCGGGGCTACTCTGAAAAACAATATGAAGTGCATAAGCAATAATATTCACAATTTTATTTTATTACCATCATTTGTGTTGAGTTTCATTCATATATATGTATTGACCCCCTTCTTCAAATTAGATGTGGCAGCTGCGGGATGAACTCCTACCACATGATCGCATAAAAGCAATTCAAGAGGAATTGGCGGGATTCTTTCTTGACCACGTCATCAATCCAGCCGGCGAATACCATGTGGAACTTGACATCAGATGTTAGGGATTGTAAGAGATCTTATATTGTATATATGTAGCTAGTAGCGTCGAATAGATATACAAAAACTTGTGGTTCGACCAATCTCTCGGAGAAGGAGGAGGTCGATCACTTCTCTCTGTATATGTTCATGACGATCTGGTGTACTAAATGGTTTCCTTCATTTGCTTACTAGCTAGCGTGTCGAGTCCACTCTATACGTATAGTACGTAGCGTCGACCAAGCACAGAGATAAGAGAGGACACTTCTCTCTATTAGCTAGCTAACACAATATATGAAACCCCTAAATTAACCCTACAAAACCCCCAAAACCCCCAAACCCCTCCCCCCTTTAAAAAAAAAACAAAACCCCAGCCCCTGAACTGCTGACGCGTGGATGCTTTTTGGTTCCGGTTGGTGCTACCAACCGGGACAAAAGGCCCTCCTGCCTAGGTAAGCCACAACGGCCACGTGAAGCCCCATCTGTCCCGGTTCGTAGGCGAATCGGGACTAAAGGTATTGGGCTTTAGTCCCGACCCTTTAGTCCCAGTTCCAGAACCGGGACAAATGGGCCTCTGGAAACGGGACAAATGGGCCTTTTTCTACTAGTGTGCAACCAAAGGAGGAGCAGCCATACCACCGGGGGGACGAATGTACCTCGGCGGCATGTCGGATCTAGCCGTAAAAATCCATGGAAAATCATACGATGCCTGAAATCCTCGGGACCTGGCACGGTGTCGTCATATGGCCCTTGTAGGATGTGCTAAAAGTTTGAGCGCGTTTCGCAGAAGTCTGACCGGCGGCCACTTGTAAATTCACCATCTTTGAGTTAGTATCTGGCTATCGAGAGAGAATATGTCTGGTTTGTGAAGGAAGTGCGCTGCCCGTTGCTCCGTTGACCTAAAAATTTCTCATGCTCTCAAAGGGGGCCATTTCATGACACGTGCCAGGACGTGTCATTTCTCGAGCCCGCCTGGAAGATTTGAGACATTTATTGCATCCGTAGGGTTTCAATGCGGGAAATCGTAGATCTGCACGGCGGCCACCTGAAATGATGTCCATAAGTGGTTTGTAAAATCATATATGATGTCTTTGCAGTATGTGTAGGCCTAGTGCAACCAAAGGAGGAGCAGCCATACCACCGGGGAGCGAATGTACCTCGGCGGCATGTCGGATCTAGCCGTAAAATCCACGGAAAATCATACGATGCCTGAAATCCTCGAGACCTGGCATGCTGTCATCATATGGCCCTTGTAGGATGTGCTAAAAGTTTGAGCGCGTTTCGCAGAAGTCTGACCGGCGGCCACTTGTAAATTGCACCATCTTCGAGTTAGTATCTGGCTATCGAGAGAGACTATGTCCGGTTTGTGAAGGAAGTGCGCTGCCCGTTGCTCCGTTGACCTCGAAAATTCTTATGCTCTCAAAGGGGGCCATTTCATGACACGTGCCAGGACATGGCATTTCTCGAGCCCGCCTGGAATATTTGAGAAATTTATTGCATCCGTAGGGTTTCAATGAGGGAAATCGCAGATCTGCACGGCGGCCACCTGAAATGATGTCCATAAGTGGTTTGTAAAATCATATATGATGTCTTTGCAGTATGTGTCAGCCTAGTGCAACCAAAGGAGGAGGAGCCCCACCACCGGGAGGGGCGAGATCTTTCCCCTGATTTTCTTCCCAGAAGGAGATAAGATCCTTTTTATCTATAAGATTAAGGAGATAGAATTATGTAATGGTGGGGTTCGCCGGATGGTATTGGTGGGTAATTTCTCTGGCTTTAAAGTAGATCTAGTGGCTGTAATTTTTCGATGCACAAAATTAATGTCTAGATTATTCTGATTTTTGTGGGATTTTATAGCTTATTTCTCTTTTTCCTAGTTTACCCGTCAAATACTTTTTATATATAATAGAAATACTTTTTATATATAATAGATATAAGAACTTTTACTAGCAACCATTTTCATAAGCACATCTACTTTATCACTCAAAGTATTAATTTCTTCAACAAAGTTCACTTTTTTACTAGTAGGACTTCTTTCACTATGCCATTGTGAATAATTTGCCATAATATTATCAAGAAATTTTGTAGCTTCTCCTAATGTGATTTCCTTAAAAATACCACCTGAGACGGAATCTAAAAGATTTCTAGAAACAAAGTTCAATCCCACATAATTTTTTTGTATGATCATCCATAAACTTAAGCCATGAGTAGGGCAATTTATTATCATTAATTTCATACTCTCGCAAGATTGGGTAACATGTTCATGCTCAAGTTGCTTAAAATTGGTAATTTGATTTCTAAGAGAAATAATTTTCGTGGGAGGAAAATACTTGGCAATAAAAGCTTCCTTACACTTATCCCAAGAATCAATACTATTTTGTGGCAATGATAAAAAACAAGTTTTAGCGCGATCTCGTAGTGAGAACGGAAATAGTTTTAATTTGACAATATCATTATCAACATCTTTTTTCTTTTGCATATCACACAATTCAACGGAAGTGTTAAGATGAGATGCAGCATCTTCACTAGGACTACCAGAAAATTGTTCTTTCATAACAAGATTTAGTAAAACGGCATTAATATCACAAGACTCCACACTAGTGGTGGGAGGAGTAATCGGAGTAATAATAAAATCACTATTATTAGTATTGGAAAAATCACACAACTTTGTATTTTCTTGAGACATCGTGACGAGGCAAGCAAATAAGCAAAAAGGCAAACGGAAAATATTTTTGTGTTTTTTGTAAAAACGTTTTATAAGCGGGGGAGATGAAAATGAGAGGCAAATGACAAATAATGTAAATTCAAAGAGATGAGAGTTTATGTGATAGTACTTGATAGATGTCTCCCCGGCAACGGCGCTAGAATTCTCCCTGCTACTTGTGAACTGTGTGGTAATTTCCTCAAAGAGTAGAGGATGATGTAGTATAGTAGAGATAAGTATTTCACTCAGTTAAGAACCAATGTTATCAATCCAGTAGGAGAACCATGCAACACCTCGTTAGCAGTATCTACACACAAAATAACAAATACTTGCACCCAACGCAAATAAGGGGTTGTCAATCCCTTGGTGGTTAATTGCAAGGATCAAATTTCGTTGTGATAGATAGATAGATAAAACACAAAATAAAAATAAAGATAAATAAATTGTAGCAAGATATTTTTGGATTTTAATGTATGATAAAGATAGACCCGGTGGCCATAGTTTTCACTAGAGACTTCTCTCTTAAACATAGCATATGGTGGGTAAACAAATTACTGTTGGGCAATTGATAGAAAAGCTAATAATCATGACGATATCCAAGGAAATGATTATGTATATAGTCTTCACGTCCGGGACAAGTAGACCGACTCTTGCCTTCATCTACTACTATTACTCCACACATCGACCGCTATCCAGCATGCATCTAGACTATTATATTCATAAGAACGAAGTAGCGTCTTAACCAAGATGACATGATGTAGACAAAGTAAATCCAAGGAATATGAATAAACCCCATTCTTTTATCCTTAATGGCAATGATACAAATACGTGTCATGTCTCTTTCTGTCACTAGGATTGAGCACTGCAAGATCGAGTCCATCACAAAGCACCTCTCCCGTTGCAAGATAAATCAATCTAGTTGGCCAAACCAAACGGATAGATCGGAGAGAAATACAAAGATATAACAATCATGCATAAAAGGGTTCAGAGAAGACTAATATTCATGGATAATCTGATGATAAAACCACAATTCATCGGATCCCAACAAGCACACCGCAAAAAAAGATTACATCGAATAGATCTCAAAGAATATCGAGGAGAACATTGTATTGAAGATCAAAAAGAGAGAAGAAGCCATCTAGCTACTAGATATGGACCCGTAGGTCTGTGGTAAACAACTCACACATTATTGGCGGGGTAGCAAGGTCGACGTACAAGCCCTCCGTGATCGAGTCCCCCTCCGGCAGAGTGCCGGAAAAGACCTCCGGATGGGTACTCGCGAGAACATAAGCTTGCGGCAGCGAAAAAAGCATTTTGGGTGGCTCTCTGTTGGTTTCCCGATTTTAGAGAATTTACAGAGCTGGAATTAGGTTAAACGGAGGAACGAGTGGCCCACGAGACACCAGGGCATGCCCTGGTGGCTCGTGACCACCTCCTTCACCTTTTGGCCTCCTCCCGAAGCTTCTAGTGTCTCTTATGTCCAGAAAAAATCGTCAAAAAGTTCTGTGGCATTTGGACTTCGTTTGGTACTAATTTTCCTAGAAAACCAAAAACAGGCAAAAAACAGCAACTGGCACTTGGCACTAAGTTAATAGGTTAGTCCCAAAAAATGATATATAATTACATATAAAACATACAAGATTGATACTATAATAGCATGGAACAATAAAAAATTATAGATACGTTGGAGACGTATCAGGATGGAAGCCGGGCATCGACGGCGTGGGGGACGTGCGTGGTGGCTTTGGCAGTGGCACACGAGGAATGGTCGACTAGCCCATGAAGGCCGCGGCCACGGCAGCGACGAGGAGCCCATGCTGGCCTGGGTTTAATCCCAAGTAGAGTAGGGCCTCCCGTGTTGCCGCAGTGAGGAGGGCCTTGTGTTTCCTCCTGTTGTGCGGTGGTGACCAGGGCGGCGGCGAACGCGGCTTCGATTTTCTCGGTCTGCACGTGCCTCCGGCCCTTCCTCTTGGCCAATTGGACGGCCCGCTGCTCGTCCGTCAACGGCTTCTTCTTCTTCTTCTTCGGTGCAGCCATCTTGCTGGCGACGCGGGGCTTGCCTTGGGCAGAGGTGAGGGAGGCGAGGTCGGCGGCGGCGTCAAGGGTCGGCAGGTCATCCATGGCAAGCGGCCGAGAGCATGAGCTAATGGGAGTTAAAGAGGGGAAACCAGGGTGGTTGTGCCACCGACTGATGGGCCAGGGGGAGGAGTAGGCTGGCGTCGCGCACGTCCATTTCGTGTCCGCGCCGATGCAAACGAGGCCCAAATTTAGGCCTGGAATGGGTCACATGACGGACAAAAAGCGGACGCGCGTCCGTTTGGGTCGGTGCGTTGGGCCGATTTTTGTGTCCGTTTCGATCCAAACGGACACGCACAGACAAAATGGGTCGGCACGTTGGAGTTGCTCTGAGATGGCATATGCTAATATGCAGATGAATGAGTGTCCCATGTTACATTGACATGATCCTGTCAATGCTAAAGAAGATCAGTAGGAAGCACAAGAACTATCTAAATATCAGAGTTATGCAATGTGTTCGCTGGTTATTAGTAGTAAAGACAAAATCATAATGCTCATATGGATGTGCAACATGCATCTTTTTTGGATCCATGATGATGAATCGTTGTTGTGTTTTGCTCATGCATGTCATGGCTTGCAACTCCAGTACCACACCTAGTTCATGAATATATACCACCGTGTAACTTCTATGTAAATAGAACGGTAATATACAGAGCACAAGGCTGATAAATCAGTACAAACATCGTCGTAATTTTTTGCCCAGAAAAAAGGTTGTTCAAAAATTTGCCCCCGGTTACTTCTATGTAAATACCTCAATAATATGAACACTACAAATATGATAACTTGCCCACGAACGCCTTGGTAACTTTTTGGTCCTGGAGGGAAAAAATGTTGAAAATATACCCCCGATAATTCCTGTGTAAATAGCATGATAATGTGCACATTGTACGCGTGGTAATTTACTTAGCCTACGCGTGATAACTTTTGGCCCTAAAAAGTTGTTTAAAAACAAAACCCCCACCCCAGTAAATTCTGTGATACTACCTTTGATAATATGCACACCATAGATATGATAACTTACACACCAACACCTTGGTAAACCTTTTGACCCCATAGTAAAAAAAAATATTGAAAACATAACCCTGCTAACTTTTTGTTTAAATAGCATGATAATATACACACCATTGGCGTAGTAACTTACTTAGCATAGGCGTGCTAACTTTTGGCCCAGGAAAAAGTTGTTTAAAGACATATGCACAGTAACTTCTATGTAAATATGTTGATAAGATGCACACAACATCTACGATAACTTGCACATGAACACCTTCATAACTTTTAACCCTGAAGGGAAAAATGTTTGAAAACATACCCTGATAACTTCTGTGTAAATTGCATGGTAATATACGCACCGTGGACTCGATAACTCGTAGACACATACAATGTTAATGTTTTCGACCGAGAAAAAGTAGTTGAAAATATACCTCGTAGCTTATGTGAAAATAGCACGGTATATACGAACTGCATACTCGATAACTTATGTACAAATACCACAGTAACTTTGATCAAATGGAAAAGGTTATTGAAGAAAATACCCGCGGGTAACTCATGTAAAAATAATATGGTAATATATGAACTGCATACATAATAACTATGAATAAACACCGCGAGAACTTTGACCAAGGACGGGGAGAATAGTTGTTGATAAACATACACTCGGTAACTTATGTAAATTAGCACGGTAATATATGAACCATATATCCGATAAGTTGCGTACAAACATCACGATAACTTTGACAAGAGTTTTTGAAAAATATACACCCGACAACTTATGCGGAAATAGGACGATAATATACGAACCGCATATCCGATAACTTACAAACAAACACCATGGTAACTTTGATTAAGGAGGGAAAAATTTCTTGTAAAACATAGAGAGGGTGTAAATAACACGGTAATATACAAAACAGATACTTAATAACTTACGTACAAACACCACGGTAACTTTTTTGACTGGGAGAAAAAGTTATTGAATAATATAACCTCGTTAACTTATGTAGAAATAACATGGTAATATACAAATCGCATATCTGACAACTTAGTACAAACACTATGGTAACTTTTTAGACCAGGAGGAAAAAGTTGTTGAAAACATACCCCCGGTAACTTATGTGAAAATAACACAGTAGTATACGAACTGCAAGCCCGACAGCTTACGTATAAACACCAAGATAATTTTGACCAAAGGGAAATAAAGTTGTTGAAAAACATACCCCCTTCCTCGCAGTAACTTATGTGAAAATATCACGGTGATATGTGAACTGGATACCCAAGAAGTTACTAGAAACATCGGCTAACTTTTTTGATTGGGAGAAAAGGTTGTTGAAAACACACTACGGTAACTTATGTGAAAATGACACGGTAATATATGAACAACATACCCGATAATTTACGTACAAATACCACGATAAATTTTGACTAAGGGAAAAAAGATGTTGAAAAACATCTCCCGGTAACTTATGTGAAAATAGCATGGTAATATACAAATCATATACCTGATAACTTAAGTACAAACATCACGGTAACTTTTGACCGGGGGGGAAATTGCTGAAAAATATAACCCCGATAACTTATATGAAAATAGCACGATAATTTGCATTCCACAGGCGTGGTAACTTATGTAGCCGAGACGGCGTAAATTTTGACCCCAAAATAAGTCGTCGAAATATACCAACATGGGATCTAGTTTCAAAGATCTCATTGCGATGAATCTTTTGTGTGAAAACAATTTTTGCATCGGACCGACGGTTTGAGCTACAACACATTTTGAATTTTTGGAATAAGGAGAATTTAAGATGACATCAGCTTTTTTATCCTTTAGTGCATGTGGAGAAGCTGGGAGAACCATGTTTTTGCCCCCGGTAATTTATGTGGAAATAGCACGGTAAGTTGCATACCACATGTGTGGTAACTTCTGTAGCCGAGGCATGAAAACTTGTGACCTGGGAAAAAGTCATTGGAACATATCAATATGGGATCTACTTTTGAAGATCTCGCCGCGACGATTTTTTTTATGAAAAAACGGTTTTTGCATCGGACCGACGGTTTGAGCTATAAAACATTTTGAAATTTCGAACGCCGCGCCGGTTGAGAAGTCTGTGCGTGCATCTATGTTGTATTTTTTTAATAAGAGAAAAGGCATCAGTCGATCTGAGGGCGAGCTGGTAAAAATAGTTTTTTTTTCTATTAGTGCTGATAAAAGCTGAGCAAAACAATTTAATGTAAAAGGGTATTTTAATCTTGTAGGAAATTCTGGCAAACCAAGTTGTCATTAAATAAATTGGTCATGTTTATTTTCTTCTCCATTCATTGGTAAATGGTTTTTTCTCACTCTGAAAGGTGTTACTCAATTGAGTTAAGTGCATGGTCTATTTACTTTTTACCTGCAAGCATTTTTTAAATTTCCCTACAAAATGTGACTCAATTAAATTAAGCACACAGTCTATTTTTATAGATGTAAGAACTTTTTGGATTTAAAATAATATTTTTAAGGTTTCTATAAATTTGAAGTTTTAAATATTAATAAATTGCAAGGGTAAAACATTTTACATCAGGGGAATAAGTAATTGTAGATGCAGCTAGACGCGTTTTCAGAGTACACATAGCACATGTACGGTAGAGGTGAAGCGGTAGTCCATCCCACCTCTTAAGCAATTTTTTTCTTAAATAGCTCAATGTAAAACTGGGCAGATTATAGACCCATGGTCATATGCTTTTTTAACTGTTCCAACAACGGGAAATGCTATATGGGCCAGATTCGGTGGCTATACTGTGCCAACAATCTGTAGATACTAAAACACAGAACGGTGAACCAAACTAAAGTAGTAAAAAGCACATGTTTCAATGCAGGAGGGAGGATGCCCAATGCCTCAAACTCATGAAATTAACTATAGCTAAAGATGCAATCATGAAATATGCGTTGCCTGGTGTTTGTGTGAAGCTCACATGAGTGTATATGAAGTTTTATAGATCTACATATGTCTTTTAGGATCCGCATGCGTGAAAGCAAGCCTAATGAAGTAGCTTGCTTTATTATGAAATAACTGCTACTGGGGATAGCTTTCGATCTTTTCATTCCTCATGGAGTTTGAGCTGGAGCCGGCGGATGTATTAAATCTTTTGTGCCGAAAATGATCATGATGAAAAAGAGATAGAAATAGTGAACGATCGTAGATAGCCAATACATGGAAGATCATACACCTTTAAGTTTCTTCACTGTCGGCGATCTGTACCAGAAGCACAAAGTGGTCAGGTATGATTTATAGAAATTACCGATGAAAGACTGAAAGAGTTGTACAGACTTCTTATTACTTGTTATATACAGGTAGTAGGGCGGTAATTGTGATAGTGCGTGAGTAGATATGTTTTGCCACTTGTTGCATCTGAAATGTGTACGTGTTGACACGTGCCTACTAGCTATGTTAAAACAGATGGCAGTGGGAGTACTAAATGTGCCATGGATTTCTGGAACAACTGGCACGCATGTAAATATTTTGATTTTTTTTCTTTAAAAAAATGGAAAGTGCCTTAATATGTTAAAGTGATTTCACAACTAAAATTAGGAATTTACTGGGCCAACAATGCGCTAGGCCGAGTGCTAACCCATAATTATAGGGGATCGCAACAGTTTTTGAGGGTAGATTATTCAACCCAAATTTATTGATTCGACACAAACGGAGCCAAAGAATATTCAAAAGTATTAGCACTTGATTTGTCAATTCAACCACACCTGAAACACTTAATATCTGCAGCAAGGTGACCAGTAGCAAAGTAGTATGATAGTACAAGTAGCAGTGGCAATAGTAACAGTAGCAGTTTTGTAGTGATTGTAACAGCAGTAGCAACGAAATTAACTTATCAAAGATCAATATGAGAAAAGTTTGTAGGCATTGAATCAGCGATGGATAATTATGTTGGATAATATTCATCATGTAGCAGTCATAACATAGGGCAACACAGAAGTAGCTCCAATTTATCAATGTAATGTAGCCATGTATTTCGTATATAGTCATACGTGCTTATGGAAAAGAACTTGCGTGAATCTTTTGTCCTACCCTCCCGTGGCAGCAGGGTCCGTAAGGAAAGTAAGGGACATTGAGACCTCCTTTTAATAGAGAATCAGAACAAAGCATTAGCACTTAGTGAATACATTAACTCCTCAAACTACGATAATCACCGGAAATAATCCCAATTATTGTCACCTTGGTGTATGCAGATCATAACTCGTAATAGGTGCATATAACTTGCAAGATAGGATCAAGAACACAAATATATTCATGAAAACATAATAGTTTCAGATATGAAATCATGGCACTAGAGCCCTAGTGACAAGCATTAAGCATAGCAAAGTCATAGCAACATCAATCTCAGAACATAGTGGATACTAGGGATCAAACCCTAACAAAACTAACTCGATTACATGATAAATCTCATCCAAATCATCATCGTCCAGCAAGTCTACGAAGGAATTACTCACTCCCGGCGGTGAGCATCATGAAATTGGCGGTGAAGAAAGGTTGATGATGATGACGGCGATGAATTCCACCCTCCGGAGCCACGAACGGACTCCAGATCAGCCCTCCCGATGAAGAACAGGAGGTGGCGGCTGTAGCGACCCGACCCGAATGGATCGAATCTCTGTGCTCACGTGTCATCCCTGGATCGGTAATGCTGACACACACAGTACTCGAAGGATTTATAACAGAGTGCAATCACACACTTATTACATCGAATGTCTAAAAAGAGAACTTATTACAATAAATATGGCTTAAGGCCATCTAAATAAGATAACCGCGGAAGGCTTGGAAGATAAAGTGAGTCCATCAACTCCAACGGCATAGCTGAGTGCACGACAACGACCTATCGCACCTTACTCTTCGTCTGAAAAGTCTGCAACATGATATGTTGCAGCCCGAAACGGGTCAGCACATGGAATATGCTGGCAATATAACACAGAAGAGCAATGAACCGATAAATACTATCACTACATGCATATATGGCTGGTGGAGAAGCTCTAGGGTTATATTGTTTTGCGAAAAGCCAATTTTTTCCTACAATAAAGGAATTTATTTTATTTAACTATCATGGTGGTTGTTAAACATTGAGAAGGTAAATCCCCATCTCAATCCCAATTAAAAGTAATCATTAAACCCAACAAATTAATTTAGAGTGATGGGATCAAATCAATAATTCAGGTACCAGATACTCAAGATGTCCATAACCGGGGACACGACTAACCATGATTAGTTTATACACTCTGCAGAGGTTTGCGCACTTTTCCCCACAAGTCTCGATCTCCTCCGTTGGATTTCTCGCACTACATGGTGTTTGAGAAACGGATGACCGAGACACAGTCTTTCAGAAGCATTAACTCTAACCCTGGGTAGACAGTACCAACCTACATCCCCTACATCTGCTAGCCTACCACTGGAAGAGGTCATGCAACATACTCAACTATGCTAGAGCCCATAATAGCTTGTGGATACATACGGAAGTTACTAGCATGAATAATCTTATGATCCCTTTGAGCCTGGGTGGCGAACCAAATGGACAGCACTGGTATATCCCCAGGTGCCCGCAACCAATCCACCCAGATGTGTGTTTAAGTAGCCACCTTAAGTTAACCATTAATTAACAATCTCACATCTGTCATGGATACACTCAAACCCAATCCACGTCTACGAGCATAGCATGGCAATATAAGCATAGCGTAGAAGTAACTCCCAAGGGTTTGATAATAAAGGGCAATAGGTTCTACCTCATCATCTACTTCCCAATACCCACAAGTTAATCACATCCTAATCATGCAGTGTTTGAGGATTGAAACTAATGCATAAAAACTGGGTAATAAAGGGTTATGATCAATGTGTTACTTGCCTTGCTGACGATCCGCAAACCCTAGAGACTCGTAGTCGCACGCTTCGCACTCCGGGAATTCTATCGCAAACAAACAATAGCATACATAAGCACTCAAGCATAGATGCAAGGGTAAAACTCAGATAAGAAGATCAAATCTGAAAGTTCAACTGAAGAGCTTCGATTTGCAAAAAGAATCAATCGAATCGGAGCTACGGAACTGAAACTACGGTCAAAAGAACTTCGAAAACAAATCTGCTTGAAAACAAAATTTTAAATTGTCAAAATCATGTTCAAGTTGATTAAACAGAAATAGGGGTTTGAGATGAAGATTTTGGCGTTGGTTTCACTGGATTTGGATGAACGGTTTAGAAACGGCGAGGGTTTGAAGATCAGGGGCTAATCTGCGATAAAAATAATCATGGATAGGTCCCTGGCCGAAAAAGAAAAATCTATCGGATGAACGTCCGCTAACAGAGACAAACGAACGAAAGCGTTCGTTAATAGATCTAAACGAACGAACGTTCGCAAACGAACTAAACCGAGAAAACCGAACCGATCTAATAAAATTAAAAAAACCGAACTAGGTTTTTTTTTTTAAAATGAAACGGTTTTTTTACCTAAACCGGGAAAAAAACCGGCAGAGGCGGCGACGAGATCCGGCGGCGGCGGCTCTGCTCCGGCGACTGCGGGGCGTGGCGGCGTCGGCGGGGCTGCGGGCGCGGGGAGGAGAGGGCGAGGCGCGGAGGCGGCGGCGCGGTAGCGGCGGCGGCGGCGCAAGGCAGCGGCGGCGGCGGTGCTGGCAGGCGGCGGCGCGGGGCGGCGGTGGAGCGAAACGAGGTGAGGGGGGGGGCGGCGCGGCTATTTAAAGGCCTGGGGGGGTGGTGGCTTGGGGGAGGGGGCGAGTGAGGAGGAGTCCGGCTCGGACTCTGCGGCGGCGTGCGTCGGCCGGACTCCTGCCCGGGAGGAAGGCGGCGGCGGCCTGGCTCGGCTGGGCCTTCGGCCCAGTCAGGCGAAAGGTTTTTTTTTATAAATTCCGCCGAAACAAAAATCCTAAATAAAAAAATATATAAGAAAGAAAATCTAAAAATGCCAAAAACAATTTTCACCGTCTAAATAGAATATTTAGAACAAGGTGAACATTTTTCCGGCCTAAAAATGCAGTTTTGAAAAATGCATATTTTTCTAATTCAAATAAAATAGCAAATAAAATCCAAATAAAATTATTTATTTGATTTTACTATTTTTCCTCCAATATTTCTTTTATTTTGGAGAAGTCATATTATCTCCTCTCATATATTTTTAATATGAAATATTTTTGGAGAGAAAAATAATTAAAACCAAAATGATCCTCTTTTTAATATTTGAGAAAATTCAAATATGAAAATTAATGAAATCCCCAACTCTCTCCGTGGGTCCTTGAGTTGCTTAAGATTTCTAGGATCACAAACGAAATGCAAATAAAATATGATATGCATATGATGACCTATGTATAACATTCCAAATTAAAAATTTGGGATGTTACAAACCTACCCCCCTTAAGATGAATCTCGTCCTCGAGATTCGGGTTGGCTAGAAAATAGGTGTGGGTGGTCCTTCCGTAGATCATCCTCTCGTTCCCAGGTGGCTTCATCCTCGGTAAGGTGGCTCCACTGAACTTTGCAAAACATGACAACCTTGCTGCGTGTAACTCTGCTGGCAAAGTCGAGAATCTTGACGGGTTTCTCCTCGTAGGTCAGATCACTATCCAACTGAATTGCTTCTAGGGGTACTGTATCTCTCAGAGGAATATCGGCCATCTCAGCATGGCACTTCTTCAACTTGGAAACATGAAATACATCATGAACTCCTGATAGTCCATCAGGTAACTCCAACTTGTAGGCCACCTCTCCCATACGTTCCAAAACTCGGTATGGTCCTACAAATCTCGGGGCTAACTTTCCCTTGACTCCAAAGCGTTTAACTCCTCGCAGAAGTGACACACGAAGATATGCTCTGTCTCCGATTTCATAGACTACCTCCTTGCATTTCGAGTCTGCATAACTCTTCTGTCTGGACTGGGCTACCTTCAGTCTATCTCGAATCAACTTAACTTTCTCTTCTGACTCTTTGATCAAATCCGGTCCAAACAACTGACGGTCTCCAACTTCATCCCACATCAACGGTGTTCTGCATCTCCTTCCATACAAAGCTTCAAAAGGTGCCATCTTCAAACTGGCTCGGTAGCTATTGTTGTATGAGAACTCCGCGTAGGGCAAATTGTCATCCCAACTAGATCCATAATCTAGCGCACAAGCTCTCAACATGTCCTCCAGAATCTGGTTGACTCTCTCGGTCTGTCCAACTGTCTGTGGTTGAAAAGCTGTACTAAACTCTAGCCTGGTACCCAAAGTCTGGTGCAGCTGGTGCCAATACTTTGAAGTAAACTGTGTTCCTCTATCTGATAAGATGGTCCTCGGAACTCCATGCAGACATACGATCCTGGTCATATATATCTTGGCCAACTTTGCACTCGTATAGGTGGTGTTCACTGGGATAAAGTGAGCCACTTTGGTCAAACGATCCACTACTACCCAAATAGAATCATATCCCGATCGGGTCCTGGGTAATCCGGTGATAAAATCCATGCCAAGCTTGTCCCACTTCCATTCGGGTATCGGCATAGGCTGCAGTAATCCTGCTGGCTTCTGATGTTCTGCTTTCATTCTCTGACATACATCACATACGGCTACATACTCGGCAATGTCCTTTTTCATACCAGTCCACCAGAAACGTTCCTTTAAATCCAAATACATCTTGGTGTTTCTAGGGTGTATCGAGTATGGCGAGTCATGAGCTTCCTGTAGTATCAACTTCCTGATCTCTGCATTATTGGGTACATAAACACGGTCCTCAAACCATAAAGTTTCGTACTCATCCTCACGAAAACCTTTGGCTTTTCCTTTGCTCATCTTCTCCTTTATCTCGGCAATTTCCTTATCATCCTTCTGAGCTTCTCGAATCTTCCCCAATAATGTTGACTGAACTTCTAATGCTGCAACAAAACCTCTAGGAACTATCTCCAAACGAAGCTCCCTGAGATCTTCGGCTAACTCCTTGGGTAATCCTCCGCTTACGAGGGTGTTGGCATAGCTCTTCCGGCTCAAAGCGTCTGCTACGACCTTGGCCTTTCCTGGGTGATAATGCAGCTTCATATCATAATCCTTTATAAGTTCCAACCATCTCCTTTGCCTGAGATTCAGCTCCTTCTGAGTAAAAATGTACTTCAAACTCTTATGATCCGTGTACACATCACAACGGTTTCCAATAAGAAAAATGTCTCCAGGTCTTGAGTGCATGAACTACAGCTGCTAACTCCAAATCATGCGTGGCATAATTCAACTCATGCGGTCGAAGCTGACATGAGGCATATGAGACAACTCTTTCGTCCTGCGTAAGTACACCTCCAAGTCCTAAGTGAGAAGCGTCGCAATACACTTGGAATTCCTTGCGTATATCCGGCAGAATCAGCACTGGGGCTGTAATCAAACGTTTCTTCAGCTCCTGAAAACTTGCCTCACATTCATCTGTCCATTTGAACTTGGTGTCCTTCTTCAATAACTCCGTCATAGGCTTCGCAATCTTAGAAAAATTCTCAATAAATCTCCGATAATATCCTGCAAGTCCAAGAAAACTGCGGATCTCTCCAACTGAGGTGGGTGCCAACCACTCAGTGACTGATTGAACCTTGCTGGGGTCTACTGCTATACCTTCTCCTGATATAACATGTCCAAGAAATCCAACTTCCTTCAACCAAAACTCACATTTGCTGAACTTGGCATACAATTGATGTTCCCTGAGCTTCTCGAGAACCAAACGCAAATGTTCCTTGTGCTCCTCTTCATTCTTCAAGTATACCAAGATATCATCAATGAATACTACGACAAACTTATCCAAGAACTCCATGAACACTTTATTCATCATACTCATAAAATAGGCAGGGGCATTAGTTAATCCAAATGACATAACTGTATACTCATATAGCCCATACCTTGTGGTGAAGGCTGTCTTAGGTATATCCTGTTCTCGGATCTTCAACTGGTGGTATCCTGATCTCAGATCGATCTTGGAAAACACTTTAGCTCCTTGCAACTGATCAAACAAATCATTGGTCATCGGCAGTGGGTACCTGTTCTTGATCGTCACTTCATTCAATGCGTGATAATCGACAACCATTCTCAAGGATCCATCCTTCTCAACTAAAAGCACTGGGGCTCCCCACGGTGATGAACTTCGTCGAATGTAACCTTTCTCCCGTAACTCCTTGATCTGCTTCTTAACCTCCTCCAGATCATTTGCGGGCATCCGGTATGGTCTCTTCGATATCGGTCCGGTTCCGGGCAACAGCTCTATCAAGAACTCAATGTCTCTATCTGGCATCATGCCTGGTAACTCCTCTGGAAATACATCCGGGTAATCCTTCACTACAGGCACTTCTTCCTGAACAACTCCTGAGAGGGAATTTACTTGGGTCCTCCTCGGCGCATGCCTGGATACATACTTGATCCTTTTTCCCTCCGGGGTGGTGAGCAGAATTGACCTACTCGCACAGTCAATGTTTCCTCCATACTTTGACAGCCAATCCATGCCTAGTATTATATCCAATCCTTGTGATTCCAAAATTATTAGGTCTGAGGGAAATACATGGCTACCAATGGTCAAGGGTAACCGATCACACCATCGGCTGGCCATATACTCTGCACCTGGTGAACTTACTAACATGGGTGAGCTAAGGGCTAAGGTGGGTAACTTAAACTTGTCCACAAATCCCCTTGAAATATATGAATGCGATGCACCAGTATCAAAAAGAACGATTGCAATAAATGACTTAACCAAAAACTTACCGATAACTGCATCTGGCTGCTCTTCAACCTCCTCCACGTTCACGTGGTTCACTTGTCCCCTGTTGAAAGGGTTGGGCTTCTTCCCAGAGCTTCCATTGCCATTACCATTCTTTGGCTCGGGGCACTCATTGGCATAGTGTCCAGTCTTCCCGCACTTGAAACAAGTAATGTGACTTTGGTCCTTCTTGGCGGGTGTGGCTGGGTTAGAGCGGTTCTGATTGCTGCCTGCTCCATTCCCGTTTCCATTCTTGGGGCCAACTATGGTTATGCGAACATCCTCCATTGTGAGTATGGCCTCCATGGTTATGTGTATATCCTCCCGAGTTCAGGGTAAAAAGAGGCTTCTGCTGAGCTCCTGAATTGTACTTCCCTTGTCCATACTTCCTTTTGCGGCTCTCAATCTGTTGCTGCTTCCCTTCAATCATAAGAGCCTTATCTACCAACTCCTGGTAGTTGTTAAATGTTGCCACCATTAACTGCATACTCATCTCATCATTCAACCCTTCCATAAACTTCTCCCGCTTCGCGGCATCAGTGGCCACATCATCCGGGGCATAGCGAGCTAACTTACTAAACTCATCCACGTGCTGCCCCACAGTACGATTTCCTTGGCATAAGTTGCGGAACTCACGCTTCTTCATGCTCATAGCTCCTGTTGAAACGTGTGCAGTGCGGAATGCTTGCTGAAACTGATCCTAGGTGACATTGGCTATAGGAAAAGTGGCTGTGTAATTCTCGCACCATGAGGCTGCGGGTCCATCCAATTGATGTGCGGCAAATCGCACCTTCTCAGCATCTGTGCAACCTGCAGTGGTCAACTCCCTTCCAATCCTGCGTAGCCAGTCATCAGCAACAATCGGCTTGATGCTACTGGAAAACACCGGCGGATTCAACCTTAGGAAACGGGCTAAGTTGTCAACTGGAGGTGGTGGCGGTGGGTTGTTGTTGTTGTTGCCTTGGTTTTGGACTAGTAGCTGCATCAGGGCATTCTGCTATTGAATCAACTGAGTGAGTTCCGGTGGGAAGACAAAACCGGGGTCACGTCTCGGAGGCATCTGATGGGTTTAGAGGAAAGAGATTAGAATAGAGTGAGGTCTAGTGAGAAGGCACTACCCATATGCACATGAGACAAACACATTCATATCACACAAAAAATCAATTCAAGCAAGGGCATACAAATGATCTAACTACCGTTACAGAAGTGCTCGGACTATTGCTATATACATGGGGAAAATACTAATGATAATATGGTGGTCATCTTGAAATTTTGATCGGTGGAAGACTCCATGATATCCGCTCCAGCTTCGTCTTCATAATCATCATCACTACTGTCGGGGTCAGAGTCGGTCTCGTCGATGATGATGTAGTCTTCCGAACGAGTGTCGTCGGGATGGTCGTCATCTCCTCCTGGCGCAGGGTCTCCCATGAACACTCCTAGCTTCCTCGTCAGGTCGTCATTCTTCTCCACTAGTATTGCGATTTCCTCCTCGTATCCATCGCGTGTAGACTTGAGTTCCTCTTCTAGCTCCATGTTCCTGGTCATCACCTTCTTCAAATCTATCATGCTTGCGCACATCTGGTTCTCCTGTCGACGAATGTGCTGGTTTAACTCCTGGATGAAAGCTGCAATGGACCTGTCTCTCCTGGTGCTGATCATCTCCCATTGCTCATCTCGGCGCCCACATATCTGGTAGATGGTGTCCTTAAGATCCTTGTGATAAACTTCACCGATGCGTCCCATGGCGATGTGGGCTGCCATGCTCTTATCTAGACTCCAGGTTGGTGCATCAAAGGAAAACTCTATGGACTCGGTAACTGGCGTGAACGTCCTTCCTGGAACTTGAACTCGAATCATCCAACGCTCCTCTTCTTGTAAAGTGGCGGTGTAGGTCCCGGTGAAGCTTGGTATTCTGATGTTCAGGTACTTAGTGATTTCCTTCAAGTGTCGTCCAAAAGGTGTGTCTTCATCCGGTTATGCAAACTTGTTCCTTGAGTCCGCCATCCTATAGAGTAGAAGAAGAAGAGAGTCAAAAATGAGTAGAGAAGAGTGACCTATGGCTTTTCTTAGTGGTCGTGTCTACAGTCAGCGTGTGCTCTGATACCATCTCTGTAGCGACCCGACCCGAATGGATCGAATCTCTGTGCTCATATGTCATCCCTGGATTGGTAATGCTGACACACACAGTACTCGAAGGATTTATAACAGAGTGCAATCACACACTTATTACATCGAATGTCTCAAAAGAGAACTTATTACAATAAATATGGCTTAAGGCCATCTAAATAAGATAACAGCGGAAGGCTTGGAAGATAAAGTGAGTCCATCAACTCCAACGGCATAGCTGAGTGCATGACAATGACCTAGCGCACCTTACTCTTCGTCTGAAAAGTCTGCAACATGATATGTTGCAGCCCGAAACGGGTCAGCACATGGAATATGCTGGCAATATAACACAGAAGAGCAATGAACAGATAAATGCTATCACTACATGCATATATGGCTGGTGGAGAAGCTCTAGGGTTATATTGTTTTGCGAAAAGCCAATTTTTCCCTACAACAAAGGAATTTATTTTATTTAACTATCATGGTGGTTGTTAAACATTGAGAAGGTAAATCCCCATCTCAATCCCAATTAAAAGTAATCATTAAACCCAACAAATTAATTTAGAGTGATGGGATCAAATCAATAATTCAGGTACCAGATACTCAAGATGTCCATAACCGGGGACACGGCTATCCGTGATTAGTTTATACACTCTACAGAGGTTTGTGCACTTTTCCCCACAAGACTCGATCTCCTCCGTTGGATTTCTCGCACTACATGGTGTTTGAGAAACGGATGACCGAGACACAGTCTTTCAGAAGCATTAACTCTAACCCTGGGTAGACAGTACCAACCTACATCCCCTACATCTGCTAGCCTACCACTGGAAGAGGTCATGCAACATACTCAACTATGCTAGAGCCCATAATAGCTTGTGGCTGCACACGGAAGTTACTAGCATGAATAATCTTATGATCACTTTGAGCCTGGGTGGCGAACCAAATGGACAGCACTGGTATATCCCCAGGTGCCCGCAACCAATCCACCCAGATGTGTGTTTAAGTAGCCACCTTAAGTTAACCATTAATTAACAATCTCACATCTGTCATGGATACACTCAAACCCAATCCACGTCTACGAGCATAGCATGGCAATATAAGCATAGCGTAGAAGTAACTCCCAAGGGTTTGATAATAAAGGGCAATAGGTTCTACCTCATCATCTACTTCCCAATACCCACAAGTTAATCACATCCTAATCATGCAGTGTTTGAGGATTGAAACTAATGCATAAAAACTGGGTAATAAAGGGTTATGATCAATGTGTTACTTGCCTTGCTGACGATCCGCAAACCCTAGAGACTCGTAGTAGCACGCTTCGCACTCCGGGAATTCTATCACAAGCAAACAATAGCATACATAAGCACTCAAGCATATATGCAAGGGTAAAACTTAGATAATAAGATCAAATCTGAAAGTTCAACTGAAGAGCTTCGATTTGCAAAAAGAATCAATCGAATCGGAGCTACGGAACTGAAACTACGGTCAAAAGAACTTCGAAAACAAATCTGCTTGAAACCAAAATTTTAAGTTGTCAAAATCATGTTCAAGTTGATTAAACAGAAAGAGGGGTTCGAGACAAAGATTTTGGCGTTGGTTTCACTGGATTTGGACGAACGGTTTAGAAACGGCGAGGGTTTGAAGATCAGGGGCTAATCAGCGATAAAAATAATCACGGATAGGTCCCTAGCCAAAAAAGAAAAATCTATCGGACGAACGTCCGCTAACAGAGACAAACGATTGAAAGCGTTCGTTAACAGATCTAAACGAACGAACATTCGCAAACGAACTAAACCGAGAAAACCGAACCGTTCTAATAAAATAAAATAAAAACCGAACTAGGGTTTAAAAAAAATGAAACGGTTTTTTTACCTAAACCGAGAAAAAAAAACTGGCGGCGGCGGTGATGAGATCCGACGGCGGCGGCTCGGCTCCGGCGACTGCGGGGCGGGGCGGCGTCGGCGCGGGCGGCGGGGCTGCGGGCGCGGGGAGGAGAGGGCGAGGCGCTGAGGCGGCGGCGCGGCAGCGGCGCTGTGGCGGCGGCGCAAGGCAGCGGCGGCGGCGGCGCTGGCAGGCGGCGGCGCGGGCGGCGGTGGAGCGGGACGAGGTGAGGGGGGCCGCGCGGCTATTTAAAGGCCCGGGGGGTGGTGGCTTAGGGGAGGGGGCATGGGAGGAGGAGTCCGGCTCGAACTCTGCGGCGGCGTGCGCCGGCCGGACTCCCGCCCGGGAGGAAGGCGGCGGCGGCCTGGCTCGGCTGGGCCTTCGGCCCAGTCGGGCGATAGGTTTTTTTTATAAATTCCGCCGAAACAAAAATCCTAAATAAAAAAAATATATATATAAGAAAAAAATCTAAAAATGCCAAAAACAATTTTCACCGTCTAAATAGAATATTTAGAACAAGGTGAACATTTTTCCGGCCTAAAAATGCAGTTTTAGAAAATGCATATTTTTCTAATTCAAATAAAATAGCAAATAAAATCCAAATAAAATTATTTATTTGATTTTAATATTTTTCCTCCAATATTTCTTTTATTTTGGAGAAGTCATATTATCTCCTCTCATATATTTTTAATATGAAATATTTTTGGAGAGAAAAATAATTAAAGCCAAAATGATCCTCTTTTCAATATTTGAGAAAATTCAAATATGAAAATAAATGAAATCCCCAACTCTCTCCGTGGGTCCTTAAGTTGCTTAAGATTTCTAGGATCACAAGCGAAATGCAAATAAAATAGGATATGCATATGATGACCTATGTATAACATTCCAAATTGAAAATTTGGGATGTTACAGCGGCGGCTCCGTATCGTAAAACACGATGAATTCTTCTCTCTGGTTTTTTTCTTGGCAAATATTGGTATATATGGAGTTGGAGTTAGGGTTGCCGGAGGTCCAGGGGGCCCACAAGCCTGGGTGGCGGGCCCTGGGGGTGGGCGCGCCCCTTGAGTTTGTGGCTCCTGGGTGGGCCCCCTCTGGTATATTTTTTCGCCAGTATTTTTTATATATTCCACAAAAATTCTCCGTAAATTTTTAGGTCAATCCGAGAACTTTGATTTCTGCTCAAAAATAACACCATGGCAATTCTGCTGAAAATAACGTCAGTCCGGGTTAGTTCCATTCAAATCATGCAAATTAGAGTCCAAAACAAGGGCAAAAGAGTTTGGAAAAGTAGATACGATGGAGACGTATCAACTCCCCCAAGCTTAACCCATTGCTTGTCATCAAGCAATTCGGTTGACAAATTGAAAGTGACAAAGAAATACCTTTACAAACTTTGTTTGGTCTTGTTGTTGCAAATATGTCTAACCAATGTTCTGGTTTTAGCAAAGATTATGAACTAACCACATTCATAATAACACCTAGGTCTCACATTTACTCATATCAATAGCATAACTAACTAGCGAGCAATAATAAGATATCTCAGATGACAACACTTTTTTTTTCAAAACAATCATGATACAATATGATATAATGGTATCTCGCTAGCCCTTTCTGAGACCGCAAAACATAAATGCAGAGCACCCCTGAAGTTCAAGCACTGACTAGACATCGTAATTCATGGCAAAAGAGATCATGTCACAGTCATACTTAATATCAACTAAAAACAAAGCATATAAATGACAGTAGTGCTCTCCAGCCGGTGCTTTAATAAGAAGATGATGACTCAACAATAAAAGTAAATGGATAGGCCCTTTGCAGAGTGAAGAAGGGATTTGCAGCGGTGCCAAAGCTTGAAGCTTTTAAAATAGAGATGAATATAATTTTGAGAGGTATGCTTTCATTGTCAACATAACGGCCAAGAGATATCACTATTTTCCATGCTAGTATAGGCGGTTCCCAAACAGAAAGGTAAAGTTTTTACTCCCCCTCCACCAACAAACACAAGTCATGGCTAGCCAAATCCTCGGCTACCCTCCATACCAACAAGAATCCGGGGGAGTTTTGTTTCATTATTATATTTTGATTTTGATTTTGATCATAGGACTGGGCATCCCGATTACCAGCCACTTTCTCGTGAATGACAAGCGAATAAACACTCATCGTGAGAATAACCCACCTAGCATGGAAGATACTGACAGCCCCCTGTCACTACATGAGCGATTCGGACATACAAAACAGATTATTATTTGAAGGTTTAGAGTTTGGCACATGCAAATTTCCTTGGAACGGCGGGTAAATACCGCATATTGGTAGGTATGGTTGACTCATATGGAATAACTTTGGTTTTAAGGAAGTGGATGCACAAGCAGTATTCCTGCTTAGTACAAGTGAAGGCCAGCAAATAGATTGAGGAGCGACCAACTAAAGAGCGACAATGGTCATAAACATGCGTTGAGATTAATCAACATTGGGTACAAGCATGAGTAGGATATAAATCTCCATGAACATAAATATCGTGAAGGCTATGTTGGTTTTGATTCAACTACATGCGTGAACATGTGCCAAGTCAAGCCACTTGCATTATTTAGAGGAGGATACCATCCTATCGTACTACATCATAACCATTTTAAATGCATGTTGACACACAAGATAAACCATTATCCATTCCTAGCTATTTAAGCATGGCATAAGTAACTATCTTATATTTACTAATTGGAGGCACCATACGAGCTCTTCCGTTAATTCTAAAAAATTAGTAAAACTGTCCGTTGGATCTCCACATTAATTACCTGCAACCGTTAGATGAAGTATGTCCGAGAGTCCTTGCCAACTATCCCTCGTAGCAGCCTATTTGTTGCTGGACTCTTCTATGGCCCACCAATAACTATTATAGCTAGCAGATTCTTAACAACCCATCAAAAAAAAAGATGTCGCTCTCCCTGATCCTCCGCACGTGCTGGCCGCCGCCCTAATAAAAACTTTTATCCATGTTGCATGAAAACTAGCTTCAAGGACAGAGGTAAGAGCTGCGCGTTGACATATACATACACAAAGTTGGAGATTGATCAGCGTCGGAGGCATTGGCGTGTGGGCGCTGGGCGTCGATGCGACGGTAGAATACATGTGCCAGCTGACATCGGGCGCTTGGCGTCGACTGCGACGGTAGAATACATGTGCTAGCAGACGTCGGGCGCTAAGCATTGACGGCGATGGTAGAATACAGGTGCCAGCTGACGTGCGAGTGCTGAGTCGCTGATTGCTGAAGCAGTCCTAGCGAATCAATATATGCATGCGTACCCTGATCCAACATATCACAATGCACCCAAGTAACACAATACTTGATTGAATCCCTCATGTATTTTACAGAACATTGGTTTGATCAAGGAATACCTAAAGGATCCGATTGACCCTACAATATGTACGAGCAAAAACGATGCACCCAAGTAACACATTACTTGATTGAATCCCTCATGTATTTTATAGAACATTGGTTTGATCAAGGAATTCCTAAAGGATCCGAATGACCCTACAATATGTACGAGCAAAAACGATCAAGCTGCAAATTAATCTGATCTCATTTTCATGTTGTTGTTCCTTATGTCCACTATCATTTTTTTTCTTGTACTTTAGCCATTTCGTGGAACTATAGACCTCTTAATATAACATGGGTTTGCACTTCCAAAGGAGTGCCAAGGCTTTGCAAATGAATCTGGCATATATTGTTATAGAATTTCATTATATTATACCACTCTGCTATGCTAACGCACCCGCGTTTCTTGGTGTTGAATACAATTAGGAATTATGGATAGGGAAATTATGCCCTTTTTCTATATTCTATATAGATTTTCATTAATGCACCAATTTTATAAAAAAAATCTATTGTGTAAATCAATTTGCTAGCCCGTGTAGCTGCACGGGTTAATGACTAGTGATCTCTAATTGTCATAGCAAACATGTTCATTCATAATATGCTGAATGAAGAACGATGAGCTAATCATATTTACAAAAACAAAATAGGTCGAGTTCATACCAGCTTTTCTTCATCTCAATCATTTCATCAAATTTCATCATTATTGCCTTTCACTTGCATGACTGAATGATGTAAATAATAATAAGAGTGCACTTGCTATGGACTAATCTGAAATCTGCAAACATTTATTTAAAGGAGAAGACAAGGTAATATGGGCTCTTTGTTAGATCAACAATTTTGCATATGAGAGCCACTCAACATGTTCATCGTGATTTTCTCCTTATGGCCCAAAGAAACACACCGAAATATTTATGGAGTTTTTGTTTTTCTCTTGAAGAAAGTGAAATGAAAGAAAAATGAAAAGGAGAAGAACTATTTACAAGGGAAAGCTCCCAACAAGCATAAGAAGAACGAGTAATCTTTTTGGGTTTTCTTTTAATACTTCAACTAAATAAACTGAAAAGAAAAATTAAAAAGAAGCGATAAATATTTTTTGATTTTATCAAAGTTTTTCAAACACACACAAGAAGAAAGCGAGAAAAATAAACTAACATGAATTATACAATGAAAAAGGATGAACACCGACAACTGGCATGAATGTGTGATGCATGAATGTAATGCCGGTGAGAAATTTGTACTCCCCCAAGCTTAGGATTTTTGCCTAACTTGGTCTATGGCCACGGCTCGTAGTAACTCTCTCCTGGATACTACGGAGGCTCCTGAGGGTTTCACTGGTTGGCGAGCTCCTATGGCTCCCACTGATAAACAGGCTCCTGATATGGCTCAGGTGCTGGTGCTGGCTCAGGTACTGGGGGTTGTATCAGACCCCAGTATTTGTAGATGTCATCGGACATAATAGTGTACCTACCTGAATAAAGATCGAACAAAGACGATGCAGGCAAAGTAATAATCTCACGAGTACCCTGACTGAATACTAAGTTATAGAGGAGTCACTTTTGTTTATCATTGGCAATAAAATGATGCGCTACCATACTAGCATAATCTAAATATTTGGTGGGTAGCAGCATCTCCTCCTCCTCCTCCTCAAGTCTAATAGGAATCTCAAAATGTGCAGTGAGGCAGGAGGCATAGACACCACCATAAATGATACCCTTCGAACGGTTTGTGTGCAACCGCCGAGCAACCATGGAACCCAGACTAAAAGTTCTATCAGCATATAAGGCATGGCGCAAAATAGCAAGGTTAGGTGCACTGAGAGTTCCACTCTCCCCACGACCAGTCAAACATCTCCCGGCAAATAATGCATAGTAGCGTAAAACAGGAAAATTGAAACTAGCCACTCTTGCTTCGACACTCCTCTATCTTCCCCCACAGTAGTTTCAGAAATGAAATCCTCCATGTCTGTAGGATGTGGATCACTGTGACTGCCCTCATAATGTATTTTGCAAACATTGCAAAAATCTTATAATGTCATTTCCTTAGACACATCATACAAGTTAAATTCTACCATGGGTGGTTCCTTCCTAGGATAAAAGCGAAAGTTTTGCACGAAGGTATTAGTGAGTAGGAGGTATTGGTCGCATGTATCTTGGAGGAAGGGGATGATGCCGACATTGTCTGCCAAGAAACAGAAATCCTCGTAAATGCCCGCCTCCTTCAAGAATGTGTCACACGGCCACTCACATGGCTGAACCTCCGCCGCACACGGAAGATGGTATTTGGGCTTCTCCTCCGGAGTTTCCTCCGAATTACGACTTGATGAGCCCCTTAACCACTCCTCATGGCTTTCCTTTTCTCTGAAAATTTCTGCAATTTTTAGCGACTCGAAATAAAAGTGAACAAAACTCAACAAAATCGATAGCAACTACTCCTACAAGTGCCTAGAGGCCATATCAAGCACCAAAACTAGTTTGAACCATATAAATTTGACATGCAAGCTCAAGAACATGGTCACCAACAGTAGCTAAATGTGCAAATAATAACCACTAGAACAAAAACTAATTGGACCAACGAAGGAGTCACACACCGATGAACAATCCCCTAAAATAGTTTCGGAAACGGAGTTCCGAGCAAGGAGATCGAAAATGGCAGCAAGATGAGCAAGAACACAGGTTTGAACAAGAGGATGATTTTTTTGGAGGAAGAAGAAGTGCATGTGTAGCAGCAATAAGTGATGGGGCCTACGTGGGCCCCACAAGCTTGCTAGGTGCGCCCAGGGGGTGGGCGTGCCCTGTGAGCTTGTGGCTCACTGGTGCACCCCTTGGGATTTGTTCAGTGTCAATAATTTTTTAATATTGCAGAAAAAATCATATTAAATTTTGCATTTGGAGAACTTTTATTTTCTGGTCATTTTTTATTGCACGGATAATTCAGAAAACTGTATAATCATGGCATATCTACCTTATTAATTCTAAATAACAGAAACTAAAAAGTGGGTACAGAAAGTTGTGTTTACTAAATTCATCCATCACATGCCCGTCAAAAGGAATCCATTAATAAGGTTGATCAAGTCTTATTAACAAACTTCTTCTGAATGACATGAAACCGGAGAATCTTCGTATGACACTAGGTTACCTCAACGGGGATATGCATGTCCCCAACAATAAGGGTTTCATATTTCTTTTTGACAGAAGGAATAGGTAATTCAAAACCTCCAATAGTAATTGTTGAAATTCTTCCAATAGAGTTGATACTATTCACTTGAGGTTGTTTCTTCGGAAAGTGTACTGTATGTTCATTACCATTGACATGAAAAGTGACAATGCTCTTATTGCAATCAATAACAACCCCTGCATTATTCAAAAGGGGTATACCAAGGATGATCGACATACTGTCGTCCTTGGGTATATCAAGAATAACAAAGTCTGTTAAGATAGTAAAATTTGCAACTACGACAGGCACATCCTCACAAATACCAATTGGTATATCAGTTGATTTATCAGCCATTTGCAAAGAAATTTCAGTTGGTGTCAACTTATTCACATCAAGTCTTCGATACAAAGAGAAAGGCATAACACTAACACCGGCTCCCAAATCACACAAAGCGGTTTTAACATAGTTTCTTTTAATGGAGCATGGTATAGTTGGTATTCCTGGGTCTCCTAGTTTCTTAGGTATTCCACCCTTAAATGTATAATTAGCAAGCATGGTGGAAATTTCAGCTTCCGATATCTTTCTTTTATTTGTAACAATATCTTTCATATACTTAGCATAAGGGGACATTTTCAAAATATCAGTCAAACGAAGGCACAAAAAGACAGGTCTAATCATTTCAACAAAGCGCTCAAATTCTTCTTCATCTTTATTCTTTGAAGCTTTAGGAGGAAAAGGCATGGGTTTCTGAACCCATGGTTCCCTTTCTTTACCATGTTTCCTAGCAATGAAGTCCCTCTTATTATATCTTTTATTCTTAGGTTGTGGGTTATCAAGATCAACAACAGGTTCTATTTCCACATCATTATCATTACTAGGTTGAGCATCAACATGAACATCATCATTACCATTGTTACTAGGTTCATGTTCATCACCAGATTGTGTTTCAGCATCAGAAATAGAAATATCATTTGGATTCTCAAGCGTGTCTACAGTAGGTTCACTAGAGGCATGCAAAGTCATATCATCTTTCTTTTTAGGAGGACTAGGTGCATTAGTATTAATTCTTTGATTATCTTGTTCAATTCTTTTAGGATGGCCTTCAGGATACAAAGGTTCCTGAGTCATTTTACTACCCCTAGTCATAACTCTAACAACATGATCATTCATCTTATTGTTCATCTCATTAAGCAAATCATTTTGTGCTTGGAGGACTTGTTCTACTTGAGTTTTTATCATGGATGCATGTTTACTCACACCCTTGACCTCAAGCATTCAATCATATAAGCATTTTGTTTCAATTGTCTACTAACATATGCATTGAAGTTTTCTTGTTTAACAAAAAAGTTATCAAATTCATCCAAGCATTGACTAGCAGATTTAGTATAAGGAATATCATCTTCATCAAATCTATAGAGAGAATTTACCTCTACTACCTGTGTCGGGGTATTAAGACCATGTATTTCTTCAATTGGTGGTAAATTCTTGACATCTTTAGCTTTAATACCTTTTTCTTTCCTAGATTTGTTGCCTCTTGCATATCTTCAAGACTGAGAAATAAAATACCTCTCTTCTTCGGAGTTGGATTGGGTGGTGGTTCAGGAAGAGTCCAATCATTATCATTACTCAATATATTATTCAATAGTTCTTCAGCTTGTTCAACAGTTCATTCCCTGAAAACACAACCAGCACAACTATCTAGGTGGTCCCTAGAAGCATTGGTTAGTCCATTATAAAAGATTTCAAGTATTTCATTTTTCTTGAGAGGATGATCAGGCAAAGCATTAAATAATTGGAGAAGCCTCCCCAAGCTTGTGGGAGACTCTCCTTGAATTTGCACAAAGTTAAATATTTCCTGTAAAGCAGCTTATTTCTTATGAGTAGGAAAATATTTTTCAGAGAAGTAATATATCATATCCGGGGGACTACGCACACAACCAGGAGCAAGAGAATTATACCATGTCTTAGCATCACCCTTTAATGAGAAAGGAAACTAGTAGTAGCGATTTTTTCCTCATGAGCACATAGGGTGGCTATATCATTCAGTTTAGTAAGATGTGCCACAACAGTTTCAAATTCATAACCATGGAAAGGATCAGATTCAACCAAAGTAATTAACTCAGGATCAATAGAGAATTCATAATCCTTATCATTAACAAAGATAGGTGAAGTAGCAAACTTAGGATCATATTTCATTCTAGCATTCAAAGATTTTTCTTTCAACTTGACTAGTAATTTCTTAAGATCATCTCTATCCTTACAATCAAGAAAATCCCTAGCTACCTCTCCATCCATAACATAACCCTCAGGTATATTAGGTAATTCATATCTAGGATACCTAGGTCTAATAGGTGTTTCAAAGTTTTCAGTTTCAAAGACTTCATCAGTTTCAGCATTCTCAATTTCTTTAGCTCTAGCAAGTTGTTCATCAAGAAATTCACCCAGTGGCACAACTTTATCAAGCAAAGTACTAGCATCATCATAAGCATCATTTATAGCAGAAGTAACATCATCAATTACTTGTGACATATCAGGATTAATAGCAGGTTGTGGTGTTGCAAGGTTACTGAAAACAGAAGGTGAATCAAGTGCAGAGTGTGATGGCAATTACTTACCTCCCCTCGTCTTAGAGGGAACGATCTTGGTTCTGGTATCTTTCAGATTCTTCATAGTGATCAACAGATATAAATCCCAAGTGACTCAGCAAATAGAGCTATGCTCCCCGGCAACGGCGCCAGAAAAAGGTCTTGATAACCAACGAGTAGGGGATCGCAACAGTTTTTGAGGGTAGAGTATTCAACCCAAATTTGTTGATTCGACACAAGGGGAGCCAAAGAATATTGGCAAGTATTAGAAGTTGAGTTGTCAATTCAACCACACCCGAAAGACATAATATCTGCAGCAAGGTGATCAGTAGCAAAGTAGTATGATAGTACAGGTAACAGTGGCAATTGTAACAGTAGCAGTTTTGTAGTGATTGTAACAGCAGTAGCAATGAAAGTAACTTAGCAAAGATCAATATGTGAAAAGCTCGTAGGCATTGGATCAGCGATGGATAATTGTGTTGGATAATATTCATCATGTAGCAGTCATAACCTAGGGCGACACAGAACTAGCTCCAATTCATCAATGTAATGTAGGCATGTATTACGTATATAGTCATACGTGCTTATGGAAATCAACTTGCATGACATCTTTGTCCTACCCTCCCGTGGCAGCGGGATCCATAAGGAAATTAAGGGATATTAAGGCCTCCTTTTAATAGAGAACCAGAACAAAGCATTAGCACTTAGTGAATACATGAACTCCTCAAACTATGGTAATCACCGGAAAGAATCCCAATTATTGTTACCTTGGGGGTATGCGGATCATAACTCGTAATAGGTGCATATAACTTGCAAGATAGGATCAAGAAAACAAATATATTCATGAAAACATAATAGGTTCATATCTGAAATCATGGCACTTGGGCCCTAGTGATAAGCATTAAGCATAGCATAGTCATAGCAACATCCATCTCAAAACATAGTGGATACTTGGGTTCAAACCCTAACAAAACTAACTCGATTACAAGATAAATCCCATCCAACCCATCATCTTCCAGCAAGCCTACGAAGGAATTACTTACTCCCAGCGGTGAGCATCATGAAATTGGCGGTGAAGGAAGGTTGATGATGACAACGACGACGAATTCCACCCTCCGGAGCCCCAAACAGACTCCGGATCAGCCCTTCCGCTGAAGAACAGGAGGTGGCGGCGGCTCCGTATCTTAAAATGCGATGCATCCTTCTCTCTAATTTTTTTTTGGCGAATAGGTATATATATATGGAGTTGGAGTTAGGGTTGTGTCAGGACTCCGATCCTAAGGCACATCGATCTAGCATGTAACACATCATATCACTTTGCGGCCTCACGCACGGTATTCCCACGGCTGCAGCCTTACCTTGGCCAGGACCGTTTGCACCTTTTGGCTCACGTATATGATTGTGTCGCTAGCGTTCATATGACAGAGAACCCGGGCCGACATGACTAGTCATAAACCCAAGGTGGCACAAACTTACAGGGAAAGGCATACATGACCCAGCAATGCACATGTCGGTCAGCCACGAGTGTAACTGGGCTGTAGCAAGCTATCATGACTCCGGTAAACACCGCGTGACATTTCCCCGTAGGGACAGACACAGGAGCAAAGAAGGACACATGTCGATCAATCCATGTGTTCCTGTGGAAGCACTAAGACACATTTCCCCATAACGAAGGCTACCAAGAATAAACAACTAGGTGTCGGATCCCACACATACCAAAGCATTTCAATAACATACACACAATATGCTCGATATGTGCAGATACACCATGGCATCACAACATGACTCTATGACTCAAAGTATTTAATTAAAAGGCTCCGAGGATCCATACATAGCATGATATTACAAACATGGGTCTCATGACCCAACATACAATGTCATACAAGCAACAAGCACATGCGGAAGCTAATCATGTCTGAGTACAGACGGCTGAAAAGAAAGAAGGCTAGGAAGCCTTTCTATCTACAAGACCCTCCATAGGAACCAGACCTCTGTCTGGGATTCCCAAGCTAATTGTCGAAGCCCATGAAGAAATACTAGTGAGACTGAAATCTCTCCGCAAAAACATAAATTAAGCAAACGTGAGTACAAATGTACCCAGCAAGACTTACATCAGAACTAACTACTTATGCATCAGGTGTCAGCAAAGGGGTAGTGGAGTTTGACTGCAGCAAGCCAGCTTGACTTAGTGGCTATCCTGAACTACGACTGCCATTAACTTCGTTGAGGTGACGCACACGAGTCCACATATTCACCATATCAATACACCACTATGGATCCTCTCCCGTCTCCCTACGAGAAGGCCATCAATAGCACTCACGCTTATCTTGCACATTTTAGAGTATCCAATTCCAGTTATCTATGAACCATATAAGCTTTCCAAGTAGTCCATATCCGAGGACGCGGCTATTCGAATAGTTCATGTTAACCCTGCAGGGGTGTACTTCTTCACACAAGGTCTCACCACTTACCGTCATGTACACATCATCTATCTTGGCAACCTTCAAGCGGAAGCCTGGCGTGGGTGTCGGCCATGACCTGACTAACCACGCAAGACTCTAGTCCAGGTTTATCGCCTATCCGAGGCTGAACCCGCAATGGAAGTCTTTTCGAAGTTTCCATCACAGCCCCAAATGATGTGAGCAGGGTTCCCAAGCCCACCATTCGGGTGCCACTTGGTACACTGTGCCACTGTGCCTAGTCTGTCCCAAGCCCACCTAAACTGGGTGGCACTTGGTAGACAAATAGCACTACCTACAAACACCAGAAACTAGTTGCAACTCCTGGACAGAGATCAAGGCGATTAATAAGTCGAGCGAGTCAATTAAGGATCCCAATGTGTGGTAGTAACTGTCTTGGATCACAAACACAGAACTCAGTTCCTGAGGACGGTCCCAATGAGACAACCCACCATGTACTCCTACATGGCCTCTCATCGCTACCTTTACCAAATCGAGTTCACACACTTAGTTCTCAATAGTAGGACATGTTCACCACCATTCCAATCCATCCCAGATGAATTAGATCTGACACAACTCTAAGCATAGCAGGCATAACAAGCAAGCATGAATGTGTAGTCACATCTTGGCTCAAACAATTCCTACTCATGCTAGTGGGTTTCAACTGTTTACTGTGGCAAATACAGGTCATGCCGAGGAATGGGTTCAACTACCGCAACATGTAATAGTTGAATCGATCGTTGTTGTCCTAATGTAGTAAAATAGAGCAGGAGCAAGAGAGTGGGATTGTATCAGAGTGATCAAGGGGATTTTGCTTGCCTGGCACTACTGAAGATAGCATAGCTCTTCATCGGTGTCAACGATCACAACGCCGGAAACATCGGCTATCGAGAAGGAACAACACCGGCTAGCAGAGAAGGAACACAATTCAATGCAATGCACAACCGAATGAATGGCATGACATGTTAAGGTACTGAATTTACCTAATGCAATAGTTAGCCATATTAATTGAAGTGGAATTCAAATACATAGCAAATTCCAACTCCAAATCTATTCATCATAATTGCCCTAAACATTTTTTGTCCTATTCAGTGAGGTTAACTTGCTCAAACATGCATGAAGGTGCCATAATCAGATTCTTCATATTTTTTTGATAATTTTTCGTATATAAATTATTTCATTCTGAGCTACGGTTGAATTTCTATGATCTTTAGAAGTTTTTGGCATTTTCTGAAAATAATAAATCATTTCTGATTTATTTTAAAATCTAGAAAAGCATTACTCTGTCAGCGGCATGTCACAGTGACGTCAGCAGGTCAACAGCCATTCCAGGTCAAACCTGACATGTGGGTCCCGCATGTGAGTGTAATAGAGCAGGAACGGAGGCTGACCAGTGGGCCTGGTCAACGTTGACATGGCCAAGTCAAAGCTGACAGGCGGGGACCACTTGGGGGTTAATACTAATCTAAACAGGGAATTAATCTAATTAATTTGGGCACTGGGGCCCACATGTCATTGGGTTAGAGGGTAATTAAGGCGGTCATTAGCGCTAACTATCCATGCCACGTCGGCGGCTATCACCGGCGCTAACCGAAGCACAGCGGCCCTCATCGGCCGGCCGTTTTTGGCCATGGCTGGACATGCCGAGGGCACCAGAGGCAAGCTTGCGCTCGCCCGCATCTAGGGGGTCCATCGGGGGTTCACAGGGTGGTCTGGTTCGCCAGCGACGAACACTTGGGCGGTAGCCGGATTTCGGGAGCAGTCAGGTTCGACGCTAGAGAGCGCGGGAGGGGGAGCTACTGGTGGCTACGGGTTCGCGAAGACGTTCTGAGCACGCTGATGTGCTCGGACACGGGCTGCAATGATCATGGTCGCAGCTGTGTCATCGCCGACGGCGAGGAGCTCATGGCTCCGGCGGAACTACGGCTTAGGCGAGGCAAACAAGCGTAGAAGTAAGGGGGAATGGCGTAGGAGCTCACAACATGGTCGACGATGGTCTCAGAAGGCTCGGGGAGGCGCCAGATGTCGCGAATCGACGGTGAGGTTGCCGGTGGCCGAAGGTTGAAGATGAGGTCGGGGACGATGTTGCAGGGCTCCCGTGGTCGCATGCATCGACGTGTAGCTCCACGGCGTAGTGGCAGACCTCGTGGTCTCACTGGTTGGGCGAGTGGTGGCCTCTAGCCATGGCTACGGTGGCGGCGTGCTCTCGGCACTCACGGGGTAGAGAGGAAGAGACTCTCGGGGAAGGGGGAGATCTCGCGGGAGGGAGAGCGTGATCCGGACGGCACTAGGGGTGCGTGGCGCCTATAGGGGAGGCCGGCAAGCAGGCAGAGAGGAGGTGGTCGGGCGCGCGGCGACCACGCGCCCTCGTGCCTTCTGGCATGAGGTGGAAGATGACGGGGGAGCCCCTGGTGGGCTGGGTTGCCAGCTGGGCCAGGTGGGCTGCCAGGTAGGTTTTGTTCTTTTTATTTTTCTCTTGTTTTCTTTTATTTATTTAACTATTTTGCCCCTGATTCAAATTCAAAATAATTTCAAAACAGGGCCGAACCTTCTGAAATTTTATATGTGATCACTATGGACCCTTCCAAGTGCACATGTAATGTTTCAGGTATTTTGAGTTTATATTATTATTTCATAGCAATTTAAACTCAATCCAAATACAATATGATTTAAATTCAAAGTCCAAAAATAATCCTTAAAAATGTTCCTCAATTTTGGTTGGGCTTTAAACCAATGCAAAATTTCTAGAAACATTTAAAAGAACATTTTGGAAATTTTGAATGCATTTTTAGGGGTTCTTTGCCTTTATTAAAATAATTTCTAACGCTTTGAATAATCCTCAATTCGATTTCCTTTGAATTTAAGTGATGCATGAATGCTCACTGATGCATCTAATTACCAGGAATAATCTAGGTTGTGACAACTCACCCCCACTAAACAAGAATCTCGTCCCGAGATTCAAGACGTGAGGTAAGAAGACAGAGGGGACACGAAACTACACAATCTTCATGATCCAACTGCCCTTCTCGGAGATGTTGATTCGTTGCATCATTTTGATCTTGACGTCTTTGTTTTGAGATCTTCACCCAGCACGATGAAGAAAAGAAAGGAAAACTCTACATGAATTGATCTTCTCGAAGATCGAGCAACTCAAGATCAACTCATGGAATGAGACGTTGAAACATCTCTCGAGGTGAGACACAAAAATACATCGAGAGGGATGGAAAATAATAGATGATGAAGGTTGAAATTGGTCGGCAACAATTCGACACTTAGGTAAGATGGTGCATGGTTTCAAAGTAGCGAGGAAATAATTGCCATGATTCCATAACGGGACACCCTAGGGAAGGTGACTCATAGAATTATTCCCTTAAATGGCAAAAAGAATTGCTTTTGATATAGATATCATTGAAACTCTTCATACCTGACTAAGGCAATTCACAAACGATCGTTTAAAGAAGTTCAAAGAAATGGCATACTCAAAATGAAATGGAAACTATGGTTATAGAACAATCAGCAATGGAAGGCACATTCCAACTGACGCCGAGGATATAACCCAGTGACTGAGCGTGCTTTCAAGAACTTGAGCATTTCCATACTCATCAGGGTTTTATCAACATCTGTACCAAAGATCTTGGTAACACCTCATACAACCATGATGAATAATGATGGAGGATGCAGATACAAAGGAAGACAACACTTCATCAGATTTCACCTTAGCAATGCCAAGGAAACAAAATCTGGATGATCGACCAAGAGACATTTAGCACTCCGCTTCTAATGTTGTCCTTGATGTACTAGATACCACGCTCATGCTTAAAAGCATCAACATGGTCATCAAGTAAAAGTCAGACTTCGGGAACACAAGGAATCCATAAGGAACAACTTCTAGAATAAGTCGCATGAAATCCTCATGGAGAGGATGGTCAATTTGCTCAATCAAGATACTACAATAATAGATCTTCCAGCCAGGTGTGTCAGCCAGAATATCAACCTTGCCGGGGCCTACATCATAGATCTTGGAAAAGTTCCAACAATCATATCTGCCTGAGATCTAGATCTGGGTGGTAACAGGATACTTCAGACTCAACAAGTCTGTAAAGAAAGTTTGCAACACAAATCGACGAGATGATGTTGCGAGATTCTCAGGAAATGAACTACGATAGCAAGCTCCAAAACATGAGCTGGATTGCAAGATACATGTGAACACACTGTCCAGGATAAGCATGACCACAATAAGTCTTACAGCAAAACACTACCGAGTTTTGGTTGGGAACCATTATTGAGGATATCGAAGTCCTTGTATAAGTCTGGATTAGCTCTTAAGAATGAACTTCTTCTCCTTGAACAAGTCAATCATTGGCTTGGCGTGCTAGGGAATACATATGGAATGAAGATGATCAATCCATCAGACCATAGAATACTTCACACATGCATGACTGACTTGGGATGATTCCAGAGGAAGCAAAACAAGCTTTCTCGAATTCACGGCAACAACTTGCACTAGATGCATGTGAATTTGAGGAAGTCACTTCTCTCATCCGAACACATACTTCATGAACGGGACACGAAGATAATGCTTTAAAAGTTTCCAACACTAGCTTAATGTTCAACACAAATTATGGAGAAGATAAGGATGTTGCCGATGGGCTCAACAACAGTTCATCAAAATTTGCTGATAGCCCACACTCAAATCAAGGTTTGGTCAAGACAAGAGATCCAACAACTGGTCACGAAGATCAATCGATGAAGGTGTCGTCTTTCTTCAACACACACACACACACACACACAAAAGATAGCCCTTGAAATGAACTAAGTCAGGCAAGCTTTTATCTTCCAACTCTCCAAGTTGGTGTTTAGCTTAACCAAATAGCTCAGCGGTATCCAACCCAGATTCCTGGAGAAGGGGTGGTTTAGAGGGAAACCAACTTGATCACGAACTCAGCATAACGGTCAGGGGATAACCTGTTGATACTTCCGAGAAGATATAAGGAAAATCATGGACCACCGCTATGTTATGAAGCTCGAGAATAATCTTGCTTTTTAGGGCAAGATGACATGATCAAAAGAGCGAGGGCTTGACGCAATACTAACTCATTGATCGAAGAGTGCACCAGGAAAAATGGACTAGGTAGCACGATCAATCTTAGAGTGGTGATTCAATAACCAACATGCTAAGAATGAGATTATTATCCATTAACTACCAAGCAACGGGGTTGCTAGAAGTATTGAATTCACACATCACGATTCACTTATCAGCATTATGGTTAGCACAACACAGAGACTAAGAAATGAATAATGATGGCGAGAAGTGTCACTGCACCAAGAATTCATAGAATGGTGTGCAATTTCCATGATTTTCCTGACATAAAGAGGGTAACACTCCAGGGTAGAACAGAACAAAAGCTGGATTGAAATTTTGATCTGCAGAATACAACTACTTTGACCCAATCCAAGAAATGGAGGAGGTGCTCGAGTTTATTTCTCCTAAGCCATTCTGAGATGTAACGACTTGATGGACCACAAGAGTAAAAGGCATCGATGAACATGAATGCACAACTACTACTGACTATCAACTAATAGATGAGGGTCGGAATACAGCTACAAAGGGAACAACTCAAAGGAACACATGATTTTCTGAGTTGTGAATGCATAGATTAGCATGTCGAACAAGTTCAACATATTTCTTCCAGATAACCCATGCAGAAAGGTAGGACTAGAAGATTCACAATATAGAATCGAGAACTCATCAAGAGAACTCTTATTGTGATCTTTTGGTTCAAAAGAACTTTTGCCATATTGGTTCATGGTATTGGAAGAATGATATACCACGGACCTCGAAGACTATCACAAAGGTTACTAATATCCTAAAGGAATGAGCAAACACTATCAATAGGAAGTGAGTAGCGTGAATCTTGGGTTCAAGAACCCAGAAATGGAATACCTATTGACTAAATAACATCACAAGATGCTATCGAGAATGATGGCCAGAATCATCACACTATGAACACAAAACATGGCTAGATTACTAGGTGGTTCTCTAAGATACCCTAATGTCATAATAATAGCTTCAACATATATGTCGAGGCAATGGAGTACCTCAACACACCGATTAGTGTGCTTAATCTGGCCCGAAAGGACATCGGAAACATGGAGGAAAGAGTTGCAAATGCACCAGATTGTTTAGAAACCTGGGACAACTCAGACAGCAGAACGACAGTAAATGCTCAAAAAAGATTTTGAGACATCTTGCAAAATGGTAGCATAACCACTCAACATCACAATATCAAGGTTCTGAGGCCAACTGTTAACACACGGAAGTACTAGAAACTGAACTAAGACTTGAATCCATCATTCTACAGATTAGTAACACGTGATCCTGATAGAAAATAGGAGAAGCCTAGTTCTTAATCCCCGTAGAAAAGAAGAGGGTGACTCAGATCAGAAGGACATAAGGTAAAGGAGTAAAAAGAATCTTGTGTTCCCTTCCACAATCAATTCCCTTATGTAACTAAAGCATTTCTTGACTGGACTTCGACCAGTTTGTCTTGGTAATCCTACAGGCAGTCAGGCTCTGATACCAAAGCTGTCAGGACCCCGATCCTAAGTCACACCGATCTAGCATGTAACACATCATATCACTTTGCGGCCTCACGCATGGTATTCCCACAGCTGCAGCCTTACCTTGGCCGGGATAGTTTGCGCCTTTTGGCTCACGTATATGATTGTGTTGCTAGCATCCATATGACAGAGAACACGGGCCGACATGACTAGACGTAAACCCAAGGTGGCACAAACTTACAGGGACAGGCATACATGACCCAGCAATGCATGTGTCGGTCAGCAACGAGTATAACCGGGCTGTAGCAAGCTGTCAGGACTCCGATTAACACCGCGTGACATTTCCCCGTAGGGACAGACACAGGAGCAAAGAAGGACACATGCCGATCAATCCATGTGTTCAGGTGGAAGCACTAGGAGACATTTCCCCATAAGGAAGGCTACCAAGAATAAACAACTAGGTGTCGGATCCCACAGATACCAAAGCATTTCAATAACATACACACAATATGCTCGATATGTGCAGATACAACATGGCATCACAACATAACTCTACGACTCAAAGTATTTAATTAAAAGGCTCTGAGGAGCCATACTGTTGGTGCAATGATAGGACCCTTTGTGTTTTGGAGTTTGTTGACATAAACAGTATGGGACTTATGTGGTTGCTAGTGCACACAGAGTAACAGGTCCCTGAAGTATCAAGGAGTTTGATGAAAACGACGAAGATAAACTTCCTGCGCAGCAGTGAAGATTATCACCAAAGATAAAGCTATCAAGAGTGACCCCTAAAAATTGCTGAAGTTTAAGCAATTGGTTCGGTGCATGTTCAAAGCAAATGACTGCGCTTGAGGAAGAATGAAGACGAAGTGAAGACGTAGCATTTATTTCGTAGTTCTTCTTCTTTCATTGAGTCATAGGACCACCGTACTATTAAGAGGGGTGTAGCGTTCGAAGCTTTGATTCTCTTATGCTAAACCCAAATCCTATGAAAGCTGTGAGAGAAATCTCTTTGTGCTCCGAGCAAATACTTGCCAACAAGAGACTGTGATCTTCTTCGCTGCGAGAGATTTGCCTCGGACCGAGGAGTTAGCATTACTTGTTCCTCAAGTAATGTTACCATTGCTCCAAAATCCAACCGTTGTGAATGTGTCGGTTGGCCGTTGGCTGGACCTCGTGTCCAAAATGGTCATTTCCCATCTGGGAAGACTGCGGCTATAAATAGCCACCCCGCGCCGGCTTTGTCTAGTGGCTGCTCCGTTTGATTCTGAGAAGATTGTTGAGCAACCGACTCTCTGAGCGATTTGAGTTTAAAATCCTCCGAGTGAAAAACCCTAGAGCCGAAGAATTAGATAGTGGTTCAGCATCACTGGAATCTAAGTTTAGTACGCTCCGCCTATTACTCTTGAGAGCTGCAAACTCTCTAGACGGTTAGGTGTCAATTTCTTCAGAGATCAAGTGTGATTGTGGTTCTCGAAGAAGAAGTCTGTAAAGGTTTGGAGATCTCCTTCAAGTATCTACCAAGAGTGATCGGCATCGGTTGATGAATCGATTGTCGAGGAGAATAGGGTGAAGAGAGTTTATCTTCCGTGTTAAGTCACAGCCCCTCCAACCAGACATAGTCCTTGTGCAGAAGGACGAACTGGTTGAACAAATTCCGTGTCGCCATCGAGCACCTTCGGTTACCTCTGTCTCTTATGTTTACATTCAATGTATTTCATTCATATGTTTTACTTTGATGCATGTTTTAGTTTCCCTTCGATTCTCTGTAGTAGTTCATCTTAGTCTTTATTTCACTTATTCCACTGCTGGTTCTGAGAGATTTAAGTTTTTCGAAGAAAATTTAAAACTCCCATTGACCCCCCATCTGTTAGACATACTTCGTTCCTACAATTGGTATCAGAGCGAGGTACTCCTTAACTCTGCTCATTTTAGTCTAACAACTTTGGAGTTTAAGTATGTCTTCAGTGAACTACAAGTCGCATCTCAAGATCCCCATATTCGATGGGACGGACTATCCCTTCTCGAAGGAGAAGATGAAGATCCGTCTTCGAGCTATAGATGATGATATGTGGAACGTGATGCATATCAGGTTCACAGTTGTTATTCCTCAAGCTCCTACCGATAAAGAAAAGAAGCTCATTCAACTGGATGCTCAAGCCAAAGATGAAATTGGTGGCCATCTCTCTCGAGCACAATTCCTTCGGTATCGCCAGTGTGAAACTACAAATGAGCTATGGGATGTCCTCGAAAAGATCAATGAAGGAGTTTCAACTCAGAAAGAAGCTTGAATTGATACTCTTCGTGCAAAGTTCAATCGCTTCAAGCACATTGGAAATGAAAGCTGTCAGCAAACATTTGACCGCTTCGGTGACATAGCCAATGAACTTCAAGGACTCAGTGCCAAAGATATCATTGACCATGAAGTTGTGAAGAAACTGCTTCGATCTCTTGACACTTCTTTTGACACGCTTGTTCTGATGATTCGAGAGCATCCTGATTTCAAAAGCCTCAACTCCACTGATGTCATGGAAAGATTGAACACGCATGAGGAACAAGAAGAAGAGAAAAGAGATCTGTATGGCTCAACTCAACGCAACAATCATGCTCTCAAAGCTGTGGTTGATTCCTCCTCAGATGGAAATGCCGAAGAAGATTCAGATGATCCAGAACGACTCAGCAAAGATCTTGCACTGATCACAAAACAATTCCAACATTTCCACAAGAAGAGCCAGTTCCAGAAAAGAAGTTCAAGCAACTCTAGGGGTTCAAAATCTTCAAAACATGCCGGAGAATACACCTGTTTCAAGTGCAAAAAGCCTGGACACTTCATTTCGGACTGCCCTCTCTGGGAAGCTGAAATCCGTGCTAGTGGGAGATATGATTCAAGCAACTATTGAAGCAAAGGCAAGAGCAAGAACTACGACCCCGATGATGAGAAGAAAACAAAGAAGTTTTTCAAGAAGAAGGATAGCTCCACCTCAAAATCTTCATCAATATCTTCCTCAAAGAATCCATCCAAGTCCACCTCCAATCGGAAGAATACCTCTCGCAAGGCCAAGGCATATATCGGCAAGGAAATGGATTCTGATGAAGAAGAATCGTCAGGTTCCGAAGAAGAAGAAGAATCTGATGAAGATTCCGACTCTGGCATGGCGGGCATAGCATGTGCCTCCTCTGCTATGACAAACTTCTTCGGGAATCCGTCAAGTGATGATGATTCTCCTGCCTACTGCTTCATGGCCAAGGTTTTGAAATAAAAGGTATCCTCGAAACATCATAAGGTTCACTCCAGTGATTAATATTCTTCTGATGAGGATGACCATGCTAAGTTGATCAAAATTGCAAATATTCAACAAAATTCTCTTGAGAAAATTGAGAAAACCCTCAGAAAATCTAAAAGGTTGTTGGTTGAGGAGATGGAGAAAAACCAGTCGCTGACCGAAGTGTATTCCACTCCCAAGTCACGAACGGATGAACTCTCAACTCGTCATGATTTTCTCTCAGCAGACCACGAGAGATTGACCTATGACTACCTGAAAAGGAAATAGGAACTCGAGGCGCTGAGAGAGGCTCATGAGGTTTTGATGAGAGAAAATTCTCTTCTCACCCAACAACTTAAAGAGAAACCTGAAGTGTTTGAGCCACCATGTTTAAAATGCCTTGAACGAACTAATGCTGAAACAAATACTGAATCATCTGTGAAGGCTAACCCCTCGACCGAGGAAAATGGTTCTGTTTCTGATGAAAATGCTAGGTTAAAGGATCTTCTTCAGACAGGAATGTTCAAATCTCTCAAAGGGCATCAAACCCTATGTGATATTATGAAGAAATCTATCCTTCACAAAAATCCCAGAAAGAAAGGTATCGGTTTCGAAAGGAAACTGAATGAAGATGGTACTTACTGGGAACCACATCAATATCCTCAAACTGTGTGGGTTCTTGCAAAGACCAAAATGCTTGATCCAACATTACTTTTGGGATACAACTCTCCCATTCCTGAATATCCTGATGATGATTCCCTGGACAACTATAAGTTGTTCAAGAATCAACATGGTGAGACTGTTGCTCGATATGTTGGACCGAACAACAGAAATGGACCCCCTAAGAAAGCTATTTGGGTCCCAAAGAAAACCGTTGATGCTTTGCCTATTTCTGTTTAACTGACCAAGCAGGCACAAAGAATTCGACAAAATGAGTACATGCATAGTGGATACAATCACTATGCTCATGCGTCTGGAAAGAATTTTAATGCTTACTCTTTCAATTATGCTCGCTCCTCATCGAGTAACAACTATGCTTATCGAAATAAATCATATCCAGCTCGTTCATTTGTTTCGAAGCCACCTACAAAGATTTGGGTGGTTAAGAAAGCCTAATTCTTCTGTAGGACTATGTCTCCGGGTCCACTGAATGGATTATGGATAGTGGATGCACTAGTCATATGACCGGAGACAAGTCGTTGTTTGTCGACCCCAACTTAACTGCTTCTCCTCTGAAGTATATCACTTTTGGCGACAACAACAAAGGAAAGGTAATTGGGCTAGGTAAAATTGCTATTTCCAAGGACAAATCTATTGATGATTTGTTGCTTGTTCAATCCCTTGGATTCAATCTTTTGTCAGTTGGCAAGCTATGTGATTTAGGCATGCTAGTCTTATTCTCTATTTCCAAATGCATTGTCTTCATGGCCTCTGACCGTTCCTTCGTCTTTGAGGGAATTAGAAAGGGTGATCTTTGTATTGTGGATTTCTGTAAAGGTCCCTCAGTCCAAACTTGTTTGCTTGCAAAAGCAACTGAAGGTTGGTTGTGGCACCGTAGACTTGGTCATGCAGGTATGAGAAATTTGTAGACTCTGGTGAAGAAAAATCATCTCCGTGGCATTCCTGATGTAAAATTTGACAAGAATCGTCTCTGTGCTGCTTGTGAAGCTGGTAAATTGGCTCAGAAGCATCATTCATCAAAGGCAGTCATGACCACAACAAGACCACTGGAAATTCTTCATATGGATTTATTCGGTCCTCAAAATTATGCAAGCTTTGGTGGCAGTCACTATGGTCTGGTTATTGTTGATGATTTCTCTCAATACACTTGGGTATTCTTTCTCGAAGACAAGACCTGTACTCAATATATCTTCAAAAGCTTCACTAAGAAGGCCCAGAATGAATATGAGGTGCGAATCAAGCACGTCAGAAGTGACAATGGAACTGAGTTAAAAAATACTCATATTGCTGAATTCCTCGATGAACATGGTATTACTCATGAGTTCTCTGCTGCATACACTCCCCAACAAATTGGGGTTGTTGAACGAAAGAACAGAACTCTCATTGAAATGGCAAGAACTATGCTTAGTGAGTATAGAACTCTCATTCGCTTCTGGGCTGATGCTATTAGCATTGCTTGTCATGTTATCAATCGTGTTTATCTTCAGAAGTTCCTTAAGAAAACTTCATATGAGCTTATCACTCGCAAGAAACCAAATGTTTCTTATCGATGTGTTTTTGGTGCACCTTGTTACATTCTTGATATGAATCATTCCTCCAAGTTTGCACCTAAGGCACATGAAGGTTTTCTTCTTGCTTATGGCTCAAACTCGCATATGTATCGTGTCTATAACTCTCACCACATGGAAGTTATGGAAATGGTAAATGTGCGGTTTGATGAATCTAATGGCTCTCAAAAGGAGCACCTGTCAAATGTGATAGATGAACCACTGATATCAGATGCTATTTGCCAAATGGCCATTGGGAGCGTTAAGCCTGTTGAAGGAAATGCACCTGAGTCCTCTGATGATGATGCTCCTATGACTCGAAGCAGAACTCGTCAAGCCACTGCCGAAGCAAATGCTCCTCCAAATGGAAATGGAAATCAAGATCCAAATGCCGATCAAAATGGCAATCCTAAAGGAAATGATGACACGAATGCTGATGGTGATGATAATGACCATCAAGAAGAAAATGCTCATCCTCGTGTGGCAAATCAAGTTGATCCTTCACTAATTCTCGATGAAATTGAGAATCCAGGTTATCGACCCACAACTCGTTCTCGCACTCGTTTGGCTAACTACTGTGGAAGTGTCTCCTTTGTTTCATTGGCAGAACTTACCAAGTATGAAGAAGCCATGAATGATCCAGATTGGATGAATGTCATGCAAGAGGAGTTGGTGCAATTCGAATTGAATGATGTATGGGAACTGGTTGACAAACTGAATCCCAAGAAGCACAATATCATTGGCACTAAATGGATTTTTCACAATAAGCAAGAGGAAAATGGTATCGTGGTGAGAATCAAAGCATGACTTGTTGCTCAAGGGTACACACAAGTAGAAGGTATTGATTTCGGTGAAACATATGCTCATGTTGCTCGCCTTGAGGCAATTCGCAATCTTCTCGCTTATGCAAATTACAATGATATCTTGCTATATCAAATGGATGTGAAACGTGCTTTCCTCAATGGTGAAATTGATGAGGAAGTTTATGTTAGACATCACCTGGCTTTGAACACCCTGAGTATCCTAACAAAGTTTTCAGGTTGAAGAAAGCTTTATATGGGCTAAAACAAGCCCCTCGTGCTTGGTATGACACCCTGAAGAAGTTTTTGCTCGACAAAGGGTTCAAACCAGGATCCACAGATCCCACTCTTTTCACTCATGCTGTTGACAATGATTTATTCGTTTGTAAAATCTATGTGGATGATATTATCTTCAGTTGTACTAACAATGCTTGCAGCTTAGAATTCGGGAAAATGATGTCCGATAAATATCAAATGTCCATGATGGGTGAACTTAAATTCTTTCTCGGACTGAAAATTCGTCAACAAGCAAATGGCATATTCATTTCTTAGGAGAAATATCTGAAAGAGTGCCTGAAGAAGTTCAAAATGCAAGACTCCAAAATGAAGGGCTATAAAACTCCAATGCCCACGAATGGTAAGCTAGATGCAGATGTGTACGGTAAGGATTACGATCAGAAAGCCTATCGTTCGATGATTGGATCTCTTCTTTACCTATGTGCATCCAGACCTGACATTATGTTGAGTGTTTGCATGTGTGCCCGCTATCAAGCTGCACCGAAAGAATCGCATCACCAAGCGGTCAAGCGCATTCTGAGATATTTGGCTCACACCCCCACCTTAGATTTATGGTATCCTAAGGGAGCACAGTTTGATCTTGTTGGATATTCAGACTCAGATTGGGCTGGTGACTTGCTTGATAGGAAATCTAACTCGGGGACATGTCATTGCCTCGGTAGATCTTTGGTATGTTGGTCTTCAAGGAAGCAGAATTGTGTATCTCTCTCTATGGCTGAGGCCGAATATATTGCAGCTGGCGCATGTTGCACTCAGTTATTGTGGATGAAGTAAACGCTGAAGGATTATGGCATCAAGGTCAAGCATATCCCTCTATATTGTGATAATGAGAGTGCCATCAAAATTGCACATAATCCTGTGCAGCATTCTCGCACGAAGCATATTGCCATCAGACACCATTTTATTCACGATCATGTTGCTCGGGAGGATATTGTCATCAATCACGTCAAGACTGAAGACAATCTCGTTGATATTTTCACCAAGCCTCTCGATGAGAAAAGATTCTGTGCGTTACAGTGTGAGCTAAATATCCTAGACTTCGCAAACATGCAGTAAGCTGGACTCGACACACGTGCTAACACTTCCACATCTTAGAAGGAATGGGTGCATAACACTCGAAGAGTTTGAAAATTTCGACAAAGTGAAATTTTCTTTCTGAGAGTGAATACATTAATGAAGAACTAGACTAACCAGGTGCCACGATAATTGTGCGACGCTCGGGGTCATACAGTTCTTGTTGGGGAACGTAGCATGCAATTTCAAAAAAATTCCTACGCTCACGCAAGATCTATCTGGGAGATGCATAGCAACGAGAGGGGGAGAGTGTGTCCATGTACCCTCGTAGACTGAAAGCGGAAGCATTAGCTTAACGCGGTTGATGTAGTCGAACATCTTCGCGATCCAACCAATCAAGCACCGAAAGTACGGCACCTCCGAGTTCAGCACACGTTCAGCTCGATGACGTCCCTCAAGCTCTTGATCCAGTTGAGGACGAGGGAGAGTTCCATCAGCACGACGGCGTGGCGACGGTCATGATGAAGTTACCGGCGCAGGGCTTCGCCTAAGCACTACGACGATATGACCGAGGTGTGTAACTGTGAAGGGGGGCACCGCACACGGCTAAGACAAATCTTGGTGTGCCTTTGGGGTGCCCCCTCCCCCGTATATAAAGGAGGGAGGGAGAGAGGCCAGCCCTCCTAGGGGCGCGCCAAGTGTATGGAGTCCTACTAGGACTTCCAAGTCCTAGTAGGAATCCCTTTCCTTTTTCGGAGTAGGAGAGAAGGAAAGAGGGAACGAGAGAGGGAGTAGGAAAGGGCAAGGGGGGTGCCGCCCCCTTCCCCTAGTCCAATTCGGACCCATGGGGGGGCGCGCGCCACCTCCCCTTTGGCCTGCCTCCTCTTTTCCCGTATGGCCCAATAAGGCCCATTTACTTCTCCCGGTGAATTCCCGTAACTCCCCAGTACTCCGAAAAATACTCGAATCACCCGGAACCTTTCCGATGTCCGAATATAGCCTTCCAATATATGAATCTTTACCTCTAGACCATTTCGAGACTACTCGTCATGTCCGTGATCTCATCCGGGACTCCGAACAAACTTCGGTCATCAAATCACATAACTCATAATACAAATCGTCATCGAACGTTAAGCGTGCGGACCCTACGGGTTCGAGAACTATGTAGACATGCCCGAGACACATCTCCGGTCAATAACCAATAGTGGAACCTGGATGCTCATATTGGCTTCTACATATTCTACGAAGATCTTTATCGGTCAAACCGCATAACAACATACGTTATTCCTTTTGTCATCGTCGGTATCATCATACCTAGTTCAATCTTGTTACCGGCAAGTCTCTTTACTCGTTCCGTAATGCATCATCCCGCAACTAACTCATTAGTCACATTGCTTGCAAGGCTTCATATGATGTGCATTACCGAGAGGGCCCAGAGATACCTCTCCGATACTCGGAGTGACAAATCCTAATCTCGATCTATGCCAACCCAACAAACACCTTTGGAGACACCTGTAGAGCATCTTTATAATCACCCAGTTATGTTGTGATGTTTGATAGCACACAAGGTGTTCCTCTGGTATTCGGGAGTTGCATAATCTCATAGTCAGAGGAACATGTATAAGTCATGAAGAAAGCAATGGCAATAAAACTTAACGATCATTATGCTAAGCTACCGGATGGGTCTCGTCCATCACATCATTCTCCTAATGATGTGATCCCGTTATCAAATGAAAACTCATGTCCATGGTTAGGAAACCATAACCATCTTTGATCAACGAGCTAGTCTAGTAGAGGCATACTAGGGACACAATGTTTTGTCTATGTATTCACACATGTATCAAGTTTCCGGTTAATACAATTCTAGCATGAATAATAAACATTTATCATGAAATAAGGAAATATAAATAACAAATTTATTATTGCCTGTAGGGCATATTTCCTTTAGTTCTTATACGGTGGGTTACACCACCACAATTTCCTTTCGTTGGATTTCTCTTCATTCGATGGATTTGGTTTCTGTCCGAATGCATTTCTCTCATAGCTATTTGCTCATGTGTTTGTGTTTTTTGCCTGAGTGAAATGCCTACACTACTGCAGGATGCTGCTAATGCGACACTACAATCACAGACCCTTTGACGAAACTGTGTGCGATGGACTAATCGCAAACGGTGATGTAAAAAACCCGTCAAAAAAGATGCAAAATGTTTGCGATGGATGATACATCAAACACGGTTCAGACTTTAGTTGCGTGTGCGATGCGGGGGCATACGGTTGATCCATACGAACTGTTTGCGATGAGACAGAACAACAGAAACGGGCAGCCAGATCAAGGTGTGTGCGATATATGGCATACAGTTCGCTCCGATGAACCGTTTGCAATGATCGAGGTGAACACAAACGATTCGGCGTAACAAGATGTGTGTGATACCCGGCAAACAGATCGGTAATCAGAATTGTGTGCGATCATTATAGACAGCCCATACGGTCTTTTTTTGTGAATTGTGTGCTCGTCAGGGCACATAGTTCAAAAAACCAACTTGTGGGCGATAATGTAGAAGATCTCTGTCGAATACGTATTACTAACCATCTGCGATGAGATTGACAGGATAAACAGAGATAACAAATTAATATGAGTGAACGGAAACAAAGATATATACAGTCTTCTTAATTTAGTCCTTCTTGTTGTTGTTGTTGTTGTTGGATGGCCCCGCGACATCGTCTTGGCGAGGACGCTTCTTGCCGCTGACCGTTGGCTTTTCATCGCTGCCGCCATCGTCATCGTGATTGCTATCGTTGTCGTCCTCCTCCTCGTTCGACCATTCCTGCTCATCATCATTGTCGTCCTCTTCTTCATCCTCCAATGGCTCCTCGTCCGTCTGGTTGTCGTCTGACGACTCCGGAGGCGGCGTCCCTTCCATGATCTGGATATAATCAAGGTCTGGGCTCGACGCCGGACTCATGGAAGACGAGCGGGTTTATTCCGATGTTGACCTATCATCGGGCGCCAGACTGCTGGCCGAACTGTCGTCCTTGCTGTCGCTCGACATGGCTATGGTCGTATAAAAACCGTGAGAAAGTGAGATTGCAGAGTGTGTGCCAGTGTGTAGCGCCGCCTGCTAGGGACGATGAAGATGGTGGACACTTAAGCGGGGTATGCAGAGAAGAGGAAATGCCAATTGAAGCGTGGGTTGGCGTATTATCTAACCGCTGATATAATCAACCGCAATTATTTGTACCTAGTCGCTCCAAATTCCTGGGGTTGCGCAGGACTCCTATTGGCTGGTTTCTTTTTTCAGGACAAAAACAAGGAACGAGTTTTGGGATTATGCACCGGTACCGGTACGAATGGAGTAGGACAGTTGGCAAGCAATACATTGAGCTCTTCTTATTGATAAAACCAGTAATAATCAAACTACAAAGGAAAAGAAAAAAATACAAAGGAAAATATTTGCACGAATCTTCGCGTAACATCAATGGCATAGGACCTAGATGTGCATTACTTAGAGCACATCTAGATGTGCTTTAGCAATACTGTCAAACAAAACCCCTAATCATCATTGCAAACAGCGCATAGAACATGGCTAATGCGACAACCACAACTACACATGCTAGTTCCTTCTTGTCTATTGCTTTCATCTATTGTCTGTGATTGATTCTTTCTTGCTTCATCGTACTGATTGTACATTCCAGATCAGCCAGTTTCTTCTTCAGCTTTACGTTATCTTCTGCGAGCTTGGTGATAATACTCTGAGCCCTCCCATGCCATTCTTCATCCAGCCAGTTAACAAAGGCACAAGCCTCATATCCCTGCCAATGTTAAATAGTATTCAGGATGAGCGGTGGCATTAATTCAAGTAAAATGATGAACTTAGCACTAACCTCAAAGGGGCAACTGAGAAACTGCCTGCCAATGTCGAATCCCTCCATGCATACACGTCGAGCGGGATTGTGCCCGTGCACACAACTCAGCTTTTGGTACTTCTCGGTGGCGCAAAACTCGGAGTTGAACTCGTGTTGCGGGAGTCTGGAGTCATGCTCCGGATCCGGCGGCAGATCGCTTTCCTGGTGGGGGGGGGGGGTCATTTAGGACGGATTCAGTAAGGAGCTGATGTGCATTACTTAGAGCACATCTAGATGTGCTTTAGCAATACTGTCAAACAAAACCCCTAATCATCATTGCAAACAGCGCATAGAACATGGCTAATGCGACAACCACAACTACACATGCTAGTTCCTTCTTGTCTATTGCTTTCATCTATTGTCTGTGATTGATTCTTTCTTGCTTCATCGTACTGATTGTACATTCCAGATCAGCCAGTTTCTTCTTCAGCTTTACGTTATCTTCTGCGAGCTTGGTGATAATACTCTGAGCCCTCCCATGCCATTCTTCATCCAGCCAGTTAACAAAGGCACAAGCCTCATATCCCTGCCAATGTTAAATAGTATTCAGGATGAGCGGTGGCATTAATTCAAGTAAAATGATGAACTTAGCACTAACCTCAAAGGGGCAACTGAGAAACTGCCTGCCAATGTCGAATCCCTCCATGCATACACGTCGAGCGGGATTGTGCCCGTGCACACAACTCAGCTTTTGGTACTTCTCGGTGGCGCAAAACTCGGAGTTGAACTCGTGTTGCGGGAGTCTGGAGTCATGCTCCGGATCCGGCGGCAGATCGCTTTCCTGGTGGGGGGGGGGGGTCATTTAGGACGGATTCAGTAAGGA